>CM077345.1:21427384-22627384 GCA_039655645.1 Ammopiptanthus mongolicus | reverse complement strand
GCATTGTATGCTATTCCTAGTTCCAGGTGAATGTTCTCGAATAACTCAGGTAAAAAGTGAAGCTAGACGAAAGCTAAGAAATCAGACGAAAAAGCAAGCTAAGCACTAACAGAAGGATCTCACCCCGCGAGACATGTGGCGCCTCACGAGCAAAGCAGAATAAAGCAGTTGAAACATTGGCCTCTCTGTCTCGCCCCGCGGGACAAGTTTCGCCCCGCGAGCGTGCGTATTGGGCCAGGGTTGAAGTTTAATTCTCGCCTCGCGATACTCTGCTCGCCTCGCAAGACTACGTCACCATAATTAGTATAAAATCTTGTTGTTAGGTCGAATTTGGTATGCTAATCTTGGTTTTTCAAGAGCTGCGTCTCGCTTAGTTTTTCTTGAACTTATTGGATGTTTTCTCTAGGAATAATAGTGATTATGCTCAACATTATGAGTAGCTAAACTTCTTTTCTAAGGAAGCGACGTAACCGCACATGATGACTTAGTAAATTTGTGATGTTTTCTATTCCCCTTTTCTCATTCATTGTTTCTTAATTATGTTTTTATTGCGTTACTCAAAAGAGAATTGACATGGAAACCAGAAATTCAAAGAGAAATTACATAATTACATAATAGAGTTACAAAGCTGAATCTTGCAATACAAAATTACATAATTCCATTTCTAGTTAATTAAATAAGCTTGTTGAATTCCAAGGGCTGTTGAAAGTAAGGGAGTTGTGGAATCTTATAATACAAAATTTTCTTGCCCTCCAAACTTTCACTGAAGATTGAAAGAGAAGTAATTTGACTTCTCTGGTGAGGATGGAGCACAAACTCACGTTGAGTTTTATTACGACTCGCATTCTCTCTTCTGGGTTTATTACGACTCACATTCTGGATTTTATTGAGTCGGATTTCTTCCATCTTTCCCACACGAGAAAGGAAACTCCCTCAATGAAGAACATGATGGATTGAAAGCGGGAGTTGATAAAATTTGGAGTGTAAAAGATAAGAACACACAGGGCAATTATTTATAGGAGAGATATTATTGAGTTACAAAGCAACGGAATTGATGAATTGAGAAAATTGTGCATTGAATATCCCGTTTTGTGTACAGATATTATTGTTTATTAACTTCATGGATTGTTTCAACTGACGTGTAGAGAGTTGGTCACCTAGAGGGTTTTGTTTTGAATCGGATGAAAGATAGTGTTTTCTCAAGCAAGTGCTATTATATTATTCCTTTAACAACATTTTCTTGATAAAACGCTATTAAAGTTATAACATATAATAGTGCGTCTTTGACGAAGCGTTGTAAGAGGTGGAGCACTTTTTTTTTTTTTAAAAAGGTATTGGGTAAAGATAACGTTTATTTGAGGAAACGCTATTACAGGTTTATATGTTAATAGCGCTTCCTCAGGGAAACGCTATTAAAACTTCTATGCATTTTTTTAGAGCGTTTCCTCCTGAAATCGCTATTAAGTGTGCATTATTAAATCTCGAATCTGTCGTAGTGAATGCTGAATGTTGTTTTTTTATAAGCTGAATATTGCAAGTTGTTTTTTGAATATTGAATGTTGTTTTTCGATTGTTGAATGCAGGGGAATGTGTAGAAAACGGAGAAAATGCCAATTAAAGAAAAGGTGGAGAATGGACAACTGCTTCTTTAAGAAAACGCTACTGTAGTTCAAATTAAGATAGCGTTTTTCTAAAATTACGCTATCGTTTTTGGATAACTAAGATGACGTATTTTTAAGTCAACGCTATCTATATTCCGACCCCACGTCACCGCTCCCTGGATGTACATTTTAGTGTGAATTACTATAACGTTTCATTGGACAAACGTTATTATAGTTAAAACTACGATAATGCTCCTGAAGCACTATCAAACACTATCATTATTTACAACGTTTAATAACGTCAAGATAGATAACTCGGAAAGCCCAATCAAATGCCAAAATTACGTGTTATTATATACTGAATCTGTTGTAGTGTTTCTTTAGAGTCTAATTATTTTATTCAAGGCTCTATAATATTCTTAGACGTCCCACGTGGTCTGAAAGTACAGACACTTCAAATCAGTAAATATTTGTTAGCCAATATCTTATACTTTTTAATTTTAATTTTAAAATCATGTGTTAGTAATAGTCAAATATCAAGAACATGATAAGTACTAGTCTTGATTGTGTTTTAGCAAGTCTTGGTGTACATCCGAATTCGGATGCCCTGCATTCATAAATTTCATGCATTCATTTTAATTTACGGCCAAGATTTCATATATTATTTTTACATCAATATAATTATCTTACACAAAATTTAATCAAAAGTTCTAATCTTCCTACAATCAAAAAGTAATTATAGGGATCACGTGTGGTTCTGACCGAGGACCCCGGTATACTGTACTAATATGTGTAGGTCCCCTAATTCGAGTGAGATTGTCATGGCGCAAAAGCAGATATGATCCGGTATTCCCCTGCTCCCTGTATTGGTTCCATTTCCGTGTACAACCTCAACAGTATGTAATTCTGTACTTGTTTGCAGTGATTAAGCCAATGGAAAACGCTCGGTGGTACGAAACAAAAGAAGTTACGGCAAATATATATCACTTGTTAAATAAAGTTAATGTCATCTCTTATCATTTTAACTTGGATTTAATTGATATATATTATGAATGTAAAAATTTTTTACATAGTCAATCAAACATAAATTGATACATCAACTATAATATTTGATTCTTATCCTAACTACCTGAAAAGTTACCCATACCATAATTTCTGACTGGATGACAATATGAAAAATTTTACACTAACAGTATATAACAATTAAATTTTTAATTTTTATAAATATTATTACGTTTATCTTATGACTGTTCGTTACTTTTCGTTAAATTTTATTCGTACTAAATAATACTCCTCTACAAATAATTAGTTGAGCACAAAAAATTAAAAGTAAAAATATATTGTATTATTATTATTAACTAAATTTATATATCTAGTTATTTCATGAATTAATAAGTTGAACATGTCAATCACTACAAGAAATTTATCTTTCAGTGACAGAAAAAAATCTGTCGCAATATATTTAAAATTCGTAAGTATATGTAAAACTTGCATTCACCTACGATCGGTCTAACCGTTCATTATGAGTGACAAATAACAATAAAAAATGACTGTCATGATAGGTTTTACCTACGATCCACATATATTTACCTACAGTTATATTTGACTGTCATTAGGTTTTATCTACTGTCCATCTATTTTTACTTACTATTTAACTGATACTAATACTTATATCTACAATTTTCACGACCGTCACTAAAGTGCCCATACATATAAGAAAAATTTATTGTACTCAACTTTCAATATTAACTTATTTAACAAATAAAACAAAAAATTTAAATCAAGTTGTTAACCAATCGACGTGTCAGTGGTTCATGTCACAACATGTACTCGTTGCTACCACAAGCCAGATACCATGTCATTAAACACGTACAAACTAAAAACTCTAACCTTTCTCTTGAAAGAATAACTAAAAGCTGGGATTTTTTTTAAAAAAAAAAAAAACTTTTTTATATATTATATTATGTGTGTATATATAATAAACGTTTCATATATACGCATAACTATATATAGAACTACCACTAGTGAAAAATGAAAAATTGGCCCAACATAAAATCCAGTCCTTGCTCTTACCATTGCCCCACTGAATCGATCTGGTCTTGCGGTTGCAACTGTTTCTGGATTGAATTTGGGGAGAATGGTAGGGAAAATAGCTGATCCGTGGCCACATAGGGAGGTTGAGAAATGAGAGGTGTTGAGGAATATACACTACTAGTTAAAGGTAGATTATTTTGGTCTTGTTGCTGTTGATGATGATGTAGCCTTTGATCAGAACGTTGTTGCTTTGGAATATTTAGCTTCTCACCTTCTATCTCTCTATATTTATGGAGATAGTACTTTAATGGGTCCACATAATTCTCAAATCCTAAGGTTGTGATGGCCCATATGACATCATCCCCATTGATGGTCTTCCTCTTTTCTCTTTGACATTTGTCAGAGGCTTCCCCAGTGACAAAACTGATGAATTCAGATACACATTCTTGAACTGTCTCTTTAGCATCCTTTGAGATTTTCCCATTGCCAGGGATGCCTTTTTTCATGATTCTACCCACATTGGCTATAGGGAGAAAGCGATCTTGTTCTTTGTTGTGGTGGTTGTTGCTTGTCTTTAAGGAAGGGCTTTCAGGGCTTCCTTTGATGAGCCCATTTGGAAAATTGCTGTGGCTCTCATCTTCCATGGTTCTTAGAGGCTAGGAGCTTGTAGAAGATTAGAGATTGTATAGATAAAATGAAAGAGGGGCACAAAAATAGGCAAGTAAGAAGGGATAGTACAAGTACAAGTTAAAAAAAGAAAAATACGGTACGCTGACTCGCTCTTGATGTGGAGCACTTCATGTAACTGCCTAGACCCAATCCAACAAATTAATTAAGAAATTAAACTATTATTGACAATATTATATATACACCTTTTTTTGACATTTGGTTACCATAATTATCTCTATATAGTCTTTAAAATGTTGTTTATTTAAGGACGAACTGAAATTTTATCAAGAATATGACTCCTCGAAGCATTGAATTTGAACACTCCTCTCGCTCTTAATTTTTCGGTTACAATATCGTTTCATATTTGTAATTTGCCGGGGTATGCATGAGAGGGGAGCTACATCATGAAAACGCTTGCAGTTTGGTTCATTAATCATTCGTGATTTAAATTTTTGGTTAAATTATTATTTTGGTCCCTCATTTATTTTAATTTATTCAAGTTGGTCCCTCTATTTTAAAAATGTTAAAGTTGGTCCCTTACTTGCCAAACTTTAAGCAATTTGGTCATTTCCGTTAACATGTACCGTTATATTATTCTTTTGGTTCCCCATTTGTTTTATTTTATCCAACTTTGTCCCTATATTTTATTCAACTTGGTCCCTTATTTGTTTTAATTTATTCAACTTAACAGTGAAACTTAAAGGAAATGACCAAATTGCTTATCGTTTGGTAAATAAGGGACCTACTTGAACATTTTCAAAATAAAGGGACCAAATTAAATAAATTAAAATAAATGAGAGACCAAAAAAACAATTTTGCCTAAGTTTTTTGACAGAACAAGTAATTAAGTAATTAAGAAAGAAGTATAAAGTATCATTCTCATTGAGACAGAGACGAAGTCAAACTTGAACGGTTAGGGGGTCAAATATATATACATCAAATTGCATATGAAATATTTATAATTATTTGTTTCAAAACGTTAAATACATTAGTAATCTATCAAAATACAGAATGGATCTCCTGCATGTCACGAAAATCATCTATAATTAAATTCATCCTAAACTTTTCAACAATTTTTTTTCAATGTATACTAGCAAACAATCAGTCAAAAATTCATCTCTATTGGGAACTGTAAGCTTGACTACATTCATATAACTGAAAAAGATTGTTCTCTAAGGAAGTGTAAGAATAAGAGTTACCACTTTATACACAAGATGATATATGTTTTTGTATTTTTGTATCAACCAATGACATACAATTAATAATTACATACTACTATTTAAGTTTGCAAGTCAAAAAAAATTGGGGGGGGGGGGGGGGGAGGGTATATAGGGCCCCTAGAGCCACTAATGTAGCTCCTCCCTGCATAGAGATTAATCTAAGAATATGTTAATTACCGATCAATTACTCCTATAATCTTTATTCAAGCAAACGATTTATTTATATTGAGAATTCAAAGAACAAAGCAACAAAGCAATCAAAAAGTAAATGCAAGAAAGTAATCAATACTGGTTCTAAGAGTGAAAGCAATGAGTCAAAAGCCTAATTACATGAATTGTTAGCTAAGGCTCAAATTAATTATAAGCCTATGTTTAGATCGAATATTTTATATTTATGTGATTAGTTTCAAGATTCATTCATTGAGATCAAGCCTCAAACAATCCTAGGAGTCTTGGAGGGTTTAGGGTCTGTTGTGCAAGAGAAGCTAATGTGGCTATGATGGAAAAACATTGATTTGGGACATCATGCGGTCTTAAGATAAGTTGTGGGTGCAAGTACTAAGCCATAAATATCTGGGTGCTCATGGGGGCCTTTTGCAGCATGTTTGCCTGAATTTTGTCTCATTTGATTGGCAGCATTCTATTTCTAAATCAATTGCAACCTTGAAGCATGGTATGGGCTAACAATTAGGAGATGGGTCATCTGTTTCATCATGGCATGACAAGTGGTTTGTCTGCGATCTGGTTGTGGATGTTTTGGTGGCCTTTGTCAATCTGGAAGTAGCAGATATTATTACGAATGGAGATTGGAACCTAGAGGTGTTGGAAGGGCAAGGGTTACTTATGAGACATCAACAATAAGATAAATCCCCCTCTCTTTTTGATGGTTTAGCAGACCAGGTAATGTGGCGTTTTGAAGCAAATGGTGTTTGTTTAGTAGCGTCAAGCTATCGGTGGCTCTCTGTTCGTTGGGAAGGTCATAACCTTGGAGTGGGTTGGAAGTGGATTTGGAAACTTATGGTTCCTGAAAAGATCGAAGTTCTGGGGTGGCTCATGTTGTATAATGCAGTCCCCACAAATGTTCTCTGCCAGCAAAGATGCCTCTCTCAATCCGCTACCTGCACCAGATGCATGGTTATGGATAAAAGCATCTTACATTGTTTTCGAAAATGTTAGTCTTGATGGTTTTTGGCAGCAGGGAGTGGTGGATTTGCTTAAGTCTAACTTTCAGCCAAGTGATAGTACAAACAGGCTAGGCGTTCCTTAGTGTTTGCATGTGCTTTATGGTAGGTTTGGAAAGCCCGAAATGAGGAGGTGATGGGACAAACAAAAATTCCAATTATGAGGCGGACTTTGTTAAGGACACCCCCAAAATTGCTAAAGACACCTCCATCAATAGTGCATTTACCAAAAAACCCTCTTAAATTTTTTTTTTTTGTCATTTGGCTCTTTGCGAGTGAGAAAAATGTTTGCACTCTCGCAAATACTATATTTGCGAGTGAGTTATTTTTTGAGAATTGCTCACTCGCAAATATCAATTTGCGAGTAAAGCATATTTGCAACTGTGCAATTTTAAAAAAATTACACACTCGTTAAAACCTTTTGATGCTAATATCTTTCGGACATCTAGAAGGAAAAAAAAAGGGGAAAGAGAACAATGAGTTCAATACCGAATAATTTCTTAATACGCGGATCCATTTTCTGATCAGTAAATATATGAAGTCTGTTCCATTACTTTACCTTAAAGGTACATTTTTTTTTTACAACTACTTATAGTTTTCTTCCAATTATACGTGACGCTCGCAAAGATATTCGCGAAAGAAGATAAATTTTTGCAAATTAATTATTTGCAAAAGTGCAAATTTTTGCACACTCGCAAATATCTAATTTGCGAGTGGTTTTTTTGTTTACACTCGCAAATTAGGTATTTGCGAGTGTACAAATTTTTGTACTCTTGCAATAGCTAAATTGCGAGTGATTTAAAAATTTTTAATCCCTCGCAAATTAGCTATTTGCGAGAGTACAAAAAATTGTACACTCGCAAATACCTAATTTGCGAGTGAAGAAGATATTTACGAAAATCCTATACTTATTTGCGAGAGAGTACTTAGCGAGGGTATTTTGATAAATATAATGTTCATGGGGAGTGTTTTTAGTAATTTGGGGGGTGCCCTTAGCAACACCCTTATGAGGCTTGTGCACAGGATCAGAGCTATGATAGATACTTGTAGTTCAGTTTTCATGACGAACAAGCATGCAAATGTAAAGGAAACTAGATGGGTTCATTGGGTAACACCAACTATGAACTCTTTCAAGTTAAATGTGGACGACGACAGTTTTGGTAACTCGGTGAAAGCTGGTTTTGGTGGTGTTCTTCGTGGTCATCTTGGTTGTTAGAAGGTTGGTTTTGAAAGATCGATTGGAGAAGGTACTAATTTGCTGGTTGAGCTTCAAGCTATTGAACATGGCCTTTATTTGGTTTGGTAGCAAGGTGTGAGGAGTTTGATTTGTGAATCAGATTCTCTTGAAGTACAATAGATCTAGTCTAGAATGCTGATGTGAAGTTCCATGTTTATGGGAGTGTTATCAATGATATCTGTTTTCTTATGAGACAGGAGTGGCAGGTGGAACTCAAGCATGTGCTTACAGAGGCAAACCAAGTTGCAAATTTTTGGGCCAAACTTGGAGCTAGGGGCAAGAGTCTTGGCTGTTTTTGGAGCATTCTCCTTCTGAGCTTCTCTTGCTTTACTAGCAGATTCTTTGTCTATTGCTTTGCTTTCCCTAAAGCTCAATTAGATTTTGTTTCTTTTTCATGTTTCTACCAAAAAAAACTATGGTCATGAAAGGCTAATAGGTATATATCTATCATATTAGCTAATCAACTAACACATACAATTCACATCTATGGTCTAAGACTCTAACATTCAAATTCCAGCATCTAAATTAAAGGGGACTCCTAAATTAAGCAATTATTGGCCAAGAAATTAAAAGCATTATATATATATATATATATATATATATATATATATATATATATATATATATATATATATATATATATATATACATATAAAAAAGAGTTACAAGATATTCAAATTACACAACAAGGTCAAAAGGAACCCAAGAAAGAGGACTTATAACTCAATAATACTCAAAAACACAACATCTCACCCGTGCACAAAGCACTTTCTATTACGGCTGGCCCACCGAAGTAGAAAGAAGCATTGTAGAAAGTGGACACTTTCCACTATAGTTATGTCTTCAAACCATGGTAGAAAGTGACTTTTTGGATGAAGAAAGTCATCCAGAAAGTGACTTTTTACTACTGTTGTGAGACTCACAACCGTAGCAGAAAGTTTTTTTAATAATCTCTTTTGTTTTCCTTTCTTCCCTTTCCTTTTTCATTCAGTTTTATACAAACCAGCCAGATCCAATTTAACAGCAATAACAGAGATATACTAAACCAAGTTGAATAGAGATATGCTTAATTGAATAAAGTGTCAACGGAGATATGGTTAATTGATTAATTTCTATAGTACTCAATCAATTGAACAAACATGGAAACAAAGTATCAAAACCATTGAGGCCTTTTACTCTTGACCCTACTTTTACCTTCCAAGCTATTACATGTCTGCGTAGCTCTGTGATAAACAAATATTGATACATCAAATATTAATACATAGTTAATCAAATGTAATATTTAAAATTAAGAGTGAAAGAAGCTTGCTTATGTATCAACTACATCCTTAAGAGCTGAAGGTGGGTTATGGTGCAATGAACACAAGAGGTCGACTTCATTCCGGAGAGGGCAAAGGATCACTAACTACCAATGCTCACTGCCAAAGGACTTAGATAAACATCTAAATCATTTCCTGGTTGTTTTGGGCCCAAAATCGTCATAGATAACATAATGTATTTGCGCTTTATGCACAACCAAGGAGGTAGGTTGTAAATTACCAGGAGAACATGCCATGAACTATGAATACAACTTAAGGTACCTTATGGATTCATTCCATCCGTAGCAAGTCCAAGCCTATGGTTTCTTGGCTCATTGGCGAAATACGGAAACAAACTATCAATTCTCTTCCATTGCAAAGAATCAGCCGGATGGCGAAGCTGTCCATCACATTTCCTCTCATCTACATGCCATCTAATGTTCTTTGCGTCATTTGCATTAACGAACAATTGCTTGAACCTTGGAATTATTGGAAGATACCACAACACCTTTGCAGGAGGACCTATTGTGATCACATTACAACTAGAATCACCATCCTTCACTTTGTACCGTGATACCCCACACCTGGGGCACTCGTGCAGCTCTTCATACACATCCATGGACAATATGCAATCATTAGGGATGTGTGTATCTTCTTATACTCCATACTCATCGAACACAATACCTTCTTTGCCTTCTGGAAGCATGTCTTTCAACAACTCAAGCAATTCGGTGAAGCTTTTATCACTTCACCTATTTCTCACCTTCACACCGACCAACTTTAACATCGCTGACAACCGTGTGAAATTATTAGTGCACCCCGAATAAAAAGGCTTATCCGCATCACTGCACAATTTTTCATACACATGTGCTCGCTGAAAAGACTCTTCTCCAATATCATGGATCATGTCCTCTAGTTGATCGTCCTTCATATCTACGTCAACGCCCTCTCTTTGGGACACACTTGGCATGTTGAACAATTCATCACCATGCCATATCCATCTTTTATAACTCTTGCAAATCCCATCACAAATAAGATACTCCCGTATTTTCTCAACTTCACATTTCTTCATATTCAAACAATTGACATAAGGACAACAAAACCTTCCATTACTATCAGGAAGATTTCTTTGAGCAAATTCTAGAAACTCTTCCACTCCCTTCATACACTCATCACTTGTGCGTCTACTATTCATCCAACTACGAGGCATATCCACGTTCTGTAGATATGGTTAGACACAAGTGACATTTGTTAAAATGCTAACGAAAGCATCATACTTTGAGTCCTAAAGTGGCTAACAATCCAGTAAGCAATTTGATTTCATACCTAAAAGTCTTGGATTAAGGGATACTATGTTCCTAAATGTTTGAAACACTTAGGACAATGAACAATCTTTGAAGTTTCTTTTTTCCTATATATATGTGTGTGTGTGTTCCTGAACTACAGAAAAAATCTAAACTCATTTTAACTAAGGAAATCCTAGCTTTACACCTAATCCAATCAAACACAGGTAACACACATCTCAAGTTTATGATCCTACTCATGCTCAAATATAGTGTTCAGCATAGAAGCCAATCAACAAATTCAAGCAAACACATACAGCAAAAGGGTTCAATACATGATGAAAAAAACAAAAATTTACAAAGAACACATGCATAGAGTGGAACAAGAAAGGAACATAGAGCAGAAGAGAGGAACATACCAAAACAATATAGGGTTCAATATAAATGTGGGGTGGAGGATCAACTGTGCTCCGAACCCTCTTGCAGTGAGTGAGGGAGTGGTTCTCTGTAACCAAAACGGGAGAAAAGGAGTGGCTCAAGATCCTTAGTAGACAACAGGGTCGTGTGAGAACACACGAGAGTGGCTCAAGTTCCTTCGAATGGTGGTTCTATGTAACCAAAACGGGAGAAAGGGAGAAGAGAATGAGAAGAGAAAGGAGAGAACAGAGATGAGAAAGATGAACAGAGACAAGAGAGAATGAGAATAAGAATGCTTACCTCTTCAATGAAATGGAGACGCGAATAGAGACATGAGAGAGGAGCGCAAACGGTGGTGTCGATGGTGGTGGTAGAGAGAGTTGTGGTGGAGGAGCTAGGGTGCGCAAGACAGCAGAGAGTAACGTTGTAATGGCGCATAAGGGAGAGAGTTGTTTAGGTTATTTCAAAATTAGACTTTCTACATCGGTTCAAAACGTTACCGATGTAGAAAGTATTACTTTCTACGTCAGTTCCCCTTGTAACCGATGTAGAAAGTCATTCCCTGATTTCAGAATATTACAAAACTGCCACCGCGTCACTTTCTACATCGGTTCCCCTTGCAACCGATATAGAAAGTCATTCCCAGAGTCCATTATATTACAAAAGTACCACTGCGCTACTTTCTACAACGGTTGTAACGCAACCGATGTAGAATCCCTGACGTAGAAACGCTATTTTCAACTAGTATCTAGAGCAAGATACATAAAGAATAAAAAAAAAAAAAAAAATTAGTTTCGCTATATCCTCCTACAAAATCCTCTTACTAATCATCCTACATACTACTAAATAAAGAAAATATTAAATGAAAAAGTAATGCATTCAATGTCTTGGAAATATAAAATGTATTCAAATGTTTTCTTTATTTAATAAATAAGATGATTAGTAGGAGGACTAAGTAGGAGAATTTAGATTTATTCATAAAAATCAACAAGTGGAGGAAGTACTAAATGATGAATCCTGTAAGCTTTGATATATTCAATTCCAATCTTGATCTCTTCAGTCCACGAGTTTATCTCACTAGAACAACCTTCACACCTTAAGTTCCCCTAAAAAAATGTTGACTAAGGCACTATGGAGCTCTTGTCATCAAGTACGGTGCTCGGAGAGTTGCAAAATAAAGCTTAACGCCCCAACAAAAAGCAAGGTGGTGTTACTGGAGGCTAACATCCCCCTCGGGCTTGTGGGCATATATCAAAGGTGCTTAACAATGACAACCCAACCTACTAATGCGTCTAGCATGCATTGTGAAGGCTCTCAGGTCAACCTACAATACGTTATAGACATGGGGTTATACATGTCACAACAAGAAAATAAAAGTTGTGGCCTAACTAACAACTGTAGCTTTTAACCTAGTAATAGGCGATTAATCGAAGTTATAAGGACTTTCTTTATGAGTTATGACGAAGTTATCAAGTGACCATTTTGGTAGGATAACAACCGAATTTTTTTCAACTATTGTAACTATATGATTCTCTCTGTTTCGTTTTGTTCACCCGATTATCCAATGTCTTTTTTATAGGGTTGCACGAGGGTCTAGACTAACTCGATGACTGGTCGACCAAACCATCCAACTCAACTTAATATTCTATGTTGATTTGGGTCATCTAGTTCGATCGGATCAAAACTAGACAACTCGTCCAATGGTTGGTTCGGGTGATAAGTAGGGTAACTCAACTTGTAGACTTGACCCAACCAACCTACTATCTAATTAAAACCTAGCCCCCTCCTCTTTGGCTACACAGTGCTAGACTTTTAATGCCCACCCTGCTCCTCAACCTTGTCCCAAGCCACCACTGCCACCAACGACGATCCACCGTCACTTGGTCTCCACCTATAAACTTGCCATCAAATTGAACCACATCCAATCATCGTACATTAACCACTCAAGTAACAACCACCATGGAACATCATCACCAAATCTGGAACCACTTTTCTCTATCAACTAGTTACACTACCACTTTCTTCTGCACCACGCTTGAGTCGTAAGCCACCCCCAAATGCTGCTCAAGCGCCAGATTGCTGATCTTGTTGCCACTATGCCACTCTTTACCATTGTAGATTTGGTGTTGGGGAGATGAACAAAGGAATGGCGACTTCATCTCCTCCTCCTCCATCTCCAAAGTACAATGTTCAAGAAAATAATATACTCCTATGACCCCCTTTGACTTCGAGCACGAGAAGAATACCATGTTGTCGAAACCTTTGATTTTGAGTAGTGGGGGTTGCAATGGAGAATGATATAGGACGAAAGAAGAAAAAAAATAGGAGTAATCCAAATACTCGACCCATGTGCAACTCTACTTTTTTATTTTTCCTTTGACTATGGACATGACATGATCTTCGTGTTCCCTACTATGACTGTTATCACCGAGGAGAACAAACCTTTGGAACCTTTAGTTTTGAAGTTTAGGGCTAGTTTGGTGGTCAGGATAGGATAAGGATGGATAGGATATGAGAGCTGGATAAGGATAGGATAGAATATGAGCATGATAAGCTCTTATCCTGTCCAATGTTTGATGTGCATCAGATAATGACAGGATATGATATAAAATATCCACAAATGATAAAATTATCCTTATATCAAAATTACATTTTTTTTCAAAAATAAATTTTAATATTACGTGGTTGTTTTATATATTTAAATTAAAAAATATTTAATAATATATATTTTTGGCTTTTTAATTATAAATTAGTCCATTTTTTTAAATTATAAAAAATTAACTTTTTTTTCACTTTTTATAAAAATTGTTCATTAAACCACATATTTTAATTAGTATTAAAGTTGACTAATTAGATTTGAAACCGTAATTAAATAATAATAATATTAAAGGTAAGAGATAAAAAAAAGCATTTTCTTATCCTATCCTGTTGGTTCTAACCCAGCTCCACCCTCAGGATAGAATTATAACTAAGCAACAGGATAGGATAAGCTAACAGGATAAGCTTATCCTATCCTGCTGGTTCACCAAACTACAGATTAAAACAGGACAGGATAGCTTATCCTATCCTGCCTCCCTTATCCTGACCACCAAACGGGCCCTTAATAGATTAGTGTTACAGCTTTATAGCATTATAAAGCATAAAAGAACAGAGAGCATTATTAAAGGACCAAATTTTTTTGTATATCTGATTAAAGAGCTAAATTAATAAATTTTAAAAGGGATAAATCAATATTACTTTTATAATTAAAGAATTAAATTAATGTTTAAAAAATTTAGAGGACCAAAATAGTAAGTCTTGTATTTTTATATAACTGAAAAAGTTTGCAAAAAATAGAGGAATAGACCCCTCCCCCTCCTTATTAAAGAGTTACCTTATTTGTGAAACACAAATGAGACAACATTGAGACAAAACACTCACATTTCAGTACATATCTCTACTTCACCTCAAAACATGTGATACTTTGATACTCAATCACACTCACATATACCTATTGTTGTCCCGTATATTATCCATAGTTGTTCAAATAAAGTTTATGTTATTAAAAGGAACGATTCCAATGCTCCATTTTGATCTAATCACACTAAAAAAAAGTAGTGGTAACCCACAACATAAAAAGCTATCAGTATTTGATATTTGATGCCATAATATATTTTTCATGTCCAAATATTCAACTATAAATTATATAAATAATACCATTTCAGGCATGGTGGATATTCAAATTCTCAACTATGACACTTGTAAACCAATGGCCTTTACATTTGCAAGAATGTGATCAAATTTCCTTGACACTATAGCACCATGTTACAGTTACAGCAAAAGACACAAACCCCTAGGATATCAAAATTAATACTCGAAGGAAAAAGACGATTACATAGATGCCTAACTACCATGATACATAACTAAGAGTGGAAGTACAGTTACACAAGAATTTTGGGCAGCCAAAACTCAACTTTTGGCATCTAATCCAGGCTTAAACAATAGCATACTGGAGTGTCTCCGAGTCTTTAGGCCGCCACATGGACTTGTGGACACATAACAAGCCCTCCTTATCCTTGGAGTAAGTCATGCGAACCTCCCACTGCATAGACCTTACCATGCTCTCAAGCTCGTCAATGATCTCAACTGTGTCACGGACAATAAGCTTTCCTTCAGGCCTGAGAATCCGATCGACCTCAGCCATTACAGCAGCTAAGTTGCATCTGTGAGACAATAAGCATTAGCACAACTAGACTAACATTTAGCATATTATTAATCAGATAACCAAGCTCTTGGTGATGGACGCGAAATAAAATAGTTATTAGCACCTTTCCTTAAGCTTCGAAAACAGATGATCTGCATGGAGTAAATCATAGGACCTAGGATAGGTGCTAAATGATTCACACCAATCATGATATATACCAAAAAGACCTCGTTCATAAATAATAGGAAGAGTATCTGGGGAGTTTATTGAAACCACATTCATAACCCAAATATTCAAATCCTTCAAAGCTGCAGCAAATCTGGAAACCACAAACGGTCGAAGATGTCAAACACAAAAGAACATAATAGCAATTTAATATAATTCAGAGTAGCACATGAAACAATGACTTCTGCTCACCCTCCATAGATAGATCTCATATCCATGACATTCCGTATATTTGACCATTGAATTCCCATCCCATTTAGGTAAGACTTGGACACTACACGTTTCCAGTGTTCATAATCAGCAGTAAAATCTTCAGGGGCAGGCTTTCCATAAATTCCAACTTGGGAACTCGACAACCAGTAAGGTACGTTGGTCACTCTTGCTGGCCATTTCTCTGGCCATTGTAACCAACGTTCTCCTGAACTCACTGGCGCTTTGTGTATGCAAGCTTGCAATGGAATGTTCCTGTGACACCAATGAGATTAGACTACATGTATGTCAAAATACTATAATTTGTTGGAAACTTTGGAAAACAAACCCCATAATGCAAACATTGTTCATTTGTAGCAGAACATCTACAATCCTCCAATTGTACCAAAAAGGGAGAGAGGGAGAGGGGGGAAATAAAATAACAAATATTCGGCTTTGTCTTAAATAAGTTCTCACATTACTACAGTCAAAAATAATATCAGCAATTAACTCGGTCAAAAATTCCTGTTTTTCTTTTTGTTTTGGTTTTTATTTAAAATAAACCGATGTCTCAGTTGAGGAAGAATCACCATGCTGCATTAGGATCATCAGAGTCTGGACATATTGGAGGCTCATTCTTCGAACGTTTCTCGTAACACTCGTTAGAAATTGGCTTCTTGTATACAGCTACACCAACTCCATTAACTCGATCCTTGCTGATCGACACAAGTTCCCAGCATATTGCTTTTGTTAGTGCCTTCATAGCTGCAGATCAATTCATAAAATGTCAGGAATCAGGATTAATATAACTACATTAAAATGAATAAGAGGCCGACATAAGTAGTTATCATCTACCATTCCATATTCCAACATCTTCTGGAAGCTTCTGATAAATAGGAGTAGCAGACCATACAAAGAAACCGCCAGGTCGCAATACTCTATTCAGCTCCAGAAGAAGTTTACCACCTGCAATTGTACAAAAAAATAATAATAAAATAGTCATCCATAATAAAACCCAGTTGCATTTACATGTATTTTATGTCACTACAATCTATATGTTATCTTAAAACCTAAATGCCTAGATGAAACTGGTTTCAAAAAATGCTCTATAATGAATTCATCTAACCACCAAATAAAAGTCCAGTAATCAAAATACCTTCTATATGCCATGGAACTCTACATCGTGCACAGTGGACTACATCAAATACTTTCCCAGGGAAGGGAAGCCTCTTTGTGCCCATCACAGCAGATATAGCAGGAATTCCCCTTTCAAGTGCAAATTGTACCTGAGCTTCATGTTCATCCTTTGGTGCAAATGACATTGCAAGAACATCTCTGTCAAAGAGGAAGCCTCCAAAGCTGGCAACACCACATCCAACATCTAATATAACACGTGTACGTTTGCCCCAAGCAATGTCGGGTACAGTCTGCATCATTAAAACTCAATTATGTTAAATGCTCAACAACATCAAGCAAACAAATTATGTATACATAGAGCAATTCTAGGATGAAAGCATAGAGATTTATCATCATACTACATTACTTTGTAGCATAACTTTTCCTACTGATAAAGAAATTCATTTGTAGAACATCAAATGACGTAGCTATATCTGTATTATGCTAAGTTTTGGTTGTGTCGCAGTGCACCACATACATATAGTTCCTAGATACTTGGGATTTTTCCTGGTTAGAGTAAAAAGGGAGCCATGTAAATCATCCTATGTAACTAAGTGTCCTCTATTGGCAGTTGGCAAAGAAGGTCATTGTAGAACTTTTAAGTCTCTATTTAAATACCATAGTTGTACTGCCATTTCTGTATCTCTTTTCCGATGTGCACCTTATGTGCAATTCCTACCAATTTGGTCTAAACCCCGGGACAGACATTAAAAAAGAATCATAATCATTTATTCGCTCTAGGTATCATATTAAATGAAAAGTCAGGTAAGTCAATCTCACACCAGTTACCAAAGAGCTGCCTCCCATTGGCTTAGATCAAGAAGATGAGTACTTTCTACAAGGTAGAGTTGCCATAACATTTTTTTCTTTTCTATTCTGATAATAACAGAGTTTTTAAGAGGCAACAACAGTGAAATGATTTTATCTTGAAGGTACATGACCAGTTAGGACTTAAGTTGTCTAAATATTGGTCAAAATTTCTATATGCATCATAAATACTTGAGCACATATAATATTGACATTTGTGGCATATATAGCAATAATATCCTGATCCTCCTTTTTCTCTTTGTTTCATATTTTTCAAAATTGTATCTGAATCAGAAGATAGTTTGGAGAGATGAAGAATTAAACAGAGAGAAGATGGAAACATTGATAGCAGATTGGAAATTTGCTCAAGGGGAAAATACGATCGATGGACACTGCATCTGTTACTGAACATGTAATATCAATTTATGGAACATGCAGCAAAAGTCACCCAGATCTGTATTTATGGACAAATTAACATTAAAAAGCAATGAATAAAAGTCAATGCTGACAAAAATAATAATATATATTTTACCTCTTGAATAAAGTCAATGTAATGAAGTGCCCCATGCTTGAATTGGGTTCCACCACCAGGAAAAGTAAGGTACTCGCCCGTAACTTTTACCCAATTCTGGTGCCCCTTAACTTCAGCAAGCTTAGTGTGTGGAACATTGTAATACCATATCTACAGGAGAATAATTTATTATTACGAGAGAGTTAATGGTCAAGATAGAATGACAGTTGACAAGATTTGAGTTAATTTCTACCTTCTCTCTACTTCGAGGCCACTCAATTGAGCGTTTATATCCTTCAGGAAGACGGACAAGGCAGGTAGGAGGTTCTTCAGGACAGTGCCTTTCTCGATGTTCATAGTGTTTAGTACTCCGAAGACTCCTAATTGCTTTCCAGTTATCAAGGCATGGGATAAAGTCGGGGCCAGCAGTGACATTGCAAAGTTTCCAATTGTACTCAGTTGGCTTCTTGTCTTGAGACTCCTTTTCATTCTTTGACTCTGATGCCTGAGTCGACCAAGAACCAGTTTGTGTTGTACTTTCATTCAGAAGCTCTGACTGGGCCCCAGAAGGGTATACCTCATTGGAACTCTGGTTTTTGGCATTATCATCTGTATTCTTCTCACTTGAGCTTTCATCAGAATCTTTGTTATCACTTTGTTCCACCTTCTCCTCTATCTTACTATATGTTCTTTCATTAGAGTTATCAGATTTCTTTTCACTTTCATCTGAATCAGACTTCTCATTCTCATCAGAATCAGATTTCTTCTCATTCTCATCAGAATCAGATTCCTTTGTGGAAGTCTCATCACTATCTTTGTCATTCTCTGCAGCTTCTCCGTTTGAATCAGTATTTTCTGTCTTGGAATCTTCGTCCTCCGTTTTCTTATCTTCATCTTCTGTCTTATTATCTTCTGAAGATTTATCTTCTTGTTTTTCTGGCAAGTTAGAGTTGTCTTCAGAGGTGACATTACTGTCCCCCTTGGTTGCATCTTCAGGCAAATCACCCGGATTATCTTCAAACTGCCGAGTATTGCTACTATTGATGTCACTCACCTGTTCTTTTATCTCACTTTGTTCTTTCACCTCATTCTTATTCTCCTGGGACACGTCTCCATTTTGCACGGGAACAACAGAGGACGATGTCATCATCCAAACCCCAACCAAGCATAAAGCCACAAACACAACAATAGTCACAGTCGAACAGTAACTTGTAGACGATCTCCTACCATCTACTCTTGTATATTTCCCTAAAGCCATGTTGTCGGAGGGTGCAATAATTCACAGATAATTTAGACCTGCTCACCAACCAAACAACAATTAAACACCACTCACGTTGTAGGCTGTGGGGAGCATGAACCAAAAATTCAAGAGAATCAAAATAAATGTTGAACACATAAATTAAACATGTAATATGGTAAAATGAAAGAAAGACCTATATAAATTTTGGATTTAGCTCCTCTAAAGTGGGTTTGTCTCTAAAGTGAGAAAGTAATAGTAATATCTACTCTGCATCATTTGGTGGATTAGGATCTTTATGCACCTTATCAAATCAAGCATGGTACAACTTACTTTCTTACTTCAGAGACAAGCTCACTTTAAAGAAGCTAAATCCATAAATTTGATTTCAAAAAAAAAAAAATCAAGAATTTTCCCTATCGTAAAGAAGCTCCGCCACTAAGTAGTGGCAACACACAGAAAGAGCTTGGTTGAGTAGGTGAAAAGTGGAACAAGAAACTAATGACAACAACACAGTAAAAAAAAAAAAAGAGGTACATATTAATTTCCACCTTTTCATATTTTTGTTATCCAAAGCAAGTGGAAACTGTAAAGTGATTTTCATTCCAAATTTACCAAACTTATATTTTCCACCCAACCAAATTGCTTTTACAAATACTAGCTTAAAGAAATCAAACGCCAAAATAAGCTAAACGAATCTAACTTCATTCAATCAGTAAAAGCTGGAAGGATTGGGCAAATATATCAGATACATTAGTTAATATATCAAAATCACAATATCAAAAAAGCGGATCAGAAAAAGTTTTGAGCTTTGAACTTTGAAGTTAAAACAAACCATTTCTTAGTTTTAAATAGTAATAATCAGTAAAATTCAACATCAACACAAAGATTCTCAGATCGAAGTGAAATCAACAACAATCACTTAGATCAAGATTCTATAATAACGAATCGGCATGATTAGCTCATGAAGAAGCACGATGAACACTAAAAGAAATTAGTAAGACGATAAGGTTCGATTCAAAACTCACAGTAGCACACGGCCAAGTTTGAATCAAAATATACAAAGGAAAATGCATGTAGATCTGAGGCGTTTGAATTGTGAGTGAGAAACAGTACCTGTGGTTTTTTTCCAACAGAAAAAGCAGATCTAAGAGTGAAGCGCAACGTGTTAATGTTATCTCTCCATTTTGTTGCAGAGAGAGAGGTGTGTGTGAAATGAGAGCTCTTAAGCGAGTGTGAGAACTTACTTAGAAGAGATGGGTTTAATACTAACAGCGGAGAGTGAGAATGGTATTTTTTTTATAAATGGATTTAATTTTTTTTCCATTCAGATGCAAAAGTTTTTCATGATAGTATACAAAAATTGTATATTAATCCTGTATTAAAATTAAATTCTATTTTTATACACATAAAAATTATAAATGATATCCGTTAATGAAATATTTTGAAAAATGTTAAAGTGAGTCAGTAATAAAGTATTTAGTATTTAGCTTGGATTATTTAGTTTGTGTTTAGATGAGCGTTTAATAAACGTGATTTTGGATAGAATTGATATTTTAGAATTGATTTCAATAGAATTATGTTTGAAGTAAAGAGATTTATGTTTGGATACATTCAGGTAAAAGTCAATTGAACAATAAATTTGAGGCTAAAAATCACGTTTGGTGACAAAAACTCTAAATCATAGCTTAATTTAGAATCCATTCTAGAGACAAAATTAATTCTACTGGAGATTATCCAAACATGTCAAAATCAATTTTATATTTCAGGAATCACTTTTGCCTCTCACAAAAGTGAATCTAAACATGCACTTTTGATGAGCGTTTGATTGGATGAGCGTTTGACAAACGTGATTTTGGATAGAATTGATTATGCAGAATTGATTTCAATACAATTGAATTTGAAGTGAAATGATTTATGTTTGGATGTTTTTATTTTGAAAGCAAGTTTGATGTAAAATTTAGTGTAAATTTTTCAATTCAACGCATAAGCCACAAATTATAACTTCTACTAGAATCACGTTTAAAGGCAAGATCAATTTTATAAGAAAGTAACCAAACACCTCTGTTTTTACCAAAATCACATTTGACAGGGACACAAGCACTTCTGGTATCTTCAGAAGTGAAACCAAACACACACTTAATAGGATTAGATTTTTCAATAAAGGATACACTCTAACTTGCTTATTTTAGAGACAAACTGACGTTAGATGAGTTTTGCCCAAATAGTTATATGTTTACTTCACTTTTTAAATCTCAAGGTCATGTTTAGAAATCGAGGAGTGCTAGCAATATATTTTCTAACACTCTCTTTTCACTACACACCCTCCTATTGGTTGAAATTCATATAGGTCACACTTGAATTTTGTAGGGCCCACATGGATTTCAACCAATAGGAGAGTGTGTGTTTGAAAGAAAGTGCTAGAGAATGTGTTGCTACCATTTTTCTTAGAAATTTAATGGCCTTGACATATTTAATAGATAATATGGCAAAATTTGATTTATGTTATATTATTTAAATTTTCATAAGTTTTTTCTTTTTTTCAAATTAGTCATACATGTTATATTTCATTTCCACGTTAGTCCTTTCTGTCAATTTCGACCTAACACCATTAGTTTTGAGCTGACGTGACCATGATATTAGTGCGACACGTGGCTCTTGATCTGACGCGTAAGGTCGAAATTGACGGAAAGGACTAACGTGGAAACAAAATATAACGTGTAAGATCAATTTGAAAAAAAAAATCTTATGGGGTCAACGTAAAAATTTAAATAAACATATATGACCAATCAATCTATTTTGCCTATAATATAGTTGATCTCAAATAGGACTTAAGGAACTTTATTTGTTGCTATAGTAATTGTGGTGGATATAATCTACTGAATTAAACCGCTTCAATCGGATTAATTCTATCGGTTGGACCGTCAACCGGTGTCCTCTTTGGTACTGGTTGGATTAAAGAATCGAGAAAGTAGTCTGATTATGCCAAATCAATCAAAACCCAGTTCAACCAGATTAAAACCGGTTCAACCAACGTAAAAACGATTTTAGAGACAGATCGGTTCATTGTTTTATTTTTATTTTTTAAATCGGAACGTATTTTTGGATTTTGGTCATGTTTGTTTGGAGCTTCAGGACTTGAGTGATTAGGATCCACTCAATATGCATCTCTAATTAACTATTTTAGTCCATTAAGACATATTATCTCATCAAAATTAACATATTTCTAACTTAAATATTTTGAACTATCATGCATCCTAAAAGTTGTATTTTTTCTTTAACTTGTTGACAGATCTCTTTATTAATGTGTGCATATATATATTAGTTCGACCGTCAATTAAATAGTTGAATCAATTGAATCTTGAACCGCTCTTTTTTTCAATCTTCCTATTGGACTGGTCTTTAAAACATTAAATTGATAACCCGCTCCAAAAATTCGCTTCAAATAAATATGAAAATGAAGAACGAAGAATAACAATAGGAAACAATAAGATAGATAGAGAGACGAGAGGGATAAGTAGTTCTTTGGGATATACAATTAGAAGAAAAAAACAATTAATATAACAGTTTAATTATTATACATTATTAATATAAAATTTTTTATATTATTAATTAATGAAAAATCATGATATAATGACTTTTAAGATAATTAAGATAAGAATCAAATATTTTAATTTATATGATAATTTTTGATTGATTAACAATTTAAAAAAAATTTATACTGATATCGTATATCAATTAAATCCTTAATATAATTATTAAGGAATGTTATAAAAAAAATAATTATTAAGGAATAAAATTGAATTTGTTTTAAATTAACATAAAACACCCAAAAGGTTTTAGCACTTAATAATTTAAATTAATAATAAATAAACTTATTAAGATAAGAGTACAAAAATTTTATTTATTTTAGGTCTTAGCCGACTGCCAAAATTGCGTAAAGCCCCCGCGGCCCTGAACATGTTAATTAAAAAATATGAAATGATCGTTTTCGCACAGATCAGATGGGAAAGGAGATTTTGGTTTGCTATCAATTCCTTGATTCAATTCAGTTTCTTTTGGATTTGCCGACCAAATATAAATAAAAAATCAAACAAAGTAAGAAGATATAAAATAAAGAAAAACAATAAACAAAAAGAGTCAATTAAACTGCAGTAATTTCGTGCAGGCTGATGCTACATTGCTACTCTTGTAAATGCTACATCGACCAGAGTCCATTTCCTTTTCTTCAGGTACGAGACAAAGAATATTATCTTTTTCTATTTATTTTTTCATATTTAAAATAATTAATAAATTGCCAGGTAAACATACTCTGTTAATGAAAAATATAATAATAATAATATTAATAAAAGGATTTTGATCCTTTTCTTTTCTTTTATCATCTTTTCTCTTATGTTATATGAAATAAACACAAAAGTAAATTTGTTTTTGTGTAGGATTCACTAAAATTTACTTTTGTATTTATTTCTCATAACATAAGAGAAAATATGAAAGAAGAAAAGAAAAGGATCCAAATCCTAATAAAAAGAACTTCAAAAATCATTTTTTACAAAGGAGATAGGTGAGAAAGGAAAGAGAAAGAGACAGAGCTCATTGTGGAAGTTTGAACTCGTGTACTCACAATTCATGTCTCACAACTTAATCAACTAAACTGACATACAAAAATAAATCCAAGATTTTAATTGATAAATAAATAACTCAGTCTTTTTTTATACAAAAATAACTCAGTCTTTTATATCTTCTCTCACACATTATATTCACATAAATAAAGGAAAAATTATATTGATTTTTTTTAAGTTTGACTTAATTATAGTCATACTTTTTCTATTTCAAAAATTACAGCAATATTCTTGAGAAATCTTTTCAACATTAAAATTACATTGATATCCCAAAATAAGAAGTGAATGTTAATTTTGAATAATAATACTATTATCCTTGAGTAAATAGTCAATTTGGCCCTAAAATTGTAAGATCATATCAACTTAATCTCTAAAATTAACAAAATTTTAAAAATATTCTTGAAATTGAAAAACGTTAATCAACTTAGTCTCTCCGTTAACCCCAGTTACCTGACGCCGTTAATGACGTTGATGTGGCACGTTAGGTGCCTTATTGGTACTGTTAGTCTGGTTAGCTATTGTCCACATAGTCAGGGACCAAGTTGACACTCTAAATCAAGGACCAAAGTGATACTATTATAGAATTATTTTTTTCAATTTCAATTTTTTACATTAACTCTATTTTTTCAGTTTTCACCCTCCATTTTCATTGTTACCATCCACTTCTTCCCGCTCTTCTCTTCCCTCTAGCATACTCTATACTTCCCTGTCGTCATCAATCGGAAATGGTGGCTCAGCAATGAATTGACCTCCTCGGAACTCGTCATCGACATCAAAGATTTGTATTTCGCTTTCCCATTGTTTGTTTGTTTGCTCATTTGTTTTTTTTCATGTTAGTTTGTTTGTCTTCTTCCCTTCCATTTGCATGTTATAGGGTTTTTTTTCATACCCATTTTGTTCCTCTTCTTCCCTTCGCTAATAACCCCCATTCCCTAAGTTTTGTTTTACCCTTTATTTTGCATTCACTCCGTTACACAAAATGGGTAGGGTTTATGGCACAATACTCTTTTTTTTTTTTTTTTGTTTCATAACAAAGTTGTGAATTTTTCATTGTTTGTGCAGAATGAGTTCTTATGTAATTGTAATAGTGCACCATGGAGGCATCTTAGGTAGGAATGATAGTGCAGTTCTAGAGTATGTGGGCGGTGAGATAGATGTGTGGGAAGATTTGGACTCAGACACACTGAACCTGTTTGATCTACATTCAATTGTGAAAGTGTGTAAAGGTTATGATTAAGTTGACAAATTGTTGTGGAGGCCACCAAATTTGGACTTGGATTTTGGCTTGAGGGAACTGAGCACCGACAATAGTTTCATGGAGATGGTGATGGCTGTATTTGGCAATGACAACGAGATTGAGATTTATCATGATTACAACCCAAAGCCCAATAGGTCATTGCCACCTATTATAGAAAATTTGGATGCTGAAATTGTGGATGCTTATGAGGAAAAGATGGGTGCACATGCTGATGATAGCCATTCAACAGCTGATGAAAGTGCATAAGACAGCCATTACAAGCCCCCTCCAATGGTTGTTAGTTCAAATGATTGGGAGGAGGTGTGAGAACTGAAAAGCAAGGTGAAAGGGAAGAAGAAGGTTGGGAGTTCATCCAAGGGAAAGAAGGTGCAAAGGGGAGGAGGTATGAAGAGGATGCCAAGGAGGAGGAGTAGCCAAAGGTCACCAAGTCCCACAAATGGTGACATAAGCGAGGACAATGATGGTGCTGCTGAGTTTGGTATAGGGTATGAAGAATACTTACATCCTAAGAATGTTGTTGGAACTAACGTCTTTAATGAGTCAGCTGACGTGGAACCCACGTGTACAACAACATGGAAGCCAACATGGCACTTAACGTGCGACATCAACGTCGTTAACGGCATCAGGCAACTGGGGTTAACGGAGATACTAAGTTGATTAACGTTTTGCAATTTCAAGTATGTTTTTGGAATTTTGTTAATTTCAAGGACTAAGTTGATACGATCTTACAGTTTCGGGGACCAAATTGGCTATTTACTCTAATATCCTTTATAACTGGTGTTTATAATTTATTTCCATAATAATTTTTGAGAATTGTAAATGATTTGGTCAATTTTGTCTCACGGCTTATAGTACGGACAAATTACTAATATTTTTTTTATTTATCATGACACAGGTGCGAAGTATCCACCGGCTTCGCCGATGACTAATCTTTGCCAGAGAACCTAGCTGACCACCTTTTACTTTTAATGGGGTCTCCCCTCCTAACCGCATTTTTTTCATCCACAAAATTCAAACTCGAGACCTTGCTTAAGGGATCCGAGATCAGTTTCACTCGGACCAACATAATATTGGTGTACCAATTGCTAATATTGTACACAAAAACAAATTTCTAATATTATTAATTTTGTTAGTCAAGCAAATTGAATTATTTTATTTATACCATTTACATTGCTTAAATTTCATTTTTGATGTTCTTCTTTAACTTCTGCTGTGGTAGTTGTTCTTTTTTTTTCATTATCAAAGTAAAAAAATAATAAAGATGGTCCACTGAACTATTGCAAATTTATTTTTTCAAAAAACATATTTTGTTTCAAGCAACGGTTGATAAAATGAAAAAAATAAATCAAAATAAGGAACTAATATATAAAGGATTTAAAATACAGTCAATGTAAAAAGTTTTACATTGATACTTACTAATATTTTGATATTTGTTCTTTTTTTCAATAATTAAGAAAGAAACAATAATAATGTTAATTTATTAAAATGGCTCATTTTCAAATGATATCTACAATGTTCACAAATATTATTTTTATTTAAAGAATTTTTTATAATTTAATCCATAATAATTTTCACATTCATCCCACAAATGCTTGTATTTTTTAGTTTCATGGAGATGATCATTAAAACTTTCTCTTCTAGTTAAATCTATTAAACTAACAGTAATTAAACTCATAAATAAATATATGAAACAATAATATATTTATACAATGTTCAAATCCTATTATTATATAAATAACACGATTGATATTTAATACCCAATTGCCCATGATGAGCGTGAGAAGTTGATAACATCCCTAGAGGCTTTTCATGTTTACTGGCACTGCAAACAAAAATTAATTGTCGATAATTATAATTGTTATAAATAAAATGAGTTGTATTGCCAAGTGACCTACTACTTCACAAAAATATGCAAACAGCCAAATAAAGTTTGACTTTTTGTACTTTGACCAAAGGCTGAGTGGTGCAGATCATAATCAACAAACAACCGACAATTTTAGACGCAAGTCCATAAAAAAAAGAAATCTTATAATTTTTTTACAAAATTCTCTATCCATTTAGAAAAAAATATTATTAAAAGGTTAATATTAATTAATTTTTACATACATTGCATGTGACACATATCAAATTTTAAGTAGATAGAATAATTTATAAGAAAATAAATGATAGTATATTATGGAAAAAATTGCTCTAAAATGAATTTGTCTTTATAAAAAAATAATAATGTTTTCACTTTTAAACTACTTAGTAGATTCAAATTATACCCTTATTTTTCACTTTGGAAGAGTCTTACCCATACATTATACACTAACAAGTATCCCATGTATTGCATGTATATTTTTAAATTTATAAAAACTATTTAATTATAAATGATATGTAAATAATTAATTCAAATAGGATTTAAAAGGTATATAAATTAAAAGATAAATATTTAAATTTAAAAATTAATTCTAAAATTTTAATATAAATATTAAAAAAATAGAAATTTAGAATTACATTTGTCATTATATAAATAAGAGGATTCTAAGATATTTAACAATTCTTACGGAGCATATTCTAATTTAATATATAGGCGTACGTGGATATTTTCTTTTATAAATTTTTGCCGTGAAAAGGAAAAGATTTAAGCAAAAATAAGTTAATAATCAACGGATTTGATAGTAATAACTATTAATCAGTAGCTTTGAAAGTATATCCTAAAAATAAAAATAATTAGATGAAAATAAGTAAATGTTATGCAGAATTGATAATAATAACTATTAATTAATATATTTAAAAATATATTATATAAAAAGTAAAAAAGTTGCTTAATATATGTGATGTCACATGACTTACTAAGAGGGAGAAAGATTGTACAGAATCACTCACGTTCAAGAATGATTAATATAATTTAATATATATGGGTCGATAAGTAATGAATAATTAGTAGTAAAAAATATGGATATTAGTATTAAATAATTAGTACACAATCTTGAAATTAGTATTAGTAATTAGAAATATTTATCTTTAAAAAAGGAATTAAACTGAAAAATTAAGTAAGGCGGTTTCGTAATTATGACAATTAATATATGAAATTATAGTGGTTATTGTAATTATAGTAATTAAAAATATTTATCTTAAAAAGAAAAATAATGAAATAAAAAATAAGTTTGCATATTTAAAAATACATTTAGAAAATGACACATGGGGATAGAGTGTGAAAAAAGATTCACGTTTAAAAATAAAAACTCTAATTTAATGTATAGAGATTAATTTTGATTTAATTATCGGTGACATTTGTTATTTGTGTCTAGGTACAGTGTAATGGTGGATTGGAGACAACCGACATAGACGAGGACCCGTAGAATAATAAGTTGAATTTGTAGTAATAGTAACAGTAAAAATAATCTGAGAGTACTAACTAATGTTTTGTTCTACGAGCACCGATTAAAAAATAGAATTTGATTCTCCTATCTATCGAAATTGAAATTTTAAAGTAAAAAAATAAGAAGTTATTCATCTTTAAATTATTTAATAGATTAAAATTTTTATATAATTAATTAAATTAATGATGAATATCCACTTATTTTCTTATTTTAAAACTCCATTTATTTTAAAGAAATCAAATCTTAAAAAATAATAAAGATAAATTTATATGAATAAGTATTATATTTAATTTTTCAAAATAGATTTATTCCTTTTTAATTGCTTGGAACACTTATTAAAAAGATTCATGGGCATATTATTACTAATGTAATAATAACAATAATAATATTATCATTGATTTATTTATTTTGATTGTGTTTGATCAATTATTCGCATACAGCTCGCAGAATGCAAACTGCCAGACATGTAACTTAGGCCGCAATCCATTTCTATTTATGGCAAGCACGTTTGTGAGATCTGAAATTTGACTTCATTTAATATCTAATAACGTGTGACGGTTGTTTGGGCTAGCACCGCAGTACATCCTTCCGTCTTTAATATAAGAGTTAAAAATAATTCTTTTTTTTAATATATAATAAAAAGTAACTTATTTTTAAATATATTTAATATTAAGTTTCAGTTATATCTTTATTTATTATGAGAGAGAATATTAGAAGTAATTAAATTAGTAAATTAGGAATCATTAATATAAGAACATTTATGGAATAAAATTTAAATTTATAGAAGTATTAAATGAAATTAACAGATTCCAATGCATTTCTTTGATCTTAGTGACTTTGATCAATTGTTTCTTATATTAGGGACCGGAGGGTGTATCTCCTAAACAATAGTCGGGATGAAATCATTATTGAAGTGGGTATTTGTCTCTCCCAGCACAATAGAAAATGAACATCTGACTGTATGTTTAAATAATATAACTATCTATCAACCAATGTTGTTAAAGTCGAACCGAACATCAAACCGAAAAAAATTTCGATTTGGGTTCAACCGATTTAATCGGATGGTCTGACTCAATGTTCTGAAAATCGTATCGATCATTGAACTGATAAAGCCACTGATTCACGGTTCATTGGTTCAACCGTGATCGAATCGGTTGTAATTAAATATATATTTTTAATTTTATATAATATTTTTAATTTCTTTACAAACACAAGTGATTGGCTTAATCTATACCAATAGATAATGGGAAAGTTCAAATTTTGGTATCCTAATTTTTATACTACTAATTTACCCCTCAAACTTTCATTATCATTAGATATCTAAATCAGTTTATCCCGATTTTACCCTTATTTCCAATAACTTGAGAAGGCAGTTTCAATAGGGACAAAATTGTAGCACAAAAAAACCTGTAAACCAAGGCAATATCCTATCCCACGTTCTTTTACAGTTTCTTTTTCGATTCCTTCATTCTCTCTTTCTTCGTTCTTCACTCCTTCTTTCTTCTCTGTTGTGTTGGTTTTCATATGAGTGAGTAGTTTATGTGTGAACAGTGAGTTATTGGTTCCATAATCCATACCACTCGCAAAATTTTGGATTTGCTACTCCCCTTTGAAAAAAACAAACCACACAGCAAAAGTTGTTGTGACTGAATCTTCCTTTTAAAGGCCTCCACTTTAAGGTGACTATTCAAATTCAAGTACTGCAAATAATTTATTTTAGTCAATCGTTTTATTTGTTGACTGATGTCCCTATTATTCATCTTGAAATCACAGTTTAGTATCTTCAAATCGTTGTGTTGCGTTCTCTTCCTCCGCCATTGATCATCGCGAAATTCTTTGTGTCGTCGATTTCAAGGTCGCAAAATGTGTTCCGCTGGTAAAGCATTGTCTAATTCTTTCTTCTTCCTTCTCCACTTTCTCTTTTCGCTCTTTGTTTCTCTTTTTTAAAATAACTTAAACTTTTCAATGTTGCAAGTTTGATGCTTTTCCTTATATAGGACTTCTGGATTTAGAATCCACGTCTTCAAGGGTTTGGAACTTTGAAACAAAAGAATAAATCTCTATATAGCATGATTAAATAGGTGAGAGACTAATCTCCTATATTACAAGACAATCTGAATTTGCCACAAACTATTAGTTATTAAATTTGCTAAAAATTATTAAATATCAATTAAAAAGGAGAGATAAAGTAAGCTGGGAATTATAGAAATCAGAGAGTTGCATAATGGCGTGGATGTATAATTGTAAGAAACATGGTCTTGACCCCTCATTTGGAAGAATTATTCTATGTTGTGATATATTGCACCCTGAACACGAAAACTATATATATCATATCTAGTTGCAACAACATTTTCATCAATATGAATATCAAGTGAAGTGAATGAAAGTACATGGTTATCACTTCTAATATGTTGCCTGAAATGCCTTCCTCCAAGTTTAATCTGTATACAACCAATTAGGCATTACAATATGCATTTTATTAATGTTTTCATATATTTACAACATAATATTATTAACGTAATGATATATATGTGGTTACATTAACCAATCACGATACAAAATTACAAAAATTACCGATTAAACATACATGTCTTACACAAGTGGAAAAATATATTATATAACAATAACAATATATACACATTAAGAACACCAAAATAGCAAGTAAAATACCCAGACAAAAATAACATAACGAAAAAAATAAAAATACGGCCAGTTATTAAAACCAAAATGAACTGTCGATAAGTAACAAACGTGTATATTCTTACTCAAGGAAATGTTTCATACCAAAATGAGCCGCTGAAATTTGCAACAAATAGAATACCCAAACGATTTATATCTTTGTATACAATAATCAATAAAGCATACACGTTTAATCAGAACGCCAAAATAATAAATAGAATAACAAACGAAAATGCAAGCAACCAAACAAAAAAACGACGCGGCCAGACAGGCACAACAGTGTCTGTCTTCCAGCTAGTGATTATTATGATATTGTCAGCTTGAGTTTGAACTTCGAAGTTTGAATTTGACAGGAACATAATACAACAATGGAGGCCTTTGTAATTTTCTTCACTAAGAGTGTTTGGGAGTATAATATTCAATGTTTTTTTAGAAAAAGACCCATGGATTAATTAATTCATCTGCTTTTTTATTCTTCACTATGATGATGGCACGCTGAAATCTTTGCAAAAGCTAAGAATCCATCCACACATGTTTAGTATACCTCGTCATGTTCAACATGATCAAATACCACCGAGATGGTAGCAAGCAATTGTCGGGGTTTTGATTGCTTGCTAATAGTGGCACACCAAAGGGTTCAGGCAAGTTGGCAAGGTTCATGGCGAACCACGGCTATGATGAAGAAGTGGAAAACACTTCAAGACAGGATGGTGGGAGGTCAAGAACAGAGGAATAGAAGAACACAGAGAAGAGAGAATTGATACCATGATCAAGGAAGGCCCATATTGGGTAGTATATTGGATGGAGACCACTGTTGCATTATAATATGAGAGACCTAGTTTTTGTAAAGTCACAGACCCGTTGGTCGGCCAGTTTTGTTTGGTTCTGTCGGTTTTGAACCGGTTCGAACGGTTCTTAGATGGTTTGATTGATGGTCAGTTTTCAGGGTGTTTTGGACCGGTATCAGGTCTGGTTCATCGGTCGAACCGACCGGTTCGGTCCAGTCTAGTTTTGATAACCATGGTCTAACCGGATGATAGTAAAATAACATAAACAAAGATACAATTATATATTCAATCATATTGAAATATCGAAATTTTCATCACATCAATTGTACTATTTGAGAAATTGTAATTAGGTCTGCAGTGGAGTTTTTGTTTCTTCCTAAAAAAATTTAATTGAATATATTTTGGTTAAAATCTTAGCACACAAGTAAATTTCGATTGCATAGTGATTCATGTATGTTTTGAGTCATTATATGATATAAGCATGTTTTATTTATTTATTTATTTGCAACATTTATTCATTTGTTATATCTTATAACAAAAATTAAGTTCCCCTTTTAATCAATGACAGCATGAGGATTTGAAGGATAAAGTTATTTTCCATTAGGGTGCATAGACCTTGATAGTATGTTCTCTGTAGTCCGTAGAAATGAACTTGCTAAACTCAATAATGCTAGTACTCGAGAAGAAGTCACAATGTATGAACAATGAAAAATATCTAACCATATTTCAATTATGCTCATTAAACACATACTTCTACTAGCATTTGTGGTTCATTCCTAACTTTTAGAATATTAAAGATTTCTTGAAAGTTATTGATGAGCAGTTTGAATGATAAGGCATTGACTTGCACCTCTAATATTAATTGTCATCCATGAAGTGTTGGGAATTCATGGGAGATAAACAATTTAGAACCCGTTCGTCGAAAACAAAATTCTCTTTTAAGGATCTCAACAAATGAGCATGACCATTTTTATAGGAGCTTACCTTTGAAGCGAAGCTTTACCACGAACACTATGAGCACGTCATCAACACTGGTTAATCACAAACACCGCTACAGAGAGGGTAGCAACTTGATCAACACAGCTACAGGGCAGCAAATCCGATAAACATTGCGGTTGCAACCACCAAAAAGAGAGGCTCCTCTATCACCAGTATTGCAAGATAGCAATACCTCTACTCAGTCCACGCAAGCAAACCACCATCGGAGATAGCGTAGTGCTAGCTATCAGGAAAGGGGAGAGGGCGCGACACACACAAGGGGAGCGACCACTAGGATTAGCAACTGCTTCGTGACTTGTATTGGTTGTGTGCTTAAGTGACGTGTATAGCTTTATATAAGTTATCACTCACTAAACCTTATCCTTAATGGACTCTTGTACACTACAGGTCCATTATTTAATTATTAATTAAATAAAATTTAATTAATTAATTAAATTACTTCTCCGATCATTTGCTCTATGCATGTGACCCTATATGTTCCCATTAAGTTGACAATAATATTAAATCCTATTTAATATTATAAACAATGAGCGACATCTAGTAATACATCATTGCTACCCAATTAATGAGAATATCGGTGATACGTTATAACCTTAACTGCGACCATATTTACAGTGTAGCCAATGTCCCTTCGTCACAATGTTTTAATTGAACACAAGATATAAATATGTCATCCTTGTTAAGTCCAATTATATATTTCTCGATTAAGGAGCATACGTGTAATCATTTCGGCCCAATATCTCATATTGTCCCAACTTAGCATGTCTATGCATTTCCACATCTCACATCGTCGAGTGGCCATAGACATTACTCCCGTTATGTGGAAGGAAAGAATCCTATCTATATCACTCACATCTCTCTGCATGATTCATTGCAGACCCAATTATTACCTTTATGATTATCTTGTTACAGATAACGTTTAATAGCATTAAAGACATACTACAACTCCCCATGTAGGAATCGTAGTGACTTCAAGTCGAAGGACTACTTCACTATGGTCACCATGAGAAAAGCTTACGACACTTACATAACTATTATGGAGCATTCTCATAGCAGGTCAATCCAGTATAAATATTCCACCAATATTTATACCTATATGAAGACATGATATCATATATCCATGACCCGTGAGATGTGGGCATCATGTTACTCACATAATAGTCTCGATGTATTATTATCATTCTAATTAATAATAATACTAGACTACAGACACTTTAAGATTAATGTTCTATATTTTAATGGGGTCTCATGATTAAGTCATACTTGATGTTTCAATAAACGAACTGTCTATTCTAAGGACTTTATTATGCTATATATATATATATATATATATATATATATATATATATATATATATATAATCATAACAATAACATATAAATAAATGCCTCATATATATTTATGTAAATCCAGTATATATAAATCCAAGTCATTACAAAAATAAATCTAATAGATAGATTGGCCACTGAGGCTTATACCAATAATCTCCCACTAGAACTAGTGCCAATCAGGCCTAAACCTAATACCCGTCGACCTAGTGTGAGCGCCACGCTTCTGCTAAGCAAGAGGCTTCGTAAGTGGGTCTGCAACATTGTCCAGTGTATCTACTCTGCATATCTTCACATCTCCTTTATCGATAATCTCTCGAATGAGATGGAAGCGCCTAAGTATATGTTTGGATCGCTAGTGAGATCTAGGTTCCTTGGCTTGCGCAATTGCTCCATTATTATCATAATAGAGATCAATTGGGTCCGCAACACTAGGAACTATACCAAGTTTAGTAATAAACTTCTTGATCCAAACATCCTCCTTTGCTGCATTGGATGCAACAATATACTCGATCTCTGTAGTAGAATCAGCAATTGTCTCTTATTTTGAGCTCTTCCAACTCACATCGTCACCATTAGGGCAAAACACGAATCCTGACTGTGATCTAGAGTCATCCTTATAGGTTTGGAAGCTAGCATCAACGTAACCCTTTACAATAAATTTTTCTTCACCACTGTAAAGTAAGAATTTATCCTTAGTTCTTCTCAAGTACTTTAGGATACTCTTGACCACCGTCCAATGACCTTCACCGGGATCAGAATGGTACTTGCTCGTCATGCTCAAAGCATATGAAACATCTTGTCTAGTACATATCATGGCATACATGATAGATCCAATTGTCGAAGCATATTGAATCTTATTCACGCGTTCCCCCTCATTAGATGTAGCAGGGGGATGTCCTTTGGACAGGTATATGCCATGTGACATAGGCAAGTGACCTTTCTTGGAATCATGCATATTAAAGCGCCTAAGCACTTGGTCAACATATGTACTTTGACTAACGCCTAATCATTTCAGCGATCTATCTCTATAGATCCTGATTCCCAATACATAGGAAGCTTCGCCTAAGTCCTTCATTGAGAAACAATTCCCTACCCATGTTTTCACATTTTGCAGTGTAAGAATGTCGTTTCCCGTGAGTAGTATGTCATCCACATACAGTACGAGAAAAATAATTATGCTTCCACTAACCATCTTGTACACACAAGGTTCATCTTCATTCTTGATGAATCCAAACTATCTCACAGCTTCCTTAAAACGAAGATTCCAGCTTCTGGAAGCTTGCTTTAATCCATAAATGGATCTTTGCAACTTGCATACTTTCCCAGCATTCTTTGGATTCACAAAACCCTTAGGTTATGTCATGTACACATCTTGAAGAAGATTTCTGTTAAGGAAAGCTGTTTGTCATCCATTTGCCAGATTTCATAATCATATTATGCTGCAATAACAAGTAGAATCCAAGCAGATTTAATCATTGCAACTAGGGGAAAAATCTCATCATAGTCAACACCATGAATTTGCTTGAAATCTTTCGTGACCAGTAGCGCCTTAAAGATATTCACCTTTCCATCTATGTCAATCTTATTCTTGAAGACTCACTTGCACCCTATGGGTTTTACCCGTTTGAGTGGCTCTACCAAGGTTCATACATGGTTAGTGTACATGGATTCTATTTCGGATCCCATGGCCTCTAGCCACTTCTCAGATTCTGGGCCAATGATGGCCTCTTGGTAAGTCACAAGCTCATCATGATCCATGAGTAGTACATCACCATCTTGAGTTAGGAGTATTCCATATCTCTCAGGTTGGTGACGTGTCTTGTTTGACCTACGTGGCTCTTGTGTTACTTGAACTGGTGGTTGGACCACAACTTCTTGTGGAACCAAATCTTGTTCCATTGCAGGTGGATCAGTATTTTGTGGTTTTTGGATTTCTTTAAGTTCTACATTTCTCCCACTATCTCCTTTAATTTGGAGATGTATTCTTTCTCAAGGAATACTCCACTCCTAGCGACAAACACTTTCTTCTCTGAGGGGTGATAGAAATAGTACCCTTTGGTTTCCTTAGGATACCCTTTGAAAATACATTTATCCGATTTGGGTCCATGTTTATCCATAATTAAACGTTTCACATAGACATGACAGCCCCAAATCTTCATAAATGACAGACTAGGCCTTCGGCCCGTCCATATCTCATATGGAGTCTTATCAACCGCCTTAGATGAAACACAGTACTTAAGGGTGAAAGCTATTGTAAGTAATGCATATCCCCAGAAGTAGTCTGAAAGTTCTGAATAACTCATCATAGATCGTACCATGTCTAACAAGGTGTGATTCCTTCTTTCAGAAACACCATTCCATTGCGGTGTTCCGTAGGATACTATCCCACACCCTTTCTAATAGTCATCGAACTCCTTACTAAGGTATTCACCACCATGATCTAATTGTATGACCTTAATATTTTTGCCAAGTTGGTTCTCCACTTTGTTCTTGAATTCTTTGAACTTTTCAAAGGTTTCAGATTTGTGTTTCATTAGATACACATAACCATATCTATTGAAGTCATCAATAAATGTAACAAAGTAAGGAAAACCACCTCTAGCATATTTGTTTAGTGGTCCGCAAACATCACTATGTATGAGACCCAAAAGATCACTCACCCTTTCACTATTACCAGTGAATGGGGCTTTAGTCATCTTCCCCAGTAGACAAGATTCGTATACCTCAAAAGATTCATAATTGAATGAGTCCAGTAATCCATCTTGATGGAGTTTGGAAATGCGTTTCTCTTTTATGCGGCCTAAACGACGATGCCAAAGATATGAAAAGTTCAAATCATTTGGTTTTACCCTTTTTCGTATTTATGTTATATATGGGCGTTTCGAGATCAAGGATGTAAAATCCATTACTCAAAAGTGCAATAGCAAATAAAACATTATCCATATAAAGAGAACAACATTTGTTCTTAACCATAATATAAAAACCTGTCTTGTCCGAACAAGAAATAGAAATAATATTTTTTGCTAATAACCGGAACAAAATAACAATTATCAAGTTCCAAAACAAGTCCAGTAGGTAAAGTCAATACATAAGTTCCTACAGCTAATGCAACAACCTTTTCTCCATTTCCCACTCGCAGGTTAACTTCACCTTTGATCAATTTTCTGCTACTTCTTAGCCCCTGCACTTTATTACAAATATGAGCACCACATCCAGTATCAAATACCCAAGATGTTGAAGTAGATAAATTAATCTCTATAATATATATACCTGAATTGGAAGTCTCACTTCCCTTCTTCTCTTCTAGGTACTTCTTGCAGTTCCTCTTCTAGTGCCCAGCTTGGCCACAATGGAAACAGGTGCCCTCCTTAGCTACTCCGCCCACAGGCTTCAAACCAGAAGTTTCAGACTTGAATTTGCCCTTTCCTTTCTACTTCTTTCCATTCTTCTTGGACTGTTTGCCCTTTCCAGAATCGACCATCAATATGGCCTTTCTCTTTCCCTTCATAATGTTCTCTTTAGCAATTCTCAACATGCTCAATAGTTTTGGTATTGTCATCTATATTATAGTTCATGACAAACTGACTATAGCTCTATGGCAATGAGTGCAGAACTAAGTCAGTGACCAACTCTTCGCCCATAGGAAAACCCAATCTATCAAGGCTCTCAATGTGCCCAATCATAAGAAGCAAATGAGGTCCTACTATACTCCCTTTTGCCAGCTTACAGTTGAAAAGGGATCTGGAAACTTCATACCACTCATTCCTTGACTGCTCTTGGTAGAGCATCCTGAGATGTTTGATCATATCAAACATTTCCATGTTCTCATGTTGCCTCTGCAGCTCAAAGTTCACGATGGCAAGCATAAGACAGCTAACCTGTAGGGCATCATCCTGATATTTCTTATAAGCATCTCTATCAGCTATAGATGCATCCTCCAGTAGTTCAGGAGCAGACTCCTCTAGAACATACAATTTCTTCTTAATCCTGAGGACAATCCTCAAATTTTGATACCGATCCCGAAAATTTGTTCCAGACAATTTATCCTTCTCAAGGATCGATCGCAGTGACATGTGATAGTTATTTGTGTTTGGTGCATGGTTATCTACATAAAATATGTAAAGCATAAGTATCATTATTATTAAACATATTTAATAGATCTTTATTAAATATGCTTCTGCTATTTCGCTCAAATCAATGACCCTCCTCATTGACTTGGAAAATTCCGTTGAAAAATTTTCTAATAGGACCAAGATCCATATTTCACCTCGTCCTGAGTCAACTTTGGCCGATCTCCCAGAACTCAGTTATTTAGGGAGGAAACTCCTTTCCAATTACATCCCTATGTAATTCTTGAATCAGTTGGGTGAATAACTCCTTATTCTAATCCATCTTATGGATTAATGCCCAACTCCATGCCTCTAAGCCATTTTAATCCTATTGAAATGCTTAGTTAAATCAAACCCACTGGTTGGCAGTAGAATATTTCACCTTTCACGTCTCACCGAGAATAAATCAAGGTGCTCAGCTTTGGCATGACACACACTCAATGATTCCGGTCTTGACGAGTGCTACACATCGGGACACATATTAAAACTTAATTTAATCGAGGGAATTTTATTAAGTGATCTCACCAGCTTTTGTATCACATACAAACGTCTCTCATAGCATACATGGCAAACATGCTTTCATGTATTGAACTAACATATAAAGCATACAAGGCATACATGCATATAAACATACATCTCATACATCTCATGCATCGCATACATAAATGTACAAGACATACATGGTACTATGGTTATGGCCTCCTAATGTGCAATATTTAAATAACTAATTATTACAATCTTTGACCCATGAGCAAACTTCTCAAGTCTCTCCCATTGGCGTCATCATCTGGTGTTGTCTCCATGTCAACTCGAGCAATTACAAAATTTAAAATAAAATAAATAAATTAAAAGTCACGACACGCGGGCCGTATTTATAAAATAAACAATGACACACACGCTGTATTTACCAAACAAAATAAACACAAAAAATTAGTGCCATAACCATATACCGCACGATTAATATACAATTTATAAAAGTGCAAAAGCCAAAATCAAATTTCTGTCCAGTTGCACGACCTTGCTTAACAGAGCACAACCATGCTGAAAAGCTCACTGACGCTGTTGGATAGGTGCACGGTCGTGCTCAGTGCTGCAATGGGTGCACGACCGTGCTTCGCGAAACACAACCCATGCTCGTAAACCGTTGACGTTGATTCGTGGTGCACGACCATGCTCAGCTTATGCACGATCGTGAGCAGCGCCGCATCTGGGTTTCCGTGCGCGAAACCCAGCGAACAAAAAGTATAGACATTATATTAAACAAATTTATATCACATACAAACATGTTATAATGAATATATATCATATATATATCATATTAATTTCGCAAACGAAATCATAAACACGACCTAAACATGTTAAAACTCTAAACATGTTATCATGAATATGACAAGTAAACTCAAACAAGGTCATGGTTTCACAGACCGGCTCTGATACCACTGTTGGTAATTCACGGGAGATAAACAATTTATAACCCGTTGGTGGAAAACAAAATTCTCTTTTAAGGATCTTAACGAATGAACATGACCGTTGTTATAGGGGTTTACCTTTGAAGCGAAGCTTTACCACGAACATTGTGAGCACGTTAGCAACACTGGTTAATCACGAACACCGCTACAGAGAGGGTAGCAACTTGATCAACACAGCTACAGGGCAGCAGATTCGATAAACACTGTGGCTGCAACCAACAAAAGGAGAGGCTCCTCTATCACCAGTATTGTCAGGTAGCAATACCTTTACTCGGTCCACGCGAGCAAACCACCGTCGGAGATAGCGTAGTGCTAACTATCAGGAAAGAGGAGAGGGTGCGGCACATACAAGGGGAGCGACCACTAGGATTAGCAACTGCTTCGTGACTTGTGTTGGTTGTGTGCTTAAGTGACGTGTATAACTTTATATAAGTTATCACTCACTAAACCTTATCCCTAATGGGCTCCTGTACACTACAGGTTCATTATTTAATTATTAATTAAATCACATTTAATTAACTAAATAAATTACTTCTCCGAACATTTTCTTTATGCGTGTGACCCTATAAGTTCCCATTAAGTTGGAAATAATATTAAATCCCGTTTAATATTATAAACAATGTGCGACATCTAACAATACATCATTGCTACCCCAATTAATGAGAATATCGGTGATACGATATGACCTTAACTGCGACCATATTTACAATGTAGCCAATGTCCCTTCGTCATGATGTATTAATTAAACACAAGGCATAAACATGTCATCCTTGTTAAGTCTAATTAAATATTTCTCGATCAAGGAGTAGATGTGTAATCATTTGAGCCCAATTTCTTATATTGTCCCAACTTAGCATCACCATGCATTTCCACGTCTCACACCATCAAGTGGCCATAGACATTACTCCCGTTATGTGGGAGGGACAAATACTATCTACATCACTCACATCCCTCTGCATGATTCATTGCAGACCCAATTACTACCTTTATCATTATCCTGTTATAGATAACGTTTGATAGCATTAAAGACTACAACTCCTCATGTAGGAATCATAGTGACCTCAAGTCGAATGACTACTTTATTATGGTCACCATGAGAAACGCTTATGACACTTACATAACTATTATGCAGCGTTCTCATAGCGGATTAATCTAGTATAATTATTCCACCAATATTTATACATATTTGAAGACATGATATCATATATCCAAGACCTATGGGATGTGATCATCATGTCACTCACATAATAGTCTCGATGTATTATTATTGTCCTAATCAATAATAATACTAGATTACCAATATTGTAAGAATAATGTTCTATATTTTAATGGGGTCTCACGATCAAGGCATACTTGATGTTCTATTAAACGAACTGTCTATTCTAAGGACTTTATTATTCTTTATATATTATCATAACAATAACATAATAAATAAATACCTCAGACATATGTAAATAAATCCAATATATGTAAATCCAAGTCATGGTACAAAATATAAATTGAATAAACAGATTGCCACTAGGGCTTACACCAACATGAAGCTCATTGCAGTCAAAGGTGTGAGAAAACACACCACAGAAATGAGGAGTAATGCAACTCAACCGAAGTCATTGGAAGTTATAATTTGTTACTTATTTTTTGTGCATTGGATCCTGAAGTCGTTCCCACCATAGTATATGAACCTTGTAAAATTTTCTTATATAACACAAGGAAAAAGGGTCACGTAATGAACTTCTGATCTTGCAATTTTAAGTTAAAGGGATACTTGCTCAATATATTAATGAAGATACACTTACGGTGACTGATTTCAATGTTGATATTGGTGAATGTAATACTAATTGCAATATTATTATTTTTGGGGAAATGCTAAGGGCATGGATTAAGAAATTATAAAGGTAAGTTTTTATGTGAAATGGCACACTCAATGTATTTTTTTTTTGAAAGTGAAGCTTTTTGTTTTCCAATAAAATTTTGCATCGCCTTGATCCCTTAACCAGTGCCTAACAAAACCCTTATTTTTTACTGTATTTAGTATTTTTGCTGAAAATTAAGTAGGCAAAGATTCTTATTGCAAGAAATGAGAAGGAAGCAAGTGCAGCTAAACTTGAGGCTTTGAAGATGCAAGTTCAAGCTGCTAACATTTCTAAGTAGATCTAGAGCAAACTCAACTTCTAGATTCTTATGTCTGCATTACAGATATCTTATAAATCCCATGCCCGCTGAAAACAATGGAATCAAAATTCCTAATAAATACACCATGGAGTATATATAGCTAAATATATATAGCTAAATGAGAAATTTTGCTTTGTAACGTGTTGTGTTATCTTCTGCTGCTATGGCTTGCAGTCCAACACAAGGAGAGCTGAGCTGATGTAAGAACACAAAGCTATATCAGCAAACATTGATGTGTTTTTTTTTTTTTTTTGAATTGTAATGGTTGCAAGAGGAGTTTTTAATTTTAGACTCCAATTGTTTGGATGTTACAACAAGTACTCACACGATCCTCTGATATGCAAAGGTGTTAGAGACTATTTTATTTCTCTTTATATCATTACTTTATCATAGTTAGTTGATACGGTTAGAGAGGTAATTACTTCTTGTTAGTTAGTTAAGCTATGCACATATAAATAGCTTGTAGCAGTAGAGGTAGTTACACTTTTACATACTCTTTGTACATTCAGAGATTTTATTCTCTCAGATTAATAGTGAAGAATGCACATGGCATTTCTTCGATTCTTTCCCTCTTTTCTCTTTGTTCAAGCATCAACCACGGAGTTTAACATGGTATCAGAGCTTCATTAATTGGAGCTCTGCTGCACGATTCTGATTTCTTACATTTCTTTGCAATTCTTGATCCTCTTCATTCGTGTTTCTCTTATGCTCTTCGCTCTTCCTGAATGGTATGTTTTGTTATGGATGTTGATCTAATTCCTATGCAAATACCTATTATTTGCATCCTAATGATAACCCAGGTGCATCTCTAGTCTCTCCCTTGCTAACAGATGAGAACTATCGCACATGGCCAAAGGCGATGTCGCTAGCATTAAGATCAAAGAACAAGATGCGGTTTGGCGATGCAACTGATCCTTTGTTTGGAGCTTGGGATAGATGCAATATCTTGATTCTTTATTGGATTAATCACACGTTAGATCCAGCGATTGCACAAAGTGTTTTGTGGATGGAGACAACACATAAAGTGTTGCGCGATCTTCAAAATCGGTATTATCAGGGAGATGTGTTCAGAATTGCAGAACTACAAGAAGAGGTATACTCGCTCAAGCAAGGTGAGCAATCTATTAAAAGTTTCTACACGCATTTAATGTCTTTATGGCAAGAACTTGAGAATTTTAGACCAATCCCCTAATGTGCATGTGAAATTAAATGTACATGTGTTCTGATTCCTACCATGAGGAACTATAAAGAGAGAACGATTATATGATATTGTTCTTGAAAGGTCTAAATGAACAATATGCTGAGGTTAGGTCCCAAATTATGTTGATGGACCCTCTACCACCCATGGGGAAGGTTTTCTCTCTGCTGGTTCAACAAGAAAGGCAACTGAATAGTGTTCTTGTTGAACAATGTATCATTTCCAATGTAATTGTAACAGATGGAACTTTTTCTGGTAAAGGAAGGGTAGAGGCAAGCCTCCTTTCAAGGGGAGGCCGAGGAACCAAAATTTGCTCATACTGTGATAGAACTGGCCATACTATTGTTGTTTGTTACAAAAAGCATGGGTATCCCCCCATTTCAAGAAAGCAAACATAAACTGCGCAGTTGAAGATGATAAGGGTGAGGATGACACCCAAAGTATTGTTTCTGTGAGGTCCCACAGGGAAGATGATCATGATCCCAATATGACAATGGGGTTCAGTCCAGAACAACATCGGGCTATTCTGACTATGTTGCAGAATATGGATAAGTCCAAGTTAGTCAATCAATTAACAATCATCCCTTCCACTTCTAACCAAAAGGTTCCAGGTACCATTTGCACCATTTCTAGTAGTGCCTAATATTCCAATTGGATCATTGATTTAGGTGCAACATATCATATCGGTCACACCTTATCAGATTTTCAATTCTATAAGAAAATTAAACCTGCCTTAGAGTGCATTTAGAAAAGCTTATATAGAGCTTATGAGAATAGCTTATGAAAATAAACTTATGCAAATAGTTTATAAAAATAATTTATGATCTTCCTATAAGTTCTTTTTAGCTTATTTCCATAAGCTTGTCAGAGAGGCTTATAAAAATAAGTTGTTTTTAGCTTATTTGAAAAAAAAAGCTTATTGAAAACCGCTTAATTAAGTTGTTTACCTAAACGCACACTTAGTCAAGTTACCAGATGGAACCAAAATCTCTACTCAGTTTGCTGGCACTGTTTTCTTTTCAAAATATTTCTTCCTAAATGATGTTTTTTACATACCTACCTTTAACTTCCATTTGATTTTGGTTTCTAAATTAGTTAATGCTTTACAGTGTCAAGTTCTTTTTACAAAGTCTGCATGTCGAATGCAGGATGCCAGCTCATTGAAGATGATTGGTGAAACTGAGCTTAGAGGAGACCTATATGTTTTGTCTACACATAGTATTTCTTTGCTTCCTAATACTGCAAATTTGTCTTTACTGTCAAAAACTGTTGTAAACAATATTCGGTCTTCAAAAACTAATGTGTGGCATGTTCGGTTAGGACATTTATGCAGTAATAAGATGTCTTTTTTACACAAATATCATCCTTTTATTATGTCTATCAACTTGCATACCTCTTGTGATGTATGTCATTTTTTTAGGCAGAAAAAATTACCCTTCGCTGATATCATATCTCGATCTGTTAATTGCTTTGACTTACTTCATATGGACATATAGCCCCCTATTGCTTGGCCATCTGTGCTTGGACATAGGTATTTTCTTACCATGGTTGATGATAAATCCAGACACACCTGGATATCTCTTATGAAGTATAAGTCTGAAGCATCGAATTTGATTCAGTCCTTTATTACCTTAGTTGATACTCAGTTTGGGGCAAAGGTAAAATCTATTAGAACTAACAATGGAATAGAGTTCAAGACTAAGCAGTATCAAGAATATTTCTTGTCCAGGGGGTATCCTGCAACAATTCTTGTGTAGAAACTCCTCAACAAATTGAGAATACAGAGAGAAAGCACCAACATCTCTTGGCTATGACACGAGCTCTCGTGTTTAGGTCTAGTCTTCCTAAGACCCTTTGGAACTACGCTGTAGCTTATGCCATATTCTTGATTAATAGGCTTCCCACACGGTTCCTTGATGGTGCTTCTCCCTATCAGGTACTTCATCACAAATTATCAGACTTCTCTACTTTGAAAGTGTTTGGATGTGCTGCTAATAGGAAAAAGTTAGACACATTAAATGTGTTTATATAGGCCATAAGACAAGTGTCAAAGGCTATTTGTTGTATGATCTATTGTCCAAAGAAGTATTCTTGTCCAGGAATGTCCATTTCCATGAACATATATTTCCCTTTGAAGGAAAAGCTGCCACTTCTCCACCTCAACACAATATGCCAATCATGCCGAACCTCACCATTTTACCTACCTCTGATGATCTCTTTGGTCCTGCTCCCTCTGATCCCTCTAATCCCCCAAACCCACCTAATGATGAACCATCAGCCCCACTAGACCTCCCACCTGACCCACCAGATCCCATACCACCTCATCCACCTACTAGAATGTCCACCTGACCTAAAAGAAAACCATCATACTTCACAGACTATCATTACTCTCTAGCCATAAACACCATACCACCCTCACCCACCCAAGCCAAATATCCCTTGTCTAATTATCTCTCCTACGACTGACTCTCCCTATCTCATAAAAACCATTCCCATACTTTATTTGCCATCACTGAACCAACAACCTATAAAGAGGCCATCAAGCATTATCATTGGCAGCAAGCAATTCAAGCTGAACCTACAACTTTGAACAATAATAACACCTGGATTCTCACTGCCTTACCTCCTGTAAAGAGCACAATAGAGGATGCAAATGGGTTTTTAAAACCAAACAAAAGGCAAATGGCACAGTTGAGAGATTCAAAGCTCGGTTAGTTGCTAAGGGCTATACACAAATAGCTGGTATTGACTATTTAGAGACCTTCAGCCCCGTGGTCAAGCTAACCACAGTTCGTGTGCTATTGTCCATTGCTGCCATAAATAACTGGCACCTCGAGCAGCTGGATGTTAAAACTGCTTTCCTTCATGGATACTTGCATAAGGAAGTTTACATGGATCCTCCTTAAGGACTGTTTGTACCAAGCTCAGGCCTTGTTTGCAAGTTGCAAAAATCCCTCTACGGGTTAAAGCAAGCTAGCCGCCAATGGAATGCTAAGTTAACTACAGCTCTTCTCTCCTATGGTTACAATCAATCCAAGGCTGACTACAGCTTGTTCACAAAGAAGTCAGGCTTGGGTTTCACTGCAATTTTGGTCTATGTGGATGATCTAGTCATTGCCGGCAATGATCGCGCAGAAATCACTTGGGTAAAGTAGTTCTTGGATCATGCCTTCAACATCAAAGAGTTGGGCCAACTTAAATTCTTCCTTGGATTTGAAATAGCAAGGTCAGGGAAAGGCATTACTTTGTACCAAAGAAAATATGCCTTAGACTTGCTTAATGATGCTGGTCTCCTAGCTGCAAAACCATGTAGTACTCTCATGGATAGAACCATTAAGTTGCAGAAAAATTCAGGGGTTCTTGTCACTGACATCACTGCTTATAGAAAGTTGATAGGTCGCTTGTTATACTTAACACATACTCGCCTTAATATTTCTTTATTGTTTGTCAACTTAGCCAATTCTTAGCCTGCCCTACCTCCATTCATCAGCAAGCTGCAATAAGAGTTCTCAGGTATATTAAGAGTTCTCCTAGTGAAGGCCTTTTCTTCTCGGCTAACAGTGATTGCAAACCGAGGCTTCAATAATTCTGATTAGGGTGGATGTTTAGACACACAAAGATCAATCTCGAGATTCTGTTTCTTTCTTGGTTCCTCTCTTGTCTCATGGAAAAGTAAGAAACAAGCCACAGTCTCTTGTTCTTCTTCAGATGCCGAATACAGGGCCTTTAGCTCAGGCAACATGTGAAGCACATTGGTTGATTTATTTGCTTGCTGATCTTCACATGCAGCACATTGCACCTGCTGTTCTCTATTGTGACAATCAAGTTGCCCGTCATATAGCTCTCAATCCTACTTTTCATGAGAGAACGAAACACATAGAAATGGATTGTCACTTGATGCGCGACAAAGTTCAAGATGGGACATTGCACCTCCTACCAGACACCTCTCAGCAGCAAATTGTAGACATCGTCACAAAACCATTGGCATTGGGTCCCTTCACGTATCTTCATTCCAAGCTTGGAATGTTAAACATCCACATTCCCGCTTGAGGGGGGTGTTAGAGACTATTTTATTTCTCTTTATATCATAACTTTATCATAGTTAGTTGATACGATTAGTGAGGTAGTTACTTCTTGTTAGTTTGTTAAGCTATGCACATATAAATAGCTTGTAGCAGTAGAGGTAGCTACACTTTTACATACTCTTTGTACATTCAGAGGTTTTATTCTCTCAGTTTAATAGTGAAGAATGCACATGGCATTTCTCTGATTCTGTCCCTTTTTTCTCTTTGTTCAAGCATCAACCATGGAGTTTAACAAAAGGTGTTAGTAGTAGTTATTTGGTTCTTAGACTCAACCTGTTTGGAATAGTTATACCATAAAGCTCTATGTGCTTATGGTCCTGAATTTTATTGGGGTAGAGATATCTCTAAAAATTTAGAGGGATGAAGCTAATCCTCCAACACGATGTGATGTGCTTTGTTATTTTTTCTTTTGGAAGGTCACTGATATGGATGTTAAGGGCATGGTCCTATTCTGTTTTTAGTTAAAAGCTGCTTGTGTAAAGCTAATACTGATTTTGTTGAAGAACATTACTTTCTTTACATTTGTTTGCTTTCTTTTGTTTTATTATTGTATATAGGTTAGAGTACCCCTGATACTCTTAATCAATATATCTTTTACTTATAAAAAAGATCAAATGAATTTAATATTTATTAGAAAAAGTTAAGTAAGGCTATACATAAGAAAGTATGTTTATATTGCATAATTATTCTAATGATATGAAAGAGACGTTCCATCATTTCATGAGTTAATTTACTTTCTTGAACATGCAAAGATGAGAATGAAATGATCTTATGTTCTAACGATGTGGAAAAAAATTCTCCCCAAAATTCTCTGAGCTCGAACTGCCTTAATTTATTCAAACATATTTACATTACAACAAAATTATTACAAACAATTTAAAATCTGCTCTAGATCTACTTAGCTGTTAGCAGCCTGAACTTGCATCTTCAAAGCCTGAAGTTTAGCTGCACTTGCTTCCTTCTCATTTCTTGCAATAAGAATCTTTGCCTACTTTTTCAGAAAAACACTAAATACAGTAAAAAATAAAGGTTTTGTTAAGCACCGGTTAATGAATCAAGACGATGCAAAAATTTATTGGAAAATAAAAACCTGACCACTTTTCAATACATTGAATACACCTTTCTCATAAAAAACTTACTTTTACAATTTCTTAATCCGTGCCCTTAACATTTCCTAAAAAATAATAATATTGACATCAGTATTACATTCACCAATATCAATATTGAAATCAATCACCGTAATTGTATCTTCATTAATATATTGGGCAAGTCTCCCTTTCGCTTAAAAACGCATGGTTAGAAGTTCATTACCTGATCATTTATCATTCTGTTATATAAGAGAATTTTAAAAGATTCATATACTATAGTGGAAACGAGTTCAAGATCAAATTCACAAAAAAGAAATAAAAAATCTTAATTTCCAATGACTTCAGTTGAGTTACACTATTCCTCATTTCCATGGTGTGTTTTCTCACACCTTTGACTCCAATGAGCTTCATGGATGCCAATTAATATTAGAGGTGTAAGTCAATGCCTTACCATTCAAACGACTCATCATCAATAACTTTCAAGAAATCCTTAATATTCTAAAAGTTAGGAATTGAACCATAAATGCTAGTTGAAGTATGTGATTAATGAGCATGCTTGAAATATGGTTAGATATAACACAACTTCTTCTAGAGTACTGGCATTAATATTGAGTTCAGCAAGTTCAAATAGGGGTGGGCATGGGTACGGGTCGACCCGCGAACCCCGTGTACCCAATCCAACCCAACCCATAAATACTGGGTTGGTTCGGGTCATTGGGTTGGGTTGGTTTCTAAATAAGTAGACCCATAGCTTATGGGTTGGGTGCTGGGTCCAAAGATTGTAAACCCACTCAACCCAACCCAACCCACATATGGAGAGGAATATTATAAGCCCAGCTACTGGAGCGTGGAGTGACTCTTCTATCTTGTATTTGATGACTCTTCTTTAATACTCAGCCACCTAAATTGGAGTGACTATTTTTTGGTTACATAAGCAGAAATAGTTTGAAGACATGCAGAAATAGCTTGAAGACATAGTCAGTGAAATTGTTTAGGAATTGTTTGAAGACATTATTATTTTTTTGATTTCACTTGTTTGTTTAATTTTGATGGATATTGTGCTCCAAATTGAAGTTGTATGCTTCATTTTTAGATTTGGAAGTTCAAATTAATGCATTGATAGTATTTGCTTTTGATAAAAACAAAATAATTTACTAACAAATCCGATCACCCGACCCAAACCAACCCATATGAGGTTGGGTTGGGTTGGGTTGGGTTACATGAAAATTTTCGAAGAAACCGATCCAACCCAACCCATATTTATTTGATTGGGTTGGGTCTTTAAATGCACCAAAACCCACCCAACCCGACCCATGCCCACCCCTAACTTCAATTCTACGGACTGAGGAGAGCATAATATCAAGGTCCATGCACCCTAAATGGAAAATAACTTTATCCTTCAAATCCTCATGTTGTCACCGATTAAAAGGGAACTTAATTTGTCATAAGATATGACAAATGAATAAATTGTTGCAAATAAATAAATAGATAAAACACGCATATATCATATAATGACTCACAACATACATGAATCACTATGCAATTGAAATTTACTTGTGTGCTAAGATTTTAACCAAAATATATTCAATTTAAATTTCTTAGGAAGAAACAAAAACTCCATGGCATACCTAATTACAATTTCTTAAATAGTACAATTGATGGGATGGAAATTTGGATATTTTGATATGATTGAATATATAGTAGTATCTTTGTCTATGTTATTTTACTATCATTTTTTTTATATGTTTTTCTATTCATATTTTTTTCTTTTATTGGTAATTTGTAGTAGTATAAATAAGTTTACATATATGAAACTTTTTTTCATCTACTTATCCATATATAAATTTCTTAGGCTGAGGAAATATCTAAATTGCCCATCCTGAAACCTTGACACCTATCATTTTTAAGGGTATTTTCGTCCGTTTAGAAGCTTTTGGAAGCATCAGCTATCGGCACGTGTCCTTCCCGCTCAAGACCTCTCACCCGCTCAAGAGCTCAAGACCTCTCTCCCTCGCAGCTTCTCTCCTTTTCCTGTATCTTCTTCTTTTCTCGTACTCTCACCTTAAACCTCAAAATATCATTTTTCAATCTCCATATCCCTCCATTTTTTCAATCTCCAGATCCTTTCATTTTTGAAATCCAAAAAAAGTTGTGGAAGCGATTAAAGGTTGTTGAGAGTAAGAAGGTGCGAATGAATTTGCAACTTTGAACAAATCTTGAGGTTGAGGCTTCCATTGATCCTCATTTTTTCCTTATACATATTTTTCAAATTCAGAATCAGGTTTGTGCTGCCAAACCCCCAAAAATTTGAATCTCATCTAAACATCGTTAGCACTATGGAGAAGTGGAAGGAAGTGGGAAAAGAGAGAGAAAGTAAGAAGCAATGGCTCGCGCTCAAACTTGTGCCTTCTCACGAGGATAATCAACAAGGCAATTCTGGAAAACATATTGTTGCACACCAACTGCTTGAGAAAAGTTAGAAACTAGATTTGCTTAATTTTTGTGTTCAATCCTTTTAATTTTTGTTATAAACTACTCAAAATTTATGTTTGTGTTCAATCCTTTTAATTTTTGCTTTTTTGGTCTGTCCTTTTGTTATGATTATTAAACCAATTTTTGTTGCTGTTTTGTCATACTACTTAGTATCATTAGTCTAGCGAGATGCTAAGGTTGGTTTTTTCAACCTTTATGATCATGACTTTGATAACTTATTGATATATATATATTTATTTATACACACACATTAGATTCTAATACATGGCAGTACGGTAGAAAAGAGTTAGTTGTATGGGATCTTTGCTTCAGCGTTAATGATAAAATTCTATCTTTCCTAACAGGTACATTTATAGAAGTGGGTATATATGTGACAACATGATTCCCCGTAGGAATTGACTAATGTCATTCTGCTTCTAAATTGTATTTGCAGAATCATCGAAATTGCTATTGGGTACAATTATCCTTAAACTAATGTTCAGGTTTGTCTTGCCAGACAATCCATATATTTCTAGCTATATGTTGAGGTTTGTCTTGCTAGTCAATCCAATTATCTCTTAAGGTTCATCTCCAGTAGGTATTGTTATTTTTACAGCTGGTGATGATGCATCATCTGTATGTCTATCTCATCCACCCTTCTCACTCTCGTAGGCATTGCTCACCCCCCTCTTTTACCTCCTCTTTCTCCCTCTCTCTTTCTATGTTGTTTTTGAACAATGCTAACTCAGTTTCATCTCTACTGTTTCAGATGTGGTTCCATTGGAGTGAACTGTGGTCTCGCCAACAACCTCCCCTCAGTGGCGACGATGGTTCAGCTCTTCAAATCCCAGGGTCTAACCCGTGTCAAGGTCCCAAGTTTCTTTTATATTTTTTTTATTTTCTCACACTCTTATTATTTTTGTGAGTAATTGAATTAATGAAGTGCTGGAAACTTTTTTCAATACTTGACTTTGATTTCGGAAAATTTCGTGCGGGATATTAGGGATCCTGAACATCTTTATTCCGCGGAACATCTCGGTGTCCTGTCTTATGAATTACTTATTGTCAATGACAAATTGGGACGGATTCTGTGAGTTTTAACCTCTCCCACTTTTCAGAAAATGATTTATAAAACATTTATTTTAGATAAATTGGGACGAATCAATTACCATTTGTTTTTATTTAGGATAAATTTTACGCCGACTGTCTAACACTGCAACATGGGCACGATGATTGGTCTTTATCTGAGAGTTCAAATGAAGCACTACTTTCATCCTCTTTACAAGGTTTCTTCCCTCTCGGGTCATTTCGTATGAGACTTCTTCTTTGTTTTTTTTCAGGTTAGATCCACAATTTCACCAACTCTAGAAGTTGAAATTGACTATCAACTCAAAATATTATCAGATGGATTCACATATGGAAGCCCAACACTACTCCTCTGCTACAAGGATCAAATTCAAAGAAGCTATCTTCTTGGATTTTGACTTACCACCGTGCAAGTTCTTATTCTTCCACACTTGATTAATTTGTTCAAGTAAGTTGATTATGTTATCTTACTAAGAGAAAAAATTTGGTGGTGGATAGTGGTGGATTTGTTTCATATCTAAATTTGATTGTTGTTACTGTCAATGACATGCAGGTTAATGGGGCTACTGGTCATGTTCTTAGGTCCTTTCTTAGGTTTCATGTAGTTATCTCATCAACCTTAGCAAAACTTCTTTTGTGTTCCTTTTTGACAATTAATATGAATGTCCACAACAAACCAGTCCATGAACACCCAAGTGGGGTAACTACATTACAGGTTTCTCAAAAATGATTTTCGTTAGTACTGTTGACATATCTTCAAAGTTGACAAAGGTGATAGAGCAAGAGAAAAAATGAGATTTCAAAATAGAGAATGCCACTATTGAAATGGGTAGATCTATTCTATGTTGATTAGAATTATAAATTTCAAATGATGCTTTTGTTTTTTTAAGTGGGTTATGTATCCCTTTAATTTGTATATTAAATTCTGAATCTGGCCAGACTTGAAATGAAATCATTTGTCCAAAATTATGTTCCTTCTAGATGGAGCTAAGTTGAGCCCATTAAGGTAATTTTTGTTATGCCTCTTATCTACTTGAATTTAGTTTTTTAATAACTATTAAAGTTAATATTCAATTATTTGATATTTTGTTGGTGGGTCTGCTCCTAATTTTTCTTTTTCCTTTCCTACATTGTCAGGCCATTTTCACCCCACCCTTTATGTTAGATTGAATAAAATATCAATTTCATCCTGTTGTGAAACTCACATGTCCTTTCCTATGTCACTCTATATGTTAGATTTTGCTTCATTCTTATTATTAATCTATTACTAAAAATAATGTCATTTGATAGTGTATGTGTGTGTAGTGCTTTAGTTGAATGATATTATATGAATACTTTGTTTCTTAGCCAATATGTTACCTTTTGCAAGATTGGAGTTCATTTCTAAAGAACATGTCCTACAATTGAATGAGTCACTATATGCTATTGTAATGAGTCACTTTGATTGTCCAGATGTTGATTTTTTTAAGTGACACTAATTTTCATATTTATTATTTGATGTTGATACAATGACCTTTCTATTGACAATGACACTTCTGTTATATGTATTTTGTGAAGGGTGTTTTTGAGAACAATGACTAATGCTTTCAAGTGATGATGATGGATTGGCATGCTTCTTTGTTGTTGGACAAGAATTTGGGGGTTGTATTAGAGCTAAACTTATGCACTTCACTCATTTGTGTGAAGATGTTGTGTTTTTATTTAGATCATATCTGAGTTTTTAGTAGCACTACATTCACTCGGTAAATTAGACTTCTTGAACATGAATTTGTTGTGTTGGTGATTTATAGCACCTTTTTACATATTCCTTTATGTTTCACATTCTACATGTGTGGGCCTGAATTTAGAGTTCAATATAGGTATGTAGGGAGTGCACATATGAGAAGCTAATAGATGAGAAGCTAAAGCACACTATAAAATATGTAATGCAACAATGTGTTCTCCAATATGCAATAATAGTTTTCATGTTTCATGAGCTCAAGTTTGACGCAAAAAATTGTACATGTGAGTAATATTTCTTATAGGTTGCTAGCTGCAAAATCAAATATGTCAAATTTTCTTTTAACATTTAAGAGTCATTCTTAGCATTTTTAGTTAGATTTATATGTATTCTAATACTTTTGCAAGGCACAGACTACTTGCAAATAACACTACTACCAAGTGGGATTGAATCCAATCTTAGATCATCAGCTTTTGCATTTGATTGAATACTTAGAAACAATGGTTCCATTAACTTCATCTTAATCTAGAGCTTGAGTTTGCTTCAAAATAAGTTTCATAAAAATTGAATCCAATCAAATGCTGACATTTGCCTGTCTGTTTTAGAGCTACATTAGTGATTGCGCTTATCTTTTTCTTCTATTCTTCACCTGTTACTAGAATTGTGGTTAAATCCATTATCCATGCAAAAGAAGTTCAGTTTCTATGTAGCCATATTTTTGTTTAATTTGTTGAGAAAATGCCTGGGCATTTGTTATTCGTGTAGCTGCATTATAGAACATGCTTGAGCAGTTTTTAGGGAAATTTGTTGTTTGCTTGAAAACCTAGAAATTACCACACTCGAGGTTGGTTTTCTTCTTTGTTTCTATTTCTACAGATAAGGGTTGTGGGTTTTCTTCTCTATCATATTTGTCTGCGTGTTTACGCTCTATTGTTTATTTTGAACTCTATCATCTCTTTGATTCTTCTATTGCCTCCATATTGGTATTGTCTATTTTGTTTGCGTGTATGTAGTTATGCCATAGCCCACTGGTATTGTGTTTTTCACTTGACTAAATCAATAATTATTGTGCCTTAATTTTCAAAAGCCCTGATTTTCATTTGTCTATTTCCGCTTTTCATGATTTCCAACCAAAGATTCGTGCTTTTCGAACTTTTGCTCTGATGGGTATCTCGAATCTTCTCTTTTTTCCTTCTATTTGGTGGGTTGTGTTTTATGGCAGCTGCCAAGGTGGTGCTGATTGGGAACAATGTCATTCTCTCCTTCGATGATATTGAAGCTAACTTTGGTAAGTTTTCTAAGTTTTTCCAAGTTTGGAGTTAGTGTGATTTGCATGTAAGCTGGTTTGGATATGGTTAAATGTGATTTTGGTTCTTGGGCACATGATGAGAGCATAAAAAATTTCAACTTGGGTAGTGCTTTGGTGGAGCCCTGAAACTGATTCAACTGAAATTTTTATTATGTTAAAAACCCGCCTGAAGAGTGAAAAAAGAAAGTTAGTAGATGAGAGGAGAAAAAATGGAAAAAGGTTTTGAAGTGATGCTGGAAGATACTAAACAGTAGATAGTGATGTGGGCTATGCATTTAGGGACTAAGTTGGTATGATCCTAAAGCAGATTCCTGATATTCTAAAGTGAAATTCTAGATGTGCGCCTTACTAAATTTGTGTCTCTTTTGAGAGAAACATAGTGAAGAATAATTCAAGTTTGATGTCATGTTGTTGTTCTAATGTTATTGTTTTGCTTTTGCAGGTGATGGTGGTGCCGATTTTAATTTTATCTCAATCTTTCTTTCTTGACATGGATGCCATTTTGATTTCAGTTCCCACGGTCAAAGAGTCTGGAGAATGTGGGGTCTTATATTTGGAAGAGTCACTTGATGGGTGTACAAAACTGGCTACTAAAGCTCAAAGAATTTCAAATGCGAGTTCACCTTTTTTTTTGGTAGTGAGAGGGGGATGTAGCTTTGAGGAAAAGGCCAGAAGGGCGCAAAAGGCCGACTAAAAAGTTGCAATTGTCTATGACAATGAAGATGGTGGTGACTTGGTTGCAAGTAATGACCAATTCTTACATGTAGTGACATATTGTCGTTTATCATTCTTTTCCAAGCTTTGTTTTCACTAATGATAATGTGAGTTACAAAGTACACTCACTGGTTGTGGCAAAATGGCATTTTATAGATTAGAAAATCCATCATTTTGAAATTGTGGCAGCTGTATATTTTAAGTTAATTATGGGTATTATTACCCTAAAATGAGATTATAATGTTTTCTATAGAAGTTGGTGAAAAAAAAGTTCATTAATATAATGTCACTTAAAATTAGAATGCATATATCAGGTTTGAAGTTTTGTATGTGATACATATTTATTATACTGTTTTGGGATTCTTGCAGTTGAAACATTTATATCCTGCAACCATAAAGCAAGCAAAAAATAAGTTTGGAATTTTTTTTTTTTTTTGAATTTAAACCATAGATTCACTATCATATGCTGAATCTACAAATTTACAGGTTCATGGGGTTGGTTGGAGCCATGTAGCTATGTGAAGTGATTTTTCATTGCTGCTATCTGAGGGTTTGAGTCTAAGCTGTTGGAATTTGAAAAAGGATAAAGCACAAGATAAATATGTTTTTCTCTAGAAATGCCTGGGTATCATTCAATACCAGATGGGGAGGGCAGCCTTTCAATTGCAGTTATCTGTTGTATGGTTAAATTTTTATGAACCTTGAGGCTACTGAACCAAATGGAAATCTCTTTTAATGCTGCTCTCTAGGTTTTGTTGGTTGGTATCTTATGTCAAATGGAATGTTAGAGAAAGAATCATGTTTATGGTTCTCCCTAGAGGTGATATTCTTTGCTCCCTGAAATTGGCATGTCAGCAATGATTGAACAATAGTCTGGACAAACTTTGAATGTATTAGATGTTTATTAGGTACTCTTAAGTTGATAAAGAAGTTGATGAAATATGTTATCATGGTAAAACTTATGTAAAGGATGACAACCCACCAATTATACAATATATAGGTAAAAAATTGACACTAGCCGAGCATGTAATGTAAGTTCTATAGTGAAAGAAAGGCAATAAGTAGATAGTTTATCGTTGAATGGATTTTTTGTTTTCTTTTGATGCATCTGTATGTGTATTCACACACATATGTCATATTTTGAGAATATCTAATTCATGATTATTTTGAGTTTCAGTGGCCGGAAATTCTGATGGTATAAGAATACACGCTGTATTCGTATCATAAGCTTCGGGTGAAATACTAAAGAAATATGTTGGGTTGACTAATGTGGAACTATGGATTGTCAGAGTTTAAGGATTATTCCAATAAATAGATGATGATTTATTAGAGGAACTTGCATTTAATTTGTTTTGCATGAATTTTGATATCTCTTTCTTTTTTCTAAGTTAAATAAAAAATATGGAACCATAAAGCATGCCTTTTTATATCTTAAATCAAATGTGCTTATAATTAGTTGTTGTGCTCTTGAACAGGTTCTGAACATATTTCAGTTGATTATAGAAATTGACAAATCAATTGCATTATATAGTAATGAACTATTATGGTTTTTTTGGACAGAAAATGCTTGAAACTACTTTATTTTATACTACTTCTATGAACTTGGATAAATGGAATGGTGCAGTACTGTTTCTCCTAATCAATAGTTCAATACTGTTCTACTAGCCTAAATATTGTCCTTTACAAATGAAAATTCAATGGGGGACAATTGATATTTGATAGAGTGGATTGTTGATAGATAGGAATGATAGAATCTGGGTATATAATTTACTTTATTAACTTATTTTGTAGGTAAAAAAAATTGATTAATTTACGATTTAAGTTTTAACAAAAATGTATTAGGCAATGCCGGCGCGATCCGTGCGGATGCACGGGTATACGGCTAGTACAAAGGAAAATAAGAAACAAAGTAAAGAAAACTAACAGCATGGGGTAGACAACATCCCATGAAGTCTTCCGCGAGCGTCAACGAAATCTGATGTGGTGCTTGATAAAAAACGACCCAAAGCGTCAGCAGTTTCTTTTGCCTCTCTAAAGATATGATTAATGTTACACTACCAGTCATGCAAACCCATGAGAAAAAGAGCTTCATCAAGAAGAGGCTTAAGAAGGAGACACACAGTACTCTTCCGCATGTTGACCATGTTAACCACCAGCAAGGAGACCATCTCAATCAGGAGTGACGAAATGCGAATGCTTCGAGCTAGACGAAAGCCAAGGACAAGCCCCCATAACTCAGCCATGGCCATGGCAGAGTAGCTCCCAGGTTCGTATAGAAGCCTTTAATAAAGCGACCACCGCTATCTTTAATAATTCCTCCACAAGCGGGAAGACCATTACCTGTTTTTGTGATCCAACCACATTAAGCTTGTAATATAAGGTGGAGGCCAGAGGCTCCAACTGACTTTAATTTCAACCTCTAAATAAAAAGGGTTAAGGTTTAAGAAATGACCTGTGGATAATATCAGTGGTACGAAAGACACAGGATAAGAGTTGGTAAGGAAGTAACAATGTGGAAGAGAAGACAAAATTATTCCTATCTCTCCAAATATTATCAAGCATTGCACCATAAAGTATATGAAGGAATTGTTAAACAATTGTGTGAACCTAGATCAATAATAATAGATACAAGAATATAACATATTATGACATTACATTCATAGAGATAGATCAAGAGCGTGTAACGGACACCAAAATAAGGATTCATCTTAATGTTCTTGATTTGATGTGAAGAGGAGTTGTGTGATGCGAAGAAACAAGAGATGTGAGAGTGAACTACTCTCTTCCCTGGAGCTACAATCAGTCTCTCATAAATGCTTAATGGGGAGACAGTATGTATAGACTCCAGATGAGAGCAGAGACTTCTCAACATGCTGCTAAGTGAAAAGCCGAACCCATCATAGGCCGTTCATAAGGTTAAGTCCAATACTATATCATTATATATATCAAGTGCTTTAATACCAACAAATGACCATAATTAATATATATTAACAATAATTCCCAATAATTGATTAATATCAATCCACATAATCGATTAATCAAAATAATTAATCTAACAGTATAGGCCAACCAAGGTTGATTGCCCACATCTGAGTTCGTGAAGTTGAGGTCTAACCATTGGGATAGAAGTTAATGACAAATTCACGTAACAAAAAAATGTCAAGCCTTCAAAATTTTCAATTATATGATATTTTAAAGGGAGAATTACGCTGATTTTTCATGAGGTTTAAGTTATTTACACTGACAAATACAATTATAAAGTAATGATACTTCATAGGGAAAATTATCCTGATTTGTTCTGAGGTTTGAGTTATTTATCCTGACACTTTGGTTTCTTTTTTTTTTTTTTTTTTTTCGTGAATTAGAGAAGCTAAAACAAACAAAACAACAAAAAAGACACTAATTGTGCCGGACTCCCGGGGAGTTTGAGCAGCAAGGAGCCCATGTGGGGCGGAGGCTCCAACCAAACCTTGAACCTGCAGCTATCTCTTGCACCAAATTTTGCTAAAAAATATGCACAACAATTAGCTTCTCTAAACACATGTAGCAGCTTGACAACCCAAATATGATTCAACAACTTCTTAATCTCCAAAACAGTAGGAGCAAAGGCATGGAACTCCAAAAATTGGTCTCGAAGAAGAAGATTTATCACCTCAAGAGAGTCAGATTCACACACCACCGATCTATAACCATTCTCCCAAGCTAGGTAGAGACCATTTTTAATGGCCAGCAATTCCGCAACGCCAGCAGTGCTTTTCCAAGGCCCTCTTGGCTTGAAAACCCAAGAATCCACTCACCTGTAGCTGATCGAAGAAGACCACCAGAACCCATATTCAAGGAGTCATTATTCAACCAACTACCGTCAACATTCAAGTTTACAAAGTCATTAGGAGGAGCCACCCATTTAACAAACATTCTAGTGGTGCTGCCATCAAGGTTATTGCTAATTAAGGAAATCAAGGTACTCATCATGGGAGTTATGGATCATTTTAGTGACATACTCTATCTATGGTCCACTTCTCCTCACCCATCACCATATTATTTCTCCAACACCAAAGTCACCAAATAGTTGCAAGAAATAACAAACATATATCACTTTGGGCAAGGACCTTTACCCATGAAAAAAAAAATAGTGTCATCAGAGAAGAAAAGAGGTCGATGTCCCATCCCTAACCTGAACCAAATTTCTCTTGAATGAGGGCAATCACGAAGACAATGAATAGCAGTTTCTCTATTAGCAGAGCAGCGCTGGCAACCAGGTTTATCTGTTAACTTACACTTTGTGACGCATTGTGTTTATAGGTAAAACATCTTGCATGATGTGCCTAATAAAAAATTATTGCAACTTCCAAATCCAAGACCAATCTTGTGAAGTATCATAGTTTGGTGTGTTCAAAATCAACCAATTGTAGGCCGAAGCAGCTTTAAAAGTCCATTGGCTTGGAAGAAACTACAATATTTTTAAACCTACTCAAGAATATATTAGTTATTTCTTAGGAGTTTAAAAGTTATAATTGCATCCTAATATCAAAAAAAAAAATTTATAATTGCCATTAAAAATCATGTGACATGCATTTCATACTATCTCTATTAACTTTCGTAACAACAAAAGTGGTAATTATAAACTTTAAGAGAAATCGGTATAAGATTTAAAAATGCTAAACATTTTAGAGAATCAAACCTTATATATTAAATTAGAGTTCTCGATTTTGAAGGTGAGTCATTCTCCACAACCTTTCTCTTCCTTAGTACGTCACATGTCATTTTTTTAAACGCATTTTGAAACCGACTTACTTATTTTTTTATTTAATTCTTTTATTTTTCTGGGCAAGTATTTTTAATTACTGTAATTAAAATAATTACTATAATTTCATCAATTAATTTCTATAGTTACCAAATGTACTTATTTATTTTTATGTTTAGTTCTTTTACTTTTTAGGACAAATATTGCTAAATTACTAATATTAATTTCAGGATTATGAACAAATAATCTAACATTAATTTTCAGATTTTTTAGTAGTAATTGTTCACTACTAATCAACCCATATGTATTAAATGAGAATACTCCTTCATCAACGTGAGTCATTTTTACAACCTTTCTCTGCTCATTGAGCCACACAGCATCACCTATATTAAGCAACTTTTTTTTTATTTTTTAATATATTAGTTAATAGTAATCCGCATATCATTTACTTATTTTCATTTAGTTATTTTTATTTTTGGAATGTTTTTCAAATCTACTTGTAAATAGTTATTATTACCAAATTGATTGATTATTAACTTATTACTTCTCTAACCGGTAGAAATGATAATTGTGATTCTTAATTTTTTTTATTATCTAAATTTAAATTTTAAAATTAATTATTAATATTTTTTTTGATTTAAATATTTTTTTATTTTAATTTATACGTTTTGGATTTTATCTGAATTTATGTAAAAAAATATATTTTATCTGAATTAATTGTGTATACATCTTCTATAATTTTATATATTTTCTTGAACATTTTTTTGGTTTTATTTTGTTAATTATATTCTTTTCTAAATTTGTAATATACGAGATCCATACTAATTTAGCATAATTTTGGTTAAACTTATGACGGTCCATATTTCTTTTTTTTTTTTTTTTTTTGGTGCTTAACAGTCCATATTTCATAATTTCAATATCGGAAGTTTTTGGGGTAAACGTCCAAAATTATTGGCATGAACATGCGTGCATGTATGTCTCAGATAGATAATTAGATATATTCCCCCAACCAAATCTGATGTGAATATGGATAATTAATAATTAATGAGGAGTGTTAATAATACATTCTCTTTTTAATACATTCTTTTCAATTTATTGATATTCATGTGAGTCTCACAAATTCATATGGATCCCACTTAAATTTTGTATGACCTACATAAATTTTAATCAATAAAAGAGAATATGTTAAAAAGAAAGTGTTAAAAAGTGTGTTGTTAACATTTTTCATAATTAATTATCATTTCAAGTTTACTAAAAAAATCTCTAAGACAGCGTTTGGTAGAAGTCTTATTTTAATATTATCGGAAATGTGAACATAAAAATAAAAGTTTTTAATATTTAATACAAGTTTTAAAATGAGTTTAATTGTTATGCACTAACAGTGTAAATTTTTTTACACTGTCAACCAATCACAAATCATAGTATGAGTGACTATTAAGGTAGTTAGGATAAAAGTCAAGTTTTTTTAATGACGTGCCAATTTATGATTTGATGTCGGTATAAAAAGGTTTTACACTGTCAGTATATAACAATTAAACTCTAAAAGGATTTAATTGGTATATACTGTCAGTGTAAAGATTTTTTACACTGACAACCAATTAGAAATTGCCACATAAGCTAAAGTGATTGACTATTATTCTAACTATCTTAAAAATCATACACATCATGATTTTTGATTGGTTATCAGTGTAAAAATCTTTATTACGATAGTAAATAATAATTAAATTCTTAATAAAATATTAGATGAAGGAAACGTCCTGTAAGCACTAAACATGTCATGTTATAATTGGGTCCCCTCTACCTGGGTGGAGAAGAGAAGATAGACCATCATCCCCTTCTCCATGCCATTTCCTTCTACTTTTCGCTAACTCTTATCCCTCCCTCTCTGCAGTGAATCTGCAATTGCCAAACCAAATTGCAGATTCATCCCATTTTAGTTAGCCTCACCCAATTATCACACAAGGAAGCGTACCAATTACAGGTTTTTTTTTTCCCTTTTGTTTTATTCACAAATTGGTTTGAATTTTAGCTTTTATTCCCACCAGTTTATCGGGACTATATATACATTGTTGTTATGGATTTTGTAAATGCAACTTAAGCTCCAATTTACCTTGTCAATTTTTTAATGTGGGTTCTCCGTTGCAATGCGGTTGAGATTCCTCTTTAAAGTTCAAACCAATTCCTTGGCACTTTTGCTTCGTGTTATGGAAGTTACGGTACCTATTATCATCTAGTGGATAAATGCTTTAATTGTTGTTGTTGTTTTATCTTAATTCTTAAAATATAAGTAATAACGGCCGTTGTTAAATAGGGGAAGAAGATAAAAAATTTAAAATAAAAACTGGTTGGTCTTGGTCATTCAGAAATAGTTAATATGGCTAATGGGTCTATGATAGATTTGGTTATTCTAGAGTGAGAGACGCATGAAAAAATCAAGGTTTTAGGATTTTATAAGACACGAGCACGAAACACCTATATAACATATTATACATGTGCGCGATAATTCACTTCCTTGATTTTATCATCAATGGTTACAATTTTGTATTTTAGAGGAGCTTCTTCCCATGGCAATATAAATGGTAAGAATTTTTTTGGATATGCATCATGGAATATTTATTTGGAATGGTTGGAGATCTTGCTGAAATAACAGAACATCTGAAGTGTAAAACTATGTTTTGATTTGACAGCCATCTTGTTTGATTTTTCCACTTATATCTGTCTTCTGTTTATATACTGACACTTGAGTGTGTCAATCAAATATTATGTAGGTTGATTTTTGGTGAAATTGACAAAAACTTTTTTGTTTTAATCTAAACTAGCTGTATACCCGTGCATTCGCACGGGTCGCGCTATGTTATTTACTATAATTTTTTTTAAAAGTAACATTGAAAATTAATCAGTTTTTTTACCTAGGAAATAAGTGAATAAAGTAAATTATATACCAATATTGACATAGTTATAAACCATAGTTATACACACATTATGATTGTAGAAAAATAACTCCACAATCCATACTGTTTTGCCTTCTACTTGAGTTTTCATTTTGAAAATTCAAAACTTATGGCTCAATACTTGCATTTGCTGACAAAAACAATCATAAGAATGGAAATCTTGAACACTCATAAAAAAACAATGCTAATAACATTGAGTTTCCTAGAACATTTATGCGAGGAAATCCAATTATACGCAATGCACGCGAGGATTAATACAGGCTCAATAATCTAATTAGAACTTTCATAAAAAAATAATTTTTTTTACTAATTAGAACATAAAACACAAATTAATAATAAATCAATTATACTATACTAATTAACACATAATTTGCGTGAAGGTAACATCAAAACTTAAATTTTTATGCTATAGTTGTATAGCCGTGCATTCTCATGGATCACACCGTGTTGCTTATTACATTTTTGCTAAAAGTTAATTTTGTAAATTATATATTTTTTTATACCTATAAAAAAAACTGAATATATTAAATCATATACAAATATTCATGTTGTTATAAAGTATAGAAACTGATTTATATAATATTGAAGATAGAAAATTCATAGATCATTTTGAATTGTATATTCCATAAAGTACATATAAATGTAAATTCATTTTGGTCATCAGAAGGAAATACAAAGAAAAAAGATAAGGACTAAGCTTAATAACACCATTTGCATCAGTAAGTAGTTCTCCCAAAGCAGGAAGTCCAAGTGACAATTGTGCATGCATAAACTGAAAAATAAAATTTCATGCAATTGGAGTTTAAGTCCTGTCAGCAAAATCTTAGTGTAATAATTGTTTAACTACTTAATCAATAATTTATGTTAATAATTTTAAACATAAACTGTTGCATATAAACATGCATATCAGATTCAAATGACAACAAAAAGTTAGATAATATAAGTACTAAAGTATCTGACATAATAAGACAACCCGTCTATGATAACCCATGTGATCTACGAGATCACCTGTGTATGATAACCCATTTGATTAGAAGGGTTATCATAAACGGGTAAGCATAGACGGGTGATCACAGACAGTTTACTACAATTGGGTTGTCATAAACGGGTGAGAATAGACAGGTTATATAGGAAAACTGAAGGAACCTGTCTATGCTGACCCGCCTATAAGATGATCACCCGTCTATGACAACCCAACTGAAGTAAACTGTCTATGATAACACGTCTATGCTCACCCGTCTATGCCCTTCTGATCGGACGGGTTATCATAGATGGGTGGTGATCATGTCACAGAAGGGAGAGAATAGACGTGTGATCATAGACAGTTTACTTCAGTTGGGTTGTCATAGATGGGTGATTATGTCATAGACGGTTGATCACAGAAGGGTAATCATAGATGGATGATCATAGACGGTTGATAACAGACGTGTGATCATAGACAGTTTACTTCAGCTGGGTTGTCATAAACAGGTGAGCATAGACGGGTGGGAATAGACAGGTTATATAGATGGGTGATCATCTTATAGACAGGTCAGTATAGACAGGTTCCTTCAGTTTCCCTATATAACCTGTCTATTCTCACCCGTCTATGCTCACCTGTCTATGACAACCCAACTGAAGTAAACTGTCTATGATCACACGTCTGTTATCAACCGTCTATGATTACCCTTCTGTCATCAATCGTCTATGACATAATCACCCGTCTATGACAACCCAACTGAAGTAAACTGTCTATGATCACACGTCTATTCTCTCCCTTCTGTGTGATGATCTCCCATCTGTGATAACCCGTCTAATCAGAAGGGCATAGACGGGTGACCATAGACAGTTTACTTCAGTTGGGTTGTCATAGACGGGTGATTATGTCATAGACGATTGATGACAGAAGGGTAATCATAGACGATTGATAACAGACGTGTGATCATAGACAGTTTCCTTCAGTTGGGTTGTCATAGGCGGGTGAGAATAGACAGGTTATATAGGGAAACTGAAGGAACCTGTCTATGCTGACCTGTCTATAAGGTGATCACCTTATAGACAGGTCAGCATAGACAGGTTCCTTCAGTTTCCCTATATAACCTGTCTATTCTCACCCGTCTATGACAACCCAACTGAAGTAAACTGTATGATCACACGTCGATGATCACCCGTCTATGCCCTTCTGATCAGACGGGTTATCATAGATGGGTGAGTATAGACGGGTGATCATCTCATAGAAGGGAGAGAATAGACGTGTGATCATAGACAGTTTACTTCTGTTGAGTTGTCATAGACAGGTTATATGGGGAAACTGAATGTAGTCCAGTCATCACCTACTTAAGCATTATTTACTTAGATTTCCTTCCACTAAAAAATATACATGACAACTTTATCACATTGAAAGGAAGTAGTCACATCAATGAGATTCCTTTAATAGGGTTTTCATTATGACTACTGTTAATTCAACCTCTATAAGTAATTTAGATTAGTTACCATTGAGTATCACACATGAAACTGACCACTCTCTCAAATGAAATGCCATTTACAATTTTACATTACACATAATGTTAATCTTTTTGACAAAAAATCTATGTTACTATTCCATTGCAGAGCCATAAAAAATGAACTGCAGTAGCTTTAGTTAGACCTTTAAAGCAAATGATCGAATACATTATAGGCACAGTCTTAATATAAAAATTCAATATGTAGAATATATAGAAAAACATGTCGTTCTTCCAAAGATTGGTGAGCATAGACGGGTGATCTCATAGATTCCTTCAGAAACTACTGTTAAATCAACCTCTATAAATAAAGCGAATGGTAATAGTGAGGATGATGAAAGTGAATATGACTTTGCTCACCCGTCTATGATAACCCGTCTATGATGCTTAGGTAGACACTTATCCAATAACTAATTTAGATATTGCCATATTATTCATTTCATATATTTCGCTAGACAGGAAAAATAAGTAGGAATCATGGGGCAGTCGATAGTGTATTTAAAAAACAAAGGCTTCAAAAAATATGACAACATCACTGCATCAGGTGACGGAAGATAAAAATAAAAAATAGCTAAAAAATATGACAGCAACATTTGCAGGAAGACAATGAAGATCACATACTTGATCAAGAGGCAATAGTAATGGTACCATAGCAATGCAAGTCAAAAATTTTATTACCATCCTTTATCCCCCCACAAAAAAGATACACTTGGGACAATGGGCAGAATATTACCATGTGAATGTTGAATCTCGTAAATGCTGCATATAATTGAGGCGCTAAAAACATATCCGCCTGCAAATGATGATCAACATGTTAGATTATAAATAGCTACTACATGCAACTTAAAGATGAAAACTATATTCCAACAAAGATACAAATCTAGTGCTTGTTTCTACAGTAATCCTATTAATTTCAAAAAAACGTGTGATCATTGACTATGGAGTTGGATTGCATTCACGTGAGTTGCTAGCCTGCTAAACCAAAAGCATAAGCTGAAAATGTATATAATTCAAAACTTTGTAGCCAAAAAATTTGAAATTATGAAAATGTAATAAGAAAAATGAAAAATAACCTCTTCTCTACTAAGAAAGAACTCTTCCCCATTGAACTCAACAACAGGCATGCAGCCATCTTCATCTTCTAACCCACCCAACTCAACTTTGTTGGCAACACCTTTACCAAAGAATGCATATTGTGATGCATCAAATACTTCACCTTCTGCATATCAGTAAAAAAATGAGTCAAAGACATTTCAACAATTTCCTATAAATGTAACATAGAAAATACAATTTGCACATCTAATAGAGAATCTGCATGTGCCAGACCCACCAAAAGAAAATCAAACAAAGAAAAAAAGATAAGATGACCATAATATATTAAAACCAAACTACTCATTATGATGATGGATCACACTTCAATAAGTCCAGGAAAAAAAAGCATAAGAACTGTATTTTAAAAAAGTATGAAAACCCATCTTTAGTGCAAGTAGTCTTGTAATCCACAAATGGAGAAAACATTAATGAAACTAATGTTTTTTTATACCATGGATGGAGGCAGATTTAACTTGTGCAAAAGTTCGTGGAGCAAAATTTGTACTTTGTATATACCTTCATGATTTGAATCAAAGCGGTGTGTTGGTGCTGCAGCAGCCGTGGAGGAGTGCAGGCAATAAAGTCATTTCAAACACTCGAAATGATAAAATTCAAATAAGGTAAAGATATAAGCATAAATAGTATTATCATACTTAGCAAACGTATGTGCATTTTAGGTGATTTTTGTTCCAAATCAGGTTCAACACCCAACATGTTCTGCCAGGCAGCAAGTGTTGGCAGCAATAAAACCTCACATGGGAAGCATAAAACATTAGAGTTAGCTCTATACCATGTGGACGAATAAAATGTACAACCACAAATAATAAAAATTGGCATTACCCATAAAGAGGAAATTTCTCGAACACCTCACGTGCATTATTTAGAACCAACACAATTTTCACAAACAACTTTAGAATCAAACCCCATTTTCAGAATCAATTAAAAAATAATATAAATAAAGCATAAAGAAATGGTTATACAGGTGGAACCTTTTGGGCAATGGAGAAAATGAAATAATTTTTAAAAAAAATAATCTGGATATGATCAACTTAAGCATTACGCTTGACATATCCCATATTTGCACAAATGATCAACTTAGCGGGAAAAAAAAACTCGACCTTTTAAATGGAAAGGAGAAACACATAAAAATATAAACTTACTGACATGATCTTTGCAATGCTAACTTTTCACAATGTTATCATTAGTTTAGTGTTGAGAGTAATAGAGAGGCAAGAGACATAAAAAAAATAAAGAAGCTATTACAATTAGTTATGGGCAAATCTACTCAAACAATGCATCATGCAGTTTCTCTATGCAGACACAACCAATTAGAGGTATTGAATGAATTTATATGGATGAATACCTGTGACCGTGGTTCTCCCCAATTTATATAGATGAATTTATATAGCTGATGCTGCTGCTGGCTTTGGCGGCAAATTGAAAACATGTTAAGCTACAAAGTCAAATCAAATTACTTTAAGTCTATATTAAACCAAATCAAAGAAGCCAAATACCTGAGCTAGAACAACAAAATCATACCTAAACCCAATTTGGAATTCGAACCCCAGGAATAGGGACCTCTTGATCATATTTGATTATTTAATAAGCTTCATTTGTTTACAGTTAGAAAGGATAAATATTTGTCAAGAATTGATCTAACATGAGCTATATACCACCATATAACTGCATACTACTTGGAATATTAAACACTATGGCTCTGAAAAAAAATATATATGATAGTACATATGAAAAGATGACCAAAATATGACATAATTACTGTTGTGAAACTTTTAAAGCTCTCAAACCGCTTCAATTGCACTGTTCTTCCCACCGTTTAAATCCCAAGAAAGAAACAAAATAAAATAAAAATAGACAACAGAAGCAAAATGTAAGAAAGACCGAACAGGGAAAAAATATTAGAGCAGAGGATAGTGGATTCTGGCAAATGAAGGTGGCTCGCGGTGGATCTCTCTCAGATAGGAGGACCAACGACTGAGGAGACTGCGAGCGGTGGTACTGCGTGGTGACGACATAGCTTTCGGCGGTTCCTGGCAGTGGTGAGTGGGGGTTGCTCTGCTGGTGAGGGAGAACGGTGTGCTTCTGGTAAACCTGCAAGAAGAAAGGTGTGTTGGGTAAGGAGAGAAGGGTCGGAGGAGAGAAAGAGAGATGGAATAAGAGCGTTCTATTTTGCTTGCGTAGAAGAAATGAAAAAAGAGAGAAGGACACGCGGCGATAGCTGAGATGTGATTTCAAAAAACCGAAACGGACCAAATTGCCCATAAAAGGGACACGTGGCAAAGTCTTAAAATGGGGCAATTTTGATATTTCACCAGGCTAAGAAATTTATATATAGATAGTAGAAGGCACCACTTCTTTTAAACTTTTTATGACCGTTTCTTTATAAGTGCTTTTTAGGGAAGAGTTTTGAAAGAAATAAAACACTTCTTGAAAATGAAAAAATTTCACCGGTCAAACAGAGTAACAGACACTCACTTTCTTGCTTCCTAGTTGTAAGTTTGTTACCGTTATTGATTATGCCTGAGAGGTTTTACAGTAAGCAAAGATCATGTGGCTTGAGACTAATAGTGTGTCCGGAGTATGAGATTGTCAAGCTTAATAAGAAGGAGCTACTTGCTAGTCGTATCCTCACTCATGGAGAATTTTTTATCCATTATATAGGAGTAATGCATACAATGATCTGCATTTTATTATAAAGCTTTATAAAATTAATTGGATTGGATGTCCAGATTCAATTTATATGCCATGTGTAGTGTCTTAATTGAATTAGTGTATTACTCTGAGACTACTTAAACATTTTTTACTATGTAGTCCATTTTAAGGCAAAGTTGGGGGAGTTACTCAGCTTCCAATTATTTAGTTTCTCTCCTCCATGCCAACTCTCCTTTCATGGTCTGAATTTTGTTATGAATGGAAAAACTAAGAAAGGGAGGAAATATGGACTTTGATCCTACAGAGTACAAACTTTAGAATATCCTTAAATATGCTAATCAGAAATCTGGTATCTACCGAGCCTTTTAGTTCATACTTTACTGTTATTTGGAAAGAACATAAATCTCTTAATTTTTGTGCTGCTAATCATAAATGGAACTTTTTATGCTACACATAAACATGGCTGTGCATACAAAGATAGGCATGAATTCGGAAAACGCGGAGTCGCAAAAATAGAGACTTGTCCATGATACTGAAAACTTTCTATACATTTACTTACTATTTTTCATATCTTTTTCCATCTTTCTTATCCATTTCATTCTTATGGTCTTATCCCCTTACAGATAAGCCTCCGGATCAAGAAGAATTAATAGTGATATTGTGTGATAGGCATTTCTCGATCCTGTATAGATCAAGCCAAAAATCTGTATCTGCTGTGACGTATAAGCAGAGATGAAAGGAGGAAATAGTTTTAGCTTTAGAGGGAGGCATCTTTCTCTTTCTTTGGTTGCTCTAGTGTTTCTTACAACATTATTGTGGACATGGGAGAAAATCCAATCGGTACAACTTTACAGTCAACTCAAGATTGGTACTACATAACTTCAGGTTTGTATTCCAGTTTTGTTCAGACGTCAGATATACATAAAAAAAAGTTGTTTATTGTCTTTTCTCTTTTTTTTTTGCTCTCCCTATTGCTCGTGTGTCTGTGCTTGGGGGGGTATTTCTTGTGGGTTTGGAAACTATTTATGCTGTATTGTAACTCTTGAAAATAGAAGAATCTTCAACAGTATGGATAACATTTTATGGTCATGTTGTCCTGACCTTTTCTTTAACCTTCAATTTTTGGTTAACTTCACTGATGATTTTTTCTACTCATACTTCTGCTTAGGATTCCTTGTAGAAGCCCCAATTGATTCAATTAAAACTACGAAGTTGACAAAAAGTAAGGCAAAAACTTTAAGTCCCATCACAGAAACTGGAACAAAAGTGCAGCATGATACTGTGAAGGTAGATTCTTCTAAGATGCAATACAATCAAAGTGCCCGATCTTCTTCAAGAAGTGAAGGTAGATTCTTTTGTTCTTTTCTTTTCTTTTAATTTTGTTGCAGTGAACTTTTGTTGCTATGATATAGTCATAGTTGGAGAGTTAAAGAGAGAAAATAAATGGGAAGTTAGAACTTTGGTGACAGACTTCGGAAGCATATTTCTTTCGTTTATGCAGAAGTGAGACAGAGTATATGGAGTGTAAATTTAGCAAGAAGCAGACTAATATTAGCTTAAAGGTGAAAGTTGGAGATCATACTATACCATAAGTCATATGATTTTGGTATCTTTGATCTATCATACAACATGATGGATAAATAGAGGAAGATGTAAACCATAATGTTGAATTTGTCTTTTGGACCATATTATCATCATATTAGTATTAATATCAATCTCATATTATTCTATGTCTATATTTTCTCTTTTCCTCCTTCTTTACCTAAAACCCTCCAATTCAACACGTAGGATTAAAGTTGGGTAGATGAAATGGAGCAGAGTTCGGCTGTTATTTGTGATAGAAAAGTGTCTCTCAAGCTTAAAGGAAAATTTTACTGCTGTGATGAGGATGTTGCGTTGGATAAGTAGACATACAAGACAAGATAGGATTTGGAATGATTACATTAGAGAAAGCAGGGGTAACACCTATTGTGGAAAAGATGATAGAATCTCGCCTTAGGTCGTTTGGTCATGTTAGGAGAAGACCTTTAGAAGCCATAGAAAGAAGAGTATGGAGTAGAGGATTGCCCAATAGTTAGAGGGAGAAGGAGACGAAGAAAAAATATAGGTGAAATCATTAAAAAAGATTTAGATTTAATTGGATTTTCTGAATACATGGTTTATGTTGACGTCATTTGAACCATGTAGCTAACCCCACTTAGTGGAAAAAGGCTTAGTTGTTGAACTGCTTTGGCTGCTACATGAATTCATGTCTTTTATCATCATTGTTCTGGAATTACATTTTCTGAGCTTTTTTTTGTATGTAGTTGTTTCTGAGAATGCGGCTGGCACAACTTATTTAGCTTTTTCACTATGATTACTTGCTTAAGTAGAGTGCCAAGTTTCAGATAGTAACAACATAAGATGGTTTCTCATCAAGCCTTGTAATGTCTTAACTCTATTCTTTTTGGATTGATTGTTCGTCCTGTTTCAGACGTTGTCTAACTGGAGCAACAACTTCTTTGTTTTGTTCTTTCTCTTGCTCAAGTTATGCAATTAGTATTACTTCCATTGTCCTGTATATTACTTTAAATCTTCGTAAATGGTCACTGAATTTTAGCCTAGCCTATTTGTTTGGAACCCAAGAAACAGAACTATGAATTTGATGGAAACAAACAAATGAATTGAACACCTTTATTGGATGAATGAATGAAAACAAAACAGTAAAAGGAGAAAGGATTCTCCTCCAAGGGTTTCCCCTTCACAAAGGGTTACCCCTTTTGCAACTGAACCTTTGCTCAGTTATTACAAAGCTAAAATTCTGAATGATCCTCTCTACTCTTATTCTCCCTTATTTATATCCTCTCCCACTAATTAACTAACCCCTTCTAACTAACTAACTAATTTATTACAATTCTCCTTGTTTCCTAATTAGGCTCGACCCTAACACTATTTCTTTTGGGTAAGCTAATAGCCTAGTCATTGAAATCCAATCTAAAATCTTTAACTTTGATACAATTTTATTTAGTTTGTGGAAGTATTTTGACGTGTTAAAAGAAAAAAAGGAAAAAGAAAAACTCTTGAGAGTAACATGTTCCTTACTACATGGACAGTGGCCATAATACTTCCAACTACTGAAGTTAGCAGAATATTCTGCGAATTATTTGTTAATTTTTTATTTCTTTTTTTCCTGGTTTCATATGCTTGAGCCTTGTATCTTTAGTATTCAATGAAGTTCCCTGGCCAGATTTATTATTTGATTGGATTTCTTTGCAGTCTGTAATTATGCCAAGGGTAGATGGGTTCTGGACAAAAGGAGACCATTGTATTCTGGGTTTGGCTGTAAACAATGGTTATCCTCAATGTGGTCATGTAGACTGACACAACGACCAGATTTCTCATTTGAAGGATACCGCTGGCAGCCAGAAAATTGTGATGTGCCAGAGTTCGATCCTTCTGTATTCTTGAGAAAGTAGGTACAATCCTTTCTTTTTCTTTGATCATGTTTTGTATATATATATATATATATATATATATATATATATATATATATATATATATATATATATATATATAAGGATGTCACTGAACCAGTTTCACCACATGACATCAAAAAATTAATGGAACAAGCCAATTATACCAATAAGTATCTTCAAGTTTTAGGTACTAGGATTAAAACTGAAGTTTCTACTTTACCATCTGCAATTAATGCATGCAAGTGAAGAAAGGTTGAAGTTTTATTGCTATGAAACAAACGTTACAAGATTGAAAACGAAGAAAAGGAAAAAGGAGAAGAGGGGAGAGGGAGATGGCTCACTTATCAGAGCGTTTCTCTCTAAGTTCTCTCTCTAGACTTCCTAAAACTTCGAATGAATTGAATGAGGGACGCAGCCTCTCTTAAATAGAATTGAAAAATCACTATTACAACAGTACCGGTAACATGACCTATACTATTACAATAATTAGTGCACAGTGCCGGTATCTTGACTGGAACTGTAGTGTCGGCAGAACAGTGTTCAGACGTGTGAACAGTTATGGGCCAACAGTGATTGGGTCTTCAGACGGATGAACAGTCTTCAGACAGGTAATTGGGCCTTTAGACGTATGAATAGTCTTCAGACGATTGAACAGTACCACTACTCATCAGACAGATGAACAGTAGTGTCTATGCCAAAGCAGTCATCTTCATTCTGATAGAATGGATCTGACTCTTGGGATTGATCTTCATCTTCTTCTTCGGAAAGAGGGAGATTTTGCTTTGAAGAAGAACTCTGAGCTTCTTGAGCCTTGGTTTCTTCTCTTGCCAATTTGGCAATAACTTGTAAATTCTTCGTGAAGCTGTCTCTGCTTGTTGATGCAGCAAGGGCAGCAATGGCTTTTGCCTTTTGGTTCAAGAACTCACAAGTCTCTGGGTTAGCAGCTTTCATCCATTTTGGGTGTTGCTGTAACCATAATTTGACATTTTCTGAAGTTGCAGCAGAGTAGTCGAATTCTGCCCACCACTTCACATAAGATGCTTTGGATAAAATTGGATGATTATCAGGGAAGCTTTCTTGTTGTTGGTATTTGTATTGCCAACTAAAGATCCATGATAATGCAAAGTTTGAAAAGAATATTAAGCTAGCATTGAATGTGCTAACTGATGGCTCATAATATTCTTTAAATGTTGCAAAACCCTCAGCAACTTCTGGGGGTAATATTGTTTTGCTTGGTCCGAAATATTGCCACCAATGAACGAACCAATTTGGAAAATTATACTTGGTGTTTCTTTTAAAATAGATTAACCAAGAATGTTTGTTCTGATTATTTTGGTACCAAAACGTGTTGGTCCAAGCTTCTTCGTAATCCCAATATGTGTAACCGTAAGGTTCAAATGGTTGAGAAAACTTTTTAACAATATTTGGGTTCTTTCCAAATTGTTCAGGTGTCATGACCTTAAGAATCTGGAAAGTTGAATGAGTGTATTTTTCTTGATCCTTCTTATCACGATAATGTTTTATCGAGACAGAATCAGAATCAACCAAAATAAACTCATAGAATTGCCTTGTTTTCAAAATATTATTGGGCTTATAATGGAAGCCGTATGGAAAAACTTTTGAAGGAACGTTATTAGGGTTGTTGTCCCAATAACTAGGTTCCATTTGTAAAACAGTTTTAAATTGGTTTTTGGCAACGTAATGGGGTGTTGCCTTTTGGGTGGTTTTTACTGATAAAGTTTTATCAGGTTTTACCATTTGGATTGGGATTGGAGCATTGGCCATATTATGTATTAATGTGGCAAGATGGGTTTCTTGAAAGTCAGGGCCACCTTCAAGTTTGGTTTTGTATGTTCCTTTTGGGAGATGGGTTAGGCCTTGATCTTGGAAAGCCTGAAGAGTTTGGATTGTTATAGCATAGTCTGCTTTGGATTGTTTGGCTGTTTGAATAGATTGGGCCACTTGGGCTTTGGTTGGTTGTTGGGTGGATGACCCAACTTTGGTAGTTTGCTGGGTGGATGACCCAGATTGGGTGGATGACCCGGATGATTTGGACACAACTTGGCGTTTTTGTTTGGATAGTCCTGCAAGGACTAATGGGCCTTTGGCCTTTTTTGATGAAGAGGCCTTTTCTTTGGCCTTTGGGGCCTTCCCCTTTGCAGAGGAAGCGGAGGTGTCTGGCATTTCTGCCTCTGTGAGCTGACTACTGTCCCTGTAAATATTCACGAGTAAGGTAGTCAGGTAGGGAATTTGAAGAGCCTTTGATAAATTCAATATCAAAATCAAAAGCACTTAAAATTGCTTGCCATCTAGCAAAAATTTGTTTTGATGCAAGGTTTTTAACATCTTTTTGCAAAATATCTTTTGCAGCTTTGCAATCTACTCTAACCAAAAATCTTTGATTAAGTAAATCTGATTGAAATTTTGAAATGCATAAAACAATTGCTAAAATTTCCTTTTTGACAGTTGAATAATTCAATTGTACAGAATTCCAGTGTTTAGAAGTATATGCAATGATATGTTCTTTTTCTGAAATTCTTTGTTTCAAAATTCCACCATAACCAATGTCTGAGGCATCAGTTTCCACAATTTTGAAGGCGGAAGGATTGGGAAGATAAAGGCATGGAAGATCCTTTACCCTAGCTTTGATTGTTTGGACAACATGGGTATGTTTGTCTGTCCAAGGAGGAGGAGTTTTCTTAAGCCTATCATGTAAAGGCTTAATTAGGGTACTGAGATTGGGGATAAAATCCTTTACATAGTTGAGACATCCCAGAAATCTCTGTAATTGGGTTTTATCTATTATTTGATTGGGAAAATTATCCGCGAACTCTATAGCTCTATGGATAGGAGTGATTGTTCCTTGATAAATTGTATGACCAAGAAACCTAACACTTGTTTGAAATAATTTAATTTTAGGTTTGGACACAGCTAATCCATTTCTCTTAATGATTCCTATGAAAATCCTAAGATGTTTGAAATGCTGGTCAACGGATTGAGAAAAAACTAAAACATCGTCAATGTAGACTATGGTTAAGTTTGAATAAGGATTAAAAATGTCATTCATAATTTTTTGAAATTCTGAAGGAGCATTTTTAAGTCCAAAGGGCATTACATTCCATTCGTATTGCCCAAAAGGTACAGTGAAAGCTGTCTTGTAGCGATCACTTTCTTTGATTTCAATTTGGTAATAACCAGATTTCATGTCAAATTTTGAAAATATTTTTGCATTGTGTAAGCGGCTAAGTAAATCCTTTTTATTTGGAATTGGATACCTAATCCACTTAAGCGCTTGATTGAGAGGTTTGTAATTTTGAACTAAGCGAGGAGTTCCACGCTCAATTTCAGCATTTTTATTAACATAAAAAGCTGCGCAAGACCATGGGGATTTACTTGGTCTAATTAAACCCTTTTGTAAGAGATCATTAATCTCTTTTTGGCAATATTGGAGTAATTCTTGATTCATTTGAATAGGTCTAGCTTTTGTAGGAATTTGCCTATCAGTGAAACCTTGTTCGTAAGGCAAATCAACTACATGTTTCTTTCTATCCCAAAATGCATTGGGCACATCGGAACAGATGGAATTATGAATTTCTTCAAGAAGATCTTGGATCCTCTTTTTGACATCAGATTGATTGAGTTTTAAGTCAATGCTTTTAAAAGAAACTTCTTCTTTTAAGAAATTGACTTGATTTTGTTTATGGTGAAGAAAATTGAGGTTTCTCACCAAAGGTTTTTGTATGAAGGAGAAGACTATATTCCTACCCAGATGGTGAGTAGAAATTCCGTCATTGGTGATTGTTAAAGGAAAAAGTGATCTTATGAAAGGTGTTCCTAAAATCACTTCGTTTTTGAGATCTTTCACAAGTAAAAACGGGGTTTCTACTTTAAGACCATGATTTTCTATTATTGCTTTGGATAATTTGTAATTGATCCTAAGTTTTGAGCCATTAGCTGTGCTCAGTCTTTCGGATGTTTTTTCAAAATATTTGGTAGGAATCAATCCTTCCAAAATACAATTTGAATCAGCACCAGTATCAAATAGCGCTGTTGTTTTAAGAATAAAATCATCTATGATAATTTTAATCTTAATGTAGAATTTTTGAATTCTCAATTGATTAATTAGATTCAAAAACTCTTGGGCATTGTTATGATCATCATTATCCGAATGATGACTAACACTTTTTTCGAAATTGGGTTGATTTTGATCCTCATCATCAGATGGAGGTGCAGAGGATTGGGTATCTAGGTGAGATAAAATAAGCTTATGGACAGCTTGTTCTTGTTTTATCTCTTTGATTTCCTGTTTGAGATTCTTGATCTCTTCCTGGAGATCTTGAAGTGTGACAGGTTTTTGTTGTTTGGAATCCAAACGTTTGAGAATTTGTTTAAAATCAAATTAATCTTTGATAATGGCTTTTCCTTTAGCCTTAGGTTCGGGCCTCATAGAAGCAGAGAACCTTTCAAAGTATCGTTTCCTTTCACCTTGGTCAGGAATGGCATTAATGACTTCAAAAAGGAGATCTTGATCCTTAGTTAAGACATTAATTTCGTTAGAAGATTCAGAAGCTTGGCTTCCGACATCATCTTCTAAAATTTGATTGAGATTTTCAGAAGAATCACCATTTGATTCATCTGAATCGTCAGATTCTATAAGCAAATTGTTCAGTTGTTCCTCAACTGTTGGTTCAAGATTTAAGGCTTTAATTTTCTTCTTAAGCCTACAATATTTGCTAATATGTCCTGGCTTACCACAACTATAGCAAATGGTTGATTTCTTTGGGATTGCAACGTCAATTGCAGGTTTTGATTTAAACTCTTGTTTGAGTTTTCTTGGAGGCGTATTCCTTTTGTATTTAGTATACTTGGTATACTTTGGTTTATGAGGTTTGTTGGTTTGATGATGAGATTGATGGTGTTTATGGGAGGATTTTGGTTTGTCTTTTGGACAAGGGGGCATCCCAAATTGTTGGCAGAATGATCCTAAATCTTTCTTGGCTGCCTTTTCCTTTTGGAATTGATTACGGACTCTATCTTCTTGACAAAGTCGTGTACCAATTTTTTGGATAACTGCAATCAGTTGCCCATAGGTTAATTTGTCATAAGGGATTTTACCCTCAGGGGCATGAGCTGCAAGCTCATCCCTAACAATGTCTCCTAAAGCAGTAGGAAGACCTGTTACAAAATTTTCTTTCCAGAGACGATCCTGACAATCTTCTCTGGTGTAAACCCTAGTTAGGAAGGTATCTCTATACCACCTAAAATCTGATAAGGATCTATATTTGAGGTTGGCTAATAAATCAGCAGTTTTGTTTTTCCACACTGATATATTTCCAATAAAATGTTCAGCAATGGAAAAGATTAGGGTGTTAACCGCATCAGGTATGGGTTCACCATCACTTGTGATTGGTGTACCATCAGCTTCAGTTTTGATAGCAGTAAAGACTTCTTCTTTCTGCTCATCTGTAAAAGAATGATCCCACCATCCTTTCAATTGGCCAGTAAATCCTACTACGAGGATATTACAAATTACTTCCTCAGAAGCCTCATTGGCAGCTTGATAAGCTGTGGCCATCATTTTCATATGTTGCAATGTGGTCATGATTTGGTATTCTGGTAAACCATCTATGTTCCATTCATAGATGTTATTGGCATTGAAGCTTTTGAAGGTTGGAGGTTTTTCTTCTAAGAGCAAATCTGGGGGAGTTGCTCTAGGGTAATAAAGCTTTGTGGATTTCTTCCAAGGTTTGGAGAAAACCGGATTAATATTGAAAAGGGGTTCCTTTTTTGTTTTAGATGAAGAAGCCACAGATTCCCGATCTGAGCTAGTTTCATCAATGACATTAATGGTTGGACCAGTTGGACCTTTGCTTCTTAGTCCATATTGGTTTTGGGTTTGTTGACCAGAATCTTGTGAAGAATCTGGTACCACAATGTTTTGGAGTCCCTGATCAACCTTTTTGATAGGGTCTATTTTGGGTTCAGTTTTAGGTTCATGTTTGACGTCTGGCTCACGAAGAAGTTTGAGACTTTCTTTAAACTTCCTAGTAACCTTGAAGGGTTTGAATATGGGTTTATCCAAGGATTGGTTTTCTACTTCAGTTTTGGTTCCCGAAGAGGATGGTAAAGTAGAAACTTCAGTTTTAATCCTAGTACCTAAAACTTGAAGATACTTATTGGTATAATTGGCTTGTTCCATTAATTTTTTGATGTCATGTGGTGAAACTGGTTCAGTGACATCCTTTGTTTTGAAGGGTGAAGCCATGATTGGTATGGTAGCATCCTTAGGATCCTTGATCCCTGGGAGTTGGAAAGATATATTCGGGAGTAGTTCCGCTTTAACTAACCCACCATTTTGTAAATGCCAAACAGTAATGACATTTGTTGACTTATCCTCAGTCAAGGTGATTTTCCAAGGATAATTAATATTATGTTTGACCAGATAAACATGAAACCAGTCAAATAATTGGATGTTTTTCTTAACATTGTTAAGAAAGATGTAATATTCATCTTGAATATTTTGACGTTTTGTTTCCTTGTAATGTTCAAAGAACCACTCTCGTTGAGGTTTCCATTCCTCAGCGTAAAAGTTCTTTCTTAGGGATTCCTTATCAAAATGGGTCTCATAATTCATCATGATAAGACGCATTAAGAGAGGAGTATGTTGGAGCCTGAATTGATTTTCCATCGTCATCTTCAGCCTGGTAAATTGGTCTAGGGATACTAGATGATGTATCTAGGCCCTGTAAGTTTATGGATTGATTTGATGATAAGGCAGAAAAGGATTGCCTTGATGGTACAGATCTAAAAACCTCAGATCTTATACTTGGTGATCTAAAAGAACTAAAAGAATTTCGCCTATCAAAGACTAATTCTACTTGTCCTGATTGAGATTGCACAATTTGATTAAAGTTTGATGATTCTCTGGGCAAAGCTGGTGTAGCTCTATCCAGAATCCATCTTTCTGGTAAGACTACGTCTTTCTAGAGGATTGTTTTAGGCACAATGATATTGGCCTTTGTGACATCAATGAGAAACAAAGTTGTTTCTCCAGTTGTTTTTGTTTTGAGGACTTTAGAGTTACAAGAATTCATTACTTTGTATTGAATCCTATACAGTAAAGCCGCTGGGATAGATCCATGTTTCATATCTAACCCACAAATTTTGATGTTTAAGAACAAAGAATCCAAAATATTTCTATCTTGTAAACTTAAAGTTCTATTTGGATAACAATTGAAATAAATCGGACCATGACTTAGGCTAGTTTCTACTGTTCCTAAGAGCGAATCCTCAAATTTGTTATGCCTAATATCTCTTAAGCACATTAAGATTGAAGCATTTAATCCTTCGCGGATTAATGGTTTTACCGCTACCTGTACACAGCCTATGTGTAGGTACCTATATTTGTTTTTGTGGGTTTTGATTGTGTCCATAGAGAGAAGATGGAATTCTTCACTCTCTGGGTTGATTGGAATATTTTTCTCTACTGTCTTAATGACATAGTCAGAATGGAGGAAAAATCTTCCATCTGGCTTGTAGAGTTCTCTTGTGGGAATCTTTGGGATTTCCCAATTATCAATATCTTGATTGATGTTTTCGAAGCAAATCTCTTCGTTGAAGATACTGCTGCTAGGATTGGTAGGAATCTCAGATTCCTGGAGAGATGAAGAAGAGGGTTGGGAGGAGCGGAAAGAAAGCTTTGAAAAAGATCGAGACAACATATGTTTAAAATCTCTGGTATCTTTGCCTTCCTTTGGTTCCATAGAACTAATAGTATAGATCCAAATCAAATCCTTCTGAATATTTTTTCATAAAATATACAATCATATACAAAAGCAGATGAACTTATTATTCTTAACTAAGGCTATACCTTATACTTAACCAAAAGCAACCTGGGCATCATATTTTATTTATCTTGCTTCAGCATGGGCAAATTAGACTTACTGCCTCTTTCAACCATAACGAGGACTTACAGCTACAGCTCAAACAAGATAAATCAAATATATGCAAAATGGTTCTTACCCAGTTAAGAGGTATACCAACCAGTTAATAATCATAAGCTCAATAAAATAAATAGGTGGCAAAGCCAACCATACAAGAGTAGGTAGGAGGCAGAGCCTTCCATTTGACTCTTTTTTTTTTTTTTTTTATTCAGAAAGATCGGATCTGAGATCTACATTACTATTCCTACTTCCCCATCGGGCTCTGAGGGTTTTGCAATATTTAAAGAATATTATGAGCCATCAGTTAGCACATTCAATGCTAGCTTAATATTCTTTTCAAACTTTGCATTATCATGGATCTTTAGTTGGCAATACAAATACCAACAACAAGAAAGCTTCCCTGATAATCATCCAATTTTATCCAAAGCATCTTATGTGAAGTGGTGGGCAGAAAGGCTCTGCCTCCTACCTACTCTTATATGGTTGGCTTTGCCACCTATTTATTTTATTGAGCTTATGATTATTAACTGGTTGGTATATATATATATATATATATATATATATATATATATATATATATATATTAATATCATCATCTAGTTGGTATGTTTATTTAATGGTTTCTCTATACTGATGTTAACAAGTTTCTAGATTTGAGTACATATATATCTATTTCCCAGTTAACATAAATAGCACCACATCAGTTGGCATTTTGATTTTGTGATGTATTATTTTTAATACTAAACCCTGAATTTTTTAGTCCCTACCTTTTGCTTTTTTAGGTATAAAAAACTTCCCAATCTGTGAAAAAATAGAACGTCATATCTATTTTTAGCAATTTTGTCAGCAGCGCTTAATGTTAATATGGAATATAGGATGCAGGATAAAACCATTGCATTCATAGGAGATTCATTGGGGCGGCAACATTTTCAATCTCTAATGTGTATGGCCACCAGTGGAGACGAGAGCCCTGAGGTTGAAAATGTTGGATGGGAATATGGTCTTGTAAAAGCACATGGAGCTATTCGTCCTGACGGCTGGGCTTACAGATTTCCACAGACCAATACCACCATCTTATACTATTGGTCAGCTAGCTTATGTGATCTGCAGCCCCTTAACATCACAGATCCACTTTCCAACATCGCCATGCATTTAGACCGCCCACCCGCTTTCATGAGACGGTTCCTCCATCGCTTTGATGTTTTGGTTCTTAATACAGGACACCACTGGAACAGGGGGAAGCTTAACGCAAACCGATGGGTAATGTATGTTGATGGAAAGCCAAATGAAGACAGACATCTTGCAGAGATTGTAGATGCCAAGAACTTCACAGTGTACAGTGTAGTCAGATGGCTTGATTCACAACTTGATTCACATTCTCGACTCAACATTTTCTTTAGGACTTTATCGCCTAGGCATTTTGTGAATGGAGATTGGAACACTGGTGGAAGCTGTGATAACACTGTCCCACTAAGTGGTGGAAGTGAGATTGTATAGGAGGGATCTAGTGATACAACTGTTGAGGGTGCACTATAGGGTACAAAGATTAAGATACTGGATATAACTGCTATTTCCAAATTGAGGGATGAGGCTCACATGTCTCGCTATACTAGTAGAGCAATTTCTAATTCAAGTGATTGTTTGCATTGGTGCCTACCTGGAATCCCAGATGCATGGAATGAACTCCTTGTTGCTCAGATATAGTGTCGTTCACCAGATCACCCGATCGGAGAGACCAGACACAAAGGTCGATCACCCAGTACCTGGCCAAGACAGAAGCAAGGACATTCAATCCTCTCGACAACGGGAAACCGGTTCATTCCGAGTGATTGCAACTCAACAACGTAATGCAACCATAAAATACCTCTTGATCCAGGATTAGTTCCACTTAATATTCAACCTTACAGGAATTTTCATGTGCAAATGGGTGATATAAAAAAGATGGTGGAATAAATGTTTATGCTGGAACGATCGAGAGAAGTGAGGGATGAGGATTTGTTGCCTCGTTTTAGTATATTATATCATGTTACATATTCTATCTTTTTTAAATTACAAGAAATTTTAACTTATGTGACAAGATATTATTGGTAGGGATAGGATGTGGTACACTAAAATGAGATAGTAAATCTCATCCCTGAAGTGAGTCCCCTTTTCTTCAATATTGTTTGTTAAAAAGAAAGAAAGTACGTGGAGGTGTACGTTGATTATAGATTCCTCAATGAAATTATTATCAAAAGGTTCTACATGCAGCCGTGCTGCGTTGTTAGTCCTTAGAAGAAAATTTCCCAAAAAATTTCCCAAAATCTGATATATAAAGAGTTGTCATGACATAAAGAAAATTTTGGTAAAAAATGTCATCTTACAAAAAGGATCTGATCCGGCCAAGAACATTTTTACTAAAAAATCACGCATGTAAATCTTTTATATTAATATTAAATTATGTGTTGTTCAGAAGAGTTTAACTTCTCATACATTTTTTTTTATTAGTCAATTATTTAAATAATGTGATAATACAACAGTGACAAGAATTAAAATAATCTTTTTTATAATAAAAATGCTTGATAAAAAATTACATACAAAGAAGTAAAAGAATTCTAACTTCTGCATACTTTTTTTTTCAAAAGTTACATTTTTTTTTTTAAATAGCATCCTTTACAATAAAAAAGAAAAGGAAAAAAAACAAGCATATTTTCACAAAGAAGCTAATCCAATTCCCGTTTCTTTGCTTTTTTTTTCTTTTTCTTTCTATATTATATAGTAATGTGTTGTTTTTATACATGACAGTTATATGCTTGTGTCAACTTTCAACATTTTGTTAAATGTCAAAAATGGAATCAAGAGAAAGTAAAGTCAATATCTTCTTCCTAATTATTTTATTTGTGCATGACATAAATTATATGAGAGTAGCAAATTGTCAAGTTTGATTCAGATTTAATTGGCATGCACTTTTGTTTTGGTCCATTCCTAAGAATAAGGCCCCATCAGCTCAGACCTAGACCGATCCGAACTTCAAGCTCGGACAGAGTCCTTCACGCGAAATTGAATATTAGAAGTTAGGCTAGGGAGAGCCCATGCCTCTAGGGGCATGATTACTTCGGCGCCTCCAGCCAGAGTCATTCGATGAATCACACGTCAGACTACCCCTGCCGTCGGAAAATGCATTGACTCACGTACGGATCCCCTAAGGAAGTATGGGATACCATCCTCTAGATGGTAGGAACCTTTTTTTACCATAACCAAAGGTCTCTATAAAAGGCCCTGAGGCTAGAAGGGAAGGTAAGTTCACTTTTCATCCCATTATTACACCCAACGTATCCTTTTGCCGAGGAGTGTCTTCGCAGGTACCCCTCCCCTCCTAAATTTGGTCCAAGGAGAGGAGCAGCCCAGAGCTATTTGAGGGAGAAGATCAATTCCCCCATCAAAAAGTAACTCAAGCCCATATCAAAAGGAAGGTAGAAGATTGTGTTCTGGGCCTGACCAGAACATTGCCATCTATGGGAACGATAAACTTCGATTCTCGCCAAACATGGAAGGAGAAAGGAGACATATAGCTTCAGATATTCACAAGGCTGACGGGGTTGAAGCCACCGTAAGCCCAGAAGAGCCACGATGGACAACAAGGAGAGAAGAACCGACACACTCAGGAAGCTTGAGGAGCCGAACACAATCCTCGCTCCCTGCGACAAGAGGGATACACCACCCTCCACTGGAGATGCAGGGGGAGCTGCTAGAAAGAATTCGTAAACAGTAGAGAACCATTGCGAAGGAAGTAAGAAAGTTGGAAAGCCTAGGAGTAGGCTCCTCCACGGGAGACGACCCTACTTATTGGGTATCATGAACTATGACACACCTCACCTCGCGAACCACATGAGAGTGGGGAGGAAGTAGCTGGACGTGGCACGAGCACACGGAGGACATGGTCCAAGGCAGGGAAGTATCACAAGAAAAGGGTGCGCTGCCGCCCCATATGCCTAAAGAGCACCCATTCACCCAGGAGATAATGATGACGCCAGCCCCATCCGAGCTCAAAAACCCCGACAACATGGAGATGTACGACGAATCAACGGATCCGAAAGATCACGTAGATTCCTTCGTGTCCGGAATGCTGTTCCACGGGAAGCATGATCATCTCATGTGTCGAGCCTTCCCTTTGAAACTGAAACACGCGGCTCAGAGATGGTTCTCGGCCCTCCCACCAAGGTCGATTGACGGGTGGAAAACATTGAAGCAAAAATTCCTAGTAAATTTCACAACCAGTATGCAGCAACGTCGCTCGTCCCATAGCCTAGCTACTGTCAGACAGATGAAAGAAAAGAGTCTCTGAGACTATCTCCACCGATTCGCTCAAGCATCCCCTCAGGAGGTCCATCCGGTCGGTCTTCCTTGACTTCTAGTGCATGGTATGTGCTTTCTCAAACTCTTCTAGGTCTATGAATTTTTGGGCCCTGGCCCTCAACTCGTTCATGCTCTCCGCTTCCCATTTTTATAATGAGGTGGTGAACAGGCCGGGACGTAGCCCGACTATAAACATGTGTAAGTATGGGAGATTCACGTATCTATCCCCTAAGGAAGTATAGGAGACCATCCTCTAGATGGTAGGAACCCCTTTTTACCATAACCAGAGGTCTTTACAAAAGGCCCTAAGGCCAGAAGGGAAAGTAAGTTCACTTTTCATCCCATTATTACACCCTGTGTATCCCTCTGTTGACTTAAGCATCGGAGTGTCTTCACAGATACCCCCTCCCCATTTGGTCCAAGGAGTGGAGCAACCCAGAGCTATTCGAGGGAGAAGATCAATTCCCCCGTCAAAAAGTAACTCAAGCTCATATCAAAAGGAAGTTAAAAGATTGTGTTCTAGGCCTGACCAAAACATTGTGCTCTGGGCCTGACCAGAACAACTTTTATTGTAAATATTTTTTATATTGTCAATCAATCGTAAATTATCACACTATGACAAATGTTTAATTTTTATCATAATTATCTTAAAAGTTACACATGTGATAACTTTTCACTGATAGTGTATTAATATTAATCTCTTACGATTCCATGTTTCTTTTGATTATAGTCTCCTTGTGATCTAGAGCTAGTAGAATAGACATATTTTGGTAATAAATAGTCAAATGTCAATATGATTCCTGTTTTGTTCATTAATAATGTCGTTTTTTTGGGTTCCCGTTGAAAAATTAGTTTTTCTGATTTTCTTGTGGGTTCGGTTTGACATAAGTAGCTGAAAAGTTGGTTGAAAGTAAAATAAAGTAGCTAGCTAGATGAAAAGTTCAAAGGTGATTTGGTAGCTGGTTAAATAGGAAGTGTTTGGTAAATTTAGCTGATCAACTAGCTAATTAATACATATAAATTTATATATATACACATACAAATTTAATAAATAATAGTAGCAATAATTAAAAATATATAATTTTATTATTATTATTATTATTATTATTATTGAGTGAGGAGGAGGTGTTTTTCTTTTATGATTATTGACATTATGCCTTAAAATAAAAGTATTAATTGAGGGTAAAATTTTACCAACATCTTGTTAGTCCGAGTGGTAAGGGATTTGAACACCTTAAACAAGTGATCAGGGGTTCGAATCCTGACTCTTGTGTATGGAGAAAACCTGGTTGGGAGGGGTGAACTCACCTTGTGTGCCCACAGGTTTTTCGATGGAGATTAGTCACTGCTAATGGTGGTAGATACTTCGTACCTATATCATGTTTACTAAAAAACAGTGAGGGTAAAATGTTGTGATTTTTAGAAACTAACATAGTTCAAAGCGGAAAAAAATCGTGCAATCCCTAGCAAATTTTAGGGTGGTTCTATTAGCTTATTAAATAAGAGTATGTTTTTTTTTCCCAAAAAGGTCCTCTTATCAAACAACTCTAGTAGCATTTTTTTGGTCAAATTAATTAATTAATTAACTTATAAGATATTATTCCGAATCTATATATATGCAAAAAAAAAAAAAAAAAAATTAACTACACATGTATTAAAAAAGTTATATTAGTTTAATTGTCTTGATTTGTGTAAAATATAAGTTATAATTATTAAATTATCCTTTCTTGAGAGTGTATAGTGCTCTTGGAAGTTATGTCTTGAGAGTGTATAATACTCTTGAAAAAATTAAAAAATAATTAACCAAGGGGTATTTTTAAAACACTAGCATTAAATAAGGCTAATTTGATTGACTTTTGTTTATATTTGAGTCCAAAAAAATTAGATACTTTTTTACTTATAGGTTTTTCTATCATGTGCAAACTTGCACATGTTAAAGAATCAATAATAATAATTCTCTCTTAAAAAATATTGCATTCAATATATTGAAAAGTTAAAAGTATGATCTTCCATAAAAAAAATTTATATATGATTTCCTTAACATATATAAGTTTGCATATGATTGAATTTTTTTTTTTACGTATATATAGTGGATGGAGTAAGTTGGAAGTGTATTTTAATTGAAGTGGCATCTATATACATCCGGACATATTTTGTAAGGGCTTTTGCCTGGGGATCACGTTACAGAGGTTTCCGCTAAATATAAAGCTCCTCGATCATGCCGTCTGGTTTGCCGTATCGAGAACTCCACCAAAATCAAACTCTATACGTCTAATTAAGGTTGAATTAATGTCTGCCCAATGATAAACATATATCAACATATCATCAATCGAAATTAAAAATAAAATTCGACTATATGTAAAATGGTTTAACTTTCATATATCAATTGATCGTGGAAATTATATGAAATTATTAATTTTAGTCTCTATAAAATGAGATAATTTTGGTTTTGATCGTGTAAAATGTTTTTATTTGGTTTTCATCCCTCTAAAATTTAATATGTTTTTAGTTCCTAATATTTATTTTAGGATAGATAAATATAATCCATTTTAGGGTTCAAGAAAACTTTTAGGGAAATCATATACTAACATAACATCACAGAGGTCATTAGGTATTATTTGGGATGATCATATGACCTTTTGTTAGACACATAAGTAGTTAATGGATATCACATAACACTAGGGACCAAAAACAATGATTTTAGATTTTAGAGGGACAAAAATCAAAGAAATTTTTTTACAGGGATCAAAACTAAAATTCGTTTATTTTACGGGGACCAAAAATATATTTAATCCTATATATTACTATATGTATGATTTTTGAAATAATTATTATAAAAGAGTCATACTTTTAGTAACATAAAAATCCATGCTTGAATAATAGTATAATGTTTTTTTTAAATTGACAGCACAATAAAATTTGTTTTTTTTTTCATATATTATTACATCATTAACTCAAATAGTTTGATTTATTTTTTTGAGGACTATTATCATTATCAAATTATTTAATAATTTAAAAATAAAAAAAAATAAAATGAAGTATTAATGAGTTCGGATCTCTTAAACAAGTGATCAGTTGTTCGATCTCTGACTCTTGCGTACGGAAAAAATCTGGTTGTGAGAAGTAAGCTCTTAAATGTTGTTCAGTACCTCAAGGGATTAATCTCTATAATTACATACGTAAGATACCCTGAAAAATAAAAAATAGAGTATTAAATTAAGGATTTAATTGGTATACACCGTCAGTGTAAAGATTTTTTACACATACAACCAATCAGAATTTGTCACATAAGTCAAAATGTTTGACTCTTATCTTAACTATCTTAAAAGTCACACACATCATGATTTTTGATTGGTTGTCCGTATAAAAAAACTTTATATAAACAATATATAACAATTAAATTCTTAAATTAATTTAATTGATCGTGGTGAGACAAATGTAAGGGATGTCATTTTCCGTTTATCTGTCATTAATTTTAAAGATGTCATTTTCCGTTTATACGTCATTAATTTTAAAGTTGACATACATACATATACTAACAATTAATCTCACAATATTAGACTTCCAAATGATGTGTCGCATGACTCGCATCAAAGAACCTAAGATGTCAAACCCGTGTTTATCTGAAACCTAACTCCTCCTTTCCGTGCAATTTCCTTCCCCACTTCGAATCTAGTAGCTAACACTCTACTCCCTCCGATGTTAAAATGTGTCAAAATTTTAGGTTATTTATTGATATTGTTTTTAAAATAATTTTTATTTAATATTAATTTTGTATTTCAATAACTCAATGTGAGATGTATTTAATAAAATTTGAAGTTTTTTATGAAGATTACTTTAGAATTTGTTTGCGAGTTGGAAGGGTAAGGAAAGACATTTGAGAGTTTTTTAAGAGAAAAATGATGTGAAAACTTTTAAAAGCCATCCAGAATCCTCCAAACCCCCCTAGTTCATTTTTTTAATTCCCTCATTTTGGAGAATTTTGGTTCTTTTGTTGAAAAACAAATCACCATGCAAGATGCAGGATTATTCTCCCTTCCCAACCTCATTCCTCATCACTTTCACCTCAAACCCTTTCCCTCCAAACTCCCAAACAGACCCTAAGGTAATACGGTTAATTTTTTAACAACATTAAATGAGATTAGCCAACTTCCTTAATATATGTGTTCTATTTAAGTTTTGCTTATAATAAAGATCGGAGCAGGCCCGTGTAGAAGGCAAGGCCATTAAGGCCATTGCCTTAGGCCTCACTTTTTTTCTTCTTCTTTTTACTATATATATTGTTAGTAATTGGTTTGAGAAAGTTGAGTAATAAGGCCTAATTTTATGTACAATATATGCATTATTGAGATTCAATCACAGGTAATGTAATCCATAAGACATAATATTAATTAGGTTTCGACATTCAAAGTTCTGTCTTTATGTCTTATTTTATTACTCTTTCGTGTATAGTGCTATAGTTAATTGCCATTTGAGGTAATCCGCATAATTAACAATTGAGAAATGAGAATGCAATTGTGCAAAAGGATAAAATAATTGTTGGTGGTAAATAGTTAAGAATTAATTATTTTTTATATTTCCAAAATTCAACTGTTATTTTACTATATATATGAGTTTAATTGCTATGTACTAGCAGTGTAAAGTTTTTTACACAGCCAACCAATCAGAAGTCATGATATTGGTGACTTTTGAGGTAGATAGGATAAGAGTCAAACATTTTAGCTCATGTGAAAATTTATGATTGGTTATAGTGTAAAAAATCTTTATATTGACGGTGCAACCGATTAAATCCTATATATATATATTATAGAATTTTAATATTTTCACTTCAAATTTTTTTAGCTCTCATTTCTTTTCTTTTTTTTTTTCCCCTATTTCCATATTCTATTGAGAGTGAAATGTTAATTTTGATAAATGATTTCGTAACTCAAAATGTTAGAAGATTAATATAAGAATTGATAATTTATAAAATATTAATCTTTTTAAAAATTTCGCATAAGGCCCCAAAATCCCTATACACGGCCCTCGATCGAAGGAAGTATAAAATTTGATTGTCAATCAACTCATAGTGAGAGAGTAATCTCTACGTTTAAGCGAGGATATTTCCTAATAATATTTTTTTCATACGCATAAATTCGGAAATGAAATCCAATATCACATATTTAAAGGATCCAAATTGTTTCTTGGATCAACACCAGTTGGTACATGTAGTCATCTTTAAATTGACATGAACTAGGCAGTGCGGCATTTTATCACATGTCCCTAATTTTTTATTATTAATATTGGATTTTGTGTCCCTAAAAATTCAAAAAAAAAAAAAAAAAAAGAAAAAGAAAAGGAAAGCAACTTTCCCCAATATATTCTCAACTTCTCACCCTCACCAACTATTACTATATATACTAGCAAAACAAGCTTTCTCTAATCAGCTTTCTCTAATCTACCAAAACAGGCTTTCTCTAATCACTCCAATCTCATAAAAATGTTGCATCAGAATGCAATGGCAGATAGGAAGTTGAGAGAGTTTCCCGAGAAGAATATAGAGAACATAAAGAAGCCGAAGAAGTACTGTGACAGTGATGGTGGCGAACGAGTCCTGCCACCTATGAGAGGCCGCATCAAGCGTCAAATATTTTCCTTTATCGCCCACGAGCTGGTTCTCATCTTTCATAAAATTTTCTATTAATTCCTTCATTTGCCTCCCCAACCGTTCAACCAAAATAGTCTCCTAGCTACTTCATTTGAATGGTCATCATTCTTATCATTGGTCCATTGCTACTCGTGGGTTATATATATTTTCAATTTACCATCGTCATGACTTGAATTAAAAAATATATTTTCCATCATCACTGCATGACTCTGTATCACTAGGCCTTGGGATTTTTTATTTGAGTTTTGTTTGGAACTTGTACGCTTTGAAGCCCTTGATTAGAACATTAATTTTTCGTGTGCGCTGTACAACAGCAAGGACAGGCTTTTAGGTATGCCAACCTAACGAATATCCTCAGAGTATTTTTTAAGAAAACTAAAAAAAATAGTTTTGTATTGAAAAATTAAGTATTCCACATTTTTAAATATTAAATACATCAATTTTTAATAAAAAAATTTTTTTTTGACTTCCTTAACAAGTGCGCTGAAGACACTCTTTAACATACTACTTTAACTATTACACAATGCTTAAATATAAAAGATAGTGAGACTGAATTCAAGATAAATTAAAGAGTCTCAATAATTTCCAAGAGGTTATAAATGTGCTACTCATATAGTTGACCTTTCTATCTTTCAAACACTACATAAATGATAGTATAAGCTAAAAAAAAAACATAATTTGGTTTGTTTGATAAGGTCAAAGGCTAGTTTATAATGAATAAACTTATTTGATCATAGTAAAAATATTTGGTAAATAATTTTATCTCATTAACTTATAGCCTTTTTTATATGCTATTTAAAGTAGTGTTGGAGCTTATAATTTATTATTTTTTCTTATTTTTATTCTTACTATTTGAGTTAAATTTCTATTTTATTCTCTCATAAATAAAATCGTTTATTTGAATTATCTCATTTTATTTAATAAAATAATTAAAAATAAAAATAAAATTTAATATACTAATTTTTTAGATCATGATAAATAATATAAAATAAATTAAAGTATTAAAAGTGATAATTATTTTAAAATAAATAATATATATATAAATAAAATTTGTAAAAAATATAAATATGTCATTTTATATTTATTACTTACTTTAATTGTTATTTTTACCAAATACTTCAAATCTAATCAGATACTCCCTCCGGACCTATATATAAGAAAAAAGTATCTAAATTTTTTGGACTCAAATACAAGCAAAAGCCAATCAAATTAACCTTATTTAATGTTAGTGTTTCAAAAATACCATTTGTTTAATTTTTTATTTTATTTTTTCAAGAGTAATATACACTCTCAAGACACAACTTTCAAGAGCACTATACACTCTCAAAAAAGGGTAGTTTAGTAACTATAACTTATTTTTTACACAAATCCAAGACAATTAAACTAATATAACTAACTTTCATAATACGTGTGAAGTTAGTTTTTTTTTCTTATATACAGATCCGGAGTAATAGTTTTTTATGGAACAAAACAATTACGAATTAGTCTATAACCAAAATGACTTAATTGCACTTTTCGTCCCTTAACTTTTTAAATTGTGTGATTTTGGTCCCTTAAAAATTTTAATTGCACTTTTGTCCCTCAACTTTTTCAATTGTGCGATTTTGGTCCCTCAAGAAATTTAATTGCACTTTTCATCCCTTAATTTTGTGAAAATGTGCAAAATTAGTCCTTGTAGGGACCAAAATAAAAGCTTTCATTACACAATTTCACAAAGTTGAGGGATGAAAAATGTAATTAAATTTCTTGTGGGACCAAAATCGCACAATTGAAAAAGTTGAGGGATAAAAGTGCAATTAAAATTTTTAAGGGATCAAAATAGCATAATTTAAAAAGACGAGGGACTAAAAGTGATATTAAGCCAACTAAAATATAATAATTAACACCAGAATCGGAAGAGCTAATTTTCCAACAGGAACCCAACAAAAAATGGCATTATTAATGAGCAAAAACAGGAATCATATGGACATTTGACAATTTGTTTCCAGAATATGTCAATGCCACTAGCTACCTGTATGATACAAGGTGACTATAATTAGAAGAACAGTAAATCATCATTTTGGTCCCTGAAAATGTGAGGTGTTGTCAATTCAGTTTCTGAAAGCAGTTAAATTACGAAAAAGTCCCTGAATGTTAATTTCTTTAATAAAGTTAGTCCCTGACACGGACTAAATGGACTAGCGAAATTGACATTGAGGGACTTATTTGACTGACAAAATTAACATTGAGGGACTTTTTCATAATTTAACTACTTTCAGAGACTGAATTGACAGCGCCCCACACTTTTAAGGACCAAAATGATGATTTACTCTTATAGAAGAAACATGGAACCATATTTGACAAAATGCTTTTTAATTTTTTTACTAATAATTGACAAAATACTAGTCTGGTATATTTTATATCATTCCGTTTTTGACTTTTAAAGAGTACCAATATACCAAAATTAAAAAACACATCCTGTATTACCCCAAAAAAACCACATCCTGTATTGTTAGAAGAAATTGGTCTAATTCCACGTCAAAAGCTAACTTATAGAGAAAGGGTTGTCCAATTTATTACAAATGGTTCTTTGTTCATGACTCAACCAAAGTGAGACTCTTTGACATAACACCCCCTCACCTTGACTATAATTCAGATTTGGTATGAATTATAACTGACATTTAGCTAGTTAGTTAGGTTGTCATATGAAGGGTAGTTAACAATAAACCATATAAATGTGTGTATTAGTCTTCTCTACATATTCTCATTCAGTGAATTCATTTTTCTCTCAATTGTTGTGAAACTGTGTGTGCAAAATATGTGAGATAGTGCTTCAACAAATTTGTATCAAGAGCTTATGATCCATGGCCAATTCAGGAGGAAATGTTCCTATTAAACTTCCGCTTCTTGATGGGAGAAACTATGAGAAGTGGTGCACTCAAATAAAGGTGGTGTTTGTCTATCAAGAAGTGCTTGATGTGGTCAAGAATGGAGTTCGAGAGCTGGGTGCAAATCCAACTGATGTACAGAGGGCGACCAACAACAACTCGAAGAAGAAAGACTGTAAGGCTTTTATTCTTCATCCACTAGAGTCTTGATGCTCCGAATTTTAAGAAGATCGTTGCTGCAAAATCAACAAAGGAAGTTTGGGATAATTTGGACAATTGTTATAAAGGGGTGTCAAGATCAAGAATAGGAGGTTAGAAGCTTTGAGGAGACAGTTTGAACTACTGCAGTTGGAGGACAAAGATACAGTAGTTGAATACTTTGCCAAGATTCTGTCACTCACCAATTGATATGTGAATCCTCAAGTGTACGGTTTCGTCGTCAAGTAATAATTAAAACAGTGATAAACCGAGTATCGAACTCAAGGATTGGAAGATTAAGTATCACTTCACAAATTAAACAACTATTTAGTATAAGAAATATGTGTGAATGGTTTCAACAAAATGAATAAACAATAAAAGAAAATATATCTTTTTGGGGATTGGGGTCACCACAATGACCAACTATGAATCCTAATTGACTATCCCTTTATTAATATCTAACTCAACTTAAGGTGAATCGTCCTAACTTAGTTAATGTTCCTTCTCGAGATACAAGAACCGTGTCTAATTAAACCAACTCCTACTCTCGTAGTGATTGTATTTAAATTGAACCCATTACGATTTATGACAATTCAATGGAACCCTCGAATGACCGCTCAAATAGGTGATCAGTCAACTCACATGGATTAAGCGCAATAGAAACCAAATCAATGAATTGCCAACAGAGGTTGGCACATCTGGCCGAGCTTTCCGCCCACACTCGCTGTGGCTTCGGTTCGATTCTCAGATCTCCCTTGTTGGTAGGCAATATGTAAATTTCACTGTAAATCCTCATAGAGATTGATGATCTTCCCTGACCTTGCATGAGGGCGTGTCTTCCCCTAATCTAAACTTTTTAGTACCAAAAAAAAACCCAAATCAATGAATCAAACATTAACAAAAAGGAAAGATCAAATATTCATTATAATAATATCAAAGGATATTGTCCAATCCTAGAAACAAGAAAAACTACTCAACCATACCAAAAAGGTGAATTCTTTGATACCCAGCTAAATTTCACGGTAACATTTACCCTTCTTAGATGGCCCAACCAGATGATGCCACCTCAGTTTTAGTCTGACACCTCACATGTTATTTGAACAGCCAATTCAAATTTGTTTAAGCGCCCATTCATATTTTGTCTTTTCACTTTAGACCCAAAAGGACCTACTTGCAAAATAATAATTAAAAGCCCTTTTAAACTTTTGATTTTATTTTTGGATCCAGATGTACTATTTGCAAAATCTAAACTTAAACCCTGAGGACCTCTTTTCAAGATCAAAATTAGAAGTCCCCTTGCATCATTCCCCTCCTTTTGCATCCACGATCTGACCACCATTGGAATGGAGCTCAAACCCTAAGATCACAAAATAACAAAGAAGGTGTTTAGGAACACCATTGACGGAGCTTAGATCGTCATCAAGGTGAAGAAAAGGAGAAGATTTCGATCTTCTGGGCCAGCCACCCGACAAATCCTCTCTCTCTTTCTTTCTTTCTCTCTCTATAAGAAAGACACACACAAAGAGAAGAAAGAATGGAGCTTTAGTTTATTTTAGAGAGAGAGAAACATTTTTAAAGAGAGAGAACCCAGATAAGAAATTTTCACACAAACAAGCGACATTCTAACCACAGTGACATGAAATTTGAGAGAAATCACAGTGTTACAACATTACAGTCCCAGAAACGGAGCCACCATTGACAGCCGGAGCCACGACTACGCTCTGGCACCAACCCGCGACGAACACCGCCACGACTTCCCGACTCAGCAATCAGCACCACCGTCTCCTGCGCGCCAAGCAATATGTCGTTCTTCAGATCCGACCCACACGCAGCCACGTCACGCCCCACACACAGATCTGCTCGAGTCGCTATCCTTCACCGTCTCAGACGCGCTGTCGTCGTCATCCCGCTCCGTAGCACCGTCGCTGTGGTTGTTCGAAGCTTCGTAGGAGCTCCTTCAACCTTAAATGGTGGAAGAATTAGGGTTCATAGTGGTTTTGGAAAGGAAAAATTATTCTAGAATAGAAAGTTGGGAATTAAATTTCATTTGCAAAGAGAACCCCAGGTTTTGTGTTTTTTTTTTTGTTGCAAAATAGTATCTTTGGATCCAAAAGTAAAAAAAGTTAGAAGGAATTTTAACAATTTAATTTGTATGTAAGTCCTTTTGGATTTAAAGTGAAAAGTCAAAATATGAAAGGATGCTTAAACAAATTTGAATCGGTTGTCCGGATATCATGTGAGGTGTCAGACTAAAACTAAGGTGACATCATCTGGTTGGACCACCTTAGATGGATAAATGTTATCCTGAAATTTAGTTGGATATCAAAAAATTCACAAAAAAAAAAAAAACAAAAAGAAGAGAAACATAAAACTCTTCAAAAGGGCACTGAAAACTCCTCTGTTTATAGTCCCACAATTCCAATTTGAATTGGATTGTAATTAGCCAAAACTTTCCCGAGATTTGTTCGCTGAAGCTGTTATGAATTTGTTTCCTGTTTCACGCTGGCGCTTATCTCTTTATATCATTATTATTACTCTATCTTTTATTCCCTTTTCCCTGTTAACTCTTGCTTACGCTTTCTATTTGCTTACACTTACCTAATCTGATTTTAATTCAACAACTCTTCACGTGGGCCCCTGAATGTTCTTTGTTCTCGTATATAAGCTCTCCCTTTCTCAATTGCAAATTGTGAAGCAATATAACACGTGTGCTGTCTTATTCAATTGCCAAAAGTCATTCCCAGGCAAAGTTTGTTAAGTGATTCATATTGAATCGCAATTTGTGTTGGGCCCGCGTTAATCTTGATTCACTTTCTCCCCTAGGCAACACTTCTCCTTTTTTATTGACAATTCTCAAATGCTTGCACGTGAACCAAGGTGCAAGCTTTCTTCCATCACATCATATCTCATTTTAGTGTACCACACGATATTTCAACCAACAATATCTTACTATGTATTTTACTTTTTAATATTAAATAAAATTTTAGCTTACATGAAAAAATATTATTAGTCAAGATATGATATGATACACTAAAATGAGACAGAAGATCCTTATTCCACATTGGGATCCCACGAGTGATAGTCCAATTCATTTTCTTTTGGGTCTTCAACTCAAGTTCTCCTTGTATCTTTAATTCACTTCTAAATTGTCAATTCCTTTATTCCTGCCTAAAAATAACAAAAATGCAAAACGTAAGAAAATCTATTGGCTTAATTATACTTTTGGTCCCCCAAGTATCATGATCATACAATTTTAGTCCCCCAGGTTTTAATTGCACAAATTGGGTCCCCCAAGTATTATGATTGTGTAATTTTGGTCCCACAGGTTTCAACTGTGCCAATTGGATCCCCCAGGTATCACGATTATGCAATTTCGGTCTCCAAGTATCACGATGGGCAATTTTTAACATCAATAGCCTACAAAGCATATGTGGGATTGATGTGACACTTAGTGAGGCCAGTTTGACAACTTAGATGTCATTCCTATGGAGCACTTAGTGATGTACATTTGACCATTAAAGTGTGTGTGATGTCAATGATGTCACATAAGAATGCCCTGTAAGCTGTAAAGTTGACCCCACTAAGTGCCAAATCAGTCCCACGTGGGGTGCACTATCATGATATTTGAGGAACCAAAATTGCACAATCATGATACTTGAGAGACCCAATTGATGCAATTGAAGGCTGCGGGACCAAAATTGCACAATCGTAATATCTGGAGGACCAAAAGTTCAATTAAGCCAAATCTATTTAAAATCTTATTAAAATTATTAAAATAAGAAAATTAATTCTAAACGCTAAACATAAACAAAGTCAAATTTGGATCAAATTAAACATTCAACTCAACCTAATTGATGAAATCCACTCCAAAATAATAGATAAAATATGATAAACTAGCGGATTATCACCAATCAAATGAAGTCCAATGGAGAGGAGGTAACAAATGTCCAATGGAGAGGAGGTGACAAATGTAAAAGTTGTGGAGAAGATACTTTGTTCCCTACCATCAAGGAGAGCTGAGCTGATGTAAGAACATAAAGGTGTATCAGCAAACATTGATGTGGTTTGTTTTGAATTGTAATGGTTGCAAGAGGAGTTTTTAATTTTAGACTCCAATTGTTTGGATGCTGCAACAAGTACTCACACGATCCTCTGATATGCAAAGGTGTTAAAGACTATTTTATTTCTCTTTATACCATTACTTTATCATAGTTAGTTGATACGGTTAGAGAGGTAATTACTTCTTGTTAGTTAGTTAAGCTATGCACATATAAATAGCTTGTAGCAGTAGAGGTAGTTACACTTTTACATACTCTTTGTATATTCAGAGATTTTATTCTCTCAAATTAATAGTGGAGAATGCACATGCCATTTCTTCGATTCTTTCCCTCTTTTCTCTTTGTTCAAGCATCAACCATGGAGTTTAACATGGTATCAGAGCTTTATTAATTGGAGCTCTGCTGCACGATTCTGATTTCTTACATTTCTTTGCAATTCTTGATCTTCTTCGTTCGTGTTTCTCTTATGCTCTTCGCTCTTCCTGAACGGTGAATTCTGTTATGGATGTTTCTAATCCTTATTCAAATACCTATTATTTGCATCCTAATGATAGCCCAGGCGCATCCCTAATCTCTCCCTTGCTCACAGGTGAGAACTATCGCACATGGCCAAAGGCGATGTCGCTAGCATTGAGATCAAAGAACAAGATGCGGTCTGTAACATCTCGATTTTCAAGTTTTTTTTTTAATTAAACAGTATTTATGAGTTTGTATTTTATTGAAGGGTCTAGAGAGTGGAATAAAATAAACTAAGACCATAGTCAAGCTCTATGGTATCGTAGGAAGCTATGGTTAAATTTTGGATCGAACACTCAGGCGGAGTCCGGTCTGCATTTTTCACTGACTGTAGTGTTTTACTACTATAAAGGCCTAATTTGGACCCGTGAACGAGACAGTTAGTCTTAGAATCACGTTTCCTACATTTTTTCTAAAATTGGTCTTGACCTTCAAAAATGAAAATAATATAAACTATTCGGACGAAAACTCGAACCGGGAGCCAAATGGAGCCGAATAAGGATTTATCGAGACTCGCTAACGGATAATCACGAGGTCAAATCAAGTCACATCAACTTAGGAAGCGCACCATGACTCATCACTGTCATAATGACAAACAAAAATATTTGAACGCGTTCACACTACAAAAAGACCAAAATGCCTTTGATCTTTTTCCTAAAGGACATTTGTGCCCCTAAAATATCTAAAAAGTTGGATGACTCACCCCTCCCCTCCATTTTTTTCACTTGGCCACTCTCCTCTCTTCCCCTCCATCTTCTTCTTCTTCTTCTTCCTTTCTTTTTTCTTCTTCTTCCTTCATTCTCCATTTTCTTCCTTACTTTTCCTCCATTTTTCTCAAGCTTCCACAAGGATTTTCAAGAAACTTTATGAAGGAAAGTTGATCACCTGATCCTCCTCCATCATCTAAGAGGTATAGACTTCACTCTTGAGCTCTTAATCTTCATTTTTCTCCATTGAAATTTCATGATTTCAAGTTTGGGTTACAAACTTCAAAAATCTTTAGAAAAATGTAGAAAATCCTTTTAATGCCAAACCAATTTATATAATCTAGTTTCATCCTCTACTATCATAATCCAAGAGCATGAAATCAAATAATCTTCCTAGATTATTTAACTAAGAAGAACCGAACCTATGCATTTTGGGGGGGGGGGGGGAATGAGTTTTGTTCAATTTGTGTGAAATGATTCTTGATTTCACCTATTTCATTCCCTAATCATGTCATCCAAGTGATTAGAAAGCCAAATCAAACTCTCACATATTTTTAGAGGTGATGGCCGAAACCCTATGTTTTTAGTTGAAGGGGTTTTGGTTCAAATCTTTGACAATTGATCATGGATTATGTCTTAGGTATGCTTAAGGATCATTGATCCAAGAGTTGGTAAAATTTCAACATCCCTAGATTATTTAATTAAATAGGGGAAGTAGCCTAATCCTAAGGACTAGGGGGTTTGTGATTTAACTATATTAATTTCTGGTTGTGTTTTGTTGTAAAGGATCGGACAATATTCGAACGTTCGACAGCGCACCCGATTGACAGTTGCGGAGCCGTAGTCGGAATCTCACGGGAACATCACTAAGGTGGGGGAAAGAACCACAATATCGTCGGGGAGGCAAGATTTAAAATAATATATATTGATATGCGTAGGGCGACCTAAACCCTACTAGAGATCGATTGGCCGATAGGTTGATTTTACTGTATGTCGAGGTTGATTGTTCTGTGATTGGATGTTTATTATAATATATGTGATATTTATGTTATGCCTATTATATGTTTATGATTAATTAAATATTATTTATCTGTGACTTGATATTATTGTTGAATCTGTCTCTGGTTGTTATTGATGTGCTGTTGTGATTGCTGATGCCTGAGTAGAGATAGATAATAATTTCTGATGAGTTAGGAGATGAATGTGGGAGATAGGCAGTTAGATGTCGCAGTGCTCAACCTAGAGATGTAGTTGATCTGTTCATGTTGTGATATAAAGTTGATACCCGGTTAAGCCGGAGGAAAGTTGGTCGTGGTTGTTTTTAAGTCGTGGTTGAGACACTAAGTGTTGATCCTGAGATGATTCGGTGAGATTCATGTTGCATAGTTGTGTTTCATCACTATGTTGGCATACGGGAGATTGATATTGCCTGGGGGGAGATGATCGTATCCACTAGTTGAGTTGTAGACGGACTGGCAAATGTCCCGACCTGGCCTGCGGGCGGGGGGATATGTAGTTGCCGTAAGTCAAGTTGTTAACGGACGAGCGAATGTTCCGACCTAGCCTTCGGGCGGGGGAATATGTCGTTGCCGTAAGTTAAGTTGCGGGCGGGCGATTGTTCCGACCTAACCTGCGGGCGGGGGAATATCGTAGCCGTGAGTTAAGCCTGAGGGCTTTTGACCGAACCCTGCATTACGGGGGGTGGCATAGTGATGAATAGGACATCTTGATCTGTTGGGGATGTCACGTCGTGATCGCGTCCATATAGTTGTCAGTTACATGAGTGTGAGAGACAGTAGTTAAGAGAGAATTATCTAGGAGTTTTTTGGTTATCACTGTTGTGCTGTTGAGTGTTGCTATCTATATAAATTATTTTATATAGTTGTTTTCCCATCTATGATGAATTGCTGTTTCTTATCCCCTATATTTTTCTATGTCGTATTTTTTTATTCTCGACGGTACGAGAAGATCCTGTTGAGGAACTGCCGGAGGAAATTGATGGCATACCCGCAGAACCAGATGCTGGCAAGAGCCCTGGATCCGGTGCTGGAGAATTTTAGACATTGGGGGTTAGTAGTTGTAGTTGTTATGGCCAATATATGGGTTGAGTGACATGTATTTTTGGAGGCCAAGAGAGGAAGTCGTATGTACTTTTATTTCTGCTACTATGCTTTCATTTTATTTTTCTAGTTGCGTACTATGAGGTTGTATATTTAATATCAATTGTTGTAGGCTCTATTGATGGAGCCACTACTCTTATGTTTGGATAAATTACCATGGTATCCGTGTGTTGTTTGTTTTAATATTTCTGCAATTTTGTACTATCACGTTACGCTGCGATATTAAGAAATCGAGTTCAAGTTACCAATGGGATCTCCAAGGAAGGGGTTGTCTTACAGTTTGTTGATGGAACTTTGGAGAAACCCATAACAACTTGAGAATTTTAGACCAATCCCCTAATGTGCATGTGAAATTAAATGTACATGTGTTCTGATTCCTACCATGAGGAACTATACAGAGAGAACGATTATGTTATATGGTTCTTCAAAGATCTAAATGAACAATATGCTGAGGTTAGGCCCCAAATTATGTTGATGGACCCTCTACCACCCATTGGGAAGGTTTTCTCTCTGCTGGTTCAACAAGAAAGGCAACTGAATAGTGTTCTTGTTGAACAACGTATCATGTCCAATGTAATTGTAACAGATGGAACTTTTTCTGGTAAAGGAAGGGTAAAGGCAAGCCCCCTTTCAAGACTTAGTATGGAGGCAATTTTGGGAAATCAGGGGGAGGCCAATGAGCCAAAATTTGCTCATACTATGATAGAACTGGCCATACTGTTGTTGTTTGTTACAAAAAGCATGGGCATCCCCCCATTTCAAGAAAGCAAACATAAACTGTGCAGTTGAAGATGAAAAGGGTGAGGATGTCACCCAAAGTATTGTTTGTGTGAGGTCCCACAGGGAAGATGATCATGATCCCAGTATGACAATGGGGTTCACTCCAAAACAACATCGGGCTATTCTGACTATGTTGCAGAATATGGATAAGTCCAAGTTAGTCAATCAATTAACAATAATCCCTTCCGCTTCTAACCAAAAGGTTCCTGGTACCATTTGTACCATTTCTAGTAGTGCCTGATATTCTAATTGGATCATTGATTTAGGTGCAACATATCATACCGGTCACACCTTATCAGATTTTCAATTCTATAAGAAAATTAAACCTGTCTTAGAGTGCATTTAGAAGAGCTTATATAGAGCTTATGAAAATAGCTTATGAAAATAAACTTATGCAAATAGTTTATGAAAATAATTTATGATCTTCCTATAAGCTCTTTTGAGCTTATTTCCATAAGCTTGTCAGAGAAGCTTATGAAAGTTATTTTTAGCTTATTTGAAAAAAAAGCTTATAGAAAAGCGCTTAATTAAGCTGTTTACCCAAACGCATCTTTAACCAAGTTACCAGATGGATCCAAAATCTCTACTCAGTTTGCTGGCACTATTTTCTTTTCAAAAGATTTCTTCCTAAATTATGTTCTTTACATACCTAGCTTTAACTTCAATTTGATTTCGGTTTCCAAATTAGTTAATGCTTTACAGTGTCAAGTTCTTTTTACCAAGTCTGCATGTCAAATGCAAGATGCCTGCTCATCGAAGATGATTGGTGAAATTGAGCTTAGAGGAGACCTTTATGTTTTGTCTACACATAGTATTTCTTTGCTTCCTAATACTGCAAATTTGTCTTTACTGTCAAAAACTGTTGCAAACAATAATCGGTCTTCAAAAACTAATGTGTGGCATGTTCGGTTAGGACATTTATCCAGTAATAAGATGTCTCTTTTACACAAATATCATCCTTTTATTAAGTCTATCAACAAGCAAAAAGTTATTTTCAGTGTTTCCTGTACAAATTTTTGAAAATAAGAAACAAAACAAAAACAGTGTGACAATTTTGTAATTATTTGTGTTGTAATTATCTATAAAAATAGGAAATGAAAACAGAAAACTAAAAATAAACTAAAAAAGCCCTCACTCTGAGACTACTCAAACATCTTTTACTCATGTAGTCCATTTTAAGGCAAAGTTGGGGGAGTTACTCAGCTTCCAATTATTTGGTTGCTCTCCTCTATGCCAGCTCTCCTTTCATAGTCTGAATTTTGTTATGAATGGAAAAACTAAGAAAGGGAGAAAATATGGACTTCGATCCTACAAAGTACAAACTTTAGAATATCCTTAAATATGCTAATCAGAAATCTGGTATCTACTGGTGCCTTTTAGTTCATACTTTACTGTTATTTGGAAAGAACATAACTCTCTTAATTATTGTGCTGCTAATCATAAATGGAAATTTTTATGCTACACGTAAACATGGCTGTGCATACCAATATATGCATAAATTCGGAAAACGTAGAGTCACAGAAATAGAGACTTGTCCATGATACTGAAGTTCTGCTCCACCAGTTTCTATACATTTACTTACTATTTTTCATATCTTTTTCCGTCTTTCTGATCCATTTCATTCTTATGGTCTTATCCCTTTACAGATAAGCCTCCGGAACAAGAAGAATTAATAGTGATATTGTGTGATAGGCATTTCCCGATCCTGTACAGATCAAGCCAAAAATCTGTATCTGCTGTGATGTATAAGCAGAGATGAAAGGAGGAAATAGTTTTAGCTTTAGAGAGAGGCATCTTTTTCTTTCTGTGGTTGCTCTAGTTTTTGTTACAACATTATTGTGGACGTGGGAGAAAAATCCAATCAGTACAACTTTACAGTCAGCTCAAGATTGGTACTACATAACTTCAGGTTTGTATTCCAGTTTTGTTCAGACGTCAGATATACATAAAAAAAAAAGTTGTTTCTTGTCTTTTCTCTTATTTTGCTCTCCCTGTTGCGCGTGTGTCTGTGGTCAGGGGGGATCTTGTGGGTTTGGAAACTATTTATGCTATATTGTAACTCTCGATTGGAAAAACTAAAATAGAAGAATCTTTAACAGTATGGATAACATTTTATGGTCATGTTGTCCTGACCTTTTCTTTAACCTTCAATTTTTGTTTAACTTCACTGATGATTTTTTCTACTCATACTTCTGCTTAGGATTCCTTGTAGAAGCCCCAATTGATTCAATTAAAACTACGAAGTTGACAAAAAGTAAGGCAAAAACGTTAAGTCCCATCATAGAAACTGGAACAAAAATGCACCGTGATACTGTGAAGGTAGATTCTCCTAAGATGCAATACAATCAAAATGTCCGGTCTTCTTCAAGAAGTGAAGGTAGATTCATTTGTTCTTTTCTTTTCTTTTAATTTTGTTACAGTGAACTTTGTTGCTATGATATAGTCCTAGTTGGAGAGTTAAAGAGAGAAAATAAATGGGAAGTTAGAACTTGGGTGACAAACTTTGGAAGCATATTTCTTTCGTTTATGCAGAGGTGAGACAGAGTATATGGAATGTAAGTTTAGCAAGAAGTAGACTAATATTAGTTTAAAGGTGAAAATTGGAGATGATACTATACCATAAGTCATATGATTTTGGTATCTTTGATCTATCATACAAAATGATGGATAAATAGAGGGAGATGTAAACCATAATGTTTAATTTGTCTTTTGGACCATATTATCATCATATTAGTATTGATATCAGTCTCATATTATTCTACGTTCATATTTTCTCTTTTCCTCCTTCTTTACCCAAAATCCTCCAATTCAACACATAGGATTAAAGTTGGGTAGATGAAATGGAGCAGAGTTCAGGTGTTATTTGTGATAGAAAAGTGCCTCTCAAGTTTAAAGGAAAATTTTACCGCTGTGATGAGGATGCTGCGTTGGATAAGTAGACATACAAGACAAGATACTATTAGGAACGATTACATTAGAGAGAAAGTACGGGTAGCACCTATTGTGGAAAAGATGATAGAATCTCGCTTGAGGTGGTTTGGCCATGTTAGGAGAAGACCATTAGAAGCCCTAGAAAGAAGAGTATGGGGTGGAGGATAGCCCAATAGTTAGAGGTAGAAGGAGACAAAGAAAAAATATAGGTGAAATCATTAAAAAGGATTTAGATTTAATTGGATTTTTTGAATACATGGTTTACAATGACGTCGTTTGAGCCATGTAGCTCACCCCACCTAGTGGAAAAAGGCTTAGTTGTTGAACTTCTTCGGCTGCTTCATGAATTCATGTCTTTTATCATCATTTTTCTGGAATTACATTTTCTGAGCTTTTTTTTGTATGTAGTTGTTTCTGAGAATGCGGCTGGCACAACTTATTTAGCTTTTTCACTGTGATTACTTGCTCAAGTAGAGTGTCAAGTTTCAGACAGTAACAACATAAGATGGTTTCTCATCAAGCCTTGTAATGTCTTAACTCTATTTTTTTTGGATTGATTGTTCATCATGTTTCATAAGTTGTCTAACTGGAGCAGCAACTTGTTTGTTTTCTTCTTTCTCTTGCTCAAGTTGTGCAATTAGTATTACTTCCAGTGTCATGTATATTACTTTAAATCTTTGTAAATGGCTAGTTGGCCACTGAATTTTAGCCCAGCCTATTTGTTAGGAACCCAAGAAATAGAACTATGAATTTGATGGATCAAACAAATGATTCTCCTCCAAGGGTTTCCCCTTCACAAAGGGTTACCCCTTTTCCAACTTAGCCTTTGCTCAGTTATTACAAAGCTATAATTCTGAATGATCCTTTCTACTCTTATTCTCCCTTATTTATATCCTCTCCCACTAATTAACTAACCCCCTCTAACTAACTAATTAACTATTACAATTCTCCTTATTTCCTGTCTGGGATGGGCCCTAACATTATTTCTTTTGGGCAACCTAATAGCCTAGTAATTGAAATCCAGTTTAAAATCTTTAACTTTGTGATACAATTTTATTTAGTTTGTGGAAGTATTTTGACATGTTAAAAGAAAAAAAGGAAAAAGAAAAACTCTTGAGTGGACAGTGCCCGTAATACTTCCAACTACTGAAGTTAGCAGAATATTCTGCCAATTATTTGTTAATTTTTTCTTTCTTTTTTTCCTGGTTGCATATGCTTGAGCCTTGTATCTTTATTATTCAATGAAGTTCCCTAGCCAGATTTATTATTTGATTGGATTTCTTTGCAGTTTGTAATTATGTCAAGGGTAGATGGGTTCTGGACAAAAGGAGACCATTGTATTCTGGGTTTGGCTGTAAACAATGGTTATCCTCAATGTGGTCATGTAGACTAACACAACGACTAGATTTCTCGTTTGAAGGATACCGCTGGCAGCCGGAAAATTGTGATGTGCCAGAGTTCAATCCTTCTGTATTCTTGAGAAAGTAGGTATAATCCTTTCTTTTTCTTTGATCATGTTGTTTATATATATATATTTTAATATCATCATCTAGTTGGTATGTTTATTTAATGGTTTCTCTGTACTGATGTTAACAAGTTTCTAGATTTGAGTACATATATATCTATTTCCCAGTTAACATAAATAGCACCACATCAGTTGGCATTTTGATTTTGTGATGTATTATTTTTAATACTAAACCCTGAATTTTTTAGTCCCTACTTTTTGCTTTTTTAGGTATAAAAAACTTCCCAATCTGTGAAAAAATAGAACGTCATATCTATTTTTAGCAATTTTGTCAGCAGCGCTTAATGTTAATATGGAATATAGGATGCAGGATAAAACCATTGCATTCATAGGAGATTCATTGGGGCGGCAACATTTTCAATCTCTAATGTGTATGGCCACCAGTGGAGACAAGAGCCCTGAGATTGAAAATGTTGGATGGGAATATGGTCTTGTAAAAGCACGTGGAGCTATTAGTCCTGACGGCTGGGCTTACAGATTTCCACAGACCAATACCACCATCTTATACTATTGGTCAGCTAGCTTATGTGATCTGCAGCCCCTTAACATCACAGATCCACTTTCCAACATCGCCATGCATTTAGACCGCCCACCCGCTTTCATGAGACGGTTCCTCCATCGCTTTGATGTTTTGGTTCTTAATACAGGACACCACTGGAACAGGGGGAAGCTTAACGCAAACCGATGGGTAATGCATGTTGATGGAAAGCCAAATGAAGACAGGCAGCTTGCAGAGATTGTGGATGCCAAGAACTTCACACTATACAGTGTAGGCAGATGGCTTGATTCACAACTTGCTTCACGTCCTCGACTCAACTTTTGCTTTAGGACTTTATCGCCTAGGCATTTTGTGAATGGAGATTGGAACACTGGTGGAAGCTAAGATAACACCGTCCCATTAAGTGGTGGAAGTGAGATTGTTCCGGAGGGATCTAGCGATGCAACTGTTGAGGGTGCACTAAAGGGTACAAAGATTAAGATACTTGATATAACTGCTATTTCGAAATTGAGGGATGAGGCTCACATGTCTCGCTATACTAGTAGAGGAGTTTCTAATTCAAGTGACTGTTTGCATTGGTGCCTACTTGGAATCCTAGATGCAAGGAATGAACTCCTTGTTGCTCAGATATAGTGTCGTTCACCAGATCAGCCGACCGGAGAGACCAGACACAAAGGACGATCACCCAGTACCCGGCCAAGACAGAAGCAATGACATTCAATCCTCTCAACTGTAGGAAACCGGTTCATTCCGAGAGATTACAACCGAACAACGTAATGCAACCACAAAATACCTCTTGATCCAGGATTAGTTCCACTTATTATTCAACCTTACATGAATTTTCATGTGCAAACGGGTGAGATAAAAAAGATGGTGGAATAAATGTTTGATGCTGGAACGATCTAGAGAAGTGAGGGATGAGGATTTGTTGTCCCATTTTGGTGTATTATACCTTGCCACATATTCTATTTTTTAAAATTACAAGAAATTTCAACTTATGTGACAAGATATTATTGGTAAGAGAGAGACTTGGTCCATTAAAATAAGATAGTAAATCTTCATTGGAGAAGTGAGTCCCCTTTCTTTTCTTCAATATTGTTGGTTAAAAAGAAGGATAGTAGGTGGAGGTGTACTTTGATTATAGATCCCACAATGAAATTATTATCAAAAGGTTCTACATGCAGCCGAGGTGAGTTGTTAGTCTGATATATAGAGTTGGGTATACAATCTGGATTCACGGACAGTCCGTTTAGCTCGCAGTCCGCGCGGGTTTGGACTAGGCAAAATTCATGTTCATTTAAATGCGGGCTTTTTAAATCCGGTTCGTTTAACTCATGGGCTAAACAGACTTGGTCCGCAGACTCGCGGACTTACATAACATAAAAAAATTATGACTTAGGAGGATTTACGCGCCCAAAGAATTTAGGACCTAATTTGTGACCCACTAGATTGTTTTGGATTGGGTTTGATGTACTCATGTTTGATGTACTTCAGTTAAATTTTACTTTCTTTGGAGAATTTTTAGATAAAGTTGCATAAAAATGGTGCAGGCTATTAACGCAAGTCATAATCAGACTTTGCATTTATCAATTTTAGTCTTTGTAGCATAAAAAAAGTTTTAACTAAAGAAAATAAACAAATAAACAAATAACTAAAATTTAGATCCTACCTACAAAATTTGCTTCTCTATTTTTTTGAGTCGTGGACCAGTCCATTTAACCTGTGGACTATGCGGACTGGACGCGGACTTGATAAATATAAGTCTATTTATTTTGCGGATTATTCTGATCCGATCCGTTTAAGTGCGGACTGATGCAGATCGGACCGGACTTCGGTCCGTATACCTCTACTGATAAATATAGAGTTGTCATGACACAAAAAATTTTGTTAAAAAAATTGTTATGTCATCTTACAAAAAGGATCTGATCCGGCCGACTAGCCTGCTTCTTTTCTTTATTTCATAAAATTAAAAACACCTTTGAAAAGAAAAAAAGAGCATTTTTACTAAAACATCACATTTGTAAATCTTTTATATTAATATTAAATTATGTACTGTTCAGAAGAGTTTAGCTTCTCCAACATTTTTTTATTAGTCAATTATTTAAATAATGTGATAATGCAACAGTGACAAGAATTAAAATAATCTTTTTTATAAGAAAAATGTTTGCTAAAAAATAACATACAAAGAAGTAAAAGAATTCTAACTTCTACGTACTTTTTTTCTTTCAAAAGTTACGTTTTTTTTAAATAGCATCCTTTACAATAAAAAAGAAAAGAAAAAAAAATGAGCTTATTTTCACAAAGAAGCTAATCCAATTCCCGTTTCTTTCTTTCTTTCCTTTTTTTTTTTGCTTTTCTATTATATAGTAATGTGTTGTTTTTATACATGACAGTTATATGTTTGTGTCAACTTCAACATTTTGTTAAAAGTCAAAAATGGAATCAAGAGAAAGTAAAGTCAATATCTTCTTCCTAATTATTTTATTTGTGCACGACATAAATTATACGAGAGTAGCAAATTGTCAAGTATAATTCGGATCCATTCCTAAGAATAAGGCCTCATCAGCTCAGACCCGGACCGAGCCGAGCTTCAAGCCCGGACAGAGTCCTTCACGCGGAACTGACTATTAGAAGCTAGGCTAGGGAGAGCCCATGCCACTAGGGGCATGTGAAATAGATAGATGCAAACACTAGAAGGGGGTTGAATGGTGTTTGAGAATTTTATGAGGAATTAAGAAACTTTTTCGCAAGCACAGACGGGTGAGAATAGACGAGTAAGTTAAGACAGGTCAATCAGACTAATAAGTTGTCTGAAGGTTTTCACAGAAAACACACAATCATGCAAGATGAAAATAGTTTGATAAACACAGTTAAAAACCCCTTTAGTTAGATGATAATTAAGATAAATAATCAAACTAAAGAGTTAAGGGAAAGAGAGAGATCATTCAGCTGGTTTTATCGTGGTTCACCCCTTAACAAATAAGCTATGTCCAGTCCTTGGCAGCACCAAGTTTTCTCACTATAACTGAATCAGGTTACAGGACAGACAAGTATTATTTTTACACCTAGCCTCTTCAGGCTCAAGACAAGTATTGTTTGCACACCTAGCCTCTTCAGGCTCAGGCGAGTATTGTTTGCACACCTAGCCTCTCCAGGCTCAGATGGGTTTGTTTGAGAGAAGCTGTAAAATAAATTACAATTTGCAAGTCTTTCACAAGCACTCAGACGAGTGTATTAAATGTGAAGTTCTAAAAGACTGCGTAATAACTTCAAATGATTGAAGAATAAATAATGAAAGAATGAAGATATAAATGCTCAGAGTAAATGCTCTTTGATAGCTTTAATTGTTGTCTTCTCTTCTCTTTTTACTTCTCTGCTTGAATCTTCAAAGTCTTCTTCATTAAATAGGCTTCAAGATTTTAAAGCCGTTAGACACAATGTTTGAAGGCTTGGCTTTTTGCAGATCTTCAATAAATGTAAAGAGTCAATCTGATCAGCCATTAAAGCCTTGAGAACTTCGCTTGTTCTCTCTCATCAGAATGGTGAAGACTTCTGATACACCTTTGGTCTTAGCAGGTCTTTATACTTGCTTTTTGCCATCAGAGGGAAGACTTTCCCTTTTGGTGTAAGTTGCAGTTGTGTTCAGATAACGCACTTTGTTGAAGTTCCTTTTCAGAAACGAGACAGCTTTCATCCAATATATTCTTCAACATTAGTCACCAGACGGGGGAGTAACTTTATTCGACGGGTTGACTCTTAATAAAGAGAATGACGTCAGTTGCGTAGTCTTTCAGACAGGTGAGTCTTCCTTTGATCAGACGGTTGAAGACTTCATTAGATGGATTGAACATTCCTTAGTTCAGACGAGTGAACCTTAGTTAGTTGAGACGAGTGAACTTATCTCAGTTCAAACGAGTGAACTTTAGTTAGTTCAGACATGTGAACTTAAGTTAGTTCAGACGGGTGAACTTATCCAAGTTTAGACGAGTGAACAGTTCATATAGGCACTTAATGTTTTAATCTGCACACTAAGTAGACGAGTTAAACACCACGGACGGGTTCAATTAAATCATTGAATAACTCTTTTAATCTCATCAAAACTAAGGTAAATGCACATCAGACATTTTGGAGACTCAACAACATGATCACTTTGACGCCTCCAACTAGAATCGTTCCATGAATTGAGCGTCAGACTGCCCTCGTCGTCGGGAAACTTGCTGACTCACGTACCTATCTCCTAAGGAAGTATGGGAGACCATCCTCTAGATGGTAGGAACCCTTTTTTACCATAACCAAAGGTCTCTATAAAAGGCCCTAAGGCCAAAAGGGAAGGTAAGTTCACTTTTCATCCCATTATTACACCCAACTTATCCCTTTGTTGGGGAGTGTCTTCGCAGGTACCCCCTATTTGGTCCAAGGAGAGGTGCAGCCCAGAGCTATTCGAGGGAGAAGATCAGTTCCCCCATCAAAAAGTAACTCAAGCCATTATCAAAAGGAAGCTAGAAGATTATGTTCTGGGCCTGACCAGAACATTGCCGTCTGTGGAAACGATAAGCTTCGGTTGTCGCCAAACATGGAAGGAGAAAGGATACATATAGCTTTAGATATTCACAGGGCTGAAGCCACCGTAAGCCTAGAAGAGCCACGAAGGACAACAAGGCGAGAAGAACCGACGCACTCAGGAAGCTTGGGGAGCCGAACATGATCCTTGCTCCCCGCAACAAGAGGGAGACAACACCCTCCACTAGAGATGCAGCAGGACCTGCTCGAAAGAATTCGTAAACAGCAGAGAGCCATTGCGAAGGAAGTAAGAAAGCTGGAAAGCCTAGGAGTAGGCTCCTCCAAGGGAGACGACCCTACTTACCGGGTATCGCAAACTGTGACACACCTCACCTTGCGAAGCACAGGACAGTGGGGAGGAAGTAGCAGGACGCGACATGAGCACACGGAGGACATGGTCCTAGGCAGGGAAGTATCATAAGAAAAGGGTGCGCCGCCGCTCTACATGCCTGAAGAGCACCCATTCACCCAGGAGATAATGATGACGCCAGTCCCATCCAAGCTCAAAAAGCCCAATAACATCGAGATATATGACGAATCAACGGATCCGAAAGATCACGTAGATTCTTTTCTGTCCGGAATGCTGTTCCACAGGATGCACGGTCAGCTTATGTGTCGGGCCTTTCCTTTGACACTGAAACACGCTGCTCAAAGATGGTTCTCGACCCTCCCACCAAGATCGATTGACGGGTGGAAAACATTGAAGCAAAAATTCCTAGTAAATTTCACAACCAGTATGCAGCAACGTCATTCGTCCCATAGCCTAGCTACTGTCAAACAGATGAAATAAGAGAGTCTCCGAGACTATCTCCACCGATTCGCTCAAGTATCCCTTCAGGTACAAAATTTGAATCCAAAGGTGGCCTTGAACCTGTTTGTAATCGGGCTACGTCGAGGCCTGTTCACCACCTCATTAGCAAAAAGGGAAGCGGAGAGCATGAACGAGTTGAGGGCCAGGGCCCAAAAATTCATAAACCTAAGGAGTTCGAGAAGGCCCATACCACGCATTAGGAGTCAAGGAAGACTGACCGAACGGACCTCCAAAAGGGAGGAGCCCTCGCGGAAAAACCTACACCACGACCTCGAGGAAGGTACGACATCTATACGCCCTTGAATGCGTCCTAAGCTAAGATTCTGCAGGAGGTCATGTACTCTGAGTTTGTAGGAATCCCAAAACCGCACCCCATTAAGAAGCAAGGAGCTAAAGATCAGATCAAGTACTGGACCTTTCATGCCGGTCATGGGCATGACATGGAAGACTGTATCAGCTTACAAGACGTGACCGAGGAGTTTATCCGAGCCGGGCATTTACAACGCTACGTGGAGAAAGTAGAGCAGGCCACGCATGAGCAGCGACATCGGTCAGTCACTGCTAACAGAAGGGACTAGAGTGAGGATAGAATCGAAAAAAACAAGAGAAACCTGGCATGGCGCCGACGGGATTCTACCTCCCAAGATCGGCGCCAGGAAGGACATACCCGCACCAGAACTCCCCCGCCAGGAAAAGATCCCGTGAGCCGTTAGGTGATCCTAACTATAGCTGGAGGATTTGTCGGAGGAGGAGCCTCAAAATCCGCCCGGAAGAAGCACCTTAGACAGGTCATGAGTCTCTCAGGACGAGCTCAGTCTAGAAGGAGAGCACCCAAAGACAACCCGATTGTATCATTCAGATAGGGAGATTTGGGTCAACCATCCCATGACATGATGACTCCCTGGTGATTTCGGGGACTCTGGCCAACTTTGAGGTGAAATGAGTCTTTGTTGATCAAGTTAGCTCGACAGATATCATCTTTGGAGGGCTATTCGTCAAGCTCAGACTAAAGCAAGAGGAGGCCTCATCAGCTAAGACCCGGACCGAGCTGAGCTTCAAGCCCGGACATAGCCCTTCACGCGGAATTGACTATTAGAAGCTAGGCTAGGGAGAGGCCATGCAGCATGATCACTTCGGCGCCTCCAGCCAGAGCTGCCGAAAAACGCGCTGATTCACGTACCTATCCCTTAAGGAAGTACGGGAGACCATCCTCTATATGGTAGGAACCCCTTTTCATCATAACCAAAGGTCTCTATAAAAGGCCCTGAGGCCAGAAGGGAAAGTAAGTTCACTTTTCATCCCATTATTACACCTGTGTTGACTTAAGCACCGGAGTCTCTTCGTAGGTACCCCTCCCCATTTGGTCCAAGGAGAGAAGCAACCCAGAGCTATTCGAGGGAGAAGATCAATTCCCCCATCAAAAAGAAAAGATTGTGTTCTGGGCCTGAACAGAACATTGTGTTCTGGGCCGGACCAGAACAACTTTTATTGTAAATATTTTTATATTGTCAATCAATCGTAAATTGTCACATTATTACAAATGTTTAATTTTTATCATAATTATCTAAAAGTTACACATATGATGACTTTACACTTATAGTGTATCAATATTAATCTCTTATGATTCCATGTTTCTTCTAATTATAGTCTCCTTGTGATCTAGAGCTAGTAGAATAGACATATTTTGGTAACAAATCGTCAAATGTCAATATGATTCCTACTTTGTTCATCAATAATGTCATTTTTTTGGTTCCCATTGAAAAATTAGTTTTTCTGATTGTCTTGTAGGTTCGGTTTGACATAATTAACTGAAAAGTTAGCTGAAAGTTAAATAAAGTAGCTAGCTAGATGAAAAGTTCAAAGGTGATTAGGTAGCTGGTTAAATAAGAAGTGTTTGGTAAAATTAGCCGGTCAACTAGCTAATTAATATATATAAAATGACATAAAAAAATATGTTTATATATATACACACACAAATTTAATATATAATAATAGCAATAATTAAAAATATATAATTTTATTATTATTATTATTGAGTGAGGAGGAGGTGTTTTTCTTTTATGATTATTGACATTATGCCTTAAAATAAAAGTATTAATTAAGTGAGGGTAAAATTTATCAATATCTGATTGGTCCGAGTTGTAAGGGACTCGAACACCTTAAGCAAGTGGTCAGGGTTTCGAATCCTTACTCCTATGTATGGAGAAAGCCTGGTTGGGAGGGGTGAATTCATCTTGTGTGCCCAACAGGTTCCCCGATGGAGATTAATCACTGTTAATAATGATGGATACTTCATATCTATATTATGATTACCAAAAAAAAAAGTGAGGGTAAAATGTTGTGATTTTTAGATTTTTAGAAACTAACGTAGTTAAAAGAGGAAAAAAAAAATCGTGCAATCCGTAGCAAGTTTTAGGCTATTTCTATTGGCTTATTAAACAGGAGTATTTTTTTTTCCAAAAAGGTTCTCTTATCAATCAGTTCTGGTAGCTTGTTTTTTTGGGTCAAATAAATTAATTAATTAAGTCATAAGCTACCTTGGTAGTGAATTTTAATTGAAGTGGCATCTTTATGTATACGGACACATTTTGTTAGGGGGCTTTTGCCTGTAGATCCCGTTACAGAGGTTTCCGCTAAATATAAAGCTCCTCGATCATGTAGTTTGGTTTGCCGTATTGAGAACTCCACCAAAATCAAACTCTATACGTCTGATTAAGCTTCAGGACCGGCCCAATACCTATTAAGGTCTAAAGTAAATTTTATGATGAGACTTTTTTAAAAAATTAATCCAATAATTTTTTCATACAAAAATAATTATTTTGTACACAATGAGGAGTTGATACCTGGACCTTCAACCTAATGATAAGTTTTTATATCAAATGGACTAACTTATGTTTGTTGATATATTATACATATCAGAAAGCTAATATAAAAAAATACAAAATGAGTCTTTTTTTTAAAAAAAAAATTATTTTATTTTGAGAGGCCTAAAGCAAGGACTTCACTTATTTTATCCTTGATCGGACATGTTAAGGTTGAATTAATGTCTGCCCGATGATAAACATATATCAACATATCATCAATCAAAATTAAAATTAAAATTCGACTATATGTAAAATAGTTTAACTTTCACATTTCACATCATCAATAAAATGTCCGTGTTAATCAACTGATCAGAGTCAAAAAAATTACTTTGTATTTACTTTGTCAATCTAATGTCTTCATCAATAAAATGTCATTGTCAATCAACTACGCACAACTGCGTGACATTTTACATATAGTAGAACATTTTACTTATGCTTTTTATTTTATTTTGTCAAAAAAAACCTTTCACATATCAATTGATAGTGGAAATTATATTAATCTTAAAATTTTAATTTTGATATATTATCAACGTAAAATAGTTTGTATTATCAATTAATTATATATTATTATATGTATGATTTTTGAAATAATTATTATAAAAGAGTCAAATATTTTTAATAATGTGAAAATCCATGATTGAGTAATAGTATGATTTTTTTTTAAATTGACAGTACAATAATTTTTTTTTTTTGTATATACTATTGCCTCATTAATTCAAATAGTTTGATTGATTTTTTTGAGTACTATTATCATTATCAAACTATTTAAAAATAAACAAAAATAAAATGGAGTATTAATTATCAACATGTGTTTGATCCAAGTAGTAACGAGTTCGGATCTCTTAAGCAAAGGGTCAGTCGTTTGATTTCTGACTCTTGCATATGAAAAAAACCTAATTAAAAGAGATCAATCCTTAAATATTATTCAGTACTTCGTGGGATTAATGTCAGCAATTACATAGAGATTAAGTGCTTGTTTGGGAACGCTTGATTTTTCCCATTTCAGCTGTTTTTTGGCTAAAAAGCTGTTTCATATATAATCTATCATGTTTGGCAATTAGCTTAAATTTATAAAAAAAGCTTTTTTTGGGGGGAAAAAGCTGTTTTATGTCATCTAATTTGTTTTAGCTTAAGATTGTTATGATTTGATTATTTCATATTCTCAAAACTCTCTTCCCTATTTATCTCTACAAAACTAACTTCCAAATAAATACTATTAAATTATACAAATAACTTCATACCCTTTTTCGTAATTTATTATGTAAAAAGCGATTTTTTTAGACCATCCAAACGAAAAAGATTATCTTGAAATCGCTTTTCAGCAAACAGACCTAAACAAAAATAGATTCTGATTATAATCGATTATCATAATAATCGATTATTCATAAATCGATTATCAGCATAATCTTTTTTTTCAGTTTTTTCAAACACACCCTAAGTGGAAAAACTGAAAATGGAGTATTAATTTAATTGATCGTGATGAGACAAATCTAGGTGATGTCATGTTCCAATTATCTGTCATTAATTTTAAAGTTGACATGATATACCAACAAATAATCTCACAAAATGAGAGGTCCAAATGAATATCCTTTTCCAAGTATAATGAAGCTTTCCGTGTCATGCATGTCGCATCGAAGAACCTACAATGTCAAACCCCGTGTTTATCAGAAACCTAATTCTTCCTTTCCATGCATTTTCCTTTCCCACTTCCAATCTAGTATTTAGCACTATAAAATGTCATTATCAATCAACTGATAGTGATGGGAGATTAATCTAATCTACCGTCAGATAAGTTTAAGTGTGGATATCTCTTGATAGTATTTTTTCAATAATATTTTTTTCATACACATAAATTCAAAACTCGAATATTATATGCTTAAAAGATTCAAATTCTTTTCACATAGATCAACAACCATTGATACAAATGTAATCATCTTTAAATTGAGATGAGCTAGACGCTCGGTGACTCGGGGCATTTTATCACATGTCGCTAATTTTTTATTATTAATATTGGATTTTATGTCCCTAAAACGTCAAAAAAAAGGAAAAGGAAAGTAACTTTCCCGAATATATTCTCAACTTCTCACCCTTCTCAACTTCTCACCCTCAACAACTATTATATATACTGGCAAAACAAGTTTTCTCTCATCTAACAAAACAAGCTTTCTCTAATCACTCCAATCTCATAAAAATGTTGCATCAGAAGGCAATGGCAGATAGGAAATTGAGAGAGTTTCCCGAGAAGAATATAGAGAACATAAAGAAGAAGAAGAAGAAGTACTGTGGCAGTGATGATGGCGAACGAGTCCTGCCACCTATGAGAGGCCGCATCAAGCGTCAAATATTTTCCTTTATCGCCCACGAGCTGGTTCTCATCTTCCATAAAATTTTCTATTAATTCCTTTTTCATTTGCTGCCCCAACCGTTCAACCAAAATAGTCTCCTAGCTACTTCATTTGAATGGTGATATCATTCTTATCATTGGTCCATTGCTACTCGTGGGTTATATATATTTTCAAGTTTCTTGGCCATCACGTATTATCCGCACTTTAGTTTACCATCATCACTTGAACTAAAAAATATATTTTCCATCATCACTGCATGACTCTATATCACTAGGCCTTAGGATTTTGTATGTGAGTTTTGTTTGGAGCTTGTACGTACGCTTTAAAGCCATTAATTAGAACATTTAGTTTTTCGTGTGAACTGTACAATGACAAGGACACTTTTAAGCATTACACAATGCTAAAATATAAAAGTAGTAAGACTGAATTCAAGATAAATTAAAGACTCTGAATAATTTCCAACAGGTTATAAATGTGCTACTCATATAGTTGACCTTTATATCTTTCAAACACAACATAAATGATACTAGTCTAAGCTAAAAAAAACATAATATTGGTTTGTGTTTGCTTATAGTAAATAAACTTATTTGATTAAAATAAAAGTGTTTGGTAAACGACTTTATCTCATTATATAGCATTTTTTATATGCTACTTGAAATAGTGTTGGAACTTATGATTTTTTTTCATTTTTATTCTTACTATTTAAGTTAAATTTCTATTTTATTCTCTCGTAAATAAAATCGTTTATTTTATTATCTTATTTTATTTAATAAAATAATTAAAAATAAAAATTAATTTTTTAGATCATGCTAAATAATATAAAATAAATTAAAGTATTAAAAGTGATAATTATTTTAAAATAAATAATATATATAAATAAAATTTATAAAAAAAAATATAAATATGCCATTTTATATTTATTACTTATTTTAATCGTTATTTTTATCAAATACTTTAAATCTAGTAAGATAGTTTTTTACCGAATAAAACAATTATGAATTAGTCTATAACTAAAATAACTAAAATATAATAATTAACACCAGAATCAGGAGAGCTAATTTTCCAATAGGAACCCAACAAAAAATGGCATTATTAATGAGCGAAAACAGGAATCATATGGACATTTGACAATTTGTTTCCAGAATATGTCAATGCCACTAGCTACCTCTATTTTTTGGTAAACAACTCCCTCTAAGATACAAGGTGACTATAATTAGAAGAAACATGGAATCATATTTGAAAAATGCTTTTTAATTTTTTTACTGAGTAATTGACAAAATACTAGTTCTGGTATAATTCATATCATTCCGTTTTTGACTTTTAAAGTGTGCTAATATACCAAAATTAAAAACAGATCCTGTATTACCAAAAAAAAAAAAACACATCCGGTATTGTTAAAAGAAATTGGTCTAATTCAACGTCAAAAGTTAGCTTATAGAGGAAGGGTTGTCCAATTTATTATAAATGGTTCTTTATTCATTAATCAACCAAAGTAAGACTCTTTGGCATAACACAATCACCTTGCTTATAATTCAGATTTGTTATTATTAATGAGCGAAAACAGGAATCATATGGACATTTGACAATTTGTTTCCAGAATATGTCAATGCCACTAGCTACCTCTATTTTTTGGTAAACAGCTCCCTCTACGATACAAGGTGACTATAATTAGAAGAAACATGGAATCATATTTGACAAAATGCTTTTTAATTTTTTTTTACTGAATAATTGACAAAATACTAGTTCTGGTATAATTCATATCATTCCGTTTTTGACTTTTAAAGTGTGCTAATATACCAAAATTAAAAACAGATCCTGTATTACCCAAAAAAAAAAACACATCCGGTATTGTTAAAAGAAATTGGTCTAATTCAACGTCAAAAGTTAGCTTATAGAGGAAAGGTTGTCCAATTTATTATAAATGATTCTTTATTCATTAATCAACCAAAGTAAGACTCTTTGGCATAACACAATCACCTTGATTATAATTCAGATTTGTTATGAATTATAACTGACATTTGGTTACCATAAACCAAATCCCAATATTCATTCTATAGAATAAAATAAGAATATTTAATTAAATAAAAAATATAATATTTAGAATATAATAATTAGAATATAAAAAGAACGGATATATATATATATATATATATATATATATATATATATATATATATATATATAATAAGTATGAAAATAAATAAATTAAATAGGAAATTTCCCTAAACTAAACCGGAAATTTTTTTAGAATTTTCCAGTAATCTTTTATATTTTACTATTACACTGAATCGTAAAAAGGGATTTAATGGGTACACTTTCTCTTTGTGGTATTCCGCCCTTTGCCTGTTTTTGGTCCATCATCATAAGTTGTGCAACACACATGCTAATTTGAATTGATGAATATTACACTACTATTTCTATCAAATGTGCTTCTAGACATGTCAAGCTCCGCATATTCTTGTACAGTCAAAGGGGTTCAATTCCATAAAAGATGAGATCAGTAAGTAGAAATTTACTGAAATGTCAAAAACCCTCTCGTAAAAGTATTTTAACAATGTTTTCGTTAGGTTGTCATATGAAGGGTAGTTAACAATAACCCATATAAATATATGTGTATTAGTCTTCTCTACATATTCTCAATCAGTGAATTCATTTTTCTTTCAATTGTTGTGAAACTGTGCTTATGTAGGTGTCAGTGCTGTGCAAAATATGTGAGATAGTGCTCCAACAAATTTGTATCAAGAGCTTATGATCCATGGCCAATTCAGGAGGAAATGTACCTGTTAAACTTTCGCTTCTTGATGGGAGAAGCTATGAGAAGTGGTGCATTCAAATGAAGGCGGTGTTTGTCTATCAAGAAGTGCTTGATGTGGTCCACAATGGCGTTTGAGAGCTGGGTGCAAATCCAACTGATGTGCAGAAGGCGGCCAACAACAACTCGAAGAAGAAAGACTGTAAGGCTTTTGTTCTTTATCCACTAGAGCCTTGATGCTCCGAATTTTGAGAAGATCATTGCTACAAAATCAACAAAGGAAGTTTGGGATAATTTGGACAATTGTTATAAAGGGGTGTCAAGATCAAGAATAGGAGGTTACAAGCTTTGAGGAGACAGTTTGAACTACTGCAGAATAAGGAAAAAGATATAGTAGCTGAATACTTCGCCAAGATTCAGTCACTCACCAATTGATATGTGAATCCGCAAGTGTACGGTTTCGTTATCAAGTAATAATTAAAACGGTGACAAACCGAGTATCGAACTTAGGGATTGGAAGATTAAGTATCACTTCACAAATTAAACAACTATTTAGACTAAGAAATATGTGTGAATGGTTTCAATAAAATGAATAAACAATAAAAGAAAATATATCTTTTTGGGGATTGGGGTCGCCACAATGACCAACTATGAATCCTAATTGACTATCCCTTTATTAATATCTAACTCAACTAAAGGTGAATCATCCTAACTTAGTTAATGTTCCCTCTCAAGATACAAGAACCGTGTCTAATTAAACCAACTCCTACTCTCGTAGTAATTGTATTTCAATTGAACTTATTACGATTTATGACAATTCTATGGAACCCTTGAATGACCGCTTCTAACTCTCGTGATTTAAGTCCTAAGTTCAATTCCTAAGGATCCAATATCTAGGGTCAATTCTCAGTTCCTCCCTGGAATATCTAAGACATGCAAATGGGTCAATTCACATGGATTAAATGCAATAGAAACCAAATCAATGAATTGCCAACAGGGGTTGGCACATCTGGTCGAGCCTTCCGCCTACACTCGTTGTGGCTTGGGTTCAATTCTCAGATCTCCCTTGTTGGTAGGCAATACGTAAATTTCACTGTAAATCCTCATAGAGGTTAGTGGTCTTCCCTGACCTTGCATGAGGGTGTGTCTTCCCCGAATCTAAACTTTTTACTACCAAAAAAAAAAAAAAGAAACCAAATCAATGAATCAAACATTAACAAAAGGGAAAGATCTAATATTCATTATAATAATATCAAAGAGTATTGTCCAATCCTAGAAACAAGAAAAACTACTCAACCATACAAAAAAGGTGAATTCTTCGGTACCCAACTAAATTTCAGAATAACATTTACCCATCTTAGATGGCCCAACCTGATGATGCCATCTCAGTTTTAGTCTGATGCCTCACATGTTATCTGAACAGCCAATTCAAATTTGTTTAAGCACCCCTTCATATTTTGTCTTTTCACTTTAGACCCAAAAGGACCTACTTGCAAAATAATAATAAAAAGCCCTTTTAAACTTTTGATTTTATTTTTGGATCCAGATGTACTATTTTGCAAAATCTAAACTTAAAACCTGAGGACCTCTTTGCAAGATCAAAATTAGAAGTCCCCTCGCATCATTCACATCCTTTTTCATCCACGATCTGACCACCATTGGAATGGAGCTCAAGCCCTAAGATCACAAAATAACAAAGAGGGTGTTGTAGGAACACCATTGAAGGAGCTTAGGTCTTCATCAAGGTGAAGAAAAGGAGAAGATTTCGATCTTCTGGGCCAGCCACCCGGCAACTCCTCTCTCTCTATAACAAAGACACACACAAAGAGAAGAAAGAATGGAGCTTTAGTTTATTTTAGAGAGAGAGAAACATTTTTAAAGAGAGAGAACCCAGATAAGAAATTTTCACACAAACAAGCGGCATTCTAACCACAGTGACATGAAATTTGAGAGAAATCACACTGTTACAACATTACAGTCCCAGAAACGAAGCCACCATTGACAGCTGGAGCCACGACTACGCTCTAGCACCAACCCGCGACAAACACCGCCACGACTTCCCTACTTAGCAGTCAGCACCACCATCTCCTGCGCGCCAAGCAATATGTCGTTCTTCAGATCCGACCCACGCGCAGCCACGTCACGCCCCACGCACAGATCTGCTCTAGTCGCTATCCTTCACCGTCTCAGACGCGCTGTCGTCATCTCGCTCTGTAGCACCGTCGCCGCATTGTTCGAAGCTTCGTAGGAGCTCCTTCAACCTTCAATGGTGGAAGAATTAGGGTTCATAGTGGTTTTGGAAAGGAAAAATTATTCCAGAACGGAAAGTTGGGAATTAAATTTCATTTGCAAAGAGAACCCCATGTTTTGTGTTTTTTTTTTGTTGCAAAAAAGTATCTTTGGATCCAAAAGTAAAAAAGTTAGAAGGGTTTTTAACAATTCAATTTGTAAGTAAATTCTTTTGAGTTTATCGGGAAAAGTCAAAATATGAAAGGATGTTTAAACAAATTTGAATGGGTTGTTTGGATATCATGTGAGGTGTCAGACTAAAACTGAGGTGACATCATCTGGTTGGGCTATTTTAGATGAATAAATGTTATCCTGATATTTTGCTGGATACCGAAAAATTCACAAAAAAAAAAAAAAAAAACAAAAAGAAGAGAAACATAAAAGTCATCAAAACGGCACTGAAAACTCCTCTGTTTATAGTCCCACATTTCCAATTTGAATTGGATTGTAATTAGCCAAAACTTCCCGGTGATTTGTTCGCTGAAGCTGTTATGAATTTTTTTAGCTGTTATGAATTTTTTTCCTGTTTCACGCTGGCGCTTATCTCTTTATATCATTATTATTACTCTATCTTTTATTCCCTTATCGTTTACCTGATAACTCTTGCTGACGCTTTCCATTTGCTAACACTTACCCAATCTGATTTTAATTCAACAACTCTTCACGTGGGCCCCTGAATGTTCTTTGTTCACGTATATAAGCTCTCCCTTTCACAATTGCAATTTGTGAAGCAGTATAACACGTGGGCTGTCTTATTCAATTGCCAAAAGTCATTCCCAGACAAAGTTTGTTACGTGATTGAAATTGAATCACAATTTGTGTTGGGCCTGCGTTAATCTTTAGGAGGTTTCTTTTTACAACACAAATTTTTTAAATACATCACAAATTTTTTTAAAAAAATTTAATATCTGCAAAATATCCACATTGTCTCTTTCTTTCTCCTTCATATATTCAAATGAATTTTCATAATCTTTCGAAAATAAATATTCCGGAGCTTTATTTTATACTACCGGAAATAAAATTCCGGCAACTACTGTTTAGATTACCGGAAATTAACTTTCAGTACTATGAAAAAAATGGGTTGTACCGAAAATATAATTCCGATACACTGAAAATTAGGAGAAATGATATCTTGTAAAAGCCTCAGAAAAAAGGATAAGAAACTATCTTTTTCAACCTATTTATTTTTTCCTCGAAAAAACCATTTGTGGTGATAAGAGGTTCCTCGAAAAAACCAATGGATGCAACATTTTTGTTGCATGACTTTGGCATCCATCAGGGAGTCAATGGGTGAAGCCGCTGACGGTGGAGTATCTTTTCGCCTATGGACCACACTGACCGTAGGACTCTTATACTATTCATAGGTGATGATAGATCCACCGCATCCTAAAGATATATACATAACGGAATTAAAAGTTCTGGTGTGAAGCAAATTTTTTAAAAAATAAGATATGAACCTGGTGAAGGTTAAGGTTATTATGGGAATACTTATTTATTTTTAAAAAAAATTATGATATATTAAAAAAATTTGTAATGTAAAAAATAACCTCTTAATCTTTATTCACTTCCCCCGGGCTTCACCTCTCCTTTTTGTTGACAATTCTCAAATGCTTGCACGCGAACCAAGGTCCAAGCTTTCTTGAATTCTTGCTTCACGTTGGCATCCCACTCCCACTGGTGATAGTCCAGTTCATTTTCTTTTGGATCTTCAACTCAAGTTCTCCTTGTAGCTTTAATTCACTTCTAAATTGTCAATTCCTTTACTCCTACCTAAAAATAACAAAAATGCAAAACACAAGAAAATCTATTGCCTTAATTGTATTTTTGGTCCTCCAAGTATCATGATTATATAATTTTAGTCCTCCAGATTTTAATTAAGCAAATTGGGTTTCCCAAGTATTACAATTGTATAATTTTGGTCCCACGGGTTTCAATTGCGTCAGTTGGATCCCCTAAGTATCACGATTGTATAATTTCGGTCCCCAAGTATGACGATGGTGCACTTTTTAATGTCAAATAGCCTATAATGCACATGTGAAACTGATTTGACACTTAGTGAGGCCAGCTTGACAACTTAGATGTCATTCCTATATGGCACTTAGTGATGTACATTTGACCATTAAAGTGTGTGTGATGTCAATGATGTCACATAAGAATTCCTTGTAAGCTGCCAAGTCAAACTCATTAAGTGCCAAATCAGTCCAACGTGGGTAGGGATGTCAACCGGGAGGGGAGTACTCCCCCGCTCCCCGTCCACGCCCCCCAGATTTTCCCCCGTCCCCGTCCCCGATCCCTGTCGTGGGGGATTTTTCTCCCCCATCCTCGTCCCCGCAGGTCCCCACAATCCCCTCGGAGACCCCGAAAATGCAAAATTCTCACCTACACACTCTAAGTTTAGTTCCACCAAAAGGTAATAATTTCAACTCTAAGTTCAGTTCATAATAAAATTACTCAAAATAAGGACAAGTATTACAACATTTCATGAAATCAAACTAATAATCAACCACATCAAAGTATTATAACATTTGATGAATCCAACTAATAATCAACCACACTAAGTATTACAACCAACAACAATTAAAACATGCGAGTCTTTGCGATCATTCTGGATGCTTATGTCCCTCTTTCCGTTGCCTACAAAATAAACACACAATCATCATCTCTTCATATAAATATTTTAAAAAATTATAAAGTAATTCAACAGTATATCCATTACCTCATTATCATCATCATTCTTATCGTCACTAACGGATTCAAATTGATGCATTATTTTTGAAGAACCTAACAAATAAAGAACCAAATTGACTTTCAAAAGAAAAATATTTATGAAAAAAATAAATAGAGGTGAATTCAAAATAAAATACATTACCTTGCATTTCTTTTCGTATCCAATCTTGAATACACATCAAAGCCTCCAAAGTGTCTTCATTCAACCTACTACGTTGTGAACTTAAAACACGACCACTAGCACTAAAGGCTAACTCTGAAGCAACTGTAGAGATGGGGATAGCTAAAAAGTCTCTTGCAATTTTTTGCAAAGTTGGGTATTTCAATCCATTTTGTTTCCACCAACCTAATATGTCAAAACTTTCTGCATTTGATTCATCAATCAAAACAGGCTCTTCTAAGTAGCAAGTTAATTCTAACTTCACATGTGTAGTTGCAGCATTTTGTTTGACAAATTGGACATAATCACACTTCCAAGTTGACTTTGTAACATGAGAAACATATGTCAATATCGATGCATTAGAATCACTACTAGCAGGAAGAACACTCCTATCCCTTGTTTGATATTCATCAACCAAATCTTGACATAGTTTCTTCACTCTTTCGAATTCCTCGGGAGCATCATCTCCATACATAAGAGGGAAGAAATAATTCAACAATGTCATTTTATACCTAGAATCCAAAACAGCCCCTATTGCCATCACTCCATTTATCAAACCCCAGTACTTGTCAAACTTCCATATTATACTTGTAGCCATGCTTTGGATGGTATCACTACAACAAGTTTCCCAACTTCTTAAAGCCAATCTTATTTCACAAATTTTTGGAAAATAAATATTTGATGTTGGTACTGAGTACCCGAGAACAACTCAGTGACACTAAAAAACATTTCCAACTTATCACAAATGTCACTTGCCATTTTCCAATCTTCTTCACTTGGCAAACATTTATATTCAGAATCACGTTGTGTTAAACGTTTAAAAACTTCTTGGTAAGGTAATGCAGAAGCAAGCATTAAATAAGTAGAGTTCCATCTAGTTCTACAATCAAGTGCGAGCTTCTTTCCATAAGTCATATTTAATTTATAATAAGTATCTCTAAATTTCTCTTCCCTCTTCGATGTTGCCATCCAAAAAGTAACACTGTCCCTAATCTTTTCAATAGATGTAGAAATTGTTGACAAGCCATCTTTTACTATCAAATTCAATATGTGCGCATAACAACACATATGAAATAATTCCCCACTCAAAACAAATTAAGAATATGACATCTTTTCAAACAAACGATCAATCAATGCATCATTAGTGCTACACTTATCAACAATTAATGTTGACAACTTTCTATCAATATTCCAATCCGTCAAACACTCTACCAAAACATCACATATAACCTCACCAGTATGTGGTGCAAGCACATAAATGAACCTAAAACAAACAATAATAAATATCACATAAGCATCAATCATAACATATACTAATTTACTAATAAAAGAAGGGAAACGTACCTAATGATCCGATTTTGCAAAGTCCAATTATCATCAATGTAATGAGCTGTAACAGACATATATCCCTTGTTCTGATTGCTAGAAGTCCACATATCGATAGTTATCGCAATGCGACTTCTATTCTTTGCAAGTAACTTCATTTGTTTTGACTTCTCACTTTCATATAACTTCATTATATCACTCTTGACAGTATTGCGAGAACCTATTTTGAACAAAGGTTGAATAGCATGGCTGTACCTTCTAAAACCAATATGATCGACCATCATGATGGGATATTCATGCAATATAATCATCCTCGCAAGTTCCCTCCTACCAACATCTTGATTGAATGTATAGTTGCCAACTACAAGTGATTCAGGTCTATTTCCCGTGGAACTTGCTGATTGTTCCATAACTTTTATTATGGATTGCTTTGGACCCCTCACAGTTCGAAGTTTACATGTCCTAATGTGGTCATGTAAGTGCTTAGTACCTTGTCTAGTGTCACCATCAAGTTTCATTTCACAATACTTTAATACTTCCTTCCATTTGTCATCTATCTTCTCCCTTTTAAAATGCTTCCAAACTTCTGAAGTTAATCCTCTTTTGTTAGGACTTGAGCACTCTTCTTGTTGATTTTGGTTTTCCATATTTGTGTCATTCGGCGGAGTTTTAGTTTGTTGTATATCTCCCATCGAATTTAAATTAGGTAACTTCAGTGGCCTCAATGCTTTCCATAAGACTATTAGGGCTTGTTTGGTGGTCAGGATAGGATAAGGATGGATAGGATATGAGAGCTGGATAAGGATAGGATAGGATATGAGCATGATAAGCTCTTATCCTGTCCAATGTTTGATGTGCATCAGATAATGATAGGATATAATATAAAATATCCACAAATGATAAAATTATCCTTATATCAAAATTACATTTTTTTTCAAAAATAAATTTTAATATTACGTGGTTGTTTTATACATTTAAATTAAAAAATATTTAATAATATATATTTTTGGCTTTTTAATTATAAATTAGTCCATTTTTTTAAATTATAAAAAATTAACTTTTTTTTCACTTATTATAAAAATTGTTAATTAAACCACATATTTTAATTAGTATTAAGGTTGACTAATTAGGTTTGAAACCGTAATTAAATAATAACAATATTAAAGATAAGAGATAAAAGAAAACATTTTCTTATCCTATCCTGATGGTTCTAACCCAGCTCCACCCGCAGGATAGAATTATAACTAAGTAACAGGATAGGATAAGCTAACAGGATAAGCTTATCCTATCCTGCTGGTTCACCAAACTACAGATTAAAACAGGACAGGATAGCTTATCCTATCCTGCCTCTCTTATCCTGACCACCAAACGGGTCCTTAGATGATTGACCTTCAACCATTGTTATACAATCTCCTGCAATACAGGTAAAAAATGCATATCAATATTACAGGCAGTGCATAGGCAATACAACTACACTAGCAACAGAGCATTTGAGAAGCACTACATCTCACTTAATGTAAGATGCTATGTCACAATAAGAATATTGTCACACAATACACCATTTTCACATAACAATACACTATTTTGCAGCATGATGCTATGTCACAGTAAGAATATTTTCACGCAATACACTATTTTCACACAACAATACACTATTTTCTAGCAAGATGCTATGTCATAGTTCAAGAATAGTTCCAACAATACACTAAAAATATTCCAGCAAGATGTTATGTCACAGCTCAAAAATATTTTCACACAACAATGAAAAACTAAAATAATGAATTTGGGATAGCTTTTCTTCTCTAATGAAAAACTAAAATAAACAATCTGAGATAGGTTTTCTTCCTGAGAATTCGAAGAGATTTACTTACCTTGAGGAAGAAGCGGTGCTGCAACGGAGAGAGAGTGAGGCGGAGAACCGGTTAGAAGCGGCGACGGTGCGTGAGCAGGACTGAGAAGACTCGGCAGCGGTGTGTGAGCAGGACTGACCGAGCAGAGGCGTCGGAGAGAGTGTGAGGCAGAGAACAGGCGACGACGTGTGAGCAGGACCGAGCAGACTCGATGGCGGCGTGTGAGCAAGACCGACCGGACGCGTCTCAGAGCAAGGGAGGGCCAGCGGATAGCGATGGCGGCTAGGGTTCACTGCCACTGATAGTGTGGCGGCTTGGGTTCTTCTTTCCAATTTTGCACAAATGAGTTAGGCCTATTCCCATGGTCTGAGCATTCACTTAATCTTATTAATTGTTTTAATATATTAGTTTTTTTTAAATAAATTGACTAAAAAAGGCATATATGTATACTATAATATATACCTATATTAAGGGTAGTTTAGTAATGTTCTCAAGGCTGGAGGTGTGATCCTCGTCCCCGAATTGATCATGGGGGGTTTTTGTTCCTCGTCCCCGTCCTCACGGGGAAAAACTCCCTCCCACGGGGCCCCGAATGGGGCGGTCCCCGCGTACGAGTGGAACTTGCAGTCTCTAAACGTGGGACACGTAGGCTACCGACGTTAAAAATTGCACTATCATGATATTTGAGGAACCAAAATTGCACAATCGTGATACCTAGAGGACCCAATTGATGCAATTGAAACATGGGGACCAAAATTACACAATCATAATACTTGGGGACCCAATTGGAGCAATTAAAACCTGGGGAACTAAAATTGCTCAATCGTAATACCTGGAGGACAAAAAGTGCAATTAAGCCAAATCTATTTAAAATCTTATTAAAATTATTAAAATAAGAATATTAATTCTAAACACTAACATAAACAAAGTCAAATTTGGGTCAAATTAAACATTCAATTCAACCTAATTGATGAAATCCACTCCAAAATAATAGATAAAATATAATAAGCTAGCATATTATCACCAATCAAATGAAGTCCAATGGAGAGGAGGTGACAAATGTAAAAGTTGTGGAGAAGATACTTTGTTCCCTACCATCAAGATTTGAGTATATTGTGGTAGCAATTGAGGAATCGAAAAATCTGGAAGAGATGACCATTGAATAACTTTAAAGCTCCTTAGAAGCTCATGAACTACGGTTGATAGCACAAAATTGTGATAAACTACCTGAACATACCTTCTTAGCTTAAGAATGGAAGAAAGAAGATAGAAGCGGTGAAAGAAACATGAGAGGTTGTGGCAGAGGCAAGTATAGAAAAAGAGGAAAAGGTAAAGCAAATAAAAGAATCCAAGATTGTGGTAAGGAAATGCTCAATTATGATCATGATCATCGAGGCAATTATTCAAAAAGAGGGGTGTACAGTGGAAGAGGTCGAGGAAGAAGGTTTGATAAGAGCAAGATTTAATGTCATGCATTCAACCGTTATGGACACTTTGCAGATGAGTGTTGGAATAACAAGAGTTCTCATAGTGCTGGTGAAGATGCTGGCTTTGCCAAAGATGAAGACGAACATGTTCTACTCATGGTCACAACAACAACTGATGAGTCAAATGCCAATTTTTGGTATCTTGACATATGATGTTCAAACCACAAGACTAGGATGAGAGATTGGTTTGATGACTTGTATGGAAGTGTTAAAAGCGAGGTTAGGCTTGCAGATAACAATGTTGTTACAACAGAAGGGACTAGAAGAATTCTGATCCAGCAGAAAAATGGTAAGTAGGCTTTTATTCATGATTTAGGTTATGTTCCTACCTTGAAGACCAATCATTTTAGTCTGGGCCAATTTCTTTAAAATGGTTATTCAATGAAGTTAGAGCAAGGAAACTTGATGCTGTTTGATAATAAGGGTAAGCTAATCTTGAAAGTACCTTTGTCCATGAATAAGACATTCAAGATTAACATCTAAACCGATAAATATAAGTGTTTGGCAGCTGTTGTAAAAGATGAGAGTTGGTTGTGGCATTTGAGATATAGACATTTGAATTGGAGAAGTCTTCAAGAAATGAGGAGAAAAAAAATGGTGCACGGTCTACCTCAAATTCGACGACCACATGAGGTTTGTCAAGGCTGTGTTCAAGCAAAACAACTTAGGAAGACCTTTAAATTAGAAGTTTAACCAAGAACTACTGATTTGTTGGAATTGGTATATATATTCATATGTGTGTGGCCTTATGAGTACTGCATCATTTGGAGGAAAAAACCACTTTGCCTTATTCAAGGTGATGGCATAAAAACAATATGGTGAAAAAATAAAAGGTGCTTAGGACACATGGTGGCGAAGAATATAATTCAAACGAATTTCAAAAATTCTATGATCAAAGGGGTATTCTTCATGAGGTGACAGCTCCATATACACCTCAACATAATGGTACAGCAGAGAGGAGGAATAGAACAATGATAAATATGACGAGAAGCATGCTAAAGGTAAGAAGTCACTACTTAATCATTTTGGGGGAGAAGCTGTATGTGAAGAAGTGTGGTCTGGAAGGAGGCTAAATGTGAGCCGCTTGAGAGTATTTGGATCATTATGTTTTCAACATATACCAAAAGAAAAAAGAAAGAAGCTAGATGATAGAAGTGAGTAAGTAATTATGTTGGGATTGAAGGAACCTATTTGAAACACAAGAAGAGGGGTTGAATTGTGTTTCTTATGTTTTTAAAACTTTTCGTAAAGCAGATATAAATTTTCGCAAAGATTGGACGATAAAACAACAACGGATGGGGAGAGCGTTTCCAAACACCAATTGGACGCTTACTTAGGAGGATTAATATAGGAATAAGTGCGTTAAGAAAGCAATTCAATCCCAAAGAGTTAGTTAGAAGATAGACTAAAGTAATAATAAAGGAAAGAAAAGAACACAATGATGTTATCCTGGTTCACTCTTCACCAAAGAGCTACGTCCAGTCCTCTCTACTAGAGAGCTTTCTCCACTATAACAAAAACCTTTTGTTACAAGTATTCAACACCTCTTCAGGCACACTAAGTATTCTTTCTACGCAAGCATATTCAGGCTCACTAAGTATTCTTTCTACACAAGCCTCTTCAGGCTCAACCAAGTAAGGTTTCGAAAAGATTTGTTGTTCGCCTAACTGACTAAGAGTGAGAGTATGAAACTTAAGCTTAGAACTCTAATCCAAAACTCTTCACAGAGAGTGATATGAAAGTTAAATATCAAAGTAAGCTTGTAAGCTTAGATTTCTTTCTTGATAGCTTGTATGCTTGTATATTTCTCAAGTTCAGTTGTGCACCTATCTATTTGCATCTTCAAGATGAGAGATATTTATAGCAATCTTGTTTTGATCAACTTCAGTCTTCAACGGTTGGAAAAGGATCCGTTCTGATTGAGCATTAAATGCGTTGGACCATTGAGTCTGATAACTTGTTGAGGTTTCTGATCAGCAAAGCAGACTATCAGGCTTGATAGCTTAAAGAGGTGCTGACACCTTTTCCTTGAACTCGAAAGTTGCCTATTGTCTTTCCTTTTAGAGAATGTCAAAACCTTTTTGTGTCAGGGACGGACTGGCTTCAGCTTTCGATGGTACGAAGATTACAAAGAATGTTTGTCCAAAGGATATAAGCTTTTTACACATAGAATAATAAATTCAAAAGATTACAAGTGTGTTTGCACTTAAAACAATAAAGCTTATTGGACTTTAACGATTACAATACAAAATAGAAAAAGTCTTTGGACTCAAGATACTATCGTTTAAAAAGACTTTTTATCGTCTGGTCTGAGCGAGAGCTAATCCGGTTTGGACTTTGTACGAGCGTAAGTCTTTGGACTTAGAAAGTCTTTGGACTTATATATATTATCCTGCACACTTAAGATAAAGGTTTAGCCCATAGATAATCTTTGTTCTTCTAAAATTAGTCCTTTGTTAACATCAAAACTTAAGGGATTAGTGGACCATAACCACTTTGATTCCAACAATCTCCCCCTTTTTGATGATGACAAAACATACTAATTTGATTGAACAAAGTTTCCTAAAGAGCTGCGAAGCTCCCCCCTAAGAAAAAGATTATAAGCATATAAAGCATATATGAGTAGAGTAAAAACATATAAGAGTGAATGCGAGCAAGGCTACTCTGAATTTAATTTTCAATCAAATATCCCTTTCTCCCCCTTTTTGTCATCAGACAAAAGATAGAAAACACATCACAGTCAGTGTAAATAGTTAAAAAAAAGGTTAAGAAGGTGGAGGTGGAGGAGGTTTCAAAAAAAGGTTCTGAAACATAGAGGCAATCTGTTGGAGTAGCACTGCATTATTTGTTTCGATAGATCTCTGGACGAACTTTTGATATTCCGGAGGAACAGCAGAGACAGAGCTCTCAGCAGTTTCCTTAGTTGCATCCAGGTTCCGTTGGCCAGGGATCATACCTAAAGCATTGGACGGTGAAGGATCAGCAGGATGCACCACAAAAAGAGGAATAGGTTGAGACTTAGAGGGTTCTAAGTCTGCAACTTGTTCAACTTCTTCTGCATGCTCTTCAGGACAAGGGTCCTCGTAGACAATCTTTGTGTCCCCAGTTTCTTCAGGAATGACTGGAGGTGGAGCTAGAGGTAGAGGTGGAGGTGGAAGTACCTTAAGAATGATCTCAGCGTCATCAAGTTTGTTTTCTCGCCATATGGGTTTAGGATCAGGAAGAATGTCTGTTGGGTACAGAGGAATTCCAAAGATATTGTCTATTATCAAGAAGTCAGCATCAGGGAATCTGTACTGTCTTGGATATGTACGAGTCTTCATCTTTTCCTTGTCTAATAAACCAGATGTGGACGCTTCCCTAGCGCATCTCCAAATGAAGTTCTCCTACTAGATTCGAGCGTCTGGGTCAAATCTCTGAAAAGGATCCTTTTCCCGGAGGTGGGCTAGCTCTACTGAGTCGTCTCTTGGTTTAGTCCAGAAGAGAGGATAAAAAATAGTCTTGTAAGGCGACGTCCATGTTTCTAGCCTTTTTCTTCCATCTTTGTTTTTGTTGGGGTCCAGCATTGGGATTCTTGGACAAATTCGAGGAGGGACGACTCCTACTCTGGTGTTCTCCGTTCTTTTCCAGAAGCTTTTGGTAGGATGTGATGAATCTTGGCTTCTCTTGTCATGTCACATTCCATTCTGACAACATAGTAAGGTAAGAAGTCTCTAACATCAAAGTATTCTTTCCAGGCTGAGGGATAACTTGGAATGAACTTGATGTCTTGATCAATAAAGATGTTGGTCAAACCATAAGTTCTTGATCTTCTTTCTTCTGTGGTTTTGCAACTTCCTTTTCTTCATTAAGAATTACAACATGTTTGGCAACATTTTAGTGACACCATTGGAACGCCTTGTCCTTAATGAGATTAGGATAGATCTTCCTTGGAGGGAACTTTTTCTGTTCAAGACGGACTAGCAAGGGTCCATAAGCATTGAAGAGTTGACTTGGCAGAGGACCGGTGGATGTGTAAGGGATGTGATAGTAACCATGTTCAGGAGGTGGACCAGAGGGGTTTTGAGGTGGAGGGGAAGGTGTTTTATATTGGGATTCTGGTGGAGGGATTGCATCTTTTGGATGTTGGGAAGTGGAGGGAGGTGTGTGTTTTAGGAATAGCGTGGGGAATCTCCTTTTAACATCAGCCCAGTTAGAGCTTTCGTTAGCGAAAGTGATTCTGGGTATACGTCTATATTTCCTTTTTGGGTAAAGCATTCTGGGATAAGGTGCTCCTTAGGGTTTAAAGGGATGGTTTCCCCATGGTGTAAACCAGTCTTGAGGTTCAGATGGTGAGGGTGATGATGGTCTTTATGGTGAAGGAATGGTTTGTTTTTGAGGTGATGTGGAAGGTGAAATAGTTATGGACGGTTGAGAGTCCAAAGTCAAGTCGTCAACCTCAATTGGTTGCTCTACAAAAGGAGTAATAATTGAACTAGATTGAGGTACAATATTACCTTTAGTTTTAGATCTAGTGGATCTTGCCCTTGTTGCAACAGGTTTAGGCCGAGAGGCTTCAGAAGTAGACTCCCTTCTAGGACCTTTGATCACCCTAGAGATAGGCTGATCGTCCTCATCTTCCTCATCAACAGATGCTAGAACCAGCTTCCTTTTTCTTGAGGGTTTGACAGAAGCTATTGGACGAGCAGAAGATGTCTTAGCTTTTGGATGAGCAGGCTCTATTGAGCGTCCAGCAGAGAATTGTTGATTAGATGCTTCATCAATACCTTACGGCTGAACACCTTTCAACTTCCCTTCTTTCTTGAACTTTTTGAGACAGTCCAGTTGCATCATCACCAAGCTTTGCTTACTAAACTCTGGTTGATGCACACGATCAATGCCATGAACACCAAAATATTTGAGTTTATGTTTTGGAGTCAGGGACAAAAGATCATTGTAGACCAAATGCTTCTCAGAGATTTTTGAAAGCACAGCAATATAAAGAATGACAATATTCTTCCCAGACCCTTCAATAGCGTACTTGAAGCAAGTGAAGAGAAGGTGTGGAAGGTTGATTTGCCTTTCTAGAATCTGGTAAACTAGGCAAAACTGATGTGCCTTTGAGACATTATCCTTCGAACCAGCTTTATGAAGGATTGATTTGTTCAAAATCTGATGACGAGCCTTAGCCTTGTCAGTCATTCTTGAGGCTATAAGCTTGTCAGATAGGTTCTTCAAAAGACATTATTTGATGGTGTCAGAACCACAAAGTTCTTCTTCCCATTTATCTTCACTGGTGATTCCAGATTGGGCACAACCAACGGCATTGGAAATGGTTGCTTCAGAGACAAAGGCTTTCGTTGTTGAGAACCTTGTTTCTGATTTCCTTTGCAGAGATTGTAGGGTTTATCCAGAATTCCATTACAAGAATTGGGTAGATGATTGGAAAATCTGCAAAGAAACTTGACCAACCAGCAGCTTGAATATTTGGGGAAATGTCTATCCCGTTATCAGCGAATAATTTCATATTGAACTTGAACTCAACCAGTACATCAGCTGTCCGAACATCAAGATTCTTTCCTTTACCCTTAGTGGTCATGGAGGTGGATGAGGCCATTGTTTCAAAGAAGAGGGTTTTTCGCAAAATGTTTATTTTATTTTTCTTTTCAAAGAGAGAGATGAAGGTGAGGAGTTGTGTAAAGGTTGCTCCTTTAACAAAGGACGCTTTATAGGCCAAAAACCGTTCTTATTTCAAAGAGAAATTTTAAACTAAAAAAAAGATGGTGAGGCGAGGTACATTAAATATCTGACACAAGTATCAGATTTTGAAACCGTAAAAAGCAGTTTTGCAAATAATGAAAACGGAACTGACTCAGTTAGGGAATGAGAAATAAATTTTCATTCAATAAAGATTTAGTTTAATTAATGCATTGGACTAGCAATCAACACATATTGGACTCACATGTAATGAACTAAGGCAAATATTGGACACGTGCATTGGACTCACAAATGATCAATGAAATGCATATTCAGATATTTCCTTATGAATGTGAACCTATCTTCAGCTAAAGGCTTGGTGAAGATATCTGCCCACTGATGGTTAGTATCAACAAATTGAACATCAATTATTCCTTTTTGCACATAATCTTTAATGAAATGATGCTTGATTTCTATATGCTTTGCCCTGGAATGCAATATGGGATTTTTAGATAGATTAATGGCAGCAGTGTTATAACACATTATTGGAATATTACTTACAAACACGTTGTAGTCTTCCAATTGATGTTTAATCTAAAGAAGTTGTGAGTAACAGCTTGCGGCAGCAATGTACTCAGCTTCAGCAGTTGATAGGGCAATTGTGCTTTGCCTTTTGCTTGATCATAAGACTAGATTGGCTCCAATGAAGTGACAACCTCCACTGGTTCTCTTTCTTTCTATTCTATTTCTAGCATAGTCAACATCACAGAATCCAACTAATTTGTATTCATCAAATTTCTTATACAAAAGACCCAGATTAGTAGAACCTTTGAGATATCTAAAGATCCTCTTTACTGCTGAGAGATGAGACTCTCTTGGATCAGATTGAAATCGAGCACAGAGGCAAACACTAAACATGATATCCGGTCTGGACGCAGTTAAATATAAGAAGGAACCAATCATACCTCTATATACCTTTTGGTCTACCTTTTTATCTTTGTCATCCTTGTTTAGTACGGACGCTGGATGTATCGAGGTATTCATTGGTTTACAATCATCCAACTTGAAGCGTTTCAGAAGCTCTTTTGTGTACTTCGTCTGATAGATGTACACTCCGTCCGATGTTTGCTTGACTTGAAGTCCGAGGAAGAATTTCAATTCTCCCATCATACTCATTTCAAATTCTTTTTGCATTAGCTCAGAAAACTCTTAACAAAGAGATTCATTTGTTGCACCACATATTATAACATCAACGTAAATTTGTGCAACAATAAAATTCTTTTTACTTGATTTTCTAAAAAGAGTTGTGTCCATTTTTCCTCTTGAGAAACCATTCTCCATTAGGAATGTGTTGAATCTCTCATACCAAGATCTAGGAGCTTGTTTGAGTCCGTATAAAGCTTTCTTAAGCTTATATAGATGCTCAGGATGGTTTTGATCTGCAAAACCAGGTGGTTGAACACCATAAACTTCTTCATTAATGAAATTGTTCAAGAAAGCACTTTTTACATCCATTTGATAAAGCATGATGTTATGATGTGCAACATATGAAAGTAAAATGCATATGGCTTCTAGTCTGGCTACAAGAGCGAAGGTTTCAGTGTAATCAATACCTTCCTCTTGTGAGTAGCCTTGAGCAACTAACCTTGCTTTATTCCTTACAACTTTACCATCTTCGTCCAGGTTGTTTCGATAGACCCACTTGGTTCCAATGACAGACTTAGTCTTTGGCAAGGAGCCTAGCGTCCAAACGTTGCTTCATTGAAACTGGTTAACCTTCTCTTGCATAGCGAGGATCCAACATTCATCCATTAAGGCTTTGTCCACAGACTTTGGTTCCAGTTCAGAGATGAAGGCTGAGTCAGCTTGTTCTCTGAAGGTTGACTTTGTCCGGACTCTATCATTTTGGTTTGCCAATGATTTGATCCTCAGGGTGATAAGTTCTGAATTGCCATGAACGAGGGGTGTTAGCTACTTGCAAAGACGTTGATACGTCCTGAGTTGCATCTGATACTTCGTCTTTGATAAGCGTTGGATGTTCTTTTGTATCATTCAGATTTATATCTGCAAAAGATTCGCCTAGCTCTGATAATCTGTTATCAAGCTGTTTGTCATTGAACTTAACATGGATGGATTCTTCAACAACTAAAGTTCTAGAGTGGTAGACTCTAAAAGCTTGGGACGTTTTAGAGTATCCTAATAATATTACATATCTACTTTGGCATCAAACTTACCAAGTTGATCCTTAGTATTTAAAATAAAACATTGACATCCGAAGGGGTGGAAATAAGAAAAGTTGGGTTTGCTTCCTTTCCACAGTTCATAAGGAGTTTTATTCAGGATTGGTCTTATGTATACTCTGTTTTGAATGTAGCAGACAATATTTACAGCTTCAACCCCGAAGTGTTTAGGAACATAATTATCACCGAGCATTGCCCTAATCATCTCTTGAAGAGATCGGTTCTTTCTCTCAATAACACCATTCTATTATGGTGTTTTAGGGGCAGAGAAATTGTGATGAATACCATTTTCATCACAGAACCTTTGGAAAAGCTCATTTTCAAATTCGCCTCCATAGTCACTTCTGATTGAGCTTATACATATGCCTTTTTCATTCTGAACGGGCTTACAGAATATAGTAAAGACCTTGATAGATTCATCCTTGTGATCAAGGAACTTAACCCATTTCCATCTAGTATAGTCATCTACTATGACAAACCCATATTTCTTACCGCTAACAAAAGCAGTTCATGTTGGACCAAACAGATCAAGATGCAACAGCTCTAGTGGCCTTGGAGTACTAACAATGTTCTTGGACTCAAAAGATTTCTTAACTTGTTTTCCTTTTTGGCACGTATCACAGAGAGTGTCCAATCTATACACAATCTTTAATAGACCTCTTACGAGGTTATACTTGTTTAGTCTTAAGATTGATCTCAGACTTGCATGACCAAGTCTTTTGTGCTAGATCCATCGCTCATCTTCAACAAACACTAGCCATGATACACTTTGATTTGATAGTTCCCCCAAGTTAATCTTATAGAGATTATTTTGCCTTTTGGCAGTGAATAAGATGGACCCATTATAGGGTTCTTGACCATACACTCACCTTTAGTAAAGGAAACATCAGACCCACTGTCACATAATTAACTTATGTTAAGCAAGTTGTATTTTAATCCTTCAACCAGAAGAACATTATCAGTAGAGGGAAAATGATGCTTACCAATCTTACCAATTCCAACTATCTTTCCTTTCTGATTGCCTCCAAAGGTGACCCATCTACCAGTCTTTTCACGTAGTTCTTGGAACATAGACTTTCTCCCGCCATCCACTGTCCAAGTATCAGGACTGGGGTCTTCTTTGTATTGCTAAGCAGATCTCATCTTCTTTCGATTCAGCGTCTGATGAAGTGTTTGCCATCAAACAGAAGTTTGAGGAAGAAGGACTCCTTGGACTGAACAATTGCTCTAAGGTGTCCAGTTTCTCCTTAGCAGTTTCAAACTGCAAGACCATCTCCAATCTTGGTCGATCAAGAGCATTGATGAGACACCAGTTGGCACGAGCATTTAGCGAATATCGTCTGATATCCTCATTCGTCCAGTCAGCTTCAGGTTTGGATGCTGTTGAGGCGTCCTCAAGAGTGATTGTTGGACGATGATCTTGTTGGGGTAAGCCCTAGTAGCCAATCTATTTTGAGTAGATAATCATTTGTATCATGACTTTGATCATATATTTGATATATGTATAAGGCATTTATTTATTATTTTATATTTGATGATCATATATATAGCATAATAAAGTCCTTAGAATAGGTAGTTCATTTAATGGAACATCAAGTATGACTTAACCGTGAGATGCCATTAAATTATAGCACACTATTTTTAAATATCCATAGTCAAGTATTATTATTAATAAAGACAATAATAATACATTGAGACTATTATGTGAGTGTACTGATGACCACATCTCAGGGTCATAGATATAAGATATCAAGTCTTCACATAAGTATAAATATTAGTGGAATATTCATACTGGAGTGACCCGCTATAAGAACGCTGCATAATAGTTATGTAAGTGTGATAAGCGATTCTCATGGTGACCATAGTGAAGTAGTCCTTCGACTTGAAGTCACTACGATTCCTAACGTATGTAGTTGTAGACTTTAATACTACTAAACGTTGCCTGTAACAGGACAACTATAAAGATAGTTATATGGCCTACAATGAAACACGTTAAGGAATGTGAGTGATGTAGATAGGATTCGTCTCTCCTACATACGAGGGGTAATGTCTATAGGCCTATTGATGGTATGCGACGTAAAAATGCATGGTCATGCTTAGGTGGGACAATATGAGATATTGGGCTGATATGATCGTACATCAATTACTAGATCAAGAAATTAAGGATGACACATTTATGCCTTGTATTCAATTAAGATATTGTGGCGAAAGGACGTTGACTTCACATAATATATATGGTGACAACAAGGTTTTAATTGTATCACCAATATTCTAAATAATTGGGTAGAAATGATGTATTGCTAGATGCCGCTCGTTGTTTATAATATTAATTGATTATTAATATGATTAATAATAATTAATATTATTGCCAATTAATTGAGAACCTATAGGGTCACACGCATAGAGCAAATGTTCAGAGAATTAATTTAATTGATTAATTAAATACGATTTAATTAATAATTAAATGTGATTGATTTAATTGATTAATTAAATATGATTTAATTAATTATTAAATGAGGATAAGTTTAATTGATTAATTAAATATGATTTAATTAATAATTAAACATTGGGCCTATAGCGTACAGTGGCCCAAGTTAGTTAGGTTAAGTGAGTGACAGCTATTAGTAAGCTGTGCAAGTCACTTAAGCAACACACAACACTGAGAACTCATAACGACCGATGTACTCTATTGACAGCTGCTCCTCCTTTCTCTCTTTATGTGTCACGCCTCTCCCAATCCTGATAGCTAGCACTACGCTATCTCTAAGGGTGACAAATGGATTGATTGGATAAATTTTTATGCGGATTATAATGGATGGATTAAAAACAATCCACTACGATCCATTAAAATTTCATTAAAAAAAATCCAATCCATCTATGATCAATTTAAAAAAATTCATCCAATCCATCCATTAACAATTTTTTTACGGATGGATATCCAATCCATCCATGAAAAATATTTTAGAAAATTAAATAATTTTTATTAGTATTTCCAAATAAAATCTCTTATCCATCCAGAAAAAAAAAATTAAAAATAATTTTTTCCTATTTCTTTGTAATTAACAATTCATCACAAATCTACCTAAAAAGAATGTAAATCGTGAGAGCAAACCACAAAAAAATATAAGGTTCTTTTTATAATAGCAGCAAATTGATTTAATTTTTGAAGTTATGATTTTTTTATGATTTATTTATTTTTTTCATTTTTATCCAATGGATTATTTTTTTTTGTTTTATGAAGTGGTCCAACGGATTTTAGAATAATGGTGGATGGATCACAACCATCCGTAAAATAAAATAATCCAATCCATCCTGTCCATTGTTACTTTTTTTTTTTGCAATGGATGGATTGGATGGATTTTCCTTTGGATGGACTGAATGGATGATGGACAATTGAATTTTTTTGCTATCTCTAACGTTGGTTTGCTTGCGTGGACTGAGTAGAGGTATTGCTACTTTGCGATACTCGTGATAGAGAAGCATTTTCTGATGGTGGTTATGGCTGGACAGTTATCGCAATCTTACGATCCGAGATTCGTTAACCGTTGGATCAGGCTGATTTTTGGAAAGCAGGTTCGTGACATGTAGATCTACATCTTCACCGGTCAGTTTTGCAATACGAGGTCTGGAGTGAAAGTTATGAGCATCGCAAGTATCAGCGTTTTTGGCTAACCGGTGTTGTTGGCACGCTCACAGTGTTCGCAGTAAAGCTACGCTTCAAGAGGTAAATACAATATCTTTGTGATTCATGTACAATACGTGATCATTTAGTAAAGGGTTTTTTCCGCTCAAGAGGATTTTATAAATTGTTTTTAAAAATTATCCCTCTTGAAACCCCAACAGTGGTATCAGAGAGTCGGGTCGTAGTTTGCCATGTATCCTAGGATTGTTTGCCATTATATGATAACATGTTTATTGCTTTTAAATATGATTTGTATGTTTAAAAGCATGTTTGTATGATTTATATGTGATATAAATCTCTTTGAACATGTTTTGTGTAGTTGGTTGTACTCCTGACATAAACAAGGAATAGCTTTTGGAATCCTGCTGCGCCGTTTGGCACGGCCGTGCTCCCTGTAGCGCGGTCGTGCACGTTTAAATTCGCGTTAGTGAACACGTAGCATGGCCGTGCGCCGTTTGGCACGGTCGTGCCACTTTTGAACAGCGTCAGCGAGTTTTTAGCACGGCCGTGCGTCGTTTGGCACGGCCGTGCACATGTTGTACAGCATCAGCGAGCTTTTGGCACGGCCGTGCTGATGGACAGAATGTGATTTGTCCCTTTTGCATATTTATAAATTGTTTATTAAATGTGCGATATATGATTATGGCCCTAGTTTTGGTGTTTAATTTTCTTTGGTAAATACGGCCTGCGTGTCGTGATTTATTACATTTATTTTATAAATACGGAATGCATGTCGTGACATTTACTTTATTTATTTTATTTTAAATTTTTTACATTGTTCGGGTTGACATGGAGGCAACACCGGATCATGACGCCAGTGGGAGAAACTTTGAAAGTTTTCTCGAGGGTCAAAGATTGTAATAATTAGTTTTAATTATTGCACATTAAGAGGCCATAATCATAATACCTTTTATATATCTTGTATGTTTATGTATGTGATGCATGAAATGTATGAGATGTATGATTTAAATTTGGAATTTAAATTGTAAGATAGCATGTATGTGATTGTATGCTTAATATGTTTTGAATGTATGTAAGCTAGTATGCCATGTATGATATGAGAGACGTTTATATGATAAACAAGCCGGTGAGATCACTTAATTATTAAATTCCCTCCATAAATTAAGTTATTAAATGCCTCCTGATGAGTGGCACTAGTCAAGGCCAGAATCATTTAAGTGTGGGTCATGCTACAGCTGAACACCTTAATATATTCCGGTAAGACGCGAAAGGTGAAATAACCTACTGCCAACCATTAGGTTGAATTTAACTAAGTGTAATCAATATGATTGAAATGGCTTAGAGGCATGAGGTTGGGCATTAATCCATATGATGGATTAGAATAAGGAGTTATTCACCCAACTGGTCCAAGAATCACATTGGATGTAATTGGAAAGAAGTTTCCTACCTAAATAGCTGAGTTTTGGGCGATCAGCCACAACTGACTCAGAACGAGGTGAAATATGGATCTTGGTCCCACTAGAAAATCTTTCAATGGGATTTTCCGAGTCAATGATGAGGGTCATTGATTTGAGTAAAATAGTGGGAGAGTATTTTATAAAAGACCTATAAAATATGTTTTAATCATGATACTTATAGTCTGTATGTTTCTGTATTAAATAACCATGGCTACAAACATAACTTTTATTTTATTGTTGCGATACATCCTTAAGAAGGATGAGTTATCTAGAATCAATTTTCTGGATTGGTACATATTTTGAGGATTGTCCTCAAGTACAAGAAAAGAACTGTATGTTCTCAAGCAATTAATTCTCAAGCAATTTGTTGCTACTACCATAAGGGTCGAAAGGGATGCTTAATAGAAGCATCAAGTCGATGCCATTGGTGTACGACATCTCATGCTTGCAATCATAGAGATGTGTGATATGATCATGCACCTCTTGATGCTCTAACAAGAGCTAGCAAGGCATAAGAGGTACTAGAAAGAGTATAAAGGCAAGAAAGGAAGTATGACTTCCTGTTCAGGCATACTTGTTATAAAAGTCAACATATCTACTCCAACATTATGGGTATAGAATACCGCATATAGATCTCACATTAATGTGAAGGATCAAAGGGAGTGAGACAATGACTAAAAGGTAAAGGTCTGTCCTAATAGTGGAAATGAAGCAAAAGTTGCAACATTGACTATAGAAGTTTGAATTTACCATTAGGTAAAGGTATATTCTATGAGTGGAAATGAGCAAAAGTTGCTACATTAACTACAAGAGTTTGAATTTGCCTTATGGGAATTAATGGAAGTATATAATTGTTATTTTATTCCAGCTGATAATAGAAACATCATTTCTATATCTTGTATGGACAAGAAAAGATTTGGAGTTGCAATAAAAGGAAAATTTGTTGTTCCATTTATTCAACGGATGTCTTCTACGCTAGTATTTATATGAGATATGGACTTTGTGTCCTTGATCTCGATATACCCATCTATAACATAAATGTGAATAGCGTCAAACCAAGTGATTTGGACCCTCTATGCATTTAGCAATATCTTTAGACCATATAAGTAAGAAGCACATTTTCAAGTCCACTAATATGGACTCTTAGACTCATCCAATTATGAATTGTTTGAGGTCTGTGAATCTTACTTGTTTGGAAAGATGACTAAGCTCCATTCACTAGTAAGGTGGAAGGGCTGGTAATCTTTTGGCATGATAAATTGTGATGTATGAGGGCCTCTAAACAAGTTTTCTAGAAAACAAGTTTTCGTACTTCGTCTCGTTTACTGATAACTTCAGTAAAGATAGATTTGTGTATGACACAAATAAAAAAATCTTTGAAATGTTCAAAGAATTCAAGAACGAAGTGGAGAACAAATTTTGGAAGAGTATTAAGATCATGCGATCAGATCGTAGTGGTAAGTACTTAAGCCAACTGTTTGATGACTATCTGACGGAGTGTGAGATAATATCTCAACTCACTCCTCCTGGAACACCATAATGGAATGGTGTGTCTGAGAGGAGAAATCGCACCTTGTTGAACATGGTACGATCTATGATGAGTCAATTAGACTTCTCTGAATCTTTCAGGGGATATGCGTTATATACAACAACTCCCACATCTAACCGTGTTCCATCTAAGACAGCTAAAAGACACCATATGAGATATGGACTGGTATGCGACCAAGTATGTCTTTCATTAAGATTTGGGGTGTCAAGTTTATTGAAATGTTTGGTTTCAAATAAGCTTAAACCCAAGTGTGACAAATGTATCTTTGTGGGGTATCCTAAAGATGCAAACGAACACTATTTCTACAACACCTCCGAGGATAAAATGTTTGTCACTAGGACTGGAGTGTTCCTTGAGAAGGAACACATCTCTAAGGGAGACAGGAGGAGAAATGTAGAACTTGGATTAATCCAAGCACCACAGAGTACTGACCCGCCTGCAATGGAACAAGAACCGGTTCCACAAGAAGTTGTGGTCCAACCACCAGTTCAAGTAACACAAGACTCGCGTAGGTTAAATAGGACACGTCATCGACCTGATAGATATGGAATAATCCTAACTCAAGAAGGTGATGAACCGCTCATGGAATCATGATGAGCCTGTGACTTACCAGGAGGCCGTATTTGGCCTAAATTCTGAGAAGTGGCTAGGAGCCATGGGATCCGAAGCAGAATCCATGTACACTAGCTAGGTATGGACCTTAGTTGAGTCACCTGAAAGGGGTAAAACCCATAAGGTACAAGTGGTTCTTCAACAAGAAGACTAACATGGATGGGAAGGTGAATACCTTTAAGGAGCGACTGATTGCGAAGGGTTTCGAGCAAATTCATAGTATGACTATGATGAGACCTTTTGTCCAGTTGCATTGATTCAAATCCCATTTGCTATTGCTTCATAGTATGACTATGAGATCTGGCAAATGAATGTCAAAACAGCATTCCTTGACAGGAATCTTCTCGAGGATGTGTACATGGCACAACCTGAGAGTTTTGTCTATTCAGAGAATGCTGGAAAGGTTTTGCAAGTTGTAAACATCCATTTATGGATTAAAGCAAACTTCCAGAAGTTGGATTCTTCGTTTTGATGTAAATTGTAAGACAGTTTGGATTCATCAAGAACGAGGATGAACCTTGTGTGTACAAGAACAAGGTTAGTGGGAGTATAATTATTTTTTCTCGTATTGTATGTATATGACATACTACTTAAGGAAACAATATTCCTCCACCATAAAAATGTGAAAACATGGTTAAGGAATTATTTTTCAATGAAGGACTTAGGCGAAACGTCCTATGTATTAGGAATCGGGATCTATGGAGATAGATCGCTGAAATTGTTAGGCCTTAGTCAAAGGTACACAAATTGACAAATTGTTTGGGCGCTTTAAATGTGCATGATTCCAAAAGGGTATCTTGCCTATGTCACGCGGCATATACCTGTCCAAGGGACAGTCCCTGTTACATCTTATGTAAAGGGAACGCATGAATAAGATTCTATATGCTTCGACAATTGAATCTGTTATATATACCATGATATGTACTCGAACAGATGTCTCGTATGCTTCAAGCATGATGAGAAGGTACCAATCCAATCCTAGTGAAGGTCACTGGACCGAAATCAAGAATATCCTTAAGTACTTGAGAAGAACTAAGGATTTATTCTTGATCTAAAAATGGTGAGGAAGAGCTCATTGTAATGGATTACACTGATGCTAGCTTCCAAACCGATAAAGATAACTTTAGATCGCTATTTGGTTGTGTTTTGCCTTAATGGTGGCGCTGTGAGCTTGAAAAGGTTTCAAGCTTGAGACGGTTGCTGATTTTATAACGGAGGCGGAGTATATAGTTACCTTAAATACAAATTTAGAGGCCGTTTGGATCAGAAAGTTCATTTATGAACTAATCAAAGTTCCTAACTTTGCGAACTCCATTGATCTCGTCGCGATGATGATGGATTAATCGCCTAAGTGAAGGCAACTTGATCTCACTAGTGATCCAAACATATACTTAGGTGCTTCCATCTCATTCGATAGATGATCGATAGAGGAGATGTGAAGATGTGCAGAATGACAACACTAAACAATCCACTATTGAAGTCTCTTGCTCAGTGGTAGTATGACACTCACACTAGACCGATGAGTGTTATATTGATGCCCGATTGGCTCTAGTGCTAGTGGGAGACTATTGGGGTAAGCCCTAGTGGCCAATCTATTTTGAATAGATAATCATTTGTATCTTGACTTTGATCATATATTTGATATATGTATAAGGCATTTATTTATTATGTTATATTTGATGATCATATATATAGCATAATAAAGTCCTTAGAATAGGTAGTTCATTTAATGGAAAGTCAAGTATAACTTGACCGAGAGATGCCATTAAATTATAGAACATTATTCTTAAATATCCATAATCAAGTATTATTATTAATAAGGACAATAATAATACATTGAGACTATTATGTGAGTGTACTGATGACCAGGGACGGAGCCAGACTTGGATGTTGCAGGGGGCCAATCATTAATACTAAAGCTCATCCAACAAATATATATGCATCAAATTTCATATAAAATATTCCTAATTATATCAAAACATTAATTACATTCGTAATCTATCAAAATAAAAAACGTCTCTCATCTCGTCACGAAAATCATCTATAATTGAATCTATATTAAATTTTTAACAATTTTCTTTTTAATGTATACAAGCAAATAGTCGATTAAATATTCATTGTTCACATCTTATTGTGAGGTGTAGTCTTAACTATTAATAAAAAAAATTATATTAAATTAAATTAATAAAAAAAAATTATGTTAAATCCATCTAATAAATAAAAAATATAACAATTAACAATAATCTTACAGCGGCTAAAAGAATATGAAAGCAAAAGATAAAATAAGCAAAAAAAAAGGAATAAGATAAAAGAGAAAACATAGATAGGGTACAATATAATAGAAAACATATGAAAAAAAAATAATAATAGATCTGTACATTGGTTATAATAATAGAAAACATTAGAAAAAGAAATAATAAAAAACAATAATAGAAAACGTTGGTACAGTGGCTATAAGCAAAAAAAATAATATAAGAAAGTATGTGGAATATGAGAAGAAATAATTAAAAAAAAATGATAAAATATTAAAACAGTGGAAGCATTTTTTGAATTGAAGATTCAATAAATATTCAATTTGCTCCCTGAAATTATAAGATCGTATCAACTTAGTCCCCCACATAATCAATATTCCAAAATGATCCTTGGAATTACAAAATGTAACAAATGCATCCCTGACATTATTACCAACTTAATGTCATTATAATCCATATAAATATTAACGGATGAACGAATCTGATTAACTTTCTACAATTTCAGGGATTATTTTGAAATATTGATAATGTAGGAGATTAAATTAATACAACCCTATAATTTTGGGGATCAAATTGAATATTTACTCATTTAAGATCTGCCACACAACCACATAACTGACATAAGGATATTACACTCCGCACAAGGACATATTAAGATATTCTTCCTCAAATATTAAAATGAAAAAATTGCTAAATGCTAGTAGGGGGCCAGGCCCCGGTTAACTAACACATAAGTCCGTTCCTGTTGATGACCACATCTTACGGGTCATAAATATAAGATATCAAGTTTTCATATAGGTATAAATATTAGTGAAATATTTATACTGGAGTGACCCGCTATAAGAACGTTGCATAATAGTTATGTAGGTGACATAAGCGATTCTTATGGTAACCATAGTGAAGTCGTCCTTCGATTTGAAGTCACTACGATTCCTAACATATGTAGTTGTAAGCTTTAATACTATTAAACGTTGTCTGTATCAGGACAACTATAAAGATAGTTATTGGGCCTGCAATGTTGAGGAATGTGAGTGATGTAGATAGGATTCGTCCCTCCTACATAACAGGGGTAATGTCTATAGGCCTCTTGATTGTATGAGACATAGAAATGCATGGCCATGCTAAGGTGGGACAATATGAGATATTGGGCCCATATGATCGTACATCAATTACTAGATCAAAAAATAAATAATTGGACTTAGCAATGATGACACATTTATGCCTTATGTTCAATTAAGATATTGTGGCGAAAGGACGTTGACTTCAAATTATATATATGGTTACAACGGACGAGGATCTCCTGTCCCATTTTGATGTACCACATCATGTCCCAAACAATAATATTTTACCATATAAGTTAAAATTTTAATTAATATTAAAAAATTAAAATATATGCTAAGATATTATTGGTTGGGACATGATGTGGTACATTAAAATGGGACAGGAGATCCCCGTCCGGTTACAACAAGGTTTTAATTGTATCACCAATATTCTAATTAATTGGGTAGCAATGATGTATTGTTAGATGCCGCTCATTGTTTATAATATTAATTGATTATTAATATGATTAATAATAATTAATATTATTGCCAATTAATTGAGAACCTATAGGGTCACACGCATAGAGCAAATGTTCAGAGAATTAATTTAATTGATTAATTAAATATGATTTAATTAATAATTAAATGAGGATAAGTTTAATTGATTAATTAAATATGATTTAATTAATAATTAAATATTGGGCCTGTAGCGTACAGTGGCCCAAGTGAGTTAGGTTAAGTGAGTAACAGCTATTAGTAAGCTGTGCACGTCACTTAAGCAACGCACAACACAGAGCACTCATAACGGCCGTTGTACTCTATTGACAGCTGCGCCTCCTTTCTCTCTCTATGTGCCACTCCTCTCCCAATCCTGATAGCTAGCACTACGCTATCTCTGACGTTGGTTTGCTCGAGTGGACTGAGTAGAGGTATTGCTACTTTGCAATACTGGTGATAGAGAAGCTTTTTCTTATGGTGGTTTTGGTTGGACAGTTATTGTAATCTCGCGATCCGAGATTCGTTAACCGTTGGATCGGGTTGATTTTTGGACAGCAGGTTCATGACATGTGGCTCTACATCTTCACCGTTCATTTTGCGATACGAGGTCTGGAGCGAAAGTTATGAGCATCGCAAGTCAGCGTTTTTGGCTAACCGGTGTTGTTGGCACGCTCACAGTGTTCGCAGTAAAGCTACGTTTCAAGAGGTAAACACAATATCCTTGTGATTCATGTGCAATACGTGGTCCTTTAGTAAAGGGGTTTTTCGGCTCAAGAGGCTTTTATAAATTGTTTTTAAAAATTATCCCTCTTGAAACCCCAACAGATCTCCATCAGTGAATATATTCCACAACTCATAATTTTGAGCTTAGACGTATATTTGAAAAATTGATTTCGAATAAGAATAGTCCGTTCCATTAAAAACGGGTGAAACATTCCATCCTTTCTTAAAAGTAGCTTCCTGAGTTCTTTCTTCGGGAACAACAAGTTGTTCATCATCCAAAGAGTTTTCGTTTTGGACGTTGGACCAAAGACAAAGATTAGCTTCTTCATTTGTTTCTTCTTCTTCAGAAGAATTGAGATCTTCCCAGGTGGCCATGAAGTTCTTTTTCTTCTTTTTGAAAAACTTCTTATCTTTTAACATGGGACAGTCAGCCTTGAAGTGGCCAGGCTTGTTGTACTCGAAACAGACCAGCTGACTTTTGTCTTTGGACTCAGCATGGTCCTTGAAGTTTTTCTTTTGAAATGGCTTTTTTTTCATCCCATTTTTCTTTCTCCACATGTTTTGAATCTTTCTGGAAATGAAGGATAACTCGTCATCGTCTGATACTTCATTATCAGATTGATCAGCATCATCACTAGACTCATAAGCTTTTAGAGCTTTTGAGTTGTTGGACTTTTGAGCTTTCAAAGCAATCCCTTTATTTTTCTTTCCAGGATTATCAAGATGAAGCTTCTGTTCATGAACTTGAAGAGTTCCTACCAGATCAGCCAACGTCAAAGTAGAGAGATCTTTGGCCTGGGTGATTGCAATAACAAGTGGTATCCATTTCTTAAGCAAGCTTCTAAGAATTTTAGTGACATTTTCCTTGTTAGTGTAAATTTTCCCAAGGGACTTTAGGTTGTTGATGATTGTCTGAAAACGACCCATCATGTCCAGGATGGACTCTCCTTCGGCCATGGTGAACATTTCATACTGGCCAACCAGCATGATAATTTTTGAATCTTTAACTTTGGTAGTCCTCTCATGGAGATTTGACAAGGTGTCCCAAATTTGCTTTGCTGATTCACATGCGTGAATCTTCTGAAATTCATCAGGACTAAGAGCACATATTAAAGCATATCTTGCTTTTTGATTTTGTTCCATCCTGACTCTTTCGGCATCAGTCCAGTCATCTTCAGCTTTTTCCGTCCCATCAGAGTTGAGACACACATTTGGGTCATTCATGATTCTGGCCCGGAGAAATAAGTTTGTACTTAAGATAAAGCATTTGAACCTCTCCTTCTAGTACAAGTAATGGGTTCCGTTAAAGAACGGAGGTCTGGTCATGGAAGTGCCTTCCATAACAGGTTGACTCCCGCTTGGCATACCTTGTCCTGCCATATCTGCTGTAAGATCTTTTCCTCGACACAGCTACGTGCTCAACCCTGAGGGTGAGCTCTGATACCAATTGAAGGAACCTCTTACGTTTTTAAAACTTTTCATAAAGCAGATATAAATTTTGGCAAAGATTGGACGATAAAACAACAACGGATGGGGAGAGTGTTTCCAAACACCGAAGGGACGCTTACTTAGGAGGATTATAATAAAATAACAAGCACGTTAAGAAAGCAATTCAATCCCAAAGAGTTAGTTAGAAGATAGACTAAAGCAATAATAAAGGAAAGAAAAGAACACAAGGATGTTATCCTAGTTCACTCTTCACCAAAGAGCTATATCCAGTCATCTCTACTTGAGAGCTTTCTCCAGTATAAAAAAAACTTTTTGTTACAAGTATTCTACACCTCTTTAGGCACCCTAAGTATTCTTTCTACACAAGCCTCTTCAGGCTCACTAAGTATTCTTTTCACACAAGCCTCTTCAAGCTCAACCAAGTAAGGTTTAGAAAAGATTTTTTGTTTGCCTAACTCACTAAGAGTGAGAGTATGAAACTTAAGCTTAGAACTCTAATCCAAAACTCTTCGCAGAGAGTGATATGAAAGTTAAATATCAAAGTCAGCTTGTAAGCTTAGATTTCTTTCTTGATAGCTTGTATGCTTGTATATTTCTCAAGCTCAATTGTGCATCTATCTATTTGCATCTTCAAGATGAGAGATATTTATAGCAATCTTGTTTTGATCAACTTCAGTCTTCATCGGTTAGAAAAGGATCCATTCTGATTGAGCATTAAATGCGTTGGACCGTTGAGGCTTCTAATCGGCAAAGTAGACTATTAGGCTTGATAGCTTAAAGAGGTGCTGACACCTTTTCCTTAAACTCGAAAGTTGCCTTTTGTCTTTCCTTTTGGAGAAGGTCAAAACCTTTTTGTGTCAGGGACAGACTGGCTTCAGCTTTTGATGGTACGAAGATTACAAAGAATATTTGTCCAAAGGATATAAGCTTTTTACACATAGAATAATAAATTCAAAAGATTACAAGTGTGTTCGCACTTAAAATAATAAAGCTTATTGGGCTTTAACAATTACAACACAAAATAGAAAGAGTCTTTGGACTCAAGATACTATCATTTAAAAAGATTTTTTATCGTATGGTCTGAGCGAGAGCTAATCCAGTTTGGAGTTTGGACGAGCGTAAGTCTTTGGACTTAGAAAGTCTTTGGACTTATATATATTATCTTGCACACTTAAGATAAAGCGTTAGCCCATAGATAATCTTTGTTCTTCTAAAATTAGTCCCTTGTTAACATCAAAACTTAAGGGATTAGTGGACCATAACCACTTTGGTTCCAACAGGGATATCATCCTACTGGTGCCTATAAGTTGTATAATACACATACAAAGAAGGTTGTGCACAACAAAGATGTGATAGTTGATGAATCAAAAGGGTAGAATTGGACTACAGCAAAGATTGTCAGTACTCCAATCAGTTTTGAGAAGGATCCAATTATTTATATTGATGAAAAGGAGGAGCGTGCATCAGAGGGTCCTTATCCAAATTCTATTTAGCAATCTCCTTAAGAAACTCAAAGGTCAAGGAGAAATAGGATGCTGCCAAACAGACTTGTTGATTATGAACTGTTTCCAGATAATACAATAAAAAGTGAAGAAGAATTGGTTCATATGGCATTCTTTGTTGATGTATAGCCAATTCATTTTGAGGAAGCAAGTAAGAATCAGAAATGGGTTGTTGCTATCAAGGAGGAACTCATATCGATTAAGAAGAATGAAACCTGAGAGCTTGTGTCATTACCTCCACAAAAGAAGGTTATACTTGTGAAGTAGATCTATAAAATAAAAGTGAATCCAGATGGATTAATTTCTAGGTACAAAGCAAGGCTTGTAGCAAAATATTCTCTACAAAAGGCAGACATTGATTATCAAGAGGTGTTCTCACCAGTAGCAAGAGTTGAAACCATAAGAATGGTTGTAGCTATTGCAAGTTACAAAGGCTCTAGCCAATGTACCAGCTGGACGTTAAGTAATCTTTCTTGAATGGACCTCTATAAGAGGTTTATGTGTGTCAACCACATAGATTTGAAGCCCGGAATCATAGGAGAAGGTACATAAACTGAGGAAGGACCGTTGTGGGCTGAAGCAAGCACCTCGGTGGTGTGTTTATATGTTGATGATCTACTGATTACAGGAGAAAATAAAGGTGACATAATAGAATTTAAAAGGCAGTTGAAGAGTGAGTTTGAGACAACATATTTGGTAATGTGTTCCTACTTCTTGGGCTTGGAATTTTTGCATACCAGTAGGGAGTATTTTTTACATCAGAATAAGTATGCATGTGATGTGTTAAAGAGGTTTAATATGCTGAACTGCAACTCTGCTCAAACTCCACCAGAATGTGGAATTGCTCTTGTAAAAGATGCTAGTGAAGATGCTATGAATTCTACACTGTTTAAGCAAATGGTAGGATGCTTGAGGTATCTATGTAATAGCAGGCCAGATATCACATATGCAAAGGGGTTGGTGCGTATGTTTATGGAAAATCCAAAGGTTTCTCATATGCTTGCTGCTAAAAGAATATTGAGATATATGAAAAGAGACTCTTGATTTTGGTTTGTTATTCACTAATAATAGAAGTCAATTCAAGTGAAACATCATTGGTTTCACAACTCAGATTGGTGTGGAGATAAAGAAGATAGAAAGAGTACTAGTTGTTACGTTTTTAAGCTATGCAACACCACTTTTTCATGATGTTCAAAGAAGCAATCAATCGTGGCTTTATCATCTTGTGAGGCTGAATATATTGATGCATCTACTGCTGCATGTCAAGCTGTATGGCTTCAAACCTTATTAGAACATATGCATTTGGAAGGAGGACAACCAATGGTGCTAGGTGTTGATAATGTTTCAACCATCAATTTGACCAAAAATCCAATTGCCCATGGGAGGAGTAAATATATACAGACTGAATTTCACTATTTGAGAGAGCAATGTGAATAAAGGGAAGATAAATTTGATCTACTACAAGACAAAGGAGCAAGTGGCAAATATCTTAACTAAACCATTGAAGAGTGATATTTTATGTTACTTAGGAAGAAGTTGAGTGTTGTATCTTTTGAAAATCTAAATTAAGGGGATGTCTAGTATATATCAGATTTGTTATGAATTGTAACTATCAGTTGGTTAGTTAGTTAGGTTGTCATACGAGGGCTAATTAACAATAAACCATATAAATACACGCGTCATAGTGTTCCGTACATATTCTCAATCACTGATAGAAAAGGTAGTATAGGCATGACCCATGCTAATTAGCGTGGGCTTTAGGCCTCACGACCGACATTAGGATGTTAGTTACCATTTAACGTCGGGTTATATTAACCTTTGGCCAACACTAAATGTTTTCTTATATTATAAATAAATTCGTTTGAGACCTAAAACAAAGACTTTAGTTGCTTGGCCCATAGGTCGATCTTATATTTTCTTACAAAATCCTTCTACTATTAAATAAAGAAAATATTCAATAAAAAAGTAATACATTCAATGTCTTGAAATATAAAAAGCATTTCATATTTTCTTTATTTAGTAAATATGAGGATTAATAGGAGGATTGAGGAAGAGGTAGAATTATACTTAATAATTTTGAAAAAGAATAAAATGAGCTTTTCCTCTCCTTCGCTGAACATATTGTGAACTAGAAAAGGAGACAACGAAATAACTAATAAGCATAACCAATCTAATAAAAACAGTAAAATATGTTAAATTGTTAAGTTTCTTGGATGTAATGCAACGTAACAGTGTTTATAGATAGTTCCTGAAGACATATCCGTAGCAAACAAAGGTGATAAAACTGCATGTTCCACCATGCCCTTAAGCAGGCTTGCCTAAGTTATCTGAAATCCATAACCGCAGGTTATTAAGAAACTTGAGCTAGAAAAACTCAGCAGCCAAATTGCATGAGCTGCTGCAGTAGGCTCAAAACATCAAAGTCTATGCTCTTCTTTCCCTTGTCAGAATCTGGCCTTTTTATTAGTTATATCATCCACTACAATCTGATGCAAACATCACATCGCAGAGACAGTCCTACCACATTTATGCCTCTACCGTCCCTCTTAGCCGCTTGTCAAAAATTTCAATGTTTGTTTTTCTCATCCTCGTATCCAGATGCCCTTCCTCTCCTTCCTATGAAATAGGGCTCAGGGGAGGTGTTTTCATTGGGCATATTCAGACCCTGGTAAGATCGATTTGCAAAAAATTCTGCTCCTGATCTAGCATCCCCTTTGATTAGAGAATTACAGTTATCCCGCAACTGCAGTGCTTTCTCTGTTGCATTAACTAAAGCAAGAGCTTCTCTTTCTTCCTCAACATTTTCTGATGAAATAAAAAAATTTAGTGATTAGAAAATACATTAAGTTGAATATATATAACCTTATTTGGTAACTTAGAATAAACAGCTAAATTGACTTTCATATTTGCTTCATTTGTGTTAAACACCTACAAAACCTTTGAACTATCCTCTTTTTTTCCTTACTTCTGGTAGAGAACTTCAACCACTTTACCAGAAAATCTATAAAAATTTCGACTGAGGTAGATTTGGTCCCTACAATCAAGTAGCAGTGGCTTGTGAGACAGTTTATGGGTTATGGCAGCTGAAAAATTGTATTCCGTGAAACAGCACCAACCTCATGCCGTGAAGAAGTTCCAATATGGTGAAATTACAATTAAACTGAATGTCTCCGAGGGAACTTTTTCTCCATGTAGATCGTCCACTCTCAGCAACCACAACATATCTTCACTAAACTATTTTTTTTTTATTATCTCAGAATGCTAAATATGGATTTTGTTTTTAAAAAAAATCTGTGATGAATATCAGCAAACATAGAAGCAAGGAATAGAAACTACCTTGATTTTCAAAATCTTCCACGTATCCACCCTGCAAGAATGAAAATCGTGCTTCTTCTTCCTGTTTTCCAAATTCCACTGGAGGCATATCAATTAGTTCTCCAAATTCCATCACATAGGCTCCTGTCCACTGGCTTCCCCTGGCAATAGAATAACACAAAAGCATCAGAAATCAAGAAATGTAAAATCAAGAAATAAGTTCTATATTCAATTATTCAGGTATAGATATCAATAAAGATGTACTGTAATACTCATTCCAGCTGCAGTATATGTTTGGACAATAATTTTTTATTTATTTAGAGATATGTTGGTGTCATGAAATTTCCAAATCCTGTATTTTTGTAGGATAATCATGTAGAAGAGATAACAATGCATGCTCGATAAAGCCAAAAGATGAAGAATAAGAAACAACTGTCGACCGAGAATATCAAAGACAAGGTTATAAAAATGTTAAAAAAGCTTCAAGCTTAGCTGGAAGTAAGCTACCCCTAGATAGAAAATTTGGTTATTTTCCCATTTTTAAGATAGAGGTTATTATCCAATCACAATAGTTATGAACTGAACAAATAACTTCAAAATAGAGAGGTTAAATAAAAAAATACTGGCTAGTAGTAACCAATGGGAATGATACTAGCAAAGGAAAATTTCTGATATATAAGTAGGTTTTAGATATAACTATGATAGGATACCTGCTGAATGCTATTGTTGCTTCGAAGGGAGTAATAACAGGAGCTAGATACTCTTTGCTATCCAGCAGAGCAGTTTGGGCACAAGACACATATATGAAAACATCACACTGATGAAAAACAAACACTGTTAGCATGTTTTCAGACATAAAGCAGGCTGCAGTGTATACTAAGAATGAATTGAACTTCACCTCAGGAAAGTTAGCAAGTTTAGCTGGGTTTGGTTTTCCCATAACCAAAGTATAGGCCTTCTTGCCTGCTCCAGTAATCAGCTCCCTCATCTGATTTATTATGTGTAGATAACCAGCTGCATCAATTTTCAGTTATGTTAAATTAAATCCCATTTCTCTAATAAACAAAAAAGAAAATAAGTTTTTTACTGATGTATCATAACAAGAGGCTTGAGAGATAGTTTGTACATTTCTCATTCATTCCTTCTATCTACCTAAACCATGATTAAGGCTATGATCCATCCACCACATAACCAACTATTCTGTAAAAATCAGGCAATAGCCAAATGGTGTCTTATCTCACAGAATAATGTTCCTCAAGTCAGGACATATTCTTCTCATTTCATTCAAGGTTAATATAAATAAGGGTTCTCTCTCTATATATATCCTTTTCACACTCTACAACAATGTTCAATTGTACAAGAGAAATTTATAGTCATGCTTAACAAAGCACGTGACAATATAAATTTGTAAACACCCGTCTTGCTTCAATAATAACCATGGAAGAAACACCAAAGTTTTGACAGTAAAACATACCAACACCAAGAGTTCCGACCAAAATCCCAATGATATTAGCATCCTTAGCCCTCTCCACTAGGTAATATCTGCATCGTTATCACCTGAACCTTGTAATTTTTAAAGACATAAGATGATTTACATGAAGGAGTAGTGTGTTTATATTGTGATACATACCTACGTTTAAGAATCCTCCTCTGTTGAGACAAGTCTGTCATCATTTGATTCTCAGTTGCATCATATCTGACTAAAATCAACAGCTTCATAATTAAAACAATGATCCATGTCACAGAAAAAAAAAATCCAGAAAGAACCTAGAGAAGAAAAGGAGTTGGATTCACATATTATGTATGCTAGATACATGCTACATGTATAAAAAATATCTCAAACGATGCAATATTGTATCCCTACTTTCCTCATGCCATACCATGAGAAAAGACAGCACAATGTAAAGCATAAGATCTGAAGTCAAATTATTAAATTAAGTCATTGATCTAAGCACTTCATGTGACAGAATAAGGCAGGGCCCTTTGATACGGAAGGATAAATATCTATATGCAACATGTAGATGTAGCAGCATGTAATGAAAACCAGCAAAATACAGACATACATAGGATAAATTTCAGAAAGGATAGGGCAAGTTATCAACCTATTTCACAGGCATTGAATGTGAGCACAACATGTGCAAAAGCTGAATTATCAAGTCCAATCCAAAAGATCAAGTAGTCTTCCATGCTTTGTCCCTCAAGTAATTTCCAAGTCAACCCTCCAATGCTATATCTAGTTCTGCTCACCCCATCAGAACTGGCATTATTGCTAAAATCACTATCTCGTTCTTGAAGCCCATTTAATTTATTAATATCTTTTGATGGAAACATAACTGAAGATGGAACATCAGCAAAGTGAACTTCAGACTTCAGGTCATATCTGCATGACATTGATGCTTCTAGCAGTGCATTTCTAATCTGTTGAATTGAATGTGTATATTCCAGCCCAAAAAGGACCTACGATTGGAATGGGACCAAATGGTTATCAGATAGTTATTTTCATGGTTAAACATCAAGCGCCATCCAGAAAAAGAATAAATATCAGAAAAATATATTAGATAAAAATACCTTAACTTTTCTAATCTAGGCTTACATAAAAACCAAAAATATTCATATTTCATACACAGTAATTTAAACCAGCCATCTAAGCTTTGTAAAGATATGAAAAAGGAAATCATGAATGAAACTTTCCTTTGTTGTTACAGTTATACTGAAAGCCTAGTTCATAGACTGAGCAGTGAGCATATATCAGTAGAGAACAATAGCAGCGACTTTATTTTCAATACTTTACAAAATTCAGTTATTTTCTATAAATACAAATCCAGAAATAATAATAAAATAATTATACCATGATAGGCTTGCTATCTGTCAGAGCATATTTTGATATACTTTCAACACAATCAGCTACACAGATGGAAGCCTTCCCAAAAACAAAAAAAGCTGGTAGAGTTGTCGTCCTGCAAAGAGAAAAGCGGACTTCAATGAAAGCACATGTAGAATATCAATCCTTGCAGCAACATGAATAATTAAACTATACAACTAATTCTTACCACAGGGAGTGTAAGAGCATTTGAAAAGTAGTACCAAAGGAATGCATGTATTGAATGTAAAAGAAAATGGGAACTATTAGTCATGCATACTCCATATTTGTAACACCCTTAATAAGGGCATAAACGATTAGGATGTATCATAAACAGCGATGAGAATTTGTTGTCTCATTTTGATGTATCATATACTGTCTCCACCAATAATATATCTTGCCACATATTCTATCTTTTTTAAATTACAAGAAATTTCAACTTATGTTGCAAGATATCATTAGGGGGACAGAATGTGATACACCAAAATGGGATAGCAGATCTTCATCCCATAAACCGATGGTCATAATATATGGGTCACATCTCTACAATAAGATATGCGAAAAGATGCAGGATTTATAATATCCTAAAATTCAAGATTAAAAAAAATAAAATAAAAAAAAAAAAAAAGAAAGTACTGACGGGCTAAAACATGTATGTCCATAATGTATGACACAATCAGCATTTATGTGTGATGCTCCAACTTCATCAATACAACAACTGCCATAGGTTGTGTCTGCCATAACAAACAATCCAACGTCTTTCTCATCCCCACCTCCATTGACATCAGCAAATTCTCTCAATCTCTTGCGCAGAGCAGTGACTACTCTTATTGAATCCTTTAGGAGATTATCTGGAAACTGAAATTCATTCATAGAGGAATAATAACATCATATGTTAGGGTTGTTTTGCAATCCCTAGATGGAAACTGAAATTCAGTCATAGAGGAATATCATTCATAATTGAGGAGGGAGAGGGACTTACTTGTAAAGCAACTCTGGTGAAGTTGTGAATGTGAATGAAGTGGGCAGTGGCGCCAATATCATAATTTGATTCTAAATCCGTTGCTGTTTCCATTCCTAAGCGCTGCAGTTTAATAATAGGATGTGGGTGCTTCCTCCATCACTTCGAATTCAATTATGAACTTCGTCTAATCTCCTATTCTCCCCGCCAATTCGAAAATCCTTCTCTGGCTTATATAGAGAACAACTTGCTGAGATGGCAAAGCTCCAAAGGTTTCGTGGTGAAACGTGAGACTGCGTGAGCGGCGAGATGAGTGGGCTTTTGAGATGAAATTGGGTTTGAATGGTGCGTGAAAGAGCTTAATTTTTATTTCTTTTCCACCTCATTCACTCATCCCCCGTCACATTTTTATTTTAATTTTTTTTATTTTCAAGATACTCTTATCTATATCACTTCATTCTGCGCCAAAAAAATTATATTTGGTGTATAAAAAAATTGTATTCCAACAATTAGTTGATGGAATACATAAAAATTAATATTCTGAAATTTTTCAAGTTTTTTGATCTACCGACATTTAGTTTCAGGAATACAAAAAAATTATGTTCGGAAATTTTTCAATTTTTTGATCTACCGATAATTAGTTGTTGGAATACAAAAAAATTATATTACAAAAAAAAAACATGTATGTATTCCGGAAACTAATTACCAGAACACAAATTTTGTGTATTCCAGCAACTAATTGTCGGAACACATTTGGAAATGGGGTTTCTATCTTTACACCTATAAAAAACAATAAGTGTGGTGGTGAATGTGTAAGTGGGGTGATATATGTAGCAATTCCTAAATAAAATTTATTTTCTCTTACAAGATAGCCTATAAAAGTAATTTATAATTTTTGTATACATTCATAAAAATAAGTTCTTTTAACTTATTTACAAAAAAAAAATATTGAATATGCACTAAGTTAACCTGTTTACGTAGATACTTCTTAGACTAGATTTGATGGATGAAATGGAATGGTTAGTAATGAAGTAGAGTAGTTAAAAAGTATCAGTCCATTCTTTGGAAATTTATTAAGTAATGAACTGAGATGATTTAGGATGGTAACTCAAACCACTCCATCCAACTCAAACCCTCCAATTTTATATCCTCCAAATTGGGGGGGTTTGAGATCTCCCTCAATTCCATCATTAAACTTCCAAACAATGGAATGATATATTTTTATCTCTCCACTCCATTCCACTTCACTCTATCACTAGCTACTCCATTACTAATCACTACATTCCATCTCCGTTAAAACTCCCCAACATACCGGTTGTGTCCAATGGGCTAAACTGAATAGCTCAATACATAAAAACTTCTGCTGATATCCGGTTATGATTGGTTTGGGTAGCCACAGCCCAAATGAAGTCAACAAGATAAGACCTCTTTAAATTTGGAGTCTGATAGATGTATATATTGAATTCAAATATGGGCATGATCTAAGTAAGGGTTAATCGAGTGGTAAGCATCTCGACCTCATAAGGAGCAGAACATAAGTTTGAATCCTGGTGGCGACATTCTAGTTGGGAGATCGTGAAAACCAAAGATTAGTTTCATAGCCGGTTCAAATGGCTGAAGCTTGTGGGGATACCCTAAGATGTTATTGGGAAGTCAAAGATCCTAATTACGGTGATTCATAAAACAAATATGATGATAAACTACTATTTAAAAAAATATTTCCATACAAGATAGTGGTAATAATCTTACAAATGAAACAAATCTAAGGTAATTTGGATGTATAGCCTCAAAGATATGCAATCTATATTACGGCTGTCCATAGTTGATTTTCAGGAGTGATTGATCTATCTTTAGAACAAAACTGATATTAAATTGGTGGGCCAAAAATTCTAAACTTTTCACTCAATTAGGTTTTATCAATCCTTATACTTTTCTTCTTTCCTTCAATGTCTACACAAATTTCGTTCAATCTTTCAATGACATGATTCATTTTTCTTTCCCATTTTGCTCATATTGCAATCGCATTTAGAAACCGTACTTAATTTAAAACCCTCCTTGGGACTGAGCTTGAGCTAGGGAAATGATTTGACAATCTCACTTTATAGCGTCACATGTGAATTTGTTTGATTATTCAAGGATGGTTAGAGATATTAGCATCTTAGTCCCTCGGTATTGGGAGACACCCATCTTGTGTGGTTTCTACATAACCGAAGAACAAACCTAGCGCCGAATGCACGAGGAAAGTTTCATCAAAATAGAAAAAAGAGAGTTTTACTTTATAGCACTATGAAGAATATAATTGGAAACTTCAATTTTGAATGTCATAAAACAATGGCTGAATATTATAGGATTCCCATGCTTTTATTGTGGGATCAATATTCATTGATATACTCCGAAAGTCCCATAAAAAACTGCATTGTTGGAAATTATGTTAATGCAATTTAAAATTAGGACATGCATTATGGTTTGTCTCTTATTTTTGATAGACTAATCGCAGGCTTTCTTTGCCAAAACTGCATAAGTAATGGCCCTAAATGCTTTCTAAGCCCACAACCATAAGTAATTGACTCCATATAGTAATCGGTTATTAGGCCTTGACTCACAACGAGGTTATGGTTTTTTAACTAACAAAGATTACAGTCAAAGAATCAAGGTTTTTATGGCTTTAACTACAGGCCCTTGGACATTTTCCCCTCACATATCTAACAGTCTGTTTGGTACGTCACTTTTACGAGCTTATAGCGAATAAGAAAGTAATTCCGTTTGGTAAGCGCCTCTGTCACGAGCTTATAGCGTTTTTTCACGAGCTTATAACGTTTTTTCCAGACGCTACTTGAAGTAGCGTTTGAGCTTATAGCTTATAGCGTTTCATTTTTCTTTCCACTTTTATCCTTATTATCTTCATTTAATTCTACATTTATCCTCTTCTCTCTCTTTTATGTAAAATCATTAATGAAGATTTCCTTTTATGTCATTTTCTATTTTTCAGCTAGTTCAACCGCTAGTTTTACCAAACACTTCAACAGAAAATAAGCTAGCTTATCCGCTATCCGCTATCAGCTACCTCATTCGCTATAAGCTATCCGCTATCAGCTAGCTTATCCACTAACGGCTAATTTTACCAAACAGACTCTAAATCTCTTCCGTAACATGAGAAGAGAAATTTTAATAATAAAAAATATATGCAAATGAACTCTATTTCAAATTTCCTGCTGTTGTGAATTTCTTTGGCAGTACCCCACCTTCCAAAGCAAACTAAAGAATTCGTATTTTATGTAATTCATTCTGCCAGTTCCTTTGCTTTGTTTTTAGAATGATGAAAGAATGGCCAGCAACTAAGTGATGAGAACGAGAAGTTCCGATCAAAATTCCTGGTGAAGCAAAAAGCAAAAAAATCGATCAGTTAATGATACATGCTATTGCATACTTAAGCTTGCTTCATTTAGGCATGTTATTTTCTACTTTATTTGATAGCTTTATCAGGCAATGGATTTTGATTGGTTGTTGATAATGATGATGAATAGCTCACACTTCTCACATACGAAAATAAGTGACAGAATCAAAGTTTTAGGTGTGTATGAAACATGGTAAAACCAGAGATATAAAATAATGTATGGAAGTTTTTAAATTGTGATCGCGATTGCAGTGCGGTCGTGTCATGCATTTTCCGTTTGTGAAAAATTGCGGGAAAATTCAGCATATACAATCACAATCGCGATGCGATTTCAGAGACTACCAAAACCATAATGTCGCGACCACAATTGCGGTTTCGAACCTCATTTTAAAACCTCAGATTGTGTATAAATGTGTGTGACTAGCATTGTTCTAATCATAATTGTCATTATCATCTAAAACATATTTTCTGAGGAAAATCCCATAATTAACTACCTGCTTTTGATACTGCTGGTGATGCTGCTAGTATTTTGACACATTCCATCTTCCATGTCTCCTCTTTTGTCTCTTGCTTGGAAAAATCTTTTAATTGATCTCCATTCTTTACCTACTTGTTTTATGGATTCCTGCAATGATGATGATCGTGAAGAACCCTTGGAGGAGCCATTATCCACTTTAACCTTCTTCAGAGAAGATGGAAAGAACATCTTCAGGAGGAAAGTTTCACTGTCCATGCTTTCAACCCTCGAAATCTTACCTGGTCTATTACTACTTTTACTCTTCTTCTTCTTATTGTTTATCTTTTTGGATTGAGCTTTGTTGCTGTTGCTGCTACTACTATGCATGTGTAGTGTTTTGCCAAGGGAAGTTTCATTTGGATCAGGTTGCTGCACCTGCACGTGCTTCTCATCCACCACCATGTCCTGGAAAGAGAGTTCATAGCTAGACTCAGGCATGTCTTGTATCATCTCCATAAGTTCACTCCTTCCTTCTTCAATGACTTTACTCCTTGAAGGGTCTGAAACACTACAACAATGATGAGTGTGAGAGAGAAAAAGTGGTGCATGCTCAAACTCTAAGTTTGTTGTTTTGTAATTTTCTCTAAACTCTGCTTCTTTAATGAGACTTATTGCTTCATTGTCTCCAAGTTGAGCACAATCATTTTCAGATGATGTGATATTTGATGATGAACCCCAGAAGCTGAATTCTATGTTTCCTTCACTCTCATGACGAGTATGTGCTGTTGATATGGGAGAATAGATGTGAAGGTTTCTTGCAAGTTGTTCTCTATGATCAGCCATGGTTTTTGAGAGATGAGTGAATGGAGAATGATGATTGTGATTTTGAGAAGGAGAGAAGGGGGAGCGAGGTTCCTATTATCATAGGAAAATCGAGTCAAAGTCTTTTTCTTGATGGAGTTTGCGAATCACAAGTCGTTGCCGTATTAGATGGGAGTAAAAGTAAACAGTGTCAAAATATTCATTTTTCAAATCTATCACATTCAAAGTTTCTTTTAGAGAAACTGGGGCGCCTTATTTTTCACTTAATTTTTAGGTCCATGTTATATTCTTTTATTCTGAACATTTTTAGTTGTCATCATCAGACATCAGAAGCATTATGGCTGGTTTTATGTCTCAACATGTTAGAGATACTAGTGGTTCTTGTAATATCGCAATAATCACATGCCTTCACTTCAGTTGTAACTGTCTACGAATTATGATGTCTGCACGGGCTTTGAATGGGTATATATTGAGTGACATCAAAGCGTTCATCAAAGCTTACATTGGTGGGACTTGGGCTTCAAGAGTTACATGTTCACAAGAAGGTTCTAAGAAAATCAGTTGGTCTTTGACCCAAGACTTGTTTTTTGGTGAATAAAATGGTAGAAAGTGAGCTACCATTCCGGGGTCTGGAATAACATGGGTGGAATCCCTCCCCAAGGGATTTATTTTGCACAAGGTGAGCATCGAATCAGAGACCTCTCACTAAAGAGTATCTCTGTACATATTCGTCTATCTTGCGGACCTAGCATGCTTCCATTAGGTCAACCCCATTTGGGTGTCTTTGATCCAAGACTGATAAACGATGAGGACAACCTTGGCTATGAGTTTCAGAGTATTGTCGTGGTCCACAATGACTATAAGCATGTATATCAAATGGAAGAACCTTGACTGTAGTCAGTTTAGACTTAAAATTAAACGGAGGTCTATTGCTTACAAGAGTCAACTCAGGACTCAAAAAATGGATAATTTTATTTTGATTACACAATTCCACACGATAGCTGGCAATTAATTGTGATGACCTCTTAAGTAGGGGGAGAAACTGATACGTAACAAAAAATTAATTAAAATTCTTTGTTTACTTGGTCAATTACTTACTTAGGTTGTATAGATACGGGTACAGTATCAGTATCCAATATGAATATGGAATACGGATATATAAAAAAAGAAATTTGAATGTTATATGATAATACATAACAATTTTTTTTTGGTTTTTCAAGATATTCTTCGCACACAACTGCAAAGACTAATCCCACGAGGTATTGGACGATATTTAATGGTTGACCTCTCCCAACCAGATTTTTCTCCATACAAGAATCGGGGTTTGAACCTATGACCACTTGCTTAAGAGGTCCGAACTCGTTATCGTTCGAATCCATTTGTATAAAGATAGCACCTACTAATGGATAATGATTGGAGCAATATGCTATATCATGCCTGGAGTGATTCTTCATTACTCTGATGTATGCAAATCAATCTCTATAATTGATCAAATGATTTCATATTTATGACCCTTGATGAAATTTTGATACAATTGAAAAGGAGATATTGGTTGATGCCATTCATAGATGAGGAGACAACGGCGGTAGGAAAGAACGTTTAAGGCACCAACCCAATCCAAAGAAGACCACTGTCTCACAAAGCATTGTTGGTGTATGAAGAGTATCCTTGACTGTCACGCTGACATATTACTCACATTTATCATCAACATGGATGCAAAGGTTCACGGCTGACCTAACTGAAGTATGTGGATGGAACTTTTCCTTGGCCACGAACTCATGTCTCACATTCCTTAACTCAATCCAACTATAAGCTGCTTCTTTCTTCAAACCTCTCTCCTTCATTATTTTTCTAATTCTATTGACAGCATAACATATCTAGCCGTATTTTCAGGTTCTATTAAGGGAGATTCACCGCACGAGACTCCCAACTGTTGAGATTTGGGGAAGGTAGATGTACGCAATCTTATTCGCATAAACGGAAAGATTGTTTTCAATATTTGAACACGTGACTTGAAAAAAGCTTCTGCAGCCTTAATAGCGAGGTCCAAGTTCCTGGGAACAAGACAAGCACCCTAACCTATACTGCCCCCACATTGCAATGTGATTCCTAATTCCATTAGGCGCTTTCTCAATTAAATCCATGTCTTCCTTGAGTCTGATTTTTTCTCCCAAGCAAATCAACCAATAAAGCATAGTGATCAAGTGTAGGCTTGATTCATATTGTGATATTCCCTTTCCATCAAATCGAGCAATGCTAACCATTCACTATCCAAACCTGCATGGCTACAAGCAGATAGCACACCAAGAAATGTCCCATGATGGGGCTACAAGCTTCCTCTCCATGACCATTCTGTGCAAACCCAGTTATCAATGTATTCCAACATACCGCATCCCTCATAGGATTCATCTCAAACAAAGTTTCGGCTGATTTCTGATCTCCACACTAGCCATACATGTCAATCAAAGAATTTAATATATAAACATTAAATAAGTTGCCGCTATTGCTACTCGTGATAATTTGACCGTGGAGCTAATTATCTCTTTCCAAAGTTTTTAAATTACGGTTACAGTTGTGGTTACATTTAGCTTGCGTTTATCATTGTTGTGGACAATTGCAAGAATATGCGGCCGATACGACCATAATTACGGTTGCGGAAACTACTAAAACCATAATGTTGCGGCTTCAATTAGAGTAGACCTTATTTTAAAACCCAACCTCTTTCTACCAGAGCACTAGGCATGACCTCTTCTTCCAGCATTTGCTCAAACAGATCCAAGCCTTCACCACGACGCCCGTTTCGCACAAAACCGGTGATCAAAGCAGTCCAGGAAACAGTGTTCTTAAACGGCATGTCCTTTAAAACCCCACAAGCCTATTCCAATCTAAAAGCCCTTGTAAAAGCCACAACCATTGATCTCCAAGACACCACATCTCTCATTGGCATGAAACAAAACACAGAAAACAACAACTTGGGTTGTCTATATTTTCCATAAGCTTCAATCAATAAGCGTTGTTAAGAATCAGGTTCCACTCCACGCCAATTATAACTGCCACCCCATGAACCTGACGCAATCATTTAAGATTACCCAAACAAGCACAGCTTCCAAGGTTTTAAATCTGGGTCCGAAATCTATAATGGGGGCCACAACATTTTACTTGTGGCAGTCTTGAAAAGCACATCACTATCGAAATTGTGGCTGCATTTACTCGCATTCGTCATAACGAAAAATACAACGCGATCACAACCGCAATTTAAAATGTTTCCAACTATGCTAACAAGTGTGAACACATCCAAGTGAGAGAGCATAACATTGCAAAGCTTCACGCTTTTCGCCGTGATACACTTGGAAATCAAAGATGAGAACTTGTTAATAGAGGAACTGATATCAATAGGGAAGCATGACCATGGTGCACTGGTGCGTTCTTTAGGGTTTAAGGGTACAAGTACGAGGTTCGGTTAATGGGACCAACTCCTCTAAATTAAGGGTCTTTCTCGAAGACTATGGGATGGGTAGACATGGGTTCGTGAAGAAAGTGATTGATGACCGTTCATTTCTTGATTCATCACCATTCGCGAAGCTCCTAGACTCTTGCATTAAATCGAGGTCTGTATTTGAAGCGCGTCGCGTTCATGCTCGAATCATTAAGACCCAGTTTAATTCAGAAATCTTCATTCAGAACAGGCTCGTTGATGCTTATGGAAAATGTGGTTGTTTGGGTGATGCACGCAAACTGTTTGATCATATGCCTCGGAAGAACGCTTTCAGTTACAACGCGATTTTAAGCACGTTGGCGAAGGTTGGTGCTCTTGATGAGGCTTTGACCGTGTTTAATTCAATGCCGGAACCTGACCAGTGCTCGTGGAATGCTATGGTGTCAGGTTTTGAACAACATGATCAGTTTGAGGAAGCGTTGAGATTTTTTGCTGATATGCACAGTGAGGATTTTGTACTTAATGAGTATTCGTTTGGAAGTGCTCTTAGTGCTTGTGCAGGGTTGAATGATTTGAATATGGGTGTTCAAATCCATGGTTTGATTTCAAAGTCGCGTTACTCCTTAGATCTTTACATGGGTTCTGCTCTTGTTGACATGTACTCTAAGTGTGGTGTGGTAGAATGTGCTCAAAGAGCTTTTGATGGGATGTGTGTGAGGAATATAGTTTCTTGGAACAGTTTGATCACGTGCTATGAGCAAAATGGTCCTGCAGGGAAAGCTCTAGAGGTTTTTGTAAGGATGATGGATAGTGGGATTGAATCTGATGAGATTACTCTAGCCAGTGTGGTCAGTGCATGCGCAAGCTTGTCTGCAATTAGGGAAGGGTTGCAAATTCATGCTCGTGTTATGAAATCAGATAAATTCCGGTATGACCTTGTGTTAGGCAATGCATTGGTTGATATGTATGCAAAATGCAGTAGAGTTAATGAAGCTAGGTTGGTTTTTGATAGAATGCCACATAGAGATGTGGTGTCTGAAACCTCCATGGTTAGTGGATATGCAAGGGCAGCTAGTGTGAAAGCCGCGAGATTGATGTTTTCAAACATGATGGAGAGGAATGTGGTGTCCTGGAATGCGCTCATTGCAGGTTATACACAAAATGGAGAGAATGAAGAGGCGGTTAATCTTTTCCTCCTCCTCAAGAGGGAATCCATTTGGCCAACCCATTACACCTTTGGGAATCTACTTAATGCATGTGCAAATCTCGCTGATCTGAAGCTTGGTAGACAGGCTCATACTCACATTTTGAAGCATGGGTTTTGGTTCCAGTCAGGAGAAGAGTCTGATATATTTGTGGGGAATTCTCTCATTGACATGTACATGAAATGTGGATTGGTTGAAGATGGACGCCTTGTTTTTCAACACATGATAGAAAGGGATAATGTCTCATGGAATGCCATGATAGTGGGATATGCACAAAATGGTTATGGTACAGAGGCCCTTGAAATTTTCAGGAAAATGCTGCTATCAGGAGAAAAACCAGATCATGTTACTATGATAGGAGTTCTATGTGCATGTAGCCATACAGGACTTGTTGAAGAAGGACGCCGTTACTTCCAATCAATGATGGCTGAGCATGGTTTAACACCATTGAAGGACCATTATACATGCATGGTCGATTTACTCGGTCGGGCTGGTTGCCTTGATGAAGCAAAAAATTTGATAGAGACAATGCCAATGCAGCCTGATGCTGTTGTTTGGGGATCTTTACTTGCTGCTTGTAAGGTTCATGGAAACATTACATTGGGGAAGTATGTTGCGGAAAAGCTCTTGGAGATCGATCCCTTCAACTCTGGACCTTATGTTCTTCTTTCAAATATGTATGCTGAGCTTGGTAGATGGAAAGATGTGACGAGAGTTCGGAAAATGATGAAGCAACGGGGAGTAATTAAGCAACCTGGTTGCAGTTGGATTGAAATTCAGAGTCGGGTGCATGTTTTCATGGTGAAAGATAAAAGGCACCCTTGTAAGAAGGACATCTATCTAGTTCTGAAAATTCTCACACAACAGATGAAGCGAGCTGGCTATGTGCCAGAAGTTGATGATGATGAAATTTGTGAGGAGGAAAGTGACTCTGAACTAATCTTACATTGTGAAATGGAAATGGTGGTAGATGCTGCAGTTGGATAAAATACTTCAGTCTTCTTGGCTAATGTTTCTGGCATGCTTCACTAGGAAGATCTGATATTAAGTTCAAATTTTGGGCCAAGTCCAGAAATTCAAGGTGAGGGGTCCTCCAAATTTTTTTCAAGCAGTTTAAGTTGAAGGGTTTTGTTAAGGAAGTCAAAATAAAAAGTTTTGAATGAAAAAGCTTTGCTTTTTCAGTTTTCAATGTATTAAATGCTTTGTTTTTATTTAAAACTTTCTATTTTGGCTTTCTTAAACCATAAATTAAATTTATAAGCTAGTAGATTGTAGCTGTAGACCTTGAATGTACTCTACACTTTGTTGGTACCACTGGCTTCAATGCAAGAGGTAGATACTTTCAATCTGCTAACTTTCTTGCAGTTAAACACATGATTCATTGATTTTAATCATATGTTCAGTCTGATTGCTAGAATGAGCTCCAAAAGGTTTAGTGCCTCTTTTACAGAATGGGCGCATCCTGTATATCATATAGGCACCTGGCCATTAGCATTTAGGGATTTTAAATCTACAATAAATAGGAAATACTGTGGGTGTGTAAGTAGAGAATTTCTCTGAATGTTTCATTGTTTCTAATTGCTTCATTTTGATGTAAATGTTCAATTGATGGTAAACTATCCCTCCCAAGATGTGTACTTCATATTAAGAATATAGAGTTGTGATTTTAATTAGACTTACTGACCAAACCTGGTAAAAAGCTCTTGCTTTAGTTATAGTATAACCCTATTTTCACTATTTTCTGAGAGCAAAACAGATGAATTAGGATATTTGGGAAACAAGCTTGTATTGAAAAAGAAAATTACGAGGCAAGAAGGAATCTGGATGATGAATAGAGATAGAGAGAGAGAGAGAGAGAGAGAGAGAGAGAGAGTATGTGAGTTAAAATACTCAATAATAGAAAACACAAACCAACACAACATCATATTCGTACAAATTGTTGGCACTGACCAAACCTGTAATTATTTATAATCTTTTGTTGATATGATGATATATCTTCTTTTGGCTGCTATCTTATGAAAAATCCAAGACATGTAAACCCTCTTGAGAGAGAGAGAGACTCACCTTAGTTTTTAGATGATGACACTCTGCGAGCATCTGTATCTAAGAATTACGTAAGAAATGAACCTGTAAACCAAGATGAAGCACACCATCATCCCAACATTCTTCCATCTACTACTCTCCTCTCCATACCCTTCTTCTTTAAGCACATCCTCTCCACTCACCACACATGCACCAAACATGTATTCCAAGCACTTCTTTGAGTTGGAGAACTCATTTATCAGGAACCCTTCAAATGGATACTTAAATAGAGATATATAATGCATGAATATCCAATAATTTGGAATTTCATGCTTTGATATGAAGTAGCCAGAGAACAAGAAGAATGAACCGATGACACCAGCAATCACCGAGTTCCCAACAATGAAATTAGGCACCATAGCACTGAAACATACCACAACTGAATTTGCTGTATAAAGAATCAGCCAAATTAGCAACAAAAAGTGCAAAAAAGCCGTGAAATTCTTGTTGAGACCAACAAGAAAATATAAGGGCATTGTGAATAAAATGGCTAGTATGAGTAGAAATGGCAAGTAAACTAGGCCATTGGCAATAGCATAGGATGATACTCTGTAGCTTCCACTAGAGGTCTCCTTCATTAGAATATCCCTTTCTTGCAGAAAAATTGGTAAAGCTTCTATGGTACTTGACAACAAAAACATTAATATGAAAGCAAATAGACCTACCCTTTCTTCTGCTCCCACTAGACCATCCTTGAGATTACAAAAGATGGAGCCCAAAACCAATCCAGAAATCAACATCTGAATTGTCCTACATGCAAAGAGCTCCTTTGTACGAAATATGTTTTTAGAAAACCTATGAGTGAGAATCATAGTTTCTCTCAATCTAGAATTAGCAAATTCACAAGTGAAATCCATTCCCATATTCATGATTTCTACATCAATTACCTTGGATTGTTGGAAGAGCTGTTGCAGTGTAAACTTACCACTTCTACTCTCACCTTGATCGTCACCTTTCTTTTGTTGCACTGTCCCAGGCAATCGTCGTAGCGCTTCTAGCTGAACTTGCTGACATTTTTGTTGTTTCTGAATGGACTCAATGGACTCGATGGCAAACTCAACTACATTAACATGAAGAGGAAGCTCTAAGCCCATTAACCTTAGATTCACACCAAGCAAATCCACAGAGCCATGGTGTAACACAGAACCATTGGCTAACAACAGCATTGAATTGAACAACTTCACTATCCTGAACCCAGGTTGATGGATACTTAGGATTATAGTTCGTCCCCTTGAGTCAGATATCACTTTCAGCATATCAATTATTTGCAAAGCTGAGGTACTGTCAAGTCCAGAAGTTGCTTCATCCAGAATCAGCACTTTGGGATCATGTATCACTTCAACACCAATAGAAACTCGGCGCCTCTCGCCACCGGATATTCCACGTACCCTTTCATCTCCAACTCTAGTCCTAGCAACATGGCTAAGACCAAGCTCCTGAATCAGTGACTTAACCCTGAAGCATAGTTGTTCTTGAGGAAGATTTAGCCTTAGCTTTGCACTAAACATCATGGTTTCTTCAACAGTAAGTAAGGGGAAAAGGGTATCCTTTTGTGTAACATACCCTGAGATCTTCCTGAACTGAGCTTTGTCTACAGGCTTCTGGTTCATCAAGATAGACCCACTTTGTGGACTAACTTTACCAGCAAGAATCTCAAGAAGGGATGATTTTCCAGCTCCACTTGGCCCAACAATTGCCAGAATTTCCCTAGGCTTGGCCTTGCAATTCACATCCTTGAGGACGTGCCTTACTCCACTGCATGATCTTTGGTCAGCTTTTGTTTCCTCTGCTGCTTCCTCGCCATCTTCTTCGTTATTCAGTTGTGGAGGTTTGCTGAATAAGATTTTAAAAGGTTGCTTTGTTGTCTTTGTGCTGATCTTGTAGTTGATGCCTATTGCCTCAATCTCACACCCTTGTGTCTGCATTGAATAGGTTGTTTGCCTTCTCTCTCTCTCTCTCTCTCCTCTACTCCCTTATTATTTCCAAACACATTTGGATCTCTTGCACTATTCCTGTTCCATGTTCTTATTTTAATCCACAGTTTTGGCCTCAGCTACTGACTGAGAAACAACAATGAGACATTTCGTTATATACATTGATCACCATAAAATATAATGATTATACAGTAATAATCGAGTATATCCATTATCATATAAAATAATTTAATTACTAATTATTTTATATAGTGATTACCTGTATAAAAGTAATATAAAAATTTTGTCGTGGAAATTTCATTTTTGGAACAGATTTCAATGCAAAGACATTGAGGTCCTTGAGGAGCTTGTATGCATAGTTCACGTGCCCTTCGTGATATTTCTCTACAACATTGACATAATTCGAGATGGAAAATATAATTATTAAAATAGAATAGTTCATGTGGATATTTTTGGGGAAAAAATATTATCATTGTTTAGATGGAAAGCTATACATAGATAATACACATCTTCAGTGCAGACAGTGCAGTGGCCAACTGTGTAAATAAAAAACCATTGGAGGATGCTAAATCCGCACTGTAAATGGCTTTGGACCATGGTTGATAAAGGGAATGACCTTAACAGTAGCCCTTGAACGTGTTTGAGAGAATATTATTTATGGTTTATTGCATAGATTAAGATCTACACGTACGTGACTCTTGCATGGAACTAATCTCTATGCAAGATTTTCTGTCAAAAGAAAAAATACAACCCCCACCTCTTTTCTCTTCATCTCTGTCTCTCTGTATTGATTGGATTAGTGATTCAACATTACAAAATTAGAAATTAGGAATTAATCACTCTGGTGTTGAGAGAGTTGTTAACGTAACTCTCCTCCAAGAAAAAGGATGCAAGTTCGATTCCTAGATTCATCCAATTGGGAGGTAGTTCAATCCTGTATGTAAAAAATCGCACGTTTGTTACTGTCGAATTTGGGATTAGGCCCGTAACCGGTCCAAATAATCAAAGCTGCGGGAACATCCTGATGGATCCACTGGGGAGCCAAAAACCCTAATTGTGGTGGTTCCTAACCAATAAAAGAAAGGTAGTGGCTCTTTGAGTCCTCTAGTTTGAGGCTGAAATTTTATAATGCTCAGAAAACCAATCAAATCATTCAAACTGTGTAATTTGACAAGGACAAATGTTTTTACAACATTTCTAGATAATATTAATTAAGACAATATTTAATTTATGTGAGTATGAGTGTATATTAAAATATAACGTTTTTAAGGTCGAATAGAAAAATGTATGTAAATGTTATTATTGTCTCAAATATTATACAAATATATTGCACAAATGACATATTTATTTAACAAGTGCATCAATTTTGTTCTCTGTCATAAAGTCCAAGAATTAGTTGAATATTATATCTTATGTGGTTTCTGGTGCAACATTGTCTTTTGAGATTGAGTAAACAAGCACATCATAAAGAAACCAGAATGGTTCCCAACAAAATATAGTCGACCTTGGGCAAGAATTAGTTGTTAATTTGTTGGAAAAACTCATGGGAAAAAAAGGAAATGGTAATTTTTATTTTGAAGTTAAGAAAAAAAAATATTATAAAAAATGAATAAGAGATTACTTGAACCTTATATGATATATAATTTTGTATTCCTCTTATTTTCAAAAACCCCAAATAAAAGAATAATTTATCTTAAATGAAAAATTACCTGTCTCCTCAATTATTCTTCAAACACCTCTATCCAAACATACTGCCACGAAGAAAAAACCTAGTTAGAAGATAATGATCATTAGGATATACATCCATACAATGTTTGAAAATGAAAATATGGATGAATTTTTATGTAGTAAAAAACAAGAGGTTTTTCTTGTATTTTAATTTTAATAAATTACCAGTATAAAGCTTTTGCATTATCATCCCACTTTGTATTTACTCATCACTTAATGAGTTTCACTATATTAACATAATTAAATGATATGACAGAGATCCAATAGGTGTCATTTAGTTGGTTGCGCAGACTGAACTTATAAAGGAGGAATACGGTTTGAATCTCACAAAATACTTTTTAATTACCAAAAAAAAAAATGATATAACAGACACATGCACATCATTAAATATAAATATAAAACATTTTTACACGAGTCATATAAATAATAGCTTGTGAGTGTGACTTTCAAATACCCAAGAATCTTAGGAAAATAGATAAATTCATATATATATTTTTCATGGAAGGAAGTTGCCTGGAGATTCCGATATGCAATTCAATGTCAGAGAAAACACCCGTGATCCCTGTCTGTGGTCCATTAGGGCGCGTCCCTGAGCCTCTCATCGGACACTTGCCCCACCACCCTAGTCCCTAATATATAAATAATATAAACAACTAATTATCATGTAGTAGTATTTAGAGTTTAGACTTAGTATGCGTATTAAGAAGAAAGAAAATATTCTCTAAAAGGGAATTTTTTTAAAAAAATAAACACTTAGCCTTGCCCGTGAACCACTCTTTTTCACCCTTCAATTATTTACCATCCCACCCCTCAGCCCTCAGCACTAACATGTTCATCACCGAAAACAGTCCAAAGTCCATTCAATTCTTTTCGTAGGAAACAAGCTGTACAAAACTTGAGAGGCCGAGACCTTGGACTGTTTCTTTAATATTGGAGCAAAGGCCCAAATTGATCTGGACAAAAAACGTGGACCCATTTTTAGTTCCTACTAAAAATTAATTCACCAAATAGCTTCTGACAATGATAAATCAGAGACACGTTAGGAGGATATTGCACAAGAAATTGTCAAGTTGTATGGTAGTATAGCATAAATGTTTTTTTATAGTCTGTGTCAGTTGTGTAAAAGTCTAGGGGCATTTTGATTGCATAGAGGGGCTTTCCTGATGCTATTTCTGGTTTTCTAGGGAGCAGTTTTACATGTACAGCGTGTTTAGGAGTTAGTTCTTGGATGTGTATGTGGGTGTATATGTATTTGATTTTGGAGACTGATGTAAGATTTTATGTCTATCTTTGAGCACTGAAAGTGAAACAGGGAAATACAAGAAGGATGAGTTGAATTGTGTTTCTTAAACTATTTGAAAAACCTTTTCAAAAAACCTTTTAGCAAAAAAGCAAACACATAGAAAAAACACGTTTTCACAAGGTTAAAAACCTTCAACACAATCCCCAAGTTAGTAAATAAATAAACTTAACAAAGATAGAGATAAGAAGATTCACGTAAAGATATATCTTGGTTCACTCTTTTCCAACCAAAGAGCTACGTTCAGTCCCCTCTACTTGAAGGTTTATCCACTAAACTCTTAGCACAAATACAAGTTGTTTCCTAGTTACTCCAGACTTTACAACTCCAAGTATTCTACACCTCTACAGGCACCAACTATTCTTTTACAGACAGGCATTTTCAGGCTCAACCAAACTTGAGATTTGAAGGTTGTTTTGAACTTTGACTAATTTACTATATGTGAGGATAGTACAAAGATTAGCTCTTGAAACTGAATAAACTTTACATAGAAAGAATATGAAGATGTTCCAGATTTTGATTTACAGAGAGTGTGAGTGTTTTGAATGCTTGACTATTATGATAAAACTTGGTCACTCCAAAACGTTGTTCTTCTTTCTATATAAAAGCGCTTCAGATTCTTCATGGCTTGAACAGTATTAATTATGCCTGTTTAGACACACTAAATTTCCGTTAGACACATCTTCATTGCTAGCCGTCTTCTATGCATATGTGTCCTTCCTTTTTGTGTGAGCAGAAAGCATGTTTGATTTACTGGTACAACAGTGGTAACAGGTTACAGCAGGGAGTAGCAGAAGAGGTTGACCTTTTTTTTTTTTTTGTTGTTGCTTTTGCTTCACGCGGCTCGATATGTACTGCGTTGTACCTCGTTTTGTCCTTATCCATAAGGATATGTCAAATAAAAGATACAAGTCTTTTTGGATAGAAGTGCCACCTCATCTTTATTTGCAAAAAGGATGGTAGTGGACGCACCAATATTATAATGATATTGGATGCAAAAGTTAAACCAGATATGTGTCTATTGGACGCATAAAACTTATCCTTTTGAGAGAGAATATTCAGTCCAAAGATTTTTTGGATGCAACACTTGTCTTACTACACGCAACTAGGTGAGCATAAGTTTTGTCCATTGGACGCCGATACTTGATCTTGAAACACTTAAGCTTTCAGTCCAGTATGATTCTTATATATCATATAGCTCATTGGACGTAGAAACTTAATACTTTGTTTGAGTCCATCTATAGTTAAAATTAGATGAAGGTCTTTCTAACCTTATGGATTAGTGACCACAGGACTTAACATATTTCAAACAAGCACTCAATTATTTTGTTAATCATTAAAACTTTGAGGGATCATAAACTATCATTGTTTTGGTTCTAACATTGAGCACATGATAGGGTGATGTTTTCTTCTTAGAAGGTGGGTAGTACTCACTGTGATGCTTGAGTTAGACCTTATTAATGAATTTTTATATTTATCATAAAAAAATACACAAGGACAATAAGGGTTATTCCACCAATAACGAACTGCACAACTCTTAACACATACATTATGAAATTAACATTTCAGCAAAGCTAGAAAAAACATCTGATATCATATTCTCATGCATACAATAAAGCAAAATCATTAAACTCCACATTCAAAATAAACAATTACATGAGCTTGAACCAGCTCTCCCATGTTGGTAAGGGAATAAATTGCCCCATGTAGTTTTGAGATAAATTTTTTCTTAAAAAAGATTATGCGTAATTTCAATTATAGACACTTAATACCAACTTATAATGAAAAGGAAAATTCATGGAAGATGTTATTCTCTCAAGTAGCTTCAATAAAGTGAGTATCTGGTAGTCATTACAGCAATTCATCATGTAACTGACTAAAAAGTCTATAAGTTTCTTCTAAACATGATATTGCTATATAAGCAAATAATAGTTATACATATTAATCCACCTAAAGATGAACTAACTCAATTCATTGGCAATGGGAATTCTTAAATAGGGAGTTAGACATTCCAACCATAAGCATAGACAAGGCAATCAGAAGCATCTCAAAAATAGAACCTGACATTTGAAAACATGTTATAGAAATCCTTCAATGCTCGAACCTAAAAAATATGGAGGAAGAATATAGCTTGTTTTAAGGCTCGATAGAAAATAAACAAGATTACAAAATCATTCAACAGGGGCCAATTGGAAAAGTAAAAATGTGTACTAATTTGGATTTTATGATACCACTTGAGCTGCCTTAGTATCTTTTATCATATTCATGACATTTGGAGCATCCGAAACCTCCCTTAAACTATGCCTATAGATAAGAAATTTTAATGCGAAAGAGTTAAGATGAATCGATTAATAGAGTACTCACAAGCAGTTGTACTACAAGTCCATCCTTCAAACAATAGTGTCTTAATCTATGTTTGCTGGAATATGAAAATTTTAGTATTCAGTTGTAACTTATGAAAATCTTAATTCTCATAAATTTGTACAATTCAAAATCGACAAACATCAAAGCTCAAAATTAAGATGCCAAACAGGTTTAGGGTTTCCATTCTTCAACAAAATCCATAAAGCTCAATTTAAATCCCTAAATTGCAATTCTACATGCATGAGCCACATTTTTTTTGCAATTGTTGATATAACCGCAATCGCAACCATAATTTAAACCCTATCAAACATTGGAACTCAGAAATTGACAATACCTAAGTTTGATATTAAAGAATGTAATTCTTTTACTTTCGGTGAGACAAATTTAGTACACTTGATAGGTTGCGAATAGGAAATGAGAGTCTTTCCCTTTTGGTAGGTCAATTACTACGAAATTAGGATAATGACAAAGTCGGGATCCTTGCCTTAACCCTTTTGAGATATGAAATTCTTCACTAGGACTCCCATTAACCCACACTGAAACAGAACTTGATAAATACAAAGCTCTCATCCAATGTCTCCAATTATCACAAAATCCAAGACGCCTCAATATATAATCAAAAAAATTTCAATTTATTGACTCCTAAGCCTTTTCAAATTTCTCCTTAAAAATATGACATCACCACCTCATTTGCCACAAAAACATCATCTAAAATATGCCTATTTGAAAAAGAAAAAAAAAACATATTGGGAACAAGAAATAATGGAATTCATGATGTTCTTTAGCGTCCTAGATAAAAGATGTAACGCCTTGCGTTACACTAGTAACCAAAATTAAATATTTAAATAAAATATGAATAAATAATTTTTTCTTAATAATACTGAATAAATACTTATTATATTACTATCCAAAATAAATGTTTACATCATAAACCAAAATAACATAATTAATTCAAAAGCCTCAAAATTGGACGTCTACTACAACTCACGCAAAAGAAATAACATAACGATAACATAAGTCCTCTTGGTATAAGCCATAACGTACTAACTGATAACAATAAAGCTAAAAATAACAATCTTCACGTCTTTGTATGCTCAATGGTGTCATGCTCAGGCTCTGAAAATAATACTACTAATGAGATTTATAATCTCAGTGAATAAAAAGACAATTATAAAGATTTTTGCAAAAGCATTGTTTTCAGTCGGCGTGACAATCGAAAAAACAATTTATGATACCCACTATTTAAAAAAAAACATAATATATAATATAAAAATAATATTACTTATAAATCAGCATAAATACCAGCCAATCATCGATCATCAAGTCATCACATCTGATATGCCAAATAATTCCAAATAAATCACACATGTCATATGACTGTCAAACATCACTCAACAATGACGTCTCATTGCCTACCTCTACTCAAGAGAGGTATTTCGATGTCACCTTCTCATCGGTGACATTACTCATATTTTCGATACCAACCATGTGCACTGGTGGTATTACTCATTTTTCAGCATCACAATTTATGGCGATGTTGCTTTCGATACCCCATCAACTGACAGTATTACATATTTTCAACATCCCAATTCAATGGCGATGTTACTTTTGATACCCCATTCATAGGCGATATTTCTCATACATCATGCATAATAGTCAATTAAACATGCCAAATCAAACATATATCGTATATACCTCAAGTAAAGCATGCCAATCAAATAATAGACATACCAATCATACATATCATATCATCAATCACATGAATAAATGCTCAAATTAATAAACTTTCGTTTTAATGGGAAACCCCAACTCAATTTAGCATTCTTGAACCCTAATATAGAAAAACCCATTTTTTTCCAAATCAATCTCCTAAAATACATTAATGGTTTTAAGATCCAAAATCCCAAATCTTTGTACCATGAAAGGGTGAGCAAAAAGTATTTTTTTACTCACCTCTTGAAGACCTCCAAGAAACTCCAAGCGTATCCCTCGAACACGCTAAGAAAGCTCCCCAAGAATCTCCTTCTTTTTCCCTCCCTAGGCTCCTTCTTCTTCAAGATCTTCTCCTCCAAGCTCTTGAATCCTCAAAGGCAAGTAAGAGAGAGTTTTAGGATGCTAATAGGGCTTCTAGCCGCATTAGTATGCTATTAGAATTGTATTTATAGGAATTTTTGTGTTTCCCTCTTTTAAAACTCGGGTATTTAGTGTGATGACAACGAGCATGAGTGTGCTCTTATTGAGCACGGTCGTGCTTTTTGCTAAGAGCAAAGGCGTGCTGCACATGAACACGGGCGTGCTGATCATGAGCAAGGGCGTGCTCATGATCAGGAAGTGATTTTCACTTAGAAAATCACACTTAACCATTTTTAATCCATTTTATTTACTTCAAGGGCCTAAAACAGAGATTCTAAGCCTCCCAAAAACTCTTATTTTTCTAATATTATTCTCTTTATTATTTTAATTTTTTTAGGATGTTACAAATGCTTTGAAAGTATTTTATAACTGAAGCCAAACAAAGAATTATTGGTCGATAATCTATAATTTTTGTTGATTATCCTTCTTTGGAATTAAAGTGATAAATAATGAAGTAATTCCTCTTGGAAGCCTTGCATTAAAATGAAATTAATTAACAAAACCACACACTACAAGAAAATCGCCATTTACCAATGATCAGAATTTGTTGGTAAGCACAAAAAAAAGTCAGTAATTGATGTTTACAGTCGGTCTACTGACAGGCGAAAATCCATCGCGAATTCTCATGTCGGTAACCATTATCGACTAATTTTGGTTTCCATCGGTAATTATCGATGAAAAGCCCGTGGGTTAGGACTGTGGTTAAGTCACATTACCGATGAAATATCTGACGGTAACATGCATTCCATTAACGACGGAGATGTCGTCGGTAAAGAAGAACAGATTTACCGATGAAAAATATGTCGGTAACTTTAACCATTGGGCATTTTCGAAGGTATCATCCGTCAGTAATTCAAAATTAGTTTTGATCATTAATGATGACATCACCGACGAATACTCTGTCGGTTACATGCACCACCTTACCTATGAATTGATCGGTTGTAAAAGGTAAATGACATTATTGACGGGATAATCCATCGGTAACAATCTCGCACAAAATTTCGCGCAAAAAGAGTGTAATACCCCATTTTTTAAAGCTTTCTAAAAGCTTTTTGATTTTAATTAATCAATATCAATATTTTTGTGTTTGTATTTTATTAGAGGGTCTAGAGAATGAAATAAATTAATTCGAGACCATAGTCACGCTCTACGCTATCATAGGAAGCTATGGTTAAATTTTGGGTCGAAAACTCAAACGGAGCCCGATCTGCGATTTTCACTGACAGTAGTGTTTTACTACTATCAAGACTTAATTTGGACTCGTGAACGAGACAGTTAGTCTTACAATCATGTTTCCTACATTTTCGAAAAAATGGGTCCTGACCTTCGAAAATAAAAATAATAATAAAATATTTAGGCGATAACTCGAACTGAGTGACGTTAGGAGCTGTAAAGGGATTTACCGGGACCTGCTAACGGATAAACTTCATGTCATATCAAGTCACATCACCTCGGGAAGCGTGCCATGACTCGACACTGTCATAATGACAAACGAAAATATCTGAACGTAAAAAGACCAAAATGCCCCTGATCTTTTTCCTAAAGGACGTTTACATCCTTAAAATATCTAAATTTTCATGACCTCACCCTCACTCTCTCTCCTTATCTTCGGCTCTCTGTCACTTTCTCTCTCCTCCATTTTCTTCTTCTTCTTCCTTCCTTTCTTCTTGTTCTCCATTTTTCCTCCATTTTCTCCATAACTTCACCTCCATTTTTCTCAAGCTTCCACAAGGTTTTTCAAGAAAATTTGTGAAACAAAGTTGATCATATCATCCTCCTCTATCACCTAAGAGGTATAGATTTCACTCTTGAACTCTCAATCTTCATTTTCTCCATTAAAATTCATGAGTTTCAAGTTTTAAGATCCAAACTTCAAAAATCTCTAAAAAATTATAGAAAAATCCTTCTAATGCAAAACCAATTTCTATAATCTATTTTCATCCTCTACTATCATAACCCAAGAGAATTAAATCAAATAAGCTTTCTAGCCTATTTAACTTATGGGGGGCCGAACCTATTGTTTTTGGGGGAAAAGGGTTTTGGTTCAATTTTTATGAACTGATTCTTGATTTCACCTATTTCATTCCTTAATCATGTAATCCAAGTGATTAGGAAGCCAAATAAAACTCTCACCTATTTTTCATGGTGATGGCTGAAACCCTAAGTTTTTGGTTTAAGGGGTTTTGGTTCAAATCTTTGATAATTGATCATGGATTATGTTTTAGGTATGCTTAAGGATCATTGATCCAAGAGTTGGTAGAATTCCAACATCCCTAGCCTATTTAATTAAATAGGGACAGCAGCCTAGTCCTAAGGTTAGGGGAGTTTGTGATTTAAATGTATTAATTTCTGGTTGTGTTTTGTGGTGTAGAATCGAACATGATTCGAACTTTCGACCGCACACCCGATTGATAGTTGTGGAGTCGTAGCCGGAGTCGCACGAGAACATTACTAAGGTGGGGATAAAGAACTTTATCTTCGGGAAAGCAAGCTTAGTATAGAGTATATATATGTGTGTAGGGGAACCCTTAAACCCTGCTAGAGGTTGAGCCCTGGATACAGTGCTTGGACCCTAGGTGTAGGTATTTTTGGGCTATCACCACTAAGTTGATAATATGGATGATGTGATTGATTGAGGTTGATGTGTTGAACTGTTTATCTGATTATCTTTTGGTTTTATTTTGTTTAACTGCCTGTGTGATGAACTGTTGTCTTTGTGATGATATATGTACTAGAAGAATTTATGTTATGATATTTTATTGTGATTGGCTGGTTGAGTGTTGATGAAAGTATGGTGAGCGACGATGTTGTTCAGGTTGATACCGTCGTGGTCCCGACCATGGAGCTGTAGCTCGTTGACGCAAGACATCGTGATGCTGATGTTGATGTTGATGTGGATGCGATGCGTCGTGATCGTGGTCGAGTGCTTAGGTGTGAGGTCCCGGTATCAACCTGCGATGGATGTTTGTTGCATAGCATATCATTTCATACCACAACATTTTTTTCCCCAAAAGGGAATGTCCAATTAGGGACGTGATGTTTTTAATCCCGAGGCGGGATGTCCAATGGGGGACGTGTTGCGATGTTATCCCGATGGGGATGTCCAACCAGGGACGTGATGTATCTGCCGACATGCATATAGGGAAGTCAGCATATACATAGGGACTAGTATCCCTCTTGTAGGATTATCTGAGAGAATGACTTTGAGATGGTTGTGTTGTATGACTTAAGAGATGAGTGATGTTGTGTTGTATATTTTATCTGTGTTTTGTGATGAATGTATATATGTTGTACTGATGTCCCCATCCCATATTTGATGATGCATGTTTCTTATCTCCTTGTGTTTCCTCTGTATGTTTACTTTATTTTATGGGAAGACCTCGACGAGGAACTAGTTACCAAGGAGCTGGATGGCACCCCCTACGAGCCTGATGATGGAGGACGATTCATGGACCCTAGCCTCGAGAGATCAGGCAGTGATTGTGGTTATCCAGAGAGCTTTCTCTAGGCCTTTTTGTGTATTTTGGTTTTAGTCTGTATTAATGCACTTTGTATGTATACACTATTATTGTAGCCCTACTGATGGGGCAACCGACGCATGTATGTATTTATTTATATTTTGAAAGCTGTGTACTCTGAGACGTCGCGTGCCGTAAATTTGTTTCGCTTTTGCGTTCAATTTTCTGCTTCGTTTCGTATTAATAAGGCGCACTAACGATTATAATACGATTAAAGTTAGTTAATATCTTAAGTTCTCCAATAGGACGGCGGGTCGTCTCAAAGCGCGTGAATATTACTGACTGAAAACACTTTCAGTAACGTTTTTTCCTTTACTGACGGTAAAAAGGTGGTTGAAATGTTATCGTTCAGAATTACCTAGGTTACGGCCGGTATAACCAGTTGGTAATTCAAGCATTACTGACACAGTTAGTGCCGTCAATAAATGACCATCAGTATATATATCACATTTTTTTGTAGTGACATACCTCTCGAGAATTGCTTAATAAGCTTGAAATTAATAGTGTGTTTGGTTGCACTGCAACCAACCACTTTCATCGCAACTTTTCTGAAGCTACAAATAATAGCTTTCACGGTGGGCATGGTTCCCACCGTGATTCCAGACATATACTAAAACTATCAGGTCATGGACTTTTACTGCTCTCAGAGCTTCAAATTGCCTCTTTTACCTTTTCACATGTAAACGAGGCGGTGAGACTTTTGTTATCATCAAAAGACAGTTGGTTGAAACCTATCAAGGATTGGTTGATCCTAACTTGAGTCTAAATACGGAGAGAATAAATGATTTTTAACCTCTTCTTTTACTTCGACAACTCTCTACTCAATCGTCTCTAATATGCAAGGCTGAAATCTGATTTCATGTCTTTCTTTTGATTCAAACACACATGAAAGAAGCTGTAATTTGAACCCCCTATTTTTGACAAACCAAACTCTCTTTCATCCTTGATTTCTGCCATAAATCTGCAAATTTAAGGATCTCCTTAAAACAATTTCCCCTGACAAGCCATCCTCCTCCGCCTTTTTTTCCTAAAGTTGCAATATCATCCACTAATTCCACAATGGTATTCTCTGTCTTATCAAAAACTTTTCTGTTCCATATTTTTTTAAATGTGATTTAAATGTGATACACTCTTACTTGCTCATTCTAAAGATAAATTCATTTTAAAACAACTTTATCCATTATTTATATACTAATCAGAGAGAAATATCAATTAAGTGTCATATTTTAAGTATTTAAATATCAGGAAATGTATGTTAATTAGATGTTTTTTTTTTTACATTGAAAAGGTGCTTTCACACTATCAAACTAAACTCCACTTTAACCCCATAACATGGATTTTCTTTCACCGCTACATTTGGCCCGCAGGCCACGGGGATGGTGATAAGGTTCAAGTGCCAATGCCACAATGATAAAAGCCAGCACAACATAGTTAAAACACTTGCCTTTGCATCAACTTTTCTTTTCTTTTTTGGTGAACGTCTTTGGATCTAGTGTGTGTTTAGATTAGTATTTGACAAACGTGATTTTGGATAGAATTGATTTCAATACAATGTAGTTTGAAATAAATTGATTTATGTTTGATTACATTCATATAAAAGTGAGTTGAACGATAAATTAAAGACTAAAAATCACGTTTGAAAGTAAAAGCTTCAAATCCTATCTTTAAGTTAGAATCCATTCTAGATTTCAAATCAATTCTACTCAAGAACATCCAAATATGCCAAAATCAATTTTATGTTTCTGGAATCACTTTTGCCTCTCACAGAAATGAATCCAAAGATGCATTTAATTAGTGTCGGCTTAAAGTGACCTGCCCACTACTTCATGACGAGTGAGCACATAAACTTTATCTTTTTAGTGAAGCGTTAATGATGGCTTATGAAGCAGATATTAAGCCATAAAGTTAATTATCAAATATTATTTGTTTGTTGTTCACGTAATACAGCCAAGTTCCCACTTAGGATGATTAAGACTGGAATAACTTTATTCCTTTGTATCCCTGATACTTCTTTAATTTGGTTCAATAAATTGTTCACGTAACATTGGGCTGGGAGTAGAGGTTAAGTAATAGGGCTGGCCATTGTATCGCTAATGCTTCAAAGTATATGAACAAGACATTGTTTTGTAGGATGATATGAATTTGGTCGAAGCATATACCAATTAATGATCACAAAATTACTAGTGTGCAGCTGGCACACCAGAAGTGCCTCCTCTTTAGTTATAATCAAGAACAGAAATATGGGGAAACTTTTGGGGGAAAAAAAAAACCCATTTTAAATTTATTATATATAATATAATTTAACTGTTGTATTTTGGTGTCTTAAACACTCAAGATTGGCATTCAGAACCTCAATTGTTCACCAACTCTTCTAACCAGCGCAAATGATTTATACTTCAAATGAATTGCCTTTAGTTTTAATGATTTCTCTTTAGCGCTACAAAAAAACAGCAAATTAGAGACTGAAAAATCGATCGCTATATAAGAGGAATTGGTCGCTAATTTAGCTAACGACCGAATAAGGATAATTTCTAAACCATTGGTCGCAAATGTTTTTAGTGACCGATTTTTATGACGGTTGCTATTAGCGACTGAATCTTCGATCACCATATGTTATGATCAATTCAGTTACTAAATAAATGGGTCACCTACACATGTCTAGGTACCACTTCATCGATTGATTTTTTTAAATTTGACGACCGGTATATTCAGTCGCTATTGTAACGGCTAGTTCTAATGACTAATTCGGTTGCTAATTTACTTAATTAAGTTTTTTATTGTAATTTTATTATATTCTATTTTTTAATTTAAAAAAATACAATTAAAATAAAATAAAATGCAAAATAATCACTAAACCAAATAATAAAATATAAAACAAACTAAATTAAATCTATAATCCAAAATTTTAATACGTCAATTAATCCATAAAATATAAAAACAAATATATATAATAAAATAAAATGTATCCTAATCACGAGGTCGGGGGGAGCGAGCTAAGATCAGCATCTTCATCATCATCAACAATGCAATCCTGGCTAGACGGGATGTCATCTGCATTGTCATGACAGTCGGAACCTGAACCACTTATATATGCTATATCTGGAAAAGCTGCTCGATCTGGACATCTTACGTGTCCATTCGAATCCTCATCACCTGGATGACATTTCTTCTTCGTTAGCTCCTTATTCAGGTTGGGTCGGATGACCTCTTGACAGTCCACCATAGGAAAGATTTGAGCTGAACACATGACGTTGATAGGAAAGGGATGCATACATAGTTTTAAGAATTATAGATTTAATGACCGAACATATCAGTAGTTAAAATATAATTGTTTCCCGATCGTTAACTCGGTCGCAACTATGATCAGCTATTTTAACTTTCATAATTTTGAAGTTAGTGACTGTCAACCTTGAGACTGACTTTGTCGATTGCTAAAGAAAAATCAGGTACCATTTTCTGAATGATAACATATCGGTTGCTAATGTAATCAACTTTCGATCACTAACAGTTCTCTAAGCCTAAAATGAAGAATCGTGCATGTGCGATCATGAACATGGATACTTGTGACGCGTGTTACTCAAAAGAAGCTTTTCTCATGTCAGTGGCCCATCATTTAGATTTCGGGTTAAACTAATCATTTGGTCCCTATACGTGATACTGATTTTGAATTTAGTCCTCATATGTAAAAAAATTTGAAATTGATCCCTACATGTATAATTATTTTTAATTTGGTCCCCGCCGTTTATTGGTGTTATAATACCGTCAAATGATAGGAATCAAATTCAAAATGATTGTCACATATAGGGATCAAATTGAAAATGATTGTTACATGCAGGAATTGAATTCAAAATAAAAATTTGAATTTGGTCCCTACATGTGACAATCATTTTCAATTTGGTCCCTATACTTAAACTTCAACAAACGACGTTATGACACCAATAAACGACGAGGACCAAATTAAAAATAAATGTACATGTAGTGACTGATTTTAAAAAAATTCACATATAAGAATCAAATTCAAAATTGACGTCACGTATAAGAACCAAGAGATTAGTTTAACCAAGATTTCTACACGCTTGTAAATCTATTTTGACGAGATATGAGATCAAATCTCACCGACAATGATACTTAAAATATATTATTACAATTATTTATGGGTTTTCATACAATAAAATTATATGTAGAGAAAATTAAACATAGGAGAAGTTCCTCCAAAGCATAGATTATGTCAGTAAGATTGATACATCTGGTCGAGTTTTTCGTTCATACTTGCTGTGACTTGACTTCGATTCTCAGATCTTCCATGTTGATAAACAATATATAAATTTTACTATAAATTCTCGTAGAGATTGGTGATCTTCTCTGACTTTACACAGGGACATGTCTTCTTCTAATCTAAACCCTTTGGTAACCAGAAAAATGAGAATAGAGACTATATTCAAAACTAAATTTGTGAGGTTTTTTCCGCTTGATCAAAAAAAAAAAAAAAAAAACTAAATTTGTGAGGTTTATATTTTATTTATTTTATTATGTCTATCTTCTTATTTTATAAATGGTTTGTGAACATGATTTATAATAAAATATTATGACATTATTTGATGCATATAACTTATCTCACCTAATAAAAAAGATTTTATTGTTATTATTGTTATTATTATTATTATTATTATTATTATTATTATTATTTATCTATTCATATCATTTAATATTACGGAAAAGTCATAGAAAATGAACAAAAATAAATTCACTTTTTGATTGAAGAAGTAAAAAAAGTAATTGTATTGTACGAAATATGACACTATATTCCTCATATATGTAAATTAATCTGCATACAAATGCAATTCAATCGGTGGAAAACACTATTGTCGTGGATTATATGCCAGTTATGTAATTAAGAAAAGTATTAATAATAATAAAAAATGGTGGGAAAAATTATATAATTCATCATGCACATAAAGGTGAGCCTCAAGTCTCTTAATACTTAGAGTTTAATTTATATATATTGATAGTGTAAAGTTTTTTTTACACAAATATTCAATCGTAAATTGTTACGTCAGCTCATTTGTTTGACTCTTATTCTAACTATCTTAAAAGTCATTCATATCATGATTGGTAATTGACTGACAGTATAAAAAGTACATAGAAATTAAACTCTAATACTTATCCCCGCTAACTTAACTAGCTATTTATGCAATGATTTAGTGTTAAGTTTTCAATTTAGCTAACTTCTTTTGTTGGCTTCTAGTCGGCTTTCTCCTTCTCGGGCCTACTTTCTTATGATGGCATTCCACGTACCGCCGCCTTTCCTTCCACCAAATTAATTAATTTTTTTTTTTTTGTTTGAATAATGATCAACCAAAGTCTCTCTCTCTCTACATATTATATATAGTGACAAAAATTAATCCAAGTCCAAAGTCCACTAAGAAATTACTCAACATACCGAGAGAGATGATGGCAAATGGAAGCGTCAACCTTCCCCTGGGTTTCTCTTCTCTCCAACAGATGAAGAACTCATCCTTCACTTTCTCTATTCTAAGGCTTCTCTTCTACCATGCCATCCCAACATCATCCCTGAACTTGATCTGTCTTTGCCTGATCCTTGGGACTTAAATGGTATGATTCAGTTTCGTCACTTAATTATTAGTGACTTATATATATGTCGAGAAGAATGATTGGCAAACCAATTATAAATTTCTAATTAAATCTATATTAGTATTGTGTTGCTCTTGATTAACCATATAATAGTTTTGTAAACACAACCATAGGTATATCAATTTATGACTTGTTACTAACAAAACTTATACCAACAGAATATAAGTATATCAATTAGTGGGTATAGGTTTTCTGGACTATATATACCCACGGTTTTTCCTTTTTTACCTACACGTTTTTGCGGTCACTAAATGGCTTATTTCTTGTTGTTGTTGATGCAAAAAACTTGGTAAGAAATTTGGTGTGTGCATATCAATATTGGTATAACAATATGCTGAATTAATGCATGCATGGACGAAACTCCATACAGGTAAGGCGTTGTCAAGTGGAAATGACTACTATTTCTTCACAAAAGTGAAGGAAAACAGAGGCACAGAAAATGGGTATTGGAAGGAAATAGGTGTCCCCGATCCTATACTCTCAGCCGCTGATAAGAAAGTGGGGATCAAGAAGTACCTCGTATTCCACGTTGGAGAGGCTCCACAAGGTACTGAAACCAGTTGGGCAATGCAAGAATATCATATTTGCTCTTCTGGGTTGACACTGCATCATATCAAAGTGCTAGGAGAAGACGAAAACGTGTAAGTTTATTTTTCAATAAGCAACGAAAACCTTTTATTAACCTGTAACCTTTTATTTAGTAATAAATTATTGACCCAATTTGTTCCCTAAAAATAAACATAGGACAATTGTCACTGAAAATAATAAATTAATCACTTACCATCTCAAATTTACAATCGTGGGTCATGTTAGTCCCTCCATCTAGTTTTAATAATGTTCGTTTATTTATCTATGTGTTCCGTTAGTCATCTTGCATGACCCGTTAATGGTCCTGCATGACCTATGACGATTTTTCATTGTGAAAAATGAATTAAAAATGAAAATAACATGCACAATTTTATAATCCACGTAATTGAGAATTGGGCACCTTTTTCACTTTTCATTCGTTTTTTGCGATGAAAATTCATCATAAGCAATATAGGACTACTGATGGGCCAGACATGATGATTTACGGGACACATAGGTAAGTAAAGGGACATTGGAACTGAAAGAAAGAACTACTAATGTGTCTTGCATTTATAAATTTGATAGACTAAGTGATTGATTTATTTTTTTTCAATGACCAAAAGTGTTACCGTGTTTATTTTTAGAGACCAAATTAGATATTTATTATTATATAAGCCAATTGAATAGACCCCGCAATAGATAAACCTTTGATTAATTTTGCTCCTCTAAATCGTGCATGGCAGGATCAAAATTGGAGCAAATGGGTTTTATGCCGAGTCTATGAAAAGAACAAGTCTCAACAAGGTTTAAACTGCTATAGCCATGACGATGACACTGGAACAGAGCTTTCGTGGCTAGACGAAGTTTTTCTGTCGTTGGATGATGATTTGGAAGTAATAAGCATGTCTAACTGTTGGGAAAAATCAGAGATAATCAAACAAATGTCTTTTCCCACCTGTGCAAATAAATAGGCACAACCAAAAATATATTCCCGGGACAATATAAATGCGGAAAAATAAATATCAGAGACACAGCAATTTTAACGTGGAAAACTCCCCTCAATGTGAGGGAATAAAAACCACGGGACCAAGCCAGTAAAACCTTCCACTATGTAAAAATAATGGGTACACCAATAAGTCTTCCTAGCAACTCTAGGGATCAACAGGACATCAGAATCATCACCAACAATGGTGGAAACAAGCACAATAAAACCCAACACCGGGTATACAGCCAAGACAATAGAGAAGGTAAAACTATGAATAAAATATGTCAAAGTGACAAGCTCAATGGTAGGAACAATATACTAAAATTCCAGCAAAAACGGAGCACATTTACTGGACACCCTTCCACCACTTGAACCCACTTCTTCCTCTCCTTCACGGCGTTGCACAGTGCTTGCGTTTCTCAAATTCTTCTCACGCAGCCCTCTCACGTTTTTTTTTTTTTTTTTTCTTACTTACGGCTACTGTTTTTACTAGGGATTAAAGAATCCCTTTTCACACACATGGGCCAAGCCCATTAACAACACCTTATTCCTTTTTTTTTTCTTTTCTTTTAATAAGTTGGTGTGGGCCCACTTGAGGAGTGACCCACCCAACAAATCTCCCCCTCACGACTCAGGTGGGAAGGGACTGCTCAACCATGCCTGCTTTCTCTCTGCAACAAATCAACTTTATCATAGGCAAGGTCTTTGTCATCATATCTGAACCATTCTCATCAGTATGGATCTTTTCAAGTGAAAAAGTCTTCATCTCTAGCGCATCCCGTATCCAATGATACCGCACCTCAATGTGCTTTGACTTCGAATGAAAAGTCGAGTTCTTACTGAGATGGATTGCACTCTGACTGTCACAGAATAACACATACTTCTCTTGCTTCAAGCCTAACTCTTGTAGGAATTTCTTCATCCACAAAAGTTCTTTAGAAGCTTCAGTAATGGCTATATATTCGGCCTCCGTGGTAGACAAGGCAACGCATTTTTGTAATTTTGATTGCCAAGACACCGCTCCCCCTGCAAAAGTCATCATATATCCAGAAGTAGATTTTCTAGAATCAAGATCACCAGCCATATCTGCATCTGTGTAGCCATCTAACACAGGTTGACCACCCCCAAAGCATAAACATACCTTAGAAGTGCCTCTAAGATACCTGAAGATCCACTTCACTGCCTGCCAATGGTCTCTACCAGGATTAGAGAGAAAACGACTAACAACTCCAACAGCATGAGCAATATCCGGCCTTGTGCATACCATAGCATACATCAAACTACCAACTGCGGATGCATAAGGAACCTTCTTCATCTCTACTTTGTCTTTCTCACTTGTAGGGCATTGTTGAGAACCCAACTTGAAATGACCTGCAAGTGGGGTACTAACAGGTTTCGAATTGCTCATGTTAAACCTCTCTAACACCTTCTCAATATACTTGTGTTGAGACAGCCACAATTTACCATTCTTCCTGTCACGAGTAATTCTCATGCCAAGGATTTGCTTCGCAGGGCCCAAGTCCTTCATGGCAAAGGACTTGCTCAAATCCTTTTTTAAACATTCAATCTTCTTAGTGTCATGACCTACAATCAACATGTCATCCACATATAGCAAGAGGATAATAAAATCACCATCAGAGAATTTCTTAACAAACACACAATGATCAGAGTTAGTTTTACTGTAACCGTGTTTGTCCATGAAAGAATCAAATTTCTTGTACCATTGCCTTGGTGCCTGCTTGAGTCCATACAAACTCTTCTTCAATTTGCACACAAGTTGCTCTTTACCTTTGACCTTGAAACCCTCAGGTTGCTCCATATAGATTTCTTCCTCCAAATCACCATGAAGGAACGCCGTCTTCACATCAAGTTGTTCAACCTCTAGGTTCAAGCTAGCTGCTAATCCAAGTACAACTCGAATAGAGGACATCTTCACCACAGGTGAGAAAATTTCTTCAAAGTCAATACCCTTTCTCTGATTGAAGCCTTTCACAACCAACCGTGCTTTGTATCTTGGTTGTGAGCTGTTCTCTTCTGCTTTCAACTTGAACACCCATTTGTTCTTCAGTGTTTTCCTTCCCTTTGGTAACTTCACCAACTCAAATGTGTGATTCTCATGCAAGGAATTCATTTCTTCTTGCATGGCCTTCAACCACTTTTCCTTGTTAGCATTCACAATGGCCTCTTGGTAGCTCTCTGGCTCTCCAGCATTAGTGATCATCACATACTCATGTGGAGAATATTTTTGGGAAGGTTTACGCTCTCTAGTAGATTTTCTTACCTGAAACCCAACCGGTGGCTCAAGTGGAGCCGGAGCCTGTTCAACTGGCTCATCATGGTGAGTTTCAGGATCCTCAGTCTCATTTCTGTTATCTACCTGTATATCTCCCCCATCAACAAAAGTTCTAGCAGGAGGTTCAGGCGCAACATCAGTGTAGCTTCTAGCAACTGGTTTCTGTTTCTCTGCTTTCTCAAAATCTTCAATGGTTTGGTCTTCAAGAAATATCACATCTCGGCTTCTGATAATTTTCTTGGCAACTGGATCCCATAGTCTATAACCAAACTCTTCATGACCATAACCCAAGAACACACACTGTTTAGATTTCCCATCAAGCTTGGACCTCTCATCTCTTGGAACATGAACAAAGGACCTGCAGCCAAACACTCTCAAATGACCATAAGAGACATCTTTCCCTGTCCATACTCTGTCTGGAGCATCACCTTTTAGTGGTATAGAAGGAGAAAGATTGATCAAATCCACTGCAGTTCTCATTGCTTCACCCCAAAAAGTTTTGGGTAATTTTGCATGAGAGAGCATACACCTGATTCTGTCATTAATTGTACGGTTCATTCTCTCTGCAACTCCATTATGCTGAGGCGTCTTTGGAACTGTCTTCTCAAGCTTGATTCCATGTTCTTTGCAGTACTCTTGAAACGGACCTCTGTATTCACCACCGTTATCTGCTCGGACACACTTCAACTTCCTTCCTGTTTCTCTTTCTACACTTGCATGAAAGTGCTTGAAGACACCGAGTACCTGGTCTTTAGATTTCAAAGCAAAGGCCCACACTTTTCTAGAGTGGTCATCAATAAAAGTAACAAAATACGAAGCACCACCAAAAGATTTACAATCCATAGAGCAAACATCAGTGTGAACTAAATCTAAAATATTTGGCCTCCTATGAGGACCCGAGCTATGAAATGAAACTCTATGTTGTTTTCCAACAAAACAATGAGTGCAAGTATTTAAAGGCGTACCTTTCATAGGGAGGGAATTTTGCTTGGCAAAGATGTTGAGTCCTTTCTCACTCAAGTGACCAAGACGCATATGCCATAAATCAATAGATGCATCTTCAACTGCATTCACCTCTTCCTTGTATAACTTTACAGGCATCCTGTAGAGAGTAGTGGAGCTTTCTTCCTTTGCCACCACCAGAGACCCTTTGGTGAGCTTGCATTTACCACCACCAAAGTAAGTGTTATAGCCTTCACTATCCAAGGCTTTGACCAAAATCAAGTTGAGACGGATATCAGGAACATGTCTAACATCTTTTAATTGTAGCTTGCACCCAATGCTAGTTTCAACCCAAACATCTCCCATACCAACAATTTTACATACCCCTTCATTTCCCATCTTTACAGTGCCAAAATCACCAACAGTATAAGATGAAAAGAAATCACGCCTAGGAGTGACATGGTATGAGGCTCCAGAATCAATCACCCAACTGGAATCATGACAAGCAAGATTTATAGAATTGTCATCACAAAGAATGTAAATATCACCATCAGATGCAACTGCAGTTGTGTCTTTATCATTTTTCTTCTCTTTGTCTTCGTCTCTTTCCCTTGACTTCTCTCTCTTGAGGAACCTGCAATGTTTTTTGATGTGTCCCACCTTACCACAATGATAGCATGTCACTTCTTTTCTAGTCCTCGACTTGCTTCTTGACTTGCTACGACTATCAGATCTTTCATGCTTATGAAAATTTCTGGTTTGGCTTCTCCCCCGTGACTCTGTAACTAGTGCTTCTGACTGAGTGGAAGTACCAATCAAACCACGCTCCTTTCTTCTAGCTTCTTCATTTAACATGCTCTCTTTTACCATTGACATTGTCAGCTTCCCATTTGGAGCTGAATTAGTCAGTGTCACAACAAGAACTTCCCAACTGTCAGGCAAGGAACTAAGCAACAACAAAGCTTGCAACTCATCATCTAATTTAATTTCTGTGGCTGTCAACTGATTCACAGTATTCTGAAAAATACTCATATGCTCTGCCATTGAATCTCCTTCTTTGTATTTCATATTTACCAGCTTCCGGATCAAACATGCTTTATTTTGCACATTTTTCCGCTCATAGAGATCAGCTAATTTCTTCCACATTTTTTGGGCATTTGTTTCTGTGTCTACATGTGGATATACACTCAAATCCAACCACTGTCTAATCAAAGCAACTGCCTTTCTATTCATCTTTTTCCAGTCATTGTCTGATTTATCAGCAGGCCGGGAAGTGTTCCCCTCAATAGGATCATACAAATCTTTGCTGTATAACAAGTCTTCCATGAGAGTCTTCCAAAGAGCATAATTTGTAGAATTCAGCTTAATCATATTTGGTCCTTGATTTTCCTCCATTTAAATGCACAAGTCAAAACCAACCTTAGCTCTGATACCACTTTGTTGGGAAAAACCAGAGATAATCAAACAAATGTCTTTCCCCACCTGTGCAAATAAATAGGCACAACCAAAAATATACTCCCGGGACAATATAAATGCGGAAAAATAAATATCAGAGACACAACAATTTTAACGTGGAAAACTCCCCTCAATGTGAGGGAATAAAAACCACGGGACCAAGCCAGTAAAACCTTCCACTATGTAAAAATAATGGGTACACCAATAAGTCTTCCTAGCAACTCTAGGGATCAACAGGACATCAGAATCATCACCAACAATGGTGGAAACAAGCACAATAAAACCCAACACCGGGTATACAACCAAGACAATAGAGAAGGTAAAACTATGAATAAAATATGTCAAAGTGACAAGCTCAATGGTAGGAACAACATACTAAAATTCCAGCAAAAACGGAGCACATTTACTGGACACCCTTCCACCACTTGAACCCACTTCTTCCTCTCCTTCACGGCGTTGCACAGTGCTTGCGTTTCTCAAATTCTTCTCACGCAGCCCTCTCACGTTTTCTTTTTTTTTTTTCTTACTTACGGCTACTGTTTTTACTAGGGATTAAAGAATCCCTTTTCACACACATGGGCCAAGCCCATTAACAACACCTTATTCCTTTTTTTTTTCTTTTCTTTTAATAAGTTGGTGTGGGCCCACTTGAGGAGTGACCCACCCAACACTAACTAGATTGAATGTATACCAAAACTAGATAAGGACTTGCACATTACACAATGTCTAAATGACATGCATTTGACTGGCAAATTAAATAAGGCCTCTACTTTAGGACCAATATGTTGAGTACCTATTTCGATAAGGATAAATTTTTTTTGTATATCTAGATTTGACAACGTATGTGGCAATGTATTTTTACGTGAGTGAGGTTGGATACTATATATAAAGATGGAATAAATGTATTGCAAATAATTTTTTTATCAAACAAAGAAATATTATTACTATAGGAATATAATGGTATTCCAACCCTTACATCATAAACTATAAGACCTGTAATATTGGTAAATACAATCCCCTAGATTCATGCTCCATTCAAAAAAGAGAAATAAACCTCATCAACTTTTGCTCTAATCCAACACCAAGATATAACCTTAATCAGATATAGTACTAAGTCAACAATATTCAAGTTTCCTTCCCTAAAGATTATCTCATTTCTATGTGCCCAAATGGATCATATACAACAATAAACCATAACAAAAATCATATCTCCTTGGGCCTATTGCGCAAGTAGTAACCCGAATGTTGAAGAAAATGCATCTTTTCATCCTCAGGCAACACAACAACAAAACCAAGCCAAGCATAACATTACATCCAGACATCATAGGAAAACCAACATGAGAAAAATAAGTGGCCATTCATCCATATTAATTCTTACATAGCACACACTTCGTGTCCGCATCAACCCCAAGGATCCCTATTCTCCTGAGATTTGTTTTAGTCGGGATACCATTTAGAATAATCCTTCATGTTAAGCTTGTTAGCTTTAAGGGAGTAAACTTAGGGCCTGTTTGGATTGGCTTATAAACAGCTTATTTGGGCTTATCTATCGGCATAAGTGCTTATCAGAGTGTTTGGAAGAGCCTATCAAAACAGCTTATGACATGTCCATAAGCTGTTTTCAGCTTATTTTGATAAGCTCTCCAGGATAGTTTATAAAAATAGCTTATAACTTATATAAAAACAGTTTGACTTTATTTTCTCCTTGATTATAGAAATAGCTTACACATAAGCGCTTATCCTATAAGCGCTTAATTAAGTCGTTTACCCAAACAGGCCCTTAGTCCAAAAGTTCTTGAAGAAGATATGCACTACAAGAATTTGCTCAGTTACCTAGGGCTTGGCCATCAGTAACCTCTTCATTTCCGACGGCTTAGGCCACCGGTAACTTCTCCAACCACTCTATTGACAGCAATGGCCGTCAGTAAAGTTATAGAGGGACAGGTCGTCGGTAAGCCCGGCGGTAAGTTTGGGGCAAATTGGCGCCAAGATTACCGAGGGGCATAGCTGTCGGTAAGTGACGTTTGGGTTTTCAGTGGTAGCAGACGTTTCCAACGGCTTAACCGTAGGTAAGGGTACTTTATGTTACCGCCATCGGTAACTTAATGATCATTTTATTGTTACCGTTGGTAACTTTGTGTTGCCTAGGTCGTTGATAGACCGTCGGTAAGATGTTGCAGGTAAGTGGTTAGGTTATTACTGACAGCCAACCATCGATAAAGTGTGTGGGTTATTACCGACAGCCTAGCCATCGGTAACGTGTGTGGGTTATTACCAGGCCGTCGGTAACGTTCTGACGGCCTTTTGCCTTGGCCATCGCTATTCATTACCGAGGACCTTCTTTCAGATAGATTTTTGACCGTCAGCATTCCGTCGGAAAGTGCCCATTATTGACGGCTTTTGGTCATCGGTAATGAGCTGTTTTCTTGTAGTGATAGATATATAAATAGAGGTTGGTATACAGATCGCAGACTAGTCTGCATAACTTGTAGCTTGCAATCAACGAAATTGTTTTGTGCAATTTTTTAGTCTCCCTCACAAATCCAAAATAGTGTCGTTTTGAAACAGGAAAATGTTTTTCTATTGAATTTCAACGATGGAAAATCAAGTTGTGCCAACCGAGGAAATTAACATGTCATGTAGGAAGAAACGTTAACTCAAACAGAGCCTAATGGATGGACGATCAAAGAAGGACTAATGTTCCCTACGTTTGTAAATTTAAGGAACTAAAAGATTAGTTTTTTTCTAGGGACGAAAAACGTCTTCATATTTTTTCTGGGATCAGTTTGGACCTTTATTCATGAAAAAAAGTATTCGGTTTTTAAAATAGTGCAACCTTTCCAATATCCAACATATAAAAGCTTTGGGAATTCATAGTTTTCTTTTGGTGTCTGCGCATTATGCCATTCAATCAACGTCTTGGGTTTTTCTCAAAATTGTAACTTGAACTTGTTGCCTTCAATAGTTGAATTGGCTCTGCAAATTGATTTTTGGAGATTTTTTTGCCTTATTACTTATCTGGCCAATCTTACTTTATCGAAACTGCCAAATTTTTTCAAGTGATTCATGGGATAACTCGTAAATCCATATGTCTAGTACATAGATTAAACAGGTTGGGTTTTTTTTTTTTTTGAAAGTCAAAGAAAATATATTAATAGGATACAAGGGGTATCCGAACCCATATATAAAAAAAAAAAAAAAAAAAACCACATTAACAACTCAACCAAAAACAGAGTAAAAAAAAATCTAGCACTCTGTCATAGTATAACCATAAGCCTATCAGCCAAACCTATCCCGAAAACAACATACCAAATATTGTCTAGAAAGATTATGCAGCAAAGCACTATGCACCTGCTTTAAGAACTCCAATCTATTTGCCACCAACACACGAACACCCTATACCACCAACTTGGCTCCCTAACAGTAAATGAAAAAATATGAGGTAACAGAATATCATAGCAAAGCTAGCCATACAAAAATAGGAAAAACCAAAAACCAAAGAATGCATGCTTCGTCTGACATTCCACACCACCAAACCACCCTCTGAACTTGCAAGAACGCATGATGAAAGACACTCCACCAGGTTCAAAAACCAGCTTGAGATTGGATAACCAAAACCCTTTTTCTTGCTATTAACCCACTGCCATGAAATAACTTTCACACACTCCAATATTTCCCCCAATTCTCTTCTTTTTGACTTAAAAATCATATTTTTGCGTGCCATCCAAACTGACCATATTACTGCAAACCATATTTCTTGGTGCCCATCCATGTTGATCCCCCAAGAAAAATAATACACAATCACTAGATAAGAAATTGAAACCCGACTTGTATTCACGGGGGACTGGATTTGGCTCTTCTAAAGTGAGGTTGTCTCTCAAATGAGAAATTAAGAGGTATTCACCATTGATTTGATAAAGTGCATATAAATCTCAACTTACTAAGTGATCAAAGTATAGATACACACTTACTTTCTCACTTTAGAGAGGTGAGCTTTAATATGACCAAATCGACAAAGGAAGGGTTGGTGTTGGACAGTGAAGTGGTAATGACCATATGGGCTTAGCGCTGGTATGACTCCCGTGACTATTTGTGAGGGGCGATTCTAACATCCTCCAACTCAAAACGTTGGAGGATGCATCCTCCCTTTTTTTACTGGATATCCGGTCAAATAAAATCGGCCAGAATATTTCCTTTTTAAAAAAGTTATATCGAATAATCGATTCTCTTGAAAATTGTAATCGATTACTTTTTAGGAGAACTCAATTGGATTGTGATCGATTGAGTTGTAATAAACCAAAATTGTAATCGATTACTTAAAAAAAGAAACTTTATTACAATTGCAATCGATTACACCAAAATGAGTTTGGACTACTTACACCACAATTGTAATCGATTCTCTTGTAATAAATCCTAAAAAGTTACACAAAAATTGTAATTGATTCTCTTAACAACGGAACCCATTTGCGTCTACAAGCCGCAGATCTAAAAAGCACAAGCAATGATTGAAGGCTTTCTTCTCCGGCATATTCATCTCCGAGCAAACATGGTCAATGCTCTCGGTCACGGAGGAATAGGAAGAGGAAGACGTACATCGAGGTTGAGGATGACTCAGTGAAGGAAGGGGACCAAGTGGCCGCTGGAGAAGAAAGCTCGATGGCCACTGTCGATGGTGTTCCCTGAGGCGCCGTCATTGCTCTTGAAGAGAAGTAGAGAATCTAGAAAGAGCAGTGGCATAGTAAAGGGAAACTCGGAAGCGAATCCAGATCTATAAATCCAAATTTCGGTCACGGTTGAGCCTTACGATGCAGTCGCACCACCATCGATGAAGCTTCCAACACCCAACACCTCCCTTTCCCTCTATCATCCCCGACGTCCTCTCCTACAACGTCCTCTGTTGTCCTCGACGTCCTCTGCTACCACCGACGGTGAAGCTTCCAGCACCCATGCTCTTACGATTTGTCTTGATTAGGATTGTTTTTCCCTTAATTATTTTAATCGATTATTTAATTAAGTGGTGATAACATTTTTTGGTTACCTACCTTTTTCGGTTGCTTGTAAGTAATCTTGTGCGTCAGTTTATTATATTATTAGATCTACGTTGAGAAAACATTAGAGGACTGAAACTCTCAAAATTGATGTGAGGATGGAAGACGTTCCCATTCGTGAGGGATTGTCTAATTTTGGTCACACAAATTTTTACTTACATTGTTTTGGAAAAAAACTCCTCTAAAGTAAGGAAAAATGTAAAATGAGAAAATAAGAATGTATCCACCTATGATTAATTAAAATGTATTGAGATCTCAACCCATTTTAACTAATCAAGGATGGATACACCTTTACTTTCTCACTTTAGAGGAGCCTATTCCCATTATTTTATATTTATTCTATAATTACATTTACATCTATTTTATTCTATGGTTTATTCATGTAATTTAATAGATATATGCTTTAAGAATAAATTCAAGTTAATTTATAAAAATTATTTAAAATAAATAATCAAAAAAACTTGTAGAATATTCATTTTTTTTATCAACATATTAATTTATTGTGCTTTTAAAAAGGCTAGAATTTCTCAATAATAAAGTGGTAAATGTTAAATTCTGACGTGGCTCTGGCACCTCGTGTCCATCTCTTTATTGTCCCTATCTGTCTGGAGATTGGAATTGGAATTGCGTTTACGAAATGCACATCACAAGAGCCAATGACAGGAAAATATGAAAATAGTGCTGAACAAATAATTATCGACTGAACTGCTGCCGTTTGAAGTTTATTTTCAATTTCTGCTCCTTTTTTTATTAATGGTGGGACCGACTTCTCACCGGACCATTTTATGCGTGTAGCAAGGTATCCGAACCAATAATGAAAAACTAATCTTTTTTAAAAAGTAGAGATCATCTAAATAAATTTGACCCTTTATCAATCATAAAACTTTCTTCATTTACGTAACAAGAATCGAACCACTGATCTTTGAGTAACCAAGCTATATACCAAGAATTAATCAACACCAATGACAAATATCATTAGACCAATTTTATATCATTAATTATAATGACAAAAATTAAAGTAATAATTTGATTCCTTTTATCAAAACAAAAAAATAATAATTTGATTTCTGTACGTAATATGGATTCTTTATTTAGTTTTTATATGTAAAAAATTTGGAAGCGAATACCTATATATGTAAACGTTAGTAAATTCGATTCCTACATGTGCAAATGTTAGCAAATTAGTCCTTATACATGACACAAATTTTTGATTTAGTCCCTAAACCTGAAAAAAAATTTAAATTGGTCCTTGTATGTATAATCAATAATAATTTTGTCCATATCGTCTGCTAAGAAGCTCGAACCCAACTAAAGATTCTTTTCGTATTAATTATTTTTTATATATTATATCAATCTATTTCTTCAATTGAGAGTCAACTTGAATAATTTTATAATATAAAACCATTTACGGACTAAATTATATAATTTTTATTTTCAATAGAAGAAATAGATTGATATAATATATAAAAAAATATTTAATACGAAAAGAATCTTTAGTTGGGTCCGAGCTCCTTGGTAGACGGTAGAGACAAAATTATTATCGATTGCACATATAATGACTGACTTAATTTTTTTTTTTCAGGTTTAGGGATCCAATTAAAAATTTGTGTCACGTAAGGACTAATTTGCTGATGGCAGGGATAGATTTGTTAATGTTTGCATATATAGGGATCGAATTTACTAATGTTCACATATGTAGAGACCCATTTTCAAATTTTTTACGTTTAGGGACTAAAGAAAGAATATGTACCACATATAAGAATCAAATTATTATTTTAACCCATTATAAATTATCTATAAAATTATAAGTCTCAACCAAAAAAATCCGAAGAGATAAATAAAATTCAGGTTTCTTCTTTCGTTTTATCACCATCATCATCATGTCTTCATCTTAATACCATATCCTTCTGATAAAAAAATATCATATCCTCTTCTGCTACTCATTCATCTGAGTTCGGCTTTGCCACGATGAGAAAATCGACGACCATCCTCAACCATTTCAAATCGAAGATAAGCTCCACGATTTCTCGGACCACCACTCCTCTTCGCCACAATCAAACGGTGCCTAATTTCAGGAACCTGAATCAAAATCGCAATGCAATGTTAACTCTTCTTACTTCACGCCGCTTTGCTTCCACTACAGCAAAACATCCTTTGGCTTCGAATCCCATTGACGATTCCCATCAGAATCAGAATCAGGTACTTTTTCTCTCTTTTCACACCATGGACTGAAATTTCTTCCTTTTGTGCAGTTAAGCATGCAGATTAGGTCATTGTCTCTTCGTGTAGCTTTAATTAATTCTTTAAAAAACTCAAGTAATCAATTGACGTAGTAAAATATCTAATGGTGTTGATTTACGATTAGGTCTATGGGTTTCTGCTTCTTCTTCGATAGTTTTTTTTTTTTTTTTGTTGAAAAAAAGTAGAAAATGATTAGTTAATGGTGTCTTTATTTTTTCAGAATTACTAAAAGGTGATAATTTTTAAATAGGTCGAAATAATTTAAACGTTTATAAATGAGTATTGAATAGGGAGATAATTTGTAATTGGGTTCCATTTACTTTTAAATAGAGTTACAAATGGATGGATTGGATAAATTTTTATTCAAATTATAATGGATGAATTAAAAATAATCCATTAATCTATTAAAATTTCATTAAAAAATCTAATCAATCCATGATCTATTTAAAAAAATTTATCCAATCCATCCGTTAATAATTTTTTTACGGATGAATATCTAATTCATTCATGAAAAATATTTTAAAAAATGAAATAATTTTTATGACTATTTTCAAATAATATCTTTCATACATCCACAAAAAAGAATTTCAAAAAAAATTTTTTTGTTTAATTTTTTTTTTTTTGTAATTAACGATTCATCATAAATTCACCGGCGCAAGAAATACAAATCGTGGTAATACACACAAAAAAATATATTATTATGCTTATAATAGCAGCAAATTGATTTAATTTGCGAAGTTATAATTTTTTATCATTTATTTATTTTTTTCATTTTTATCCGATAGATTGTTTTTTTGTTTTATGAAGTGTTCTAATGGATTTTAGAATAACGGTGGATGGATCACAATCATATATAAAATAAAATAATCCAATCCATCCAATCTATTGTTACTTTTTTTTTTGTAATTGATGGATTGGATGGATTTTTTATTTGGATGGAGTGGATAGATTGTGGACAAATGGATTTTTTTGTCACCCCTACTTCCAAAGAATATATAAACCTATTTGAATTTCCTAAACAACACATGAATCTATTTGAATTTTTTTAGAAAGGACATCTACCTATAAATGACGAGTGAATGAATTATTTAATGGAGTCCTAACGAAAAAGTGTATAAGAGATTCAATTATAAATTATCTATTGAGAATTAATTATAAACTTTTAAAGTATCTCAAATTCTCAAATAATACAGATTAATTTACCCTTAATAAGAAGCTGTGATTCGTAAATGGGCTTTTATGACCCTTTGGGACCGGGCCTAGGCCCATATTTGAAGATTAGAAAACCCTAGGACGAATGCCTATATAATTGATCATTCCGGCAGGTGTCTTCTAACTTCGGCTTCGAGTTTGTGATGCTGCGTGTTTCTGGTTTCGTTGTCGACTATTTTCCTCCCGTTTTTCTTTCTCTATTTTTTTGGCATCAATGAAACATAAGTAGTGGAATAGGGATTTATAGAGGGAGAGAAAGGGAGGGGAGGGGGTAGATACTAAAAAGCAAGTTCAGCTTCTTGATTGGACCTTAATGAAACTACGGTCCAGTCAATCATATTTACAAACTTGCAATATCAAATAACAGCAGTGTCACTCGTCTGAATTTGATTTCTTGTGATCTTTCAGGCCCTTTATCACTGCCACATTTCTCTAATCGATTTTCAATCTTTATCGTTTTTTTTTTTCAATTGATTTGACGTAAGTGGTGTCTTGGTTGAGCAAACGCACTCTGTCCCAAAACCGTTAATGTTTTGAGGCAATTTCTTCGTTTGCGACAGTGATAGTCTAATTCCCATTACAGCAAATTCGCCCTTGTGGTCTGTATTTGAAGCCTATGGGGCTAGTTGTTGGGATGCACATTATTATTTAATAATGCTCATCTACGTGAATCAAAATTTAATAGGCTATATCTGAACACTAGAAGGTTGATCTGGTGTGTGAAAGATGAAAATTGCAAGATCAATATACTTTATTCATAAGGCTCGTTAATGATTCCAAACATACTATATAAGCAAATGCAATATGAATTATTTATTCATAATTTACATCTGGAATGGTATGCCTTGATGACACAACTGCAAACGAATTTTTTTTCAGAATTAAATTGGGATGAAATGTTTGAGACTCCATGATCAATTTGAAGCGTTGAGGACCTTAAATTCAAGAAAAATGTGAAGACTAACTCACTGTTAGGTTTAAAGAGGGGAGGGAGGGAAAATAAAATTTCTTATTTGGTTTGGTTAGAAGGGATTTATTTTCTCTTCCCTGGTTTGTAAGAGGGATGCCAGGAAAAATAAAAATAATTTGCGATTATATCCTGTGATAAATCAATTATCAATTATTGAAGATAAAGGTGATCATTTATGTAAGAAAGTATAAGGAAATCGACAGTTAAGTTGAATGCGTAAGTGTTTCTGGGAACACAATACATGAGAATCTAAGCAGAAAGAGAAAAAATAGATACGTAGAAGTGGGTTCTCTACCAGACTTTCTGTTTTCTGGGAACACTACATTTGAGCCTTAAATCATGTAATCTTGTTCTAATATATGTTGAAGAACACTGGAACACTGGAAGATCTATGGAATTGTACACTTGAAACTTTTATAATTGCAGAAGTTGATGTTGTTGCTGGTTAAAAACACCAACAAAAGTGCAGACTGCAGAAGAAAGTCTTGTATCTTTTATGCTCATATAAACTGTGGTGAAAAATCAGTTCCCAAATTAGGATTTCTTGTTATTTGCAAAAACAGTAGGGGTGTGTATTATTGTAGAATTATTTCTTCCTTCTCTAAATATGTAGACCCTGTACAAAAGTTGTGTAGACTCATACTTTTCAGAGGGAAAAATACTTTTCAAAAGGAAAATCGCGTAATAGAAACCAACACGTACATAATCAAGCTACAAGGCAAATAAAATTTCTTATTTTTACTCATACATGGCGAGACTAACTTCAGACAGCATAATCTGGTTCAAACATTTCCTCAAACAGCTTGTGTACATTCCATACATATACAAACAAATGAAAGGTACCAGCATGTTTAAGAGTTAGTCCAAATAAAATATATCAGTAGCTCATCTCCATTAATAATAGATTTCTCAATACAAGATAAAAGGGGGGACAATATGCTTTCTAGATAGTGTTTCTGGAGGGACAATAAATTGATACAAATGCTTTCCAAAATAAATCTACTATGCTGAATGAGGGGGAAGGGTGAAAAGTGAAAAACAAGAATGGAAAACATAGGGAGAAAAGATTCATAGAAAGCAAATGAAGAGAAAGCTTATAGGGAGTGTTTGTCAGAATGATGGTTGTGTAAGGTGGTTCTTGGTGGCGATTTTCCAGCAGGATTGATGGTGGGCTTGCTGTTTGTATTTCCTGGTGGTGGCTTTGTGTCTTGGTGAGGGTGAGGAAGAAATACTGAAGATAGTTTTGGAATTAAAAAAATAAGGACAATTTAGTCTGCACATTGCACAAATGCTTCATCCATTTTCCCTCCCCTCCAAAACCCCCCATTTTTGGAGGGGACACAAACATTGGAGGGGAGAGATTTTACACTTCTCATTTTCGCTCCTCTCCCCTCCATTCCTCTCCAACCAAACGCACGGTAAGGGTGTCTTTGTTTCCAGGTTTGTGAAATTGTTGCTGGGGACATGAACTTGGGAATAAGATATTCACAATTTTTTATAGAACCACGGATTCAAACCATGTGGAAGAGGGCCAAACCGTGAGGGGTGAAATGTTAGGGCCCAATGGATTAAAGTATACACAAGAAGGAACAAGTCAGCAAGGGACGATTTAAAGGTGTATTCTAAGAAGAATAAATCAGGTTAGGGAGTTAAATGTGAGTGGAGGGCAGTTATGGATGTACGAGGTAGTTATTTTGTGAGTTATGTGTGGAGTGTTTATTAGGAAGAGAAAGTAGAGAGTAGGAATTATGCTTGTAATTTCTGTTTGGAAAGTCTACTCAGCAGAGAGACTTGTGTAGGAGCCTTGGCTCTGGTTGTAGGGTATTCTTCCCATATTTCTATCAACAAATATTACTATTTTTAGTATTTCTGTAAGTGTCCTAACACTTTTGAACCGGCCTACCGGATCGTAAGGGAGGAAATCGTGGTTGTTTGAGCACAAGTTGGGAACTTTATGTCACCTAAATGTCAGAGAGAGTAGAATTCTTGGAGGGGCGTGTGGCAAATATGGAAGTTGGTATGGAGGAAGTTCATGATACTCTCCCTACCATGCAACAATCCTTGCAGAATATTACCAAGATGCTGGGAAAAGGGATACAAGTAGAGCAGAGCAATAACCTTGCACAATCACCTTCAAGTGATCATTCATCAGAGCATTTGATGGATCATTGGACGAATATAGGCTTTCAGCCAAGAAGGTGGAGCTGCCTACATCGATGGCACTGACCCAATTGGTTGGATCACAAGAGTTGAAACCTATTTTGAAGTCCAATCCACTGTAGGGACATCAAGGACATCACCAAGGCCCTTGCAGCGCTGCACGCCGAGGTGCGAGAGGGATTCCACCGCCAACAACGGTCGCCAAGGTCACTGTTTACCGCTTCACTGCTTTTGGGGTCCACGACGAGCTGAGCAAGGGGAGCCCAAGTTTCGCAGGAGGTCCCACAGCACCTCACTCTGATGATTATCGCCTCACAGCCAAAAGAATTGAACTATCTGCTTTGTATTGTGATGATCAGGTCGGATGGATCTTGAGTAGAGGCTTACTTCACCATGCAAGGGACCCTACGAGAGCAACGACTACAACTTACTCAGATTTGCATGGAGGTGATGACTTGGCACTGGTTCAAGGTTCTAAAGGAGTCCGATGAGTGCTTGGATTGGGATAAATTCAAATGAGCATTATTTGATAGTTATTGTGATCATTGTTTTGAAAATCCCTTTGCGTAGCTCAAAGTACTCAGCGAAGAGGGATCGGTGGATAAGTATTTGGAGGAATTTGAGATGCTGGCTGCTCTAATTCCACCCATGTCCGATGACCAATACACATGGATTTTCATTGGAGGATTGGAGGAAGAAATTCGGTTGGAGGTCCAGCTGTTGGAGCCCCTTAAACGTTACAAGTTGTTTTCCACTGTTAGGATGATTGAGAGGAAATTAACTCGTACGAATGCATCCAGAACTTCCCCGAACTGGCGAGGCCAAGGTGGATATTGAGGGAGCACCTCACTAATCAACCCTACGTCAGGTGGGCTGCGGCACATCAACACTTTTGTGTCTAGTAATATCCAATCTCCCAGTATGCAGCCTCGACATTTTGAGATGGTGAATCGGCAGGGAAGTGGCGCTGAAAGAGTTACTAGTGTCCAAACCAGAGGCACACGCCACCTATTTTACCAAGAGCTCATGGAACAGAGGAGCAAGGGGTTGTTTTTTAAATGTGGGCAGCATTACAACCCAACTCACTGGTGCCCTGAGCTACAATTGAAATTGCTAATTTGGGAGGGAAAGGAGAATGAAACACCTTTGGGAGATTGCTGGTAGAAGAGGAGAAGGGGGATCAAGGAGGATGAGAAATGGTATGCCAAGTGATGGAGGTATAAGGGACGGGCAATCAAAATATAGCACACCCTAATGCTATGAAGATGGGAGGCTGGCGGGAAGGAAGGACTCTCTATCTCCATCCTTATTGACAGTGGAGCCCACCATAACTTCATCAAGATGGAATTAGTGACTTCACTAGAGCTTCCAATCACTAACACAGAGAAGTTTGGTGTTACTCTAAGGGATGACAGGAAGTGCCTTACCCAAGGAAAATGCAGTGGGCTGGTTATCATGGTTGGTGAGAACAAGTTGCAAGTAGATGGTTACCTCTTAAGAGTTCGAGGGTGTTGATCTAATCTTAGGAATGGATTGGTGACCTTAGGGGAGACTAAGGTGGACAGGAAGAACATGACTATGAGGTTTGAGCAAAATGGTCATAATGTGACTCTTAAGGGGTTACCAAATTGATGATACCACAATGGCTGCTCCTTTAACAGTACCAACAACAACACTGTCATATCAGCAAATGTTGGAATTGAGGAAGATGGCGAGGGAATCAAAGGTCCAGGTGTTGGATCCTAGAGACAGCGCTCTCAAACAACTACAGTTACAATTCCATTTACATAGGGGACAGAAGGCCATGAAGTACAAGTCTTCTGTTGTTCTACCATATGATACTGCTTTGGGCGAAAGCAACATCAACAATGAATTTCCTTCCTTCTGCCTTGAGAACAAGGCAACTTTTCAGGATAGTGGTATTGACACGATACTGGGCCCAACCCAAATACTAATTAGGAAGGAAAAAATGGTAGCGAAGAGAATGGGGAAAACTTTGTTAGAAGGGAGAGAAACTATTTGATGATTCTGTTTAAATAGAGGAAGGGGAGATGTAGGTGGGATACAAGGGGTTTTCTTTCCTGTTTCGGCTGAAAGCTTGGGGCCATAGGAATTCTCCTTGGTCGGGAACATTGCTCTTACATTTCTGTCTTCTCTCTTCCTTTTTGTATTTCCAATTCAGTTTCAATCAATAAACCAGAATTCCTTTCATTTCTGTTTAGTTTTGCTTTTGCATTTCAGATAGGAATTGTTCTTATCAAAATATTCTTGTATTTTCTGTGTTTGGAAATTCTACTCAGCATAGAGACTTGTTTAGGATCCCTTGGCTCTGGTTGTTGGGTATTCTGCTCATATTCCTACTGAATAATATTACTATTTTCAGGATTTCTGTAAGTGTCCTAACTCCTAACACTTTGGGTAGAAGTTTTTACAAAATATTCATGGGTATGATTGATTCCCTAAAAAGTCACATTACCATGTTTTTCCTCATTTTCATTCCCACCATGAGGGGTGGGTATATTATTTTCCCATTACATGGGAATAAAAATAAACTTGCAAAAGAATAAAATAACTATCAATAACTTCTACTTTTACATTCTCCCACTTTCTTTCTCATGTTTTAAACAAAAAAAGCATTTTTAAGAATAACTAAACAAGCATGTTTTAGAATTTATTTGGGAATTACATTTCTGGTCATAGCATTCACAGAAATGTCATTCCTAGGAATGTAATGAGATACCTTGAAACAAACGTCCCCTAGGAACAATTTCAATTTTGGGTGTGATACGGTGTGGCTAATTTTGTTCAAACTTGAAATGATTAAGATATTTATGGATCTATATGAAGTACCATTATTTGCTTAAGGTGATTGTAGCTTTTGGCTTACCTCTCTATAATTAGATTGCATTGCATCCTTGAATTAAACGCAGCGTCATGCTCAATTCTTTTAGGTTTATGCAAGTTTGCATACTAACTGGACACAGCAGGTTGCAGATTTTCCTGGAGGAACAGTGAAATTTATCCCTGAAATGAGGTTTATATCTGAATCACCTCATGAGAGAATACCCTGCTACCGTGTCCTTGACGACAATGGGAAGCCTATTTTAGGCAGTAATTTTGTGCAGGTTTCACATCCCCTACCTACCATTCCATTATTTTGTATGTCCTCAGGGAAAATACATTGAAATGAAACTTATGAATATCAATAATATTAGGTCAGTGAGGAAGTTGCTGTTAAGATGTATCATGACATGGTTACACTCCAAACTATGGACACCATATTCTATGAAGCACAAAGGCAAGGCAGAATATCATTTTATGTAACAACAATTGGAGAAGAGGCTGTCAACATTGCATCAGCTGCAGCTCTTGCCATGGATGATTGTATTTTCCCTCAGGTTACAAGCAAATACACAAAGAAAAATATATTTTTGTACTTTTATCTTCATTTTATTAGTATATGAGCGATGTATACAGAAATGCATAGAAGAATTTCTCCTAGAATGCATCCCATACGATCAGGGATGTATCCTCTTAATTTACCACAAATTTTCTAATTAGTTGGCTTGACTACGGCTAGAAATGATTTAACAGTAAATCTGATAGCATGCAGTATAGGGAACCAGGAGTTCTGTTATGGCGTGGTTTTACTCTGCAAGAATTTGCAAATCAGTGTTTTTCCAATAAATATGATAATGGAAAAGGAAGGCAGATGCCAGTCCATTATGGGTCTAAAAAGCACAATTACATTACTGTAGCATCAACTGTTGCGTAAGTATAGAGAGCTTCAATATATAAAACTTTTATGAATGAATTTTTTTTCTGCTTCTTTGCGCCATTATATGAACATTACAAAATACAAAGTTTACCCTTATGTATAGTACGCAAATTCCCCATGCTGTTGGAGCTGCATATTCCTTAAAGATGGACAAAAAGGATGCATGTGCTGTCACTTATTTCGGTGATGGTGGCTCAAGTGAGGTAATTATACAACTGCCATAACAAATCCATTTCTTCCTTTACTGCAAATGCAATTTTCATGTGATTTCAACACAGCATGGATCTGGAACTTAAACTTTGTTCTTGAAAGTTTTTAAAGGAATTCAGATGATACATTATCACTTAAGGCTTTTCAACTTTCAATATCTTTTCCTTATTTTGGATTGCTGCCCATACTTTTTTATTTTGCATTTGTCTCATCCCAGTAAATAGGTGCAATAGAATGCTTTTGCTTTCATCAATAGTCATTATCAAGGACTCAATGAGGTAAGAGAATCGTTTTGCTTTTTATGTTCTAATTCATTTGTGTAATGACAGGGAGATTTCCATGCCGCTTTAAATTTTGCAGCGGTTATGGAGGCCCCAGTTATTTTTATATGCCGGAACAATGGATGGGCTATCAGCACCCATACTTCGGATCAGTTTCGAAGTAATTTCATTTTCCTTTGTTTCAATATATTCTCTTTCGTCAGGTCTGTAGCATTTTGCAATCTCTGAAGGTATATTGTTCCGGGTTTTTTGTTCTTGCATAGGTGATGGTGTTGTTGTGAAAGGACAGGCATATGGAGTCCGTAGCATCCGTGTAGATGGCAACGATGTCCTTGCCATTTACAGTGCAGTTCATGCTGCTCGTCAAATGGCAATTAGTGAAGAGAGACCAATTCTAATAGAAGTAAGTGATAACTTTCAAGCCAAATTTTTTGGGCATGTTTAAAAGAAAAAGTGGTAGTATGTGATCTCATATCAAGGCATGTTAATGGCAGACAAATTTTATATCTTAATTTTCCTTTTTCAGGCTCTTACATATAGAGTGGGACACCACTCAACATCGGATGACTCCACCAAGTACCGTCCAGCCAATGAGATTGAATGGTGGAGATTGGCACGAGATCCTGTGGCTAGATTTAGAAAGTGGATTGAAGGGAATGGTTGGTGGAATGGTATGGCTGAGTCAGAGCTTAGGAACAGTCTGAGACAGCAGGTAAATAAAACATCCATTTCTGAGAATTCCTTGGTTGAAAATGGATACCATACTACTATATCAAGTGGCTTGACAAATTCCTATGCCAAACTAGAGCAACTTCCTACATTGACTGATACTGAGAAAAAAAGGGCGAGAAAATGTGGGAAAGGAAGATAAAATCCTCAAGTAAATTGCATGAAAACATGGAACGATGAGCTTAATCTCCTTAACAAACATTAACAACTTTCTTCATTTATAACTATCTGTTGAGCTATTGATAGATAGGGTTCTTAACTACTCACAGTATTCACTTAATTGTCCTCAAGTTTTACATGTATCATTTAACTATTACCATGTGGTATATCGATATTCTCCCCTGCAAAAGAAGCCTTGTCCTCAAGGCTATTGTCTTGTAATTGAGAGAACTGGAGCCGAGGAAATAAATCGTTTAACACTTCAAGATCTTCCCACGAAGCATCATACTATGTGAGTGAGGCTAGTCCAATAAACCAAATATTATACTTTTTTTCTTCTAAATTCTGAAAATCAGTGTTTCTGTAGGGTTTCAAACATAGTGTTGGAATTTGGTAAAAGATGATTATGATGGGAGATAGCTCTTGAGGTGGTAGTTCTTTTGGTTATCGAAAAAGTTTTGGAAATTGGACCGGTTGGGAAGCATGGTTGAAACTTGGAATAGGTGATTTTGAGGAAAGCTCGACATAAGGAACTAAAGGAAGTTGATATTCGGTAGTGTTGGCAGTGCCACTGACCCTTTAGACACCAATTTATTTAGCTGCGATGCAGATAAGAGTTCTGAATTTTAGGGTGGAAGTCCCTGCAATCTAAATTTTGGTGTATGCCACCAAAATTTCATTGTTAGTGCCTTAAACTAGGCCCAAGTTTTACAACCACTGCGACCTAGAAAACCATGTCATTGACATCCATTTGTGAAACAAAAGAATTCCACCGTAAAGGAATATCCTTGTATATGCAAGTCAGCTACTGCAAATTTAGTTTCTCATAACAAATGGTCCCTGCTGCCAAATGACTCAAAATTGGGGATTGGGGAATTGTTTGGCTGCCTAGCTTCAGTTTTATGAACATGTTTGGTTATAGCAAGTGATTTGTTGTCAGGTAATGGTGTTCTGCTGTTGTTGGCTGGGGCTGCTAAAGCAGATAAAGATTTAGGGGATATATAGTGTGGATGGATGAAATTATTTTGAATGGTATGTTGCTGTTTTACTGTAGCAATTTGCTTTTCTCATAAAATTTAGCTAAAGGAATAGCTTGAAAATAGCTGTTAGGTTTTGCCAACTTGAGTTCATATTTCGAAGGTTCTTGCCAGCCAAGATTCACTCAACTTGTTATCTTTGTAGAAAGATTTTCAAATCTTCCTTACTATTTGCAACAAATCCATGCTGCTGGTATTCTTTAAGAGAAGCCTTGGAATCCTGGAGCCAAAATCTAGGTAATAAAGCATCCAAAATATTCTCCAAAGGATATAAATCGTTTCTTGAGCATCCTTTTTGTACAAGGAGCAAGCTAGTCCTGACATGTGTAAGGAAGCCAACTTGATGCATTGATCTTTAGGGGTGTTACACAGCTGAAATCCCTCAACTTCGAATACCGAATCTTCAGCCTCAATTCCTTCATCTTTGAATACCACAACTTAGAACTTTAGGGGTGTTACACAGCAGAAATCCCTCAACTTTGTATACCCACTGTTCAGCCTCAATTCCTTCAAAATGGGGAATATCAATGCTCAGCTTTTTCAGTAATTGGGTATGATGCGCAGGTATATCTGAGGTAGAGTCCCTCTGTTTCAGAATAAGATGCCATTATTTATGTGATTTGTGTGTCATCTATTGCACAAAAGCTTCCAGACTCAGTAAAGATGAATCTAGCTAATGGGGTTTGGTTTCTGTCTTTACTTGAAATTCCTGATTATCCATTTTGAAGCATTGTGATCTTTGCGCAAATGCTTCAAAACTTCTTGCAATCTAGCAAAACAAGCACTTTCAGCCATGGTGATAGGGTAGGGCAATGTAAGCACTAGTTGATGGTGCTATTGAGAAAATGGGTGCAAAAATGTGGGAAAGGAAGAGAAAATCCTTAAGGAAAGTGAGGAAAAATGGAATTATGGATACTATTAGAGAACTCATGAACAGCTATGATTTGAGGCAGAACTTAACCTCCTTAACAATCATTAACAACTTTCTTTATTTGCAACTAACTGTTGAGCTACTAATAGGTTTGAGTTATTAACTACTCATGCTATTTACTTAGTTGTCCTCAAGTTTAATATTTATCACTTCACTATTTTACCATGGTGTATCGTTGACCTCAATATGGAGCGTGATCCTTCCCTTTGTTGGAAAGTTGTGTTTTTAAGATGTAATTATTCTGTCATTCAAAACTACTAATTTAAGAATGACTGACGATTGAGAAATAAGCTGAACATATAACCTCTATGAAAACTAAAGTAAATTCATATTGGATAACAGACAAAGTCACTTCTGCTAGTTTTCCATTCTCTCTCATTGTCTGGTGAAAAAAGTAAATTTTAAATTAGAGTGGCTATGATAGGAACTAAAATTCTGAATATTATTTAGCCAACAAAAGGGAGCTCAGACCCTTACAACAGAGGATTTGTCCTCTGGAAAACCAGAAAGAAAACCAGAAACAGCAAACAAGAAAGAAAGATAAAGAGAGGAGCTCAGACCCATTCACATTAGTCGATGGCCCATCACTACCCGTTAGAGGCCCATCAGAGTCCCACTTTAATAGAACTATATTGTTCACTAGAATAATGAATTGCGTGGTACTGTGGACATGGCTGGTTACAAGTGTAGTTTCCTTGACTGATTACAGTACCACAGGTGTGGGAATCCGATAACTTGGTATGTTGGAACTTCATGATAAAATATACCAAGGCTCTTGCTGTTTTATGACCATAATAATGAATACTGGAAGTATATTTGAATTTTATATAGATGGACTCTTGAAAACGTTATTCCTTGACTGGGGGGTTTCTCAGCTATGGGGCCTCTGATAACTTGGTTTGTTGTAACTTCAAACCAAATTGTACCAAGGTCTAGCGGTATTATGGTCATAATCATGAATATTGGTAGTACTATTTTTTCTACTTGATTCAGATGTACTCTCAAAAACGTCATTCATTCGTTGTTTTCTAACTCAGAATTTTCCTTATACAGATTCTGCATGCAATTCAAGTCGCAGAGAATTTTGAAAAACCTCCGATTGCAGACATTTTTAGTGATGTTTATGATGTCCCTCCATCCAATCTCCGTGAACAGGAGCAACGGCTGAAAGAGACTATAAAAAAACATCCACAAGAGTACCCATCAAATATTCCTGTGTAGTTATTATATAACTTCTATATGCTTATCTAAGCATTACTTCTTTCAATAGAAGCTTGTCTTTCAAACTTGTATATGTACGAATATAAGAATATCGCATGTGCATACTGCTGTGCTGATCGTGCAATTGGATCGGGTATTTGCATCTCTGGGTTATTTAGGCTGTGTTTGTTTCCCGTTGGAAAATCACGTTAGATCACCGCAACAAAATTTAGCTTTCATATTGGATGACACAAAAATAATGATTGTATCACGGCCAACTTACTTTTGGGATTCAAACATGTATTTAGGATGTGTTTGAATTGACGTTTGCAAACATGCGGGATCTATACATCAATAGCTTAGAAACTAGAAAGGAAATTGGCCGTGAGTTTTGATAAACCAAAATTTATACACCTGGAAAGAATATTGCTTTATTTCTAGCAGCTTAGAAAATGAAAATTGAAAATGTTTTTTTAAAGTAAAAAAGCGACTAAGGTTCTTTTTGGGAGAATATGATAAGGCTATGGCATCCCATTATTCCTTTTTTTTTTTTTTTTGTCACGTATCCAATGAATAATTTTGGATGGTACGAATCAAAATTCACCGAAGGGCACACGAATTCAAGATAGAAGTGCAGTTAGCCAACTCTTGCCTTTTATTAGTTGCATAAATATGCTAGTTTGACATGAATGGGTAACTGACAAGGAGTATTTCACAAAACAATTTCGCGATAAATAGCATTGTTGGTATCCAATTGTTCAAGGGCATTGTTTGTTTAAGATTGTCTTCGACGCAAACAACCGTTCGGAATTGTGTTTGAAGAAAGCTTCAATTTGAAGCTTTGGAAAAAATTGAAAATTTTGCTCGGGACACTACCTTTTCCGGTTTGCTGTAGTAAGAATCTAAATCAAACATAGTAGGAATGGTTTTGTTCCTTGGTACTGTGTCCGGTTCATGCAACTTCGAGGTTCTATCATCTATGTATAAAATATAATATTTGAAACGGTACATTATCTCGCTTCTGTGTTGGCTAAGGAAGTTTACATTAATAGATTTTTTTTTAAAAAGCTTTAATTTTAATATACGGTGGAAAAAAAAATTCATAACATTTAAGTCTTTGTTTGGTAAAACTAGCGAATAATAGATAAGCTAGCTTATAACGGATGAGCTTATAGAGGATAGCGGATGAGGTAACTGATAGTGGATAACGAAAGAGCTAACTTATTGGTGTGGAATTATTTAGTAAAACTAACGGTTGAACTAGCTGAAAAAGATAATATGACATAAAAGGACATGTTCATATACCTTTATATATATATATATATATATATATATATATATATATATATATATATATCATAATCAATTATAATAAATAATATATTTGTACAGTACCCAACATATTTTATCATGTAAATCACTGATGATAAGTATAATTCAAAATAATTATGTTTAATATATATTAAAATAATTATCACTTTTAATACTTGAATTTATTTTAAATTATTTATCAATTGTTTATATGCTATGTTAAATTATATGTGCTATTTTAAAGATTATAATATTTCATTTTATTAAAGAGGGTAAAGGTGGAATTAAACTAAAATAGTAAGGATAAAAAGGAGAGAAAAATGATATGCTATAAGCTATAAGCTCAAATGCTACTTGAAGTAAAGTATGAAAGAAACGTTATAAGCTCGTGAAAAAACGCTATAAACTAGTAACAAATGTGCTTACCAAACTAGAGATGGCAATGGGGCAGGGCCGGTGCAGGTAATGCTTCTCCCGCATCCATCTCCATCAATATCCATGGATATTTGTGTAGGTAGCGGGTATCCATAGATATCCGTGAGTATTTAAGTGTCTAAAATAAAAGGAAAAGAATAAATTTATACAATATAATATAACATTAATATATTATATTAACATTATATAATATACTATATGTACTTAAAAAAATTACTATTATGAGTTTAACCACTAAAAAGTTTGAAACAATAAAGAAAATAAAGTTTATTTTATCTCAAAGTGGTAGAAATTGTCACAATATATATTATATATTTAATATTTAATAAAAAATATTTATTATGAATATGCGGGTATCCGCGGGACGGATACTATGATCCCCATCCCCATCCAATAGGTATTCATTTACTATCTACTGCGGATAATTCATGCGGGTATCCTCGGGTGCGAGTAATTTTGCCATCCCTATACCAAACTGGACTACTAATCCATCCGCTATAAGCTAACGCGCGGATGAGACTTACCAAACAGAGCCTATTCTGCATTGTCATATTATTAAAATAGAATCTAATTATGATATTGTAAGCGTAAAGATTTTTTTATATTATCAAATAATTATATATTGTCACGTCATTAAAATTTAGTTTTTATAATAATTAATTTAAAAGTCACGTATATAATGATCAATAATTGCTTAATAATGTAAATTTTTTTAAAACTGATAGAGTATCAAAAATGAAATCTTCAAAATATTTGAGTATTGTAGTAAGTACTTCAAAAGTCGTATTATGATAATATATTATTTATTTGACAGTGTATACTATAAATATATCAATAGTGTTGTGCCATTTTTCGCGACCGATTTTGTGCAAATCCGACAATCCGTGAAAGAATGGCATCTATACGATACCGTCAATCTTCTATTAATCTATTAAGTTTACTAAACAAATGTTAAAAAGGGGGAGAAAGACCAATTATGTATAACACAGTTTGTGTGTAACTTTCCTTGAAAATGTTTTAGCTGGTGTTACGAAATTCGGACGGCCATCGACTCGATAGGGCATTGGACCAATGAGTTATTGATCGAATCAGTGAGTCACTGGTTGAACTGCAAAAATCAGTATATACGATGAAGGATCCAGAAATTTTGGTTAGTGAGTGTGTGGTTAAATAACTATCGTGACACCCTCTCTCTCCTTAACGATTAGCTTTTAAAGGAGGAGTTCTACAATTATGGTTGTTACAATCGATTTCAGAGCAGTTCAATCTTGGCCGTTGGGGGTGTGGAAGGTGTCACGTGGATGCAGGGACAGATCTACACCTAGTGGAATGGGGGCAATTGCCCCCACTAAGTAAAAAAAATTTAAATTAGAGTATTTAATAATTTTGATTTTGCCCCACAAAAAAAAAATGAGGTCGCCCCCATATGTCAAATTATTACCTAATTTTTGGTAAGAGCAAAAATTATTTTTGTAATCTATCATCTTTTATTTGATGAATTGTTTTTCATTTCTCATATATTGATGTATGTTTCACATTGAAACTGGATCACATCATATCTTGTCTATTTAATATCAGTTTTTTTATCGCTTATGCATATCTGTAATATTTTTCTTTAGTAAAAATATTTATAGATTATTTTTGTCCCCACTAACCAAAATTTCTGGATCCGTCCCTGCGTGGATGTCATGTCGTAGTCCCCCCAATGGTGAGGCCTACCCAGGAGGGGCTCGTCAATAGCCGATGTGGTCATCGACTGAAAAAAAGGGACGAATTATAACATGCTAAGAGTTCTAAAGGAGTCTCACATTGCTTGAAATGGGCTTAAGTGTGTGGGTTAATAACTATAGTGATACCCTTCCTTTAAAAACTAGCTTTTGAGGGTGAATTCTACCATTATTATTACAGTTGATCTCTTATTATAACTATAGCTCGTAACAATCGGTGCTTTTTTTAGAGTTGGTCAACGTAGATGAAGCAGAATGGAAATGAGCTACCAAGGAAATGACTATCTACACCAGGGAGCCGAAGTAAAAGCCAACTTGAGTGGGCACCTAGAGTGGATAGCCTAAGGGTCATCGTGGAGGCTGACTTTATAAGAAGTAACGATTTTATAAGTTATAAATTGAGTAAATAAAGAAGCTCAAGATAATTCTTAAGTTATGAAGCTCTCTCATTTAGTGAATTAGTCTTTTGGATTAAGTTCACCTTGTGAGCTTCAGTAAAAATGGCTCTACAAAAGATCCAATGCACTGTTGTTTCTACCTACCCACTTTCTTTTTGAATTTTGAGAAATGGCAATTTTATAACATTGTAATTTACATAATTTTCTTTTGAAAGAAACTAACAAAAAAAGTTTTCAACTTTTAAGGGAAAAAATAGGTGGATCGGAAGAACGGTTCTTTCTTCAAAATAAGTGAAGTTCGTATTTTTTTTTTTCAATAATTAGAGATTTTATTAATAAAAAGTCTAAAATTATAATATCATAGTGCCCAACTCTCTCCATCTTTTAGAATGAGTTGAAGAGCAAACACATAATCATGTGCTCCAAGTTAGACAACTTAAAAACATAGTACAAACTCCATCAAAAAAGTATCTTACACCCATACATGACCACCCTTATTGTACCTTTGCTGTCTATATTTAGGTGACAGCCCCTTTAATAATCTAAAACCCCCATCACATTTTAACCATCACAGCCTTACATGTATACATTTTGTGCCTCATACAAGATCAAATTGATTTGAAGCATAATAAAACAAAAAACATGCATCAAGGAATCAGATATCCAGTTCGTATTATTTTACAAATATTTATTGTAGCAGTATATTGAAGTGGATGGTGAATTTAAGGCAACGAATTTTGAAGTGATGAAATTATTTACAATAATAAGATGATTTTTTTTTTTATGAGCAATAAGATGAATCTTTTTATTATTATCAATTTGTGTTCATATATACTTTACACCTGTCAAGATATGAAACGACAAACTAGTCAAATTTTGACATCTATATATATATATATATCTAATATTTTCGTGCACTAGTTTCTAAATTCATTTGCCAATACTTTTCGGTAATATTAGTATTAGATTGAGTCTAGTTTGTGCTCAAATTCATCCACAAACTTATACTACTTCCCCCTCCTCCAACTAAAAATCACTCACACAACATGAGATCATGAGCTTTCTTAAAATAGAGACCCTTCCCAACATATAGGCCGTAGAATTTAACTAGTGCTCCCATTTGGAGTGGACAACCACCAAAACAAAACGAACCTGACTCCTCTCAATTCTAATTTTCATCGAACAAAAAAGAGAAGATAATTATCCTTCTTCTTTCTTTTTCTTTCCCTCTTTTTCATCCATCATCATATCCATTTCTCACTTCCAATTTATCTCAAATCATTTTCTTTTTGGTTTATCTTTTGCATGGAAATCTCATTAGTTAACGGTGTTGTTATGGAACATAGTACATGCTGCTAGTGCCTTGGTAAAACCCAGTTGGTAATGCATATTTGACACATGAGATAATTAAGAAGCCTCTATTAGGATATATTGCATATAAGAGGTGTGAAAGTTGTTGTAGCAATAGAGGAGGAGGTTGCTAATTGAGGTAATAGGGAAAAAAAAAATGGATCATCATCATCATCATTCAAACAAAACGGATGAGTATATAGTCTGCTATGCACCAACCATGATAACAACAAATGGAATATGGCAAGGTGATAACCCTTTGGATTATTCTCTCCCTCTCTTCATCTTGCAATTAACTTTAGTTGTGGCTGCAACCCGCATATTTGTCTTCATCCTCAAGCCCTTTCGCCAGCCACGCGTAATTTCTGAAGTCTTGGTTAGTAATAATTTCTTTACCATCACAAATTTAGGGATCTCATTGCATTTCATTAGATGAAATAAAAGATTAAAAATCATCACATAGTTATTTTCTTGAATAATTCCTAGTTAGGCATGCTTTACTATAAGCACTCAAATCATTATTTGACATGTGCATGTAAGGTTGTGAGGACCATGATAAAATTACAACAATTTCTAAAAAATAGCTCTTACACATGTCAAATAAAAATTACACTAAGTAAGAATTTCTCCGTTGTCATTGTTGATAGATGTTATTTGTGTGACATTTTTACATGCATGGGTGCAGGGTGGAGTGATATTAGGTCCTTCGGTGCTTGGGCAAAGTGAAGTATTTGCTAATGCAGTGTTTCCTCTAAGAAGCGTTATGGTGATTGAAACAATGGCAAATGTTGGTCTCCTTTATTTTCTTTTCTTGGTAGGGGTGGAGATGGACATATCAGTATTAAAAAGTGTAGGTAAAAAAGCAGTGGTTGCAGCAATTTCTGGTATGGTCTTGCCTTTCATAATTGGAGTTGCATTCTCCTTCCTTCTGCATAAAGAATATGACAATAACATGAGCCAAGGCACTTACATCCTATTCCTTGGTGTTGCTCTCTCTGTCACTGCATTTCCTGTTCTTGCTAGGATCCTTGCAGAGCTCAAACTCATCAACACTGAGTTAGGAAGGCTTGCTCTTTCAGCTGCACTCATTAATGATGTGTGTGCTTGGGTTCTCTTAGCCTTCGCCATCGCGATGGCGGATAATGAAACAACTTCCTTGGCTTCCCTTTGGGTTCTGTTGTCAAGTGCAGTATTTGTGGCATTTTGTATTTATGCTGTTAGACCAGCAGCCTCATGGATAGTTAGGAAAACCCCTGAAGGAGAATCATTCAGTGAGTTCTATATATCTCTCATATTAGCTGGGGTTATGATCTCAGGTTTCATCACAGATGCTATTGGAACTCATTCTGTTTTTGGAGCTTTTGTGTTTGGTTTGGCAATCCCAAATGGACCACTTGGTGTTACTCTTGTAGAAAAGCTTGAGGATTTTGTTTCAGGACTTTTGCTCCCTCTCTTTTTTGCCATTAGTGGCCTAAAAACTAATATAGGAGTTGTCAGAGGATCCTACACCTGGACAATACTAATTCTTGTCATTTTTCTAGCCTGCATTGGCAAAGTTGCTGGAACTCTAATAGTTGCATTCTTTTACGAAATGCCAATGCGTGAAGGTGCTACCCTTGGCTTACTCATGAACACAAAAGGCCTTGTTGAAATGATTGTGCTTAATGTTGGAAAAGACCAGAAGGTACTAATACTATACTAGTAATGCCACACACCCAGAATTATTTGCAGATTTTTTTTGTCAGAATTTACTAAGATTCAAGTATGGTGGTTAGGTGAGTCCAAATAATAGGACCACTCATCTAACCAAAGTCCAAACATTAAAAAAAATGTCAAATCATTTTGGCAAAAAAATTCTGGCTCTATAGTATTTTCCAATACTATATAGTACTGTTGCTAAGGTGAGCCTTGGCGTAATGGTAAGGTTGTTTTCTTGTAACCTAGAGGTCAAGGGTTTAAATCCAAGAGACAGCTTCTCCCGCTTGTGGGGTAAGGCTGCATACATCTACCTATCCCAAACCCCACCGGATAGGAGCCTCGTGCACCGGGCCACCCTTTTTATACTACTATTGCTATTGCATCTCTACATTCCTCTCAGTGAGTCATTTACTCATGTTGACCATTTACAACTGCTTGCAGGTTTTTGATGAAGAATCATTTGCAATCATGGTTATCATAACCGTATTAATGACTGCAATCGTTGTACCTTCCATATCAATCATTTACAAGCCATCAAGGAGGTCCATATTTTACAAAAGAAGAACCGTTCAGATGTCAAAACCAGATGCAGAGTTCAGAGTCTTAGTATGTATCCATAGCCCTCGAAATGTGCCAACAATGATCAACTTCCTTGAAGCCTCTAATCCAACAAAGAAGTCTCCAATATGCGTCTATGTGCTTCATCTAGTGGAACTTAGTGGCCGTACATCTGCCATGTTGATTGTTCACAACGGTAGAAAACCAGATTATCCTTCCCTTAATAGAACTGAAGCACAATCTGATCACATAATCAATGCCTTTCAAAACTATGAGCAACATGCTTCTTTTGTATCTGTCCAACCCTTGACAGCAATTTCTCCTTACTCCACAATGCATGAAGATATATGCAATTTGGCTGAGGATAAACGTGTTTCCTTAATCATTGTTCCTTTTCATAAACAACAAACAGTTGATGGTGGCATGGAAGCTACAAACATGGCATTTAGAGGCATAAACCAGAATGTACTAGCAAATGCACCATGCTCAGTAGGAATTCTAGTAGACAGAAACTTAAGTGGCTCTAACCGTTTGGCTTCAAATCAAGTATCTCATCATGTGGCTATATTGTTTTTTGGTGGACCAGATGATAGAGAGGCATTATGTTATGGATGGAGAATGTTGGAGCATCAAGGTATAAGCCTTACTGTAATGCGTTTTGTTCCAGGGAAACAAGTAGTATCTGAGCATGTGAACCAACCTAGCATTGATTTGGATGAACCAAGGATACTAACAGTGGAAACAGATAAGGATATGCAGAAGCAGCTTGATGAGAAGCTTATACATGAGTTTAGGATTAGGAATGAGAATGATGATTCAGTTGATTATGTTGAGAAGGTAGTTAACAATGGGGAGGAGACAGTGGCAGCAATAAGGACAATGGATGATATTCATGACCTATTCATTGTTGGAAGAGGTCAAGGAATGATATCACCACTCACAGCAGGAATCACTGATTGGAGTGAATGCCCTGAGATAGGTGCAATTGGAGATTTGCTAGCATCCTCAGATTTTGCAGCTACTGCTTCAGTGTTGGTAGTGCAACAATATGTTGGGGTAGGGTCAAATGGGGAGGGGATGGAAACACCAGAGAGTTCAGTGCAAACAAATGAAGAGTTTATTAGTGAGTCAAGCCAACATTCAGCACTACCATCAAGGGGACATCATGTTTTCAATACAGAACGCTTGTGAGTGTAGCTATTTTTGGTGCCTAATTGAAGCCCTCAGAAGACAACTTCAATTTTTCTCTGCATCATTGATTTTTGTAGGTTTAATTACTCCGTAGTTCCTCAACTATTTAGGAATTTTTAAATAGGTCCCTGAACTAAAAAAATTTGTAATTGGGTCCCCGAATTTTGATATATTTTATAATTGGGTCCCTGCACTTTAAATGTTTATAATCAGGTCTCTGAATTTGTTAATAGTTTGTAATTAAGTCCCTGAGATATTAGGCATTTTCAAAATCTTTGCTATTGTGATAATCCAATGGTTCTCTTAACCTTCAAGATCGACAAGAAACCTAGAAAGAAATTTATACGGTGCTCTAATTACAAGGTTCTTTTCCTATCCCAGGGACCTAATTACAAATTATTTACAAGTTCAGGGACCCAATTACAAACGTTTAAAGTGCAGCTACCTAATTACAAAGTATTTAGATGTTCAGGGACCCAATTACAATTTTTTTAGTTTAGTGACCTATTTAAAAATTCCTAAATAGTTCGGGGACCAACACAGTAATTAAACCATTTTTATATTATGTCTTCCGGCACAGTTACCTTTTTGTTTGTAGTTTGTACCTTTAAATCTTATAAAAATGTACATACGGTTTCATACATTTATATGATCACAGTTTGTTTTGTTGGTAACCTTTGTCCTTCAAGAGTCTAACGTGAGTGAATTTGATCAGATTTTGTTTTGATATTCTATTCCATATTCATTCTTGCTTCTTTTGCTGGCATGAAATGAGAACTTCACTTAGCCACTAGGGGGTGAGCCAGTAGTGAGGAATTTGAGCCATTTGCGGTTGTGGCGGCTGGAATTGCAAGCATTGCAATTATCGCAATACAGATTGCGATCGTTAGGGCATGAAATTTGTTGTGGTAGAAAGTTTGTTTCTAAATCTTATGTGGCCTGATACAGTCTCGATGCGGTCCAATGCCAAATTATTTATAAGAACTTAGTAATAAACAATTTTTCGTTAACGAGTTAGCTTTTCACCCGAAGTTAAACTCGGTTATTTTAACAAATAATATTGTTTTCAAAATATTTTTTAAAATATTTTCAAATAATTTTTTAGATGTTAAATAATAGGAAAAATAGATTGATTGATCCCATATGTTTTTTTATTTTTCGCTTTGGTTCTATTTGTTTTTTTTTTTTTCATTTTTGTCCTAGACGTTATCTTTTGTCTTCAATGTTAGTCCTAAAATTTATGCCATCAAAAATGAATTGACGGAAAAAAACTAATATGAAAGACAAAACATAACGTATAGGACCAAAATGAAACAAATAAAGCGTTTATTTTTTTTCATTTTGGTCCTATATGTTATGTTCCGTCTTACATGTTAGTCTTAAAACGAATGCCGTCAAGAAGGAATTGATGGAAATGACTAACATTGATGACGGAACATAACGTATACAACCAAAGTGAAAAATAAAATTAAAAAAAAAATGTACGGGACTAATCAACATATTTTGACATAATAATAAGTTTTTAGAATACTTATGTAATATAATGACACTAAATTGTCTACCAAAAAATGTAACTAAAATTTGTTTTTAGAATTATTTGATTCTAAAATTAAAATACCTGGAAAAAAAAAAAATTGGAATCGCGCAAATTATGGCCTTGCTTAACTTAAAACATTATTTGTTAAAGGAAACTGATGTAAGTATATACAATGCTCATTCATCTATGGTAGTTTAAGAATTTTGCTTTGAGCTGCTGCAACTTGAAAAGAACGGGCTGTGAAGAACAAATTTCCTCGTTGATTCGTGTAGAAGCATGATTTTTTGGGCATTCCTAAACACGTGGTTTATAATTACGGTCCAAAAACCAGCAACAAGTGGATCCTTCACACAGGGCCGACCTAATGGTAAAATCAGATAAGACCTTGCTTTAAGTCTCAAGCTCACCTCACTCAGTTTCCTATATTGCTTATTAATTTTATGGTCTCACCTATATTTTAATATATAACAAAAAATGCACATATAAAATCTTCTCTTATGATTTGTTTATTCTGATGTCTCATTTAACTTTAAGCCTCATCTTAACATGGGCCGGCCCTCCCTTCACGGTGCTTCAATTGGAAAAGTTAATGATGGGTGACCTTGTTAAAGCATGAGGAGCACAGGAAAATATTGGAAACATGTAATGATTGAATTTCTTGAAAACTAAAAGATATCACATTGAAAGGTTGATAATGTGATTGTTGAATTGTTAAAATGATATAAATTTCCTAAAAACCGCAATTTCATATTATAAAGTAGGCGCAATGTCAATTTGGCCTATGAAATGTTGAACATGTCTTCCTCTTCAATTTGGATAGAAATTTCGTCGCTTGTCATGTTATTCAAGATTTCAATTTATGTAAGAATGTCGTCATTATATTCAATTGTTTAAATTTGACCATCCAAACAATTAAACACGTAATCTATCCCTATCCAATGCTCCTTCTCTGAGCTTGTAAATCTTGAACTCTTGAAGACTACAACTCTTTTGAAAGTTGATGTATGAGGAGAGGGTGTTTATTATAAACATCTCCTTGCCATATTTTATTCTCGTGCGACTATCAAACAGATAATCAACGTCAATTGATTTGAATGACAATTCGATTGTTGTAATAATTAAGAAAAATGTTAATCAGTATTCTTACGGTGCTAAGAAACATGGTTGAGCCTAAGGAGAAAAATAATTGAGAGAGAAAATGTATATTCTTAAATTAATTGAATGAGTAAGTGACTATAATGAGTGTGCGATAGATATATTATACAATAACAATGTAACTAACTTTCAACTAATTAGAACTGTTTCTAACTAACTCAAATTTGGCAAAGCTTAACCACTAAGAAGAAGTCATAACTTAAGACTTAACCACTTGACAGAAGCAAGAAAATGTATCAATGCTTAACCGTTCAAGTAGAAGTTATATTGAAAGTTTAACCACTTGGAAGAAACAGAAATCAAAGAACCAATGTTTAACCACCCAAAGTAGAAGCTCATATAAATATTTAACCACCAAGAGCATAAGCTTACATCAAAGTCAATTTAGGCTAAATAGAAACAAATCAATGGCATCAAAACTTCAAAGAGCCAAAAGAACTTGAACTTGTCTCCATATGGGAATAAACTCAAACATCTTGTGAGCAGCAAAAATAACTCACTAAATAAACCATAGAATAGAGATATCAACAAGAAACTTCGAGAAAATGAGAAGCAGATACATCATTTTTGAGACAGCCCCTTCCTAGGAGGTCCCATTGGTGACCCCACTTATAATTATTAGAGTTATAGCGTAGCGTAGTAGTATAAAATTTGCGGAAATATTAAAACATACAATACATACAGATACCATAATAAAAGTATATATACATAATAGTATTGTCTTCATCAGTAGAGCCTGCAATACTAATACCAAATATAAAATACTTCCGAGTACAAAATAAATAAAAACTAAGAACATAACATCAGAACAAAATGCACTCCGACTTCGTCTCTTGGCGCTCAAGGTCTCCCAGCATTGGGATCCGAGGCTCTTCCACCGGCATCAGGCTCAACAGGTATTCCATCAATCTCCTCTGGAAACTCCTCATCAGGGTCTTCTCGTACAGTCTAGAACAAAGAAATGCAACATAGAAAAGTACAGGTGATAAGAAACAGTAATATGTCATACATGGAAAAACAGCGATATAAATAATGTATATAGATAACAACACACCAAATCACAACAGTGACAACCAAACAACTCCCGAATAATTTTTCCCTTAACTACTGTCTCTCACACTCATGCAACTAACGACTATATGGACGCGATCACGACGCGACATCCCCAACGGATCAAGGTGTCCCGATCATCACTATGCCACCCCCATAAAGTAGGGTTCGGTCTAAAGCCCGCAGGCCCAAATCGTCTCATGGATACGACATATTCCCCCGCCCGCAGGCCAGGTCGGAATATTCGTCCGTCAACAACGTAACTTACGGTAAAGACATGTTCCCCCGCCCACAGGCTAGGTCGGAGCATTCGCTCGTTCGTTAACAACTCAACTTCCGGTAACGACATATCCCCCCGCCCGCAGGCTAGGTCGAGATATGCGCCCGTCCGTCTACAATTCGACTAACGGGTACGACCACCTCCCCGCAGGTAAGATCGAAATCGCCCCTACGCCAAAGTAATCGGTATGACCATCTCCCCGCAGGTAAGATCGAAATCGCCCGTATACCAACACAGTGATGAATAACAACTATGCAACATGAATCTCACTGACTCATCTCAGGATCAACACTTAGTGCCTCAACCACGACTTATATACAACCACGACCAACTTTCATCCGGCTTAACCAGGTATCAACTCACATCACAACAGTAACAGATCAACTATATCACTAGGTTGAGCACTACGACATATATATATATATATATAACCTCGACTTTCTCACCACACATTCATCACTCGATTTATCAGAAATCAATGTCTAGTTCTACTCAGACATCAGCAGTCACAACAGACATCAACAACAGTCAGAATATATATTCAAAAGTAAAATCAACTTCCAAATAAATAACATTAAATCAATTATAGCATATAATAGACATCATACACATATCACATATAATATATCAAATATCCAATCATAGCACAAACAACCTCAATATGAGTAAAATCAACCTAACGGTCAAACGACCTCTAGTAGGGTTTGGGTCGCCCTACTCATATCAATATATATTATTTACAGCTTGCCACCCCGACGATATTGTGATTCTTTCCCCCACCTTTGTGATTTTCCCGAGAGATCCCGAATGCGGCTCCACAGCAGTCAATCGAGTGCGCGATCGAGCGTTCGAGTCCTGTCGTATTCTATACAGTAAAACACAACCAGAAATTAAAATAATGAAATCATAAACTACCTAATCTCTAGGATTAGCTACTGCCCTTAATTAATTAAGTAGGCTAGGGATATTGAAATTCTACCAACTCTTGGATCAATGATCCTTAAGCATACCTAGTGCATAATCAATTATCAATTATCAAAGATTTGAACCAAAACCCCTTAAACCAACAAAGTAGGGTTTCGGCCATCACCATGAAAAATAGGTGAGAGTTTGATTTGGCCTTCTAATCACTTGGATTACATGATTAAGGGTTGAAATAGGTGAAGCAAGAATGAAGAACAAAAACCCATTTTCCCCCCAAAATTAACCCATTCGGCCTTCCCTAGAAAAATAGGCTAGAGATTTTATTTCATTACAAGTTCTTGGATTGTGATAGTAGGGGATGATACTAGCTCATAGGAATTGGTTTGGTCTTAAAATGATTTTTCTACAATTTTCTAGAGATTTTTGAAGTTTAGATCTAGAAATTGAAATTCATGAAAATGAATGGAGAAAATAAAGATTGAGAGCTCAAGGATGAAATCTATACCTTCTAGTGATAGAGGAGGATGAAAGGAGCAACTTTGCTTCACAAACCTTCTTGAAAAAGCTTGAGGAAGCTTGAGGAAAATGAGGTTGAAAATGGAGGAAAAAAAGAGAAATGGAGGAGAAGAAGAAAGAAGGAAGAAGAAGAAGAAGATGAAGGTGAGAGAGGAGAGAGGGAACTCGAAATTATGGAGAGAGAGTGAGGTGAGTCATGCAAATTTAGATATTTTCATTTGAGGTAACTTAAGAGTTAAGAAAAGGGTAAAAAGGTAAGTTAGTAAAAAGACTAAGGGCAATTTGATCATTTCGCGTCCCGATATTTTGAAAATCCTCACGACACTTGTAGGATTCCCCAAATGATTTATCATAGCTCTGGTATGAAAATCATTGGCTCAAGGTTCTCGAAAAACCCTAAGATAGCTCGAATCGTCTCCTAGAACGATTATCGGCTTGAATATAATAATATTATTTTCATTTTCGAACGTTAGGACGAACTTTTTTGAAAATATAGGAAACGTGATTCTAAGACTAAATGTCTCGTTCACGGGTCCAAATTAGGTCTCGATAGTAGTAAAGCACTACTGTCAAGGAAAAAAACGCAGACCGGGCTCCGTCTGAGTTTTTGACCCAAAACTTAACCATAGCTTCCTACGATATCGTAGAGCGTGACTATGACCTCGGAATAATTTATTTAATTTTCTAGACCCTCTAATAAAATAAATTACTTAAAACTAGTTAAATACAAAGATTAAGAAAATCGGGGTGTTACATTACTACCCCCTTAAAAGAATTTCATCCCGAAATTCGACGTACCTTCTTAAAATAGGCTCGGATATTGCTGTTGCATGTCCTCTTCGCGTTCCCAGATAGCATCTCCGGTAGCTTCATCCCATATGATCTTGACCAACGGAATATGTTTACCTCGGAGTTCCTTAATCCTTCTATCCGCGATCCTTACAGGTAGAGCTTCATACTCAAGGTTATCTATTAATTGTATTGACTCTGGTTCTAAGATGTATGATGGATTGGGGTAGTTCTTTCTCAACTGAGAGACATGAAAGACGTCATGAAGGTTGGATAAGTTTGGGGGTAAAGCGATGTGATAGGCCACAGAACCAATTCGGCGAAGAATTTGAAAAGGTCCAATGAACCTAGGAGTAAGCTTTCTAGATTTTATTGCCCTGCCGATTCCAGTTCTCGGAGTCACTCTCAGAAAAACATGATCTCCTTCCTGAATTCTAAAGGTCTTCTTCTCTTATCGCTGTAACTCTTTTGCCTGTCCTGTGCGATTTTCACCTTTTCCCGTATCCTCTTGATTTGTTCCGTCATTTGTTGTACTACCTCCGGTCCTAGTACTTGGCTTTCTCCATTCTCATACCAACACAAAGGTGTTCTACACTTCCTGCCGTACAACGCTTCATAAGGTGTCATACCTATACTTGAATGAAAACTATTGTTATAGGTGAACTCAATCAATGGTAAGAACTCCTCCCAACTTCCCGTGTGATCCAAAATACACGCTCTTAAGAGGTCTTCCAACGATTGAATCGTTCGCTCCGACTGACCATCCGTCTGAGGATGATAAGCAGAACTCAACCTTAACTTAGTTCCCAAAGCCTCATGTAATTTCTTCCAGAATCTAGATGTAAATCTAGGGTCCCTGTTGGAAACAATGCTAGAAGGCACTCCGTGCAACCTTACTACTTTCTTGATGTAGATTTGGGTTAACCTCTCCAACGTATAACTTTCGCCACTAGGTAGGAAGTGAGCACACTTCGTTAACCTATCAACGATTACCCAAATGGCATCATGCCTCTTGTTAGTCCTCGGCAAACCAACCACGAAATCCATAGATATTCCATCCCATTTCCATTCTGGGATATCTAAAGATTGTAGCAGTCCTGCTGGCTTTTGGTGTTCTATCTTCGCCTTCTGACACACCAAGCAAGCCAACACATACTCGGCTATCTCCTTCTTCATTCCAGGCCCACCAAAACATTTTCTTTAAGTTTTGGTACATCTTGGTAGCTCCTGGATGAAAACTCAACCTACTCTTGTGCCCTTCCTCTAAGATCATTCTTCTTAGTTCTATATCCATCGGCACACAAATCCTATCACCATACCTCAAGGCTCCATCTTGATTCATCCTAAACTCAGAAGTTCTGCCTTCCGTCACTTGTTCCTTTACTTTCTGAAGGTACTGATCAACCTCCTGCTTCTCCTTGATTGTCTTCAAAAAGTCGCTCATTACTGTGACCATTCCTAGGTGTATCTTATCCTTAGATAATTCCATACCTAGATTCAAATCTCTAAACTGTTCAACCAGTTCCAGTTCTTTCACCATCATAGCAGATACGTGTAAGTATTTCCTACTTAACGCATCTGCTACTACATTCGCTTTTCCTGGATGGTATTGTAGATCGAATTCATAATCCTTTATGAATTCCATCCATCTCCTTTGCCTCATATTTAACTCTTTCTGATCAAATAGATACCTTAAGCTCTTATGGTCACTGTACACTATAAACTTAGCTCCATATAAATAGTATCGCCATATCTTTAAAGCAAACACTATAGCTGCTAGCTCCAAATCATGAGTTGGATAATTCCTCTCATGAGTTCTTAGCTGCCGTGAAGCATATGCTACCACTCTCTGGTCTTGCATTAAGACACAACCCAGTCCTTGGTATGACGCATCACAGTACATGTCAAACTGTCCTGAAGAATCTGGTAACGTCAATACTGGTGACGTAGTCAGCCTCCTTTTCAGATCCTGAAAACTTTTCTCACATTCATCCGTCCAATCAAAGGATATTCCCTTCCTTGTTAACTGCGTCATTGGTAACGCGATCTTCGAGAATCCTCCGATGAACCTTCGGTAATAGCCAGCTACACCCAGAAAACTCCGTATTTCACTCACCGACTTAGGGCTTTCCCATTGCACTACAGCTTCAACCTTTGCTGGCTCTACAGCTATCCCATCACGATCAATCAAATGACCTAAGAATTGTACTTCTTCTAACTAGAATTCACACTTGGACAACTTTGCATAAAGTTGTCGGTCCTTTAACACTTGAAGCACAATCCTAAGATGTTCCTGATGTTCTTCCCGATCAAAGGAATAAATAAGAATGTCATCGATAAACACAACAACAAATTTATCTAAGAACGGTCGGAAAATCCGGTTCATGTAATCCATGAATACTGCTGGAGCATTAGTTACACCAAAAGGCATAACCAGGTACTTGTAGTGTCCATACCGGCTCCTAACCGCCGTCTTCGGTATATCCTCCCTCTTGACTCGAATCTGGTGATAACCAGATCTTAAGTCGATCTTCGAAAATATTACAGCTCCTTTCAACTGGTCCATCAAATCGTCAATCCTAAGCAACGGATACTTATTCTTAACTGTCGCCTTGTTGAGCTGTCGATAATCCACGCACAGCCTCGAACTTCCATCCTTTTTTTTGACGAACAGCACCGGCGCTCCCTATGGTGAAGCATTCGGTCTTATAAACTCCTTATCCAACATGTCATCCAATTGCTTTTTCAGCTCCACTAACTCCGCTGGAGCCATACGATAAGGTGCTATAGAAATTGGTCCAGTTCCCGGTACCAGAGCTATAGCGAACTCTATTTCTCTCTCCGGTGGTAAACCCGGAACGTCATCAAGGAAAATTTCCGGAAACTCCCGCACTACAGGCAACGACTCCAACTTAGGAGATTCCTTAGCTTCCACAGAGAGTAGCAACACGTGTTTCTGAGATTTACTACCTAGCTTACTATCCTTGGCAGGCATTAATCTAGATTGCTCAGGAAAAGATAAGGTCTTTTGAGAACAGTCTAACACTACATGGTTAGCCGAAAGCCAATCCATGCCTAAAATTATATCGAGTTGATGCATAGGTAAGCAAATGAGATCAATAGAAAAAGTTCGATTTTAAATGACAATCAGGCAATTTAAACAGACAGTTATGGTTGTAAAGGAATTACTGGTAGTGGTAGAAACAGTTAAGTCATGGGGAAGTAAAGAGACGGGCAACTTCAAATGATCCACACACTATTGGGATATGAAAGAATGAGTAGCTCCCGAGTTAAACAATACAGATAAGAGTTTACCTGACACTAAGCACATACCTTGTATCAGATCAGGGGATTGAGAGGATTCAGCTCCTCGTATGGTAAACACCTTTCCGGTGGCTTGTGGTCTCGTTGCTTGCTGTCCGGTTCCTTGGGTTCTGGTCATTGGGCCTTGCCTGCCCGTGTTGTATCTTGCTCCTTGTGTACATTCTGGCGCTATGTGACCCACTTGGCCACATCGGAAACACTGGCGAGTCTCCTTTATCGGACAGTCCCGCATTGTATGTGTTCCTCCACACCTGAAGCAGCCACTTGGTTGGAGTTGTCCTTCAGTCTGTCTTGCGGCCTGACGGTCATAAGGCCTCCGTCCCGTCTGGAATCTTCCTTTTCCGCCTCGACCTCTCTGGTCAAACCTCCGAGTAGGTCCTCCAGTTCTGCCTTGCTGCAGCTCTCGCTTTTTGTCTTTGTTCTCAATGATAGAACATCTCTCCAGCATCTCAGGCAGTCGGGTGATGTTCAGTGGTGCAATCCCCCTTTGCAGTTCATATTTCAGGCCGTCCTCAAAGCGCCTGTAAACCCATTCTTCATCAGGGAACCTCTGATAAAATTCAGAAAATTTGAGCAGCGCCTTAAATCTTGCAGAGTACTCCCCAACAGACATGGTCCCTTGCTTCAAACCCATAAACTTTTTCTCTTTTTCACTTCTCATCATCCTGGGAAAATACTTCTCCAGGAAGCATTCCCGAAACAGTCCCCAATTAATAAGTCTGTCTTCAGCTTGAAGCATCCTCTACTTGCCTTTCCACCACAGTTCTGCACCTCCTATCAGCATGAAGGATGCATATGTTACCTTTCTGTCCTCACGGCAGTGAATCGCCGCAAAGATTTTCTCCAGCTCTTGTACCTAGAATTCAGCTCCCTCTGGGTTGAAGTCGCCATTAAACTGCAGCGGCTTCCCCTTCAGAAAAATATTCAGCCCGGTGTCTTCCCTCACAACTTCACCTTGTTGATTTTGTCTCTGCTGTTGTTGCATAGTCAACTGTAGCAGTTGAGCGTTCTGCTGCGTTTGGTGCAGCATTGCCATTGCCAGTTCCTTAACTAACCTCAGGGTTTCAGTTGATTCTATCCCGTCGACAGCGTGGGAACTTGCTTCGTAACCAATTCCGAGTTCAGCGGCACTCGCTGTGGCCCTTCCGCCACGCCCTCTAGGTCGTCCGCGAACCATTTTTTTTTTCCTCTTGAAGATAAATATTAGCTTTGGTACATAAAAGAAGGCTAGAAAAGGAGAAAACAAGGGAAAAGACACTCGCCCTGCGACACGATGATCGCCTCGCGAGCCAGAGGATCAGTCCCAGCAGCAACATAAAATCCCTCGGCCTCGCGATGCGAAACAATTCTCGCCTCGCGATCCAGAGGATCAGTCCCAGCAGAAAAATATAATCCTTCGGCCTCACGACGCGAAACAATTCTCGCCTCGCGATCCAGAGGATCAGTCCCAACAAAAATATAATCCCTCGGCCTCGCGACGGGAAACAATTCTCGCCTCGCGATCCAAAGGGCTAGACTAATCAATAAGGTACGGCCTCTCGGCCTCGTGACGCGAACAAAATCTCGCCTCGCGATCCAGAAAGTCTGTCCGAGGAATAAAATGCAGCATTTCTGCCTCGCCTCGCGAAACCAAATCTCGCCTCGCGGTACAGAAAGTCTTGGTACATCATATGTCTTAAAGCAGTTATCACACTCGATAACCTGCACATCGGACGCTCTACCCACTTCTAAGTATAGTCAATACCCAATGCGGGTTCAACTAGACACGGCCAGAAATCACAACCTAACCCAAGCAGTCCTTGATTTAGAATCAAACTGCTCCATTGGTGACCCCACTTATAATTATTAGAGTTATAGCATAGCGTAGTAGTATAAAATTTGCGAAAATATTAAAACATACAATACATACAGATACCATAATAAAAGTATATATACATAATAGTATTGGCTCCATCAGTAGAGCCTGCAATACTAATACCAAATATAAAATACTTCCGAGTACAAAATAAATAAAAACTAAGAACATAACATCAGAACAAAATGCACTCTGACTTCGTCTCTTGGCACTCAAGGTCCCCCAGCATTGGGATCCGAGGCTCTTCCACCGGCATCAGGCTCAATAGGTATTCCGTCAATCTCCTCTGGAAACTCCTCATCAGGGTCTTCTCGTACAGTCGAGAACAAAGAAATACAACATAGAAAAGTACAGGGGATAAGAAACAGTAATATGTCATACATGGAAAAACAGCGATATAAATAATGAATATAGATAGCAACACACCAAATCACAACAGTGACAACCAAACAACTCCCGAATAATTTTTCGCTTAACTACTGTCTCTCACACTCATGCAACTAACGACTATATGGACGAGATCACGACGCGACATCCCCAACAGATCAAGGTGTCCCGATCATCACTATGCCACCCCCATAAAGTAGGGTTCGGTCTAAAGCCCGCAGGCCCAAATCGTCTCATGGATACGACATATTCCCCCGCCCGCAGGCCAGGTCGGAATATTCGTCCGTCAACAACGTAACTTACGGTAAAGACATGTTCCCCCGCCCACAGGCTAGGTCGGAGCATTCGCTCGTTCGTTAACACTCAACTTCCGGCAACGTCATATCCCCCCGCCCGCAGGCTAGGTCGAGATATGCGCCCGTCTGTCTACAATTCGACTAACGGGTATGACCACCTCCCCGCAGGTAAGACCGAAATCGCCCCTACGCCAAACTAATCGGTACGACCATCTACCTGCAGGTAAGATCGAAATCGCCCGTATGCCAACACAGTGATGAATAACTATGCAACATGAATCTCACTGACTCATCTCAGGATCAACACTTAGTGCCTTAACCACGACTTATATACAACCACGACCAACTTTCATCCGGCTTAACCGGGTATCAACTCACATCACAACAGTAACAGATCAACTATATCACTATGTTGAGCACTACGACATTTATATATAACCTCGACTTTCTCACCACACATTCATCACCCGATTTATCAGAAATCAATGCCTAGTTCTACTCAGACATCAGCAGTCACAACAGACATCAACAACAGTCAGAATATATATTCAACAGTAAAATCAACTTCCAAATAAATAACATTTAATCAATTATAACATATAATAGACATCATACACATATCACATATAATATATCAAATATCCAATCATAGCACAAACAACCTCAATATGAGTAAAATCAACCTAAAAGTCAAATGACCTCTAGTAGGGTTTGGGTCGCCCTACTCATATCAATATATATTATTTAAAGTTTGCCTCCCCGACGATATTGTGGTTTTTTCCCCCACCTTTGTGATTTTCCCGAGAGATCCCGAATGCGGCTCCACAGCAGTCAATCGAGTGCGTGATCGAGCGTTCGAGTCCTGTCGTATTCTATACAGTAAAACACAACCAGAAATTAAAATAATGAAATCATAAACTACCTAATCTCTAGGATTAGCTACTGCCCTTAATTAATTAAGTAGGCTAGGGATATTGAAATTCTACCAACTCTTGGATCAATGATCCTTAAGCATACCTAGTGCATAATCAATGATCAATTATCAAAGATTTGAACCAAAACCCCTTAAACCAACAAAGTAGGGTTTCGTCCATCACCATGAAAAATATGTGAGAGTTTGATTTGGCCTCCTAATCACTTGGATTACATGATTAAGGGTTGAAATAGGTGAAAGCAAGAATGAAGAACAAAAACCCATTTTTACCCCAAAATTAACCCATTCGGCCTTCCCTAGAAAAATAGGCTAGAGATTTTATTTCATTACAATCTCTTGGATTGTGATAGTAGGGGATGATACTAGCTCATAGGAATTTGTTTGGTCTCAAAAGGACTTTTCTACAATTTTCTAGAGATTTTTGAAGTTTAGATCTAGAAATTGAAATTCATGAAAATGAATGGAGAAAATAAAGATTGAGAGCTCAAGGATGAAATCTATACCTTCTAGGTGATAGAGGAGGATGAGAGGAGCAACTTTTCTTCACAAACCTTCTTGAAAAAGCTTGAGGAAGCTTGAGGAAAATGAGGTTGAAAATGGAGGAAGAAAAGAGAAATGGAGGAGAAGAAGAAAGAAGGAAGAAGAAGAAGATGATGAAGGTGAGAGAGGAGAGAGGGAGCTCGAAATTATGGAGAGAGAGTGAGGTGAGTCGTGCAAATTTAGATATTTTCATTTGAGGTAACTTAAGAGTTAAGAAAAGGGTAAAAAGTTAATTTAGTAAAAAGACCAAGGGCAATTTGGTCATTTTGTGTCCCGATATTTTGAAAATCCCCATGACACTTATAGGAGTCCCCAAATGATTTATCATACCTCTGGTATGAAAATCATTGGCTCAAGGTTCTCGAAAAATCCTAAGATAGCTCGAATCGTCTCCTAGAACGATTATCGGCCTGAATATAATAATATTATTTTCATTTTCGAACATCAGGACGAACTTTTTTGAAAATATAGGAAACGTGATTCTAAGACTAAATGTCTCGTTCACGGGTCCAAATTAGGTCTCGATAGTAGTAAAGCGCTACTGTCAAGGAAAAAACCGCGCTCCGTCTGAGTTTTCGACCCAAAACTTAACCATAGCTTCCTACGATATCCTAGAGCGTGACTATGGCCTCAGAATAATTTATTTAATTTTCTAGACCCTCTAATAAAATACAATTACTTAAAACTAGTTAAATAAAAAGATTAAGAAAATCGGGGTGTTACAATTTTCCTCTGGAAGTTGAATGTCAACTAATTAAGTTTTTACTCCAAAATGAATTGTCGAACATTGCGTTATCTTGGATAATTTTTCAACACTACTAACTCCATTCACTTCCAGCAAAAAAACAAGACAAGGCCTATTGAATGGGTTAGGAATCAGAACCTCATTCAACTTGGATGAGCTGGCAGTCGAAAGGGCGGAAGGAGGTGCAAAACCAAGCATGACTGACACAACAATACCAACTTCCTGAAGCGACATTGATGGATGCTCGTCGTTGCATGATCTAGCACGAAGGAATTGGTGATTGGAGCCATCGATGAAGAAAATGGAATCGAGGAAGTTTTCGACCTACCAAAAATCTCACAGTAATATTCTAATCGAGAAGAGAAGCTCAGAGCTCTAAGCTTGATCGGAGCAGTAAAAACGCCATCGTATGAAGAACTTCTTGAGACGCCATTTTCGGCCAAAAGAACATGACAAGAATGGCACCACCACACCATTCTAAGAACTTTGAGCAATAAACCAGATCTGCCAGATTGGCAACACGATCCAGAAAAAATACAAGTGTTTACAAAATTGCAAAATCACGGGATATGCCCCAAATGTAACAAATCTAGATCGCGATTCAAGTTCACAAACAAGGATTCAAGTTCGCAAACAATGAACACATCAACGCGACAAGTAACAACAAAGAGTCACAGGTCTGAAAGAAGAAAGATGTTTGGAGGGAGAGAAAATGATGGAAAATCTGAAGCACGGAGAAATTGCCGATTGAGAGCTGAATCACGGATCTGAAAGAAAATCGTCTTCGTTCCGTGGAAACTGAGTCTGTATTTAGATCAGCGACGGCGAAAAATAGATTATTTCAATAATCGATTATTATTTTAATAGATTATGATAGAATCGGTTTTGTGTTTGGATACGATAAAAAAACAATTTTAAGATAATCTGTTTCATTTGGACGGTGTAGAAAAATCACTTTTATATAATGAAATTACAAAAAACTATCGGGAGTGGCACACACAATGGGATTTAAAATTAGGAGTGAATTAAGGTTGAAGGATGAAAGGGGAAATGCACAAGAGTGAGTGAAAATAATCTGTCAGTTAAAATCATAATGCTCATAAATGGAGATAGAGAAAGAACCAGCGCTTTGAGTTGGAAACAACTTTTTACATTTTTCATCCAAATTGTCAAACATACAAGATTGAGTATAAAAACCGCTTTTTCATTTAAAACAGTTGTTTCACACATAAATAAGCTAAGCTAGAAAAAAAAAACGCAGAAAATAAGCAACTCTCAACGAAAACTTGAAGAAAATATTGCTTTTATGAAAATAGAATCCAAAAGAACAAAGAATTGAAACGTGTTTGGAGGCTAAGAAAAGAAGAGAAACGAAAAAGGAAAATGAGTTCACAGAACTCAGTGCAGCGAAGAGATTTAAGGTGAGTGATATGGCTTGGATATCATGTTATAAAATATTGTTGAACTCAAGGAGAAGAATAATTAATAGGGGTGTTCGCAGATCAGTTTGGATCGGTTTTGAGATAAAAATTAATTTGATCCAACACATGCAATTCGGTTCGGTTTAGATTGCATCTTTAAAAAAAATCTGATCCGATTTGATTCAATTCAATGCGGTCTGGATTGGATCGGATGATTCGGTTTTTACCGACAATTCATTACATATTTATATTACTTCAAAGAATCAAGATTTCAAGCTAAATTGAAAAAAAACTTTTTTTTTAAGTAAGATTTTTTGAACAAAATCTTAAACCTATATATACTTGTTGATACATTGATGTAATAACATTTCATAAAATATTTCTAAAATAAATAAATATTATCATCATCTAGTTCCATAACATCTCTTTTTATGTTTAGAACATTAAAAATAGTAGAAATTTACATTAAATCAAACTAGTAAGTATTATTAGGAAAAAAAATCAACAAATAAAAATCAATAATACGAAAAATAGAAAGAACATATACTCCCTCGGTCACATTATATATGTCATACTTGGCTACATCACATGGTTTAAGGAAAAGCAATAAATGAAAGAAAGTGAACAACAATTTTACCAAATTAACATTTTTTATATTTTCTTTATTTTTACAAATTTTGTTATCATTAATGATAAGCTACATTCAACGAGAAAAAATAAGTATTTCAAGACATTGATAATAGAACAAAATGCAGCTACGGGTCAATCAAATGTTTCACTTTGAAAATAAAAAAAGTGATAGCTTCGGTTAATGCATCGCATAACAGAATTCTAAAAACATAATTAGGGGTAAAATTGACAGAAAACATTTAATATTACATTGAAAATAGAAAATGACATATATTTTGGGACAATTTTTTTTTTTGTAAATGTGACATATATAATAGGACGGAGGAAGTATTAAGTTTTATATTTGCAGTTTGGTTCGATTATGTTCGGTTTAAGTAAAAGAAATCCAAAATCCAATGCGATGCAATCCGATCAGTTTTCACAAAACAAGATCCAAAAAAATCAAATAGACATTGGTTTTGTTCGGTTTTCGATTTTTTTGGATCGGTTTGCGATTTTCATTTTGATCGGTTTGGATATGAACACCCCCAATTATTCAAAGAGAAAGTGTATATTCTAAAATTGATTGAATAAGCAAGCGACTATGATGAGCGTACGATAGACATTTTATCCTATAACAATGTAACTAACTTGTACCTAATTATTCGAATTGCTTCTAGCTAACTCTTATATAGAGTATAGGTTAAGAAATCAAAGATAGAAACTTTCTATATATTGGATCCTTAACCAATGCTCTAAGACAATTGTTAGCATGACCCATTGAGTAATGTCTTATGTTGGAGTCTTGTAAATGTAAAATAGGTGTTGTGAAAGCTTTGTGCCTTCAAATGGGTCTTCTCAACTATATTCGAAATTGTCAGGGTGCAATGTAACTTCCGGATATTCTCATACCAAAATAAAGAGTTTTAATCAAATAGAGATGTGTGTGTGTGTGTTTGATGTGTCAAGTGAGAGGGATTATTCTCAACCTTCAGATAACACATAATGTGACATTTTTAAGTGGTTACATGATCACTAACTAACTTTTAATATTGACTATCCATTACTGGTTTAATGACCCAAATTTGCTCCTCTCAGTCTCACATAAAAGTGTATATATAATATAATATATATATATATATATATATATATATAGTGATAAAAGTTTGTATTTTGAAACTGGATGGTGGAGAGTAGTAATTGCATAGTGGTCAAGCGACCACTTAAAAAAGTCACATACATTCATCTTTTAAAAAATCAAAATTCTTTTGTCTCGTATTCTTAGAATAATTGTTCTCACTCGATATGTCTATATATATGTGACACTGATGAGTATGATTTCATCTCATATTTTATAGTCGTTTTGCAAGTATTTCATAGTCAGTTAGGCATTTAGCTTAGGAATTTGTTAGCTTTTCATTAGAATTGGATAGTGCTGTGTTATGGTGAGAATGTGCAGGAATTGATTAAAAAGAGCTTGGATCAAAGCATATATGAAGCAAGAATGAAGAAGAGAAAAAAAGAAGAGAAAAGAGCAAGACGGAAGCTATCAAGGCCTAGCCATGATGATCATCACGACCGTGACAAGAGAGAGCTTCAAGATAATGAAGACTGGGCAAGCAGAAGAGATCACGGCCTAGTCATGAAGGATATCAAGGCCGTGATTCATAAGTGAAGATCAAAACCCTGAAGGCAGACTTGTCACGACCTAGTTGTGATGCACATCACGGTAGTGACGCGATATTTTTGGGATTTCTGATTTGTTTTTTGATCAGTTTGTATTTGATTAGGACTCAATAATGCCCAAATCTATAAATAGAGTGCATTGGGCACAAAATTGAGGAATGTTTGACTGCCATACAATTGTTTAATTGGTGCTTTGGGTTTAGAAATTAGGATTTCTATTCTTCCTTTTTTTCTCTTTGATTTTAATTTTGTTTTCTTTTATCAAGCTTGTCATACTTGTGGCAATGCTTGAGTAGTCTTTTTATTTCTAGGAATTGGGGTTATGCCCAAGACATGTTTATGTGTATAAATTTGGCGTCTCCCCTTTTATTGATTGCAATTGCTCGATTTCTATTGCTTTAATTACTTGTATATTTGGCACGCGATTAGTTACATGTGTTAGATACTCTAGGGATGAACTGAGAAGTGAACCTAAGTATTGGGTCTATAGGAGTTGAACTTAGGACCTAAGTCACGAGAGTTAGAAGCGGTCCTTCGAGGGTTCATGAATTGTCACAAAGCGTAATGGATTCAAATTAAATTCAATTACTATTAGAGTAGTAGTTGGTTTATTTGGGCACAGTTTTTGTATCTTGAGAGGGAACATTAACTTTATTAGGATAAATTCACCTTCAAAGTTACTGATATTTAATAAAAGGGGTAGTCAATTTAGTAGCATAAACTGTTTTATGGTATCTCAATTCCTAGAAATTAACTTTTCTATTTCAAAAACTCGAATCCTGATTTTGCGAACTTTTCCGTTCTTTTATTATTTTATTTGTTACTTGGTTCTATCATTGATGTCAAATTATTAAAAACTCTTTTGTTTAGTTAAATTAGTTTATTAATTAACTGATATTTAATTATCCAGTTTCTGTGGGTTCGATATCTTTTATTACTTGACGATAAAGTCGTACACTTGCGGGCTTGATGCAGCAGACACTCGAGGCTGAAGAGGGTGAGGAGTGACCGTCAATTCAAAAGGAAGCATGGACAAGGAGCGGCCTAGTATGCTTCAAGTGTTGGAACCAAAGTGGTTATGGTCCATTAATACCTTATGTTTTGATGTTAACAAAGGACTAATTTCATAAGAACAAAGATTTCTTATGGACTAACGCTTTATCTTAAGTGTGCAGGATAAAATTTATATAAGTTCAAAGACTTTACTCGTCCAAACTCCAAACAGGATTAACTCTCTATCAGACCAGACAATAATAAGCTGTAACTATAAGGTCTTGAGTCCAAAGACTCTTCCCATCATTATGTAATCGTCATAAGTCCAATAATGTTTTATTTGTTTAGCACGAATACATATGTAAAGCTTTTGAATTTATTATTCTCTGTAAAAAGATTTTATCCTTTGAACAAATATTCCCTGTAACACTCGTTCAAACAAAAGCAAAAGCCAGACTGTCCCTGACACAAAAAGAAGTTGACCTTTTCCCCTGCGAAAGACAAAAGGAAAATTTTGAGTACAAAGAGGATATGTCAGTCTCATTTCTAGCTATCAAGCCTGATAGTCTACTTTGCTGATCAAAAGCTTCAAGGAAGTTGTAACACCCCGATTTTTCTTATTTTTTTATTTAATCAGTATTTAAGTAATTATATTTTATTGGAGGGTCTAGAAAAATAAATAAATTATTCCGAGACCATAGTCACGCTCTACGCTATCGTAGGAGGCTATGGTTAAGTTTTGGGCTGAAAACTCAAACGGAACCCGATTATTGTTTTTCGGATGATAGTGTTTTTCTACTATCAAGACCTCATTTTGACTAACGGTCAGAACCATTAGTCTTAGAATTCAATCCTCTACCTTTTTGCTAAAATGTATCATGACGTTCAAAAATATAAATAATATTTTATATTCTGACCGAAAATCGATCGAGTAGACGGTTCGAGCTGTCTTAGGGTTTTTCGAGAACCTTGAGCCGATAATTTTCATACCAGGGATATGTTAAATCATTTAGGGACTCCTACCAGTTTCGTGAGGATTTTCAAAATAACAGGACGTGAATTGACGAAATTGTCCTTGGTTAATTTTTTACTAATTACCTTTTGTTACTTTTACCTATTTTCTTAAGACTTAAGTCACCCAATTAAATAGCCTATTCTTCACTCATTTCTCCCACAAAAAAATTCGACCAGCAGCCCTCCCAAACCCTCACCTTCTCCATTTCTCTCCTCCTTTTCTTCATAGAAAACCCCATTGTTGAAAGTTGGAGCTTGAATTTCTTGAAGCTTCTTCACTAGTTTTTGAAGGAGATCATCCTAGGAGGTAGCTAACCTTCTCTACCTCTCTCAATCTCTCATTTTTTCTCCTCTAATTTCCATGATTAGAAATGTTAGGATTTTTATCCCTAAATCTTCAAAAATCCATGATAAATTATAGGAAAATCATTTTTATACCAAACTAATTTCTATGACCTAGGTTCATGACATACATGCATGATCCAAGAGATTAGAGCCAAGAAATCTATCTAGCTATTTTTTTAATAGAGAGGCCGAAACCCCCTTTAGCGGGTAGGGTTTTTGGTTGGTTTTTGATGTTATGAGTTTATATCTAGGGTTATCACACTTAGTTAGAGTGTTATCCAAGAAATGAGAATTTTTGGAGCTCTCTAGCTATTTTTCATATTTTTCATTCAATAGGGCCGAACCCTAGGGATAGTACAATAGGAGAAATCTTTGTTTTATTGAGTTAATGCCTTCATTGATTATGTCTAGGGATACCTAAGGATTGTTGATCCAGGAGTTAGGAATTTTTAGACGTCCCTAGCCTAATTAATTAAATAGGGCCAATAGCTAATCCTAAGGAATTAGGGAGTTTTTGATTTAACTGTTTTGATTTCTGGTTGTATTTTGTTATATAAAATCGAACAGGACTCGAACATCCAACAGTGCACCCGACTGACTGTTGCGGGGTCATAGCCGGAGCTGCACGTCAACTTTTCTAAGGTGGGGGAAAGAATCACGATATCGTCGAGGACGCAAGCTTTAAATAATATATATTGATATGCGTAGGGCGACCCAAACCCTACTAGAGGTCGTTTGACCATTAGGTTGATTTTACTATATATTGGGGATGTTTGTGATGTGATTGGATACCTGATATATTATATGTGATATATGTGTTATGCCATTTATCTATAAGCTGATTTTACCGTTAAATCTGTTTTGGTTGTTATTCATATGTTGTTGGACTGCTGATGTCTGAGTAGAACTAGGCAGTGATTTCTGATAAATTGGGAGATGAATGTGTGGTGAGAAAGTCGAGGTTATATATATATATATATATATATATATATATATATATATATATATATATATATATATATATATATATATATATATATATGTCGTAGTGCTCAACCTAGAGATACAGTAAATCTGTTGTTGTGATGTGAGTTGATACCCGGTAGAACCGGATGAAAGTTGGTCGTGGTTGTTTATAAGTCGTGGTTAAGGCACTAAGTGTTGATCCTAAGATGAGTCGGTGAGATCCGTGCTGCATAGTTGTTGTTCATAACTGTGTTGGCATACGGGCGATTCCGATCTTACCTGCAGGGAGATGGTCGCACCGATTAGTTTGGCATAGGGGCGATTTCGATCTTACCTACAGGGAGAATGTCGTACCCGTTAGTCGAATTATAGATGGACAGGCGAATATCTCGACCTAGCCTGCGAGCGGGGGGATATGTCGTTAACGAAAGTTGAGTTGTTAACGGATGGGCGAGTGCTCCGACCTAGCCTGCGGGCGGGGGAATATGTCGTACCCATGAGACGAGTTGGGCCAGCGGGCTTTAGACCGAACCCTACTTTATGGGGGTGGCATTGTGATGATTGGGACACCTTGATCCGTTGGGGATGTCGCGTCGTGATCGCGTCCATATAAGTCGTTAGTTGCATGAGTGTGAAGGACAGTAGTTAAGGAAAAATTATTCGGAAGTAGTTTGGTTGTAACTGTTGTGCTTTTGAGTGTGCTATCCATATAGATTATTTATATCGCTGTTTTTCTCATTTATGAAATATTACTGTTTCTTATCCCCTGTATTTTCTATGTCATATTCTCTTTACTCTCGACTGTACGAGAAGATCCCGTTGAGGAGTCGCCAGAGGAGATTGTGTTGAGTCTCCAAATGTCTGATGTGCATTTACCTTAGTTTTGATGAGATTAAACAGTTATTCAATGATTTAATTGAACTCGTCTGTGGTATTTAACTCATCTACTTAGTGTGCAGATTAAAGCATTAAGCATCTATATACTGTTCACTCGTCTGAACTTAGATAAGTTCACCCGTCTGAACTAACTAAAGTTCACTCGTCTGAACTGAGATAAGTTCACTCGTCTGAACTAGCTAAGGTTCACTCGTCTGAACTAAGAGAAGTTCACTCATCTAATGAAGTCTTGAACCTTCTGATCAAAGGAAGACTCATCCGTCTAAAAGACTTTGTAACTGACGTCATCTCTTTGTTTAAGAGTCAACCCATCTAATGAAGTCACTCATCCATCTAATGACTAACGTTAAAGAATACATTGGATGAAAGTTGTCTCGACTCTGATAAGGAACTTCAACAAAGTGCTTTGCCTGAACACAACCGCATCTTACACCAAAAGGGAATGTCTTCCCTCTGCAAACAAAAAGCACGTATACAGACCTGCTGAGACCAAACGTATATCAGAAGTATGTATCACTCTGATGAAAGAGAACAAGCGAAGTTCCCTATGCTTTAATGGCTGATCAGAACGAATCTATTGCATTTATTGAAGATCTGCAAGAAGCCAAGACTTCAGACTTTGTGTCCAACGGCTTTAAATTTTTGAAGCCTATTTAATGAAGAAGACTTTGAAGATTCCAAAAGACAAGAGAGCGATCAAAGCAATCAAAGAGCAATTACTCTGTGCATTTATATCTTCATTCTTTCATTATTTATTCTTCAATCATTTGAAGTTATTACGCAGTCTTTTAGGACTTCACATTTAATACACTCGTCTGAGTGCTTGTGAAAGACTTGTAAATTGTAATCTTTTTACAACTTCTCTCAAACAAACCCGTCTGAGCTTGAAGAGGCTAAGTGTGCAAATAATACTTGTCTGGAGCCTGGAGAGGCTAGGTGTGAAAACAATACTCGTCTGGAGCCTGAAAAGGCTAGGTGTGAAAATAATACTTGTCTGTCTTGTAACTTAAATCAGTTATAGTGAGAAAACTTGGTGCTGCCAAGGACTGGACGTAGCCCCATTGTTAAGGGGTGAACCAGGATAAAACCTGCTGAGTGATCTCTCTCTTTCCCTTAACTCTTTAGTTTGATTATTTGTCTTAACTATCATCTAACTAAAGGGGTTTATAATTATGTTTTTCAAACCTTTTTTTATCTTGCATGATTGTGTGTTTTCTGTGAAAACCTTCAGACGAGTTATCAATCTGATTGACCTGTCTATGTTTACTCGTCTATTATAACCCGTCTGTGCTTACGAAAAAGTTTTTAAATTCCGCATAAAATTGTCAAGCACCATTCAACCCCCTTCTAGTGTTTGCATCTGTCTATTTCAGTTGGTATCAAAGCTCAGCCTCTGGGTTGAGCACCGAACAGTGTAGAGAAAAGATCCTGAAGAATAGATAATGAATTCTGGAGCAAGCTCAAGTGGGAACCCCCAACATGAAGGAGGCTCTATGACCAGACCTCCCTTTTCAATGGTTCAAATTATAACTACTGGAAAGAAAGGTTTCACTGGTTCATCTTGTCAACAAACTCTGATGTATGGGATGTCATCACTGATGGTCCTTACACTCCTCGAAATGATGATGGCTCTGACAAGCCAAAGGCTCAGTGGACGCCTGCAGAAAAGACAAGATGGGATCTAAACCATAAAGCCAGATATGCTGTAATCTGTGCTCTCAGTCCAGAAGAGCTTGAAAAGGTATGTGCTTGTGATTCTGCTAACGAAATGTGGGACTCCTTATCTGTTACACATGAAGGAACTACAAAGGTAAAAGAATCTAAAATTTCTATTCTTGTTAGAAAATATGAATTGCTCACCATGGATGAAGGTGAATCCGTTGCTCAAATGATTGGTAGATTCCAAACTATTACTAATGGTTTAAAATCTCTTGGTAAAACATATACTAATGCTGAGAAAGTTGCTAAGATTCTCAGAAATCTTCCAAGGCAGTGGAGACCTCTTGTCACTGCTATTTCTCAAGCTAAGGATCTCACCTCCTTTACTATGGATGAACTTCTTGGCACACTCACTGTTCATGAGCAAGAGCTCAATGAAGATGTGTTAATCAAAAAGAGCAAAGCCATTGCTCTAAAAGTTGATCTAAAGGCAACTAAAGCCTTAAAAGCTTCAAAGGCAGACGAGTCAGACTGTGACATAGACGAGTCTGATGATGAGGATTCTGATGATGATGAGGAAACTTCTCTCATGACCAGAAAGATGAAAAAGCTTTGGAGAAAGAAGAAGTTCAGAAAGGAGAAGCCTTTCAGAAAATCCCACAAAGAATCCACATCAACAGACAAGAGTCCAGTTGTCTGCTATGAGTGCAAGAAGCCTGGTCACATCAAACCTGAATGCCCTCTTTTGAAGAAAGCTTCCAAAAAGAAGTTCTTCAAAAAGAAGAAGAAAGGAATGATGTCCACATGGGAAGATCTTGAATGCTCATCTTCTGAAGGAGAAGAGACAGAAGAGGAAGCCAATCTCTGTCTGATGGCCAATATAGATTCAGAACCTGACACTGAGGTACATTCTGAACTTGAGGAATTGCATGATGCTTATGATGAGCTGGTAGAGGAATCCAAAGGCTTATCTAAGGCCTTCAAATCCCTCAAGAGAGATTATGTTAAACTCCTCAGTGAGCATAAACAAAAATCTCAAGAGTGTGAGATGCTAGCCAAAGAGAATAGCCAGCTGAGGACTGAAAAGTCTGATGAAGCTTCGATCTCAAGTGAAACATCACATTCTGAAGAAGTGGTCATACTTCAACAGAAAGTGAAGGTGCTCACTTCTAATCTTGCTAGATTTGTTAATGGCAGAGATAACCTGACAAAACTGCTACGATGTCAGAGACACTCTCTTAACAAAGAAGGCATTGGATATGATCATCAAGCTGATCATAAAGTATCAACAAAATCTTCAACTGTCTATGTTAAACCCATTCCAGTTAGAATTAGACCCGTCTGTAACTTCTGTGGAAAAGCTGGACATGTTATGTCTGAGTGTTTTCACAAGAAGAAGAGGAAGTCTTCACAGACTCCTAAAACTAACAGAAAAGGACCCAGAAAAATATGGGTACCTAAGGATAAAATAATTTCTGTTGCAGACATCTTTAATAGGATAAAGCAGACGCCTCTGCTGGTACCTGGACAGTGGCTGCTCGCGACATATGACAGGAGAAAGGTCTATGTTCCAAGACCTCCAGTCTAAGAATGGTGGATTTGTTACCTTTGGAGGCAATCAAAAAGGAAGAGTAATTGGTGTTGGTACAATTGGTGGTAAACCCCCTCTCCCCTCTATCTCAAATGTACTTATGGTTGAAGGACTAAGACACAATTTACTTAGCATAAGTCAATTATATGATAGTGGATTTGATGTCTCCTCCACTAAGAATGAATGCATAGTCAAAGACAAGAGTGGCAAGACCCTCTTTTCAGCTAATAGACAGCAAAATCTTTATAAGATTAAGCTAACTGAACTCTCAGATCAAAGTGTAACATGTCTGATGTCTAAAGAGGATGAAAGATGGTTATGACATAAGAAACTAGGACATGGTAGTATGAAACTTATTTCGAAATTGAAAAAGGATAACCTTGTGAGAAGATTGCCTGATATTAGTTTCAAGAAAGATATTTTATGTGATGCATGTCAGAGAGGTAAACAAGTAAAATCAAGTTTCAAGTCAAAAAACCTTGTATCAACCTCTAGACCTCTTCAGTTGTTACACATGGATCTGTTTGGACCAGTTAGTGTTGCCAGTTTAGCTGGAAGGAAATATGGATTTGTCATTGTTGATGACTATTCTAGATTTACTTGGGTACTTTTCTTAACCCACAAGGATGAGTCTTTTAAGGCCTTCTCTGTATTCTGTAAGAAAGTACAAAATGAGCAAGGTTTCTGTATTTCTACCCTTAGAAGTGATCATGGGGGAGAATTTGAAAATGAGCAATTCAAACTGTTCTGTGAAGAGAATGGAATCTCTCACAACTTCTCTGCACCTAGAACTCCATAGCAAAATGGAGTGGTTGACAGAAGGAACAGATCTCTGCAAGAGATGGCTAGATCAATGCTCAATGAAAATAATCTCCCTAAGTACTTCTGGGCTGAAGCAGTAAACACTGCATGTTATGTGCAAAATAGAATACTTATAAGGTCTATCCTAAAGAAGACTCCTTATGAATTGTGGAAAGGTAGAAAACCCAACATATCTTATTTCCATGCATTTGGATGTGAATGCTTCATCTTAAATACCAAGGATCAAATTGGAAAGTTTGATTCCAAGGTAGACAAAGGTATCTTCATTGGATATTCTGAAGTGTCTAAAGCATATAGAGTTTTTAACTCTAGAAACTCTGTTGTTGAGGAATCCATTCATGTAAAATTCAATGATAATCTAAAGACTAATAGGGAACTATCAGATCTAGAAGATGATCTTGCAGGACTTGATCTTACCCAGCAGACGAGTCAACAGCCAGACGTATCAAAAACTGAGTCTGCTGAGGAATCTGACAGACAAGTGGAGTAGACGAGTCATCAGTCAAATCAACATCAAAATGATGATCTCAGAAGAGACTGGAAATTCAAAGCTCATCATCCTGAAGATCTTATCATTGGAAGTCCATCTGAAGGTGTTAGAACCAGATCTGTCTTATGAGAGTCAAGCAATATGGCTTTTTTATCTGAAATTGAACCAAAACATATTGAGGGAGCTCTTGAAGATGAAAGCTGGATTCTTGCTATGCAAGAGGAACTTAATCAGTTCAAAAGGAATGATGTCTGGAAACTTGTTTCCAAACCAACAGACAAGTCTGTTATTGGAACAAGATGGGTTTTCAGAAACAAGCTAGATGAAGATGGAAAAGTTGTTAGAAACAAAGCAAGGTTAGTAGCTCAAGGCTACAACCAACAAGAAGGTGTTGACTATACTGAGACTTTTGCACCTGTAGCTAGAATAGAAGCTATTCGCGTACTCATGTCATATGCTGCACAACATCAAATTACTTTATTTCAAATGGATGTAAAAAGTGTTTTTTTAAATGGAATAATTGAAGAAGAAGTTTATGTTAAACAACCTCCTGGTTTTGAAGATAATGAAAAACCAGATTATGTTTTCAAACTTAAAAAAGCTTTATATGGTTTAAAACAAGCGCCTAGAGCATGGTATGATAGACTTAGTTCTTTTCTTATGGATAATGATTTTATAAGAGGAAAAGTTGATACAACTTTGTTTAAGAAATGCTCAAAAGATAACTTCATAGTAGTTCAAATATATGTTGATGATATTATATTTGGAGCTACTAATGAAAAATTGTGCAAAGAATTCTCTAAGTTGATGCAAGCAGAATTTGAAATAGGCATGATGGGAGAATTAAAGTTCTTCCTTGGACTGCAAATCAAGCAGACGTGTGATGGAATCTACGTCCATCAACAAAAGTACATCAAGGAGATTCTAAAGAAATACAAAATGGATAGCTCAAAGATCATGAAAACTCCAATGCAAACTAATGTTAATCTAAGCAAAGATGATGAAGGTAAAAAGGTAGACCAAACTGTCTACAGAGGTATGATTGGATCTCTTCTTTACTTAACATCTAGCAGACCTGATATCCAATTTAGTGTCTGTATGTGTGCTAGATTCAAATCTGATCCTAAAGAATCTCGTCTTAAGGCTGTTAAAAGAATCTTTAGATATTTGCTTGGAACCACTAATCTTGGTTTAATGTATTTGAGAACACAAGATTACAGATTAGTTGGTTTTTGTGATGCTGACTTTGCTGGAGATAGACCTGAAAGGAAAAGCACCAGTGGAGGATGTCACTTCATTGGAGCAAACTTAGTCTCCTGGTCAAGCAAAAAACAGACGACTATCGTCCTCTCAACTGTAGAAGCAGAATATGTCTCTGCTGCAAGTTGCTGCTCACAGCTATTATGGGTAAAACATCAACTAGAAGATTACTCTATATTTGAGCATAATATACCTGTCTGGTGTGAGAATTTTAGTGCTATTTGCTTAACCAAGAATCCCATACAACATTCTAAGGCTAAGCACATAGAAATCAAACATCACTTCATAAGAGATTATGTTCAAAAAGGTGTATTTGATGTTAAGTTTGTTAAAACTGAAAATCAATGGGCTGATATCTTTACAAAACCATTAGCTGAGGATAGGTTTAAGTTTATAAAAGACAACTTGAATATACATTGCTTTGCTGAATAACCTGTCTGATGAGTGTTTATGATACCCGTCTATGTTTAATCGTCTGACTCTTTGAATCATACTTTTTATTTGAAATATTTTCTTTTAAATGGTTATTATCTTTAATGCCATTTCTTTCTTTGAGGCAAAATGTGTACATGGCTGTTTTTACTTTAAATCAATTTTTTTTAAACCTCCATCTTTTTGTTGCTTTCATTTAAAATTACAACTGTCTTTGGTCTTTAAAAGGGAAAAAAAAATTTCTTTTAAAAGGTATTTCGTTCTTACGTTTTCAAATATTTTTCTCTTCGTTTTTAAAACCATCAAAGAGGATGCATCTGCTCAGGGGGAGCAGTTAAAGAAGCCTTTAGGCAAAACCAAACGACAAACTTGCCTTTAGCTCTTCTTTTTGTTCTCTTAGTACCTTTCTTGTAATTCTTTTTTTAAATTACCTTGTACACAACCAATGATGATTAAATACAAATTACCTCCTCTGTTCTCTTTTTTGATTATGACAAGAGGGGGAGAAAGTTAAATGAAAAATGTTTTAATGTTACAACTGTCTGATATGAACAAATGTTTATCTAAATATGATGTATCTTTTCTTTTCTCTCTGACTATATTCTATTGCTTTTGACAATGTCAAAAGGGGGAGAAAATACTAAGATAAGACTAAGATAAAAAGTTAAATGCTTATCTGTCTGAGTATGTTATAATTATGGAACAATGTTTTTAATCTGTCTAATCATATATATGACTGATTTATGTGAATTTTCTTAAGTTCATTAAATCATTTAACATGTTTTGTCATCATCAAAAAGGGGGAGATTGTTGAGTCTCCAAATGTCTGATGTGCATTTACCTTAGTTTTAATGAGATTAAAACAGTTATTCAATGATTTAATTGAACACGTCTGTGGTATTTAACTCATCTACTTAGTGTGCAGATTAAAATATTAAGCGTCTATATACAGTTCACTCGTCTGAACTAACTAAACTTCACTCGTCTGAACTGAGATAAGTTCACACGTCTGAACTAACTAAAGTTCACTCGTCTGAACTGAGATAAGTTCACTCGTCTGAACTAGCTAAGGTTCACTCATCTGAACTAAGAGAAGTTCATTCGTCTAATGAAGTCTTCAATCGTCTGATCAAAGGAAGACTCATCCGTCTAAAAGACTTTGCAACTGACGTCATCTCTTTGTTAAAGAGTCAACCCGTCTAATGAAGTCACTCATCCGTCTAATGACTAACGTTAAAGAATACATTGGATGAAAGTTGTCTCGACTCTGATAAGGAACTTCAACAAAGTGCTTTGCCTGAACACAACTGCATCTTACACCAAAAGGGAAAGTCTTCCCTCTGCAAACAAAAAGTACGTATACAGACTTGCTGAGACCAAAGGTATATCAGAAGTCTGCATCACTCTATCAGAAGTCTGCATCACTCTGATGAAAGAGAACAAGCGAAGTTCCCTATGCTTTAATGGCTGATCAGAACGAATCTATTGCATTTATTGAAGATCTACAAGAAGCCAAGACTTCAGACTTTGTGTCCAACGGCTTTAAATTTTTGAAGCCTATTTAATGAAGAAGACTTTGAAGATTCCAAAAGACAAGAGAACGATCAAAGCAATCAAAGAGCAATTACTCTGTGCATTTATATCTTCATTCTTTCATTATTTATTCTTCAATCATATGAAGTTATTACGCAGTCTTTTAGAACTTCACATTTAATACACTCGTCTGAGTGCTTGTGAAAGACTTGCAAATTGTAATATTTTTACAACTTCTCTCAAACAAACCCGTCTGAGCCTGAAAAGGCTAAGTGTGCAAATAATACTTGTCTGGAGCCTGGAGAGGCTAGATGTGAAAACAATACTCGTCTGGAGCCTGAAGAGGCTAGGTGTGAAAATAATACTTGTCTGTCCTGTAACCTAAATCATTTATAGTGAAAAAACTTGGTGCTGCCAAGGACTGGACGTAGCCTCATTGTTAAGGGGTGAACCAAGATAAAACCTGCTGAGTGATCTCTCTCTTTCCCTTAACTCTTTAGTTTGATTATTTGTCTTAACTATCATCTAACTAAAGGGGTTTATAATTGTGTTTTTCAAACCTTTTTTTATCTTGCATGATTGTGTGTTTTCTGTAAAACCTTCAGACGAGTTATCAGTCTGATTGACCTGTCTTTGTTTACTCGTCTATTATAACCGGTCTGTGCTTGCGAAAAAGTTTTTAAATTCCGCATAAATTTGTCAAACACCATTCAACCCCCCTTCTAGTGTTTGCATCAGTCTATTTCAGATTGATGGTATACCCGTAGAACCAGATGCTGGCGGGAGAGCCATGGATCCCAGTGCTAGAGGACCTTAGACATCGGGAGTTGGTAGTTGTAGTTGTTATGGCCAATACGGGAGATTGAGTCGCCTATATTTTTACTTCCGCTACTATGCTTTCAGTTTTATTTACTGCGTACTCTGAAGTTTGTTTATTTGGTATCAGTTGTTGTAGGCTCTACTGATGGAGCCAATACTCTTATGTATGTATACTTCTATGATGGCATCATTTTATTTAATAATTTAATATTTCCGTAAATTTTGTACCGCTACGTTACGCGGTAACGCTAATAATTATAAGTGGGGTACCAATGGGACCTCCAAGGAAGGGGTTGTCTCATTTTGTGGTATCAGAGCAGTTTGATCCTTAATCAAGGACTGCTTGGGTTAGGTTGTGATTTCTGGCCGTGTCTAGATGAACCCGCATTGGGTATTGACTATGCTTAGAAGTTGGGTAGAGCGTCCGATGTGCAGGTTATCGAGTATGATAACTGCTTTAAGACATATGATATATATGCTTGGATTTCTGTCTCGCGAGGCAAGACTTGGTTTCGCGAGGCGAGGCTGAAAGGCTGCATTTTATTCCTCGGATAGATCTTCTAGCTCGTGAGGGGAGAGTTGGTTCGCGTCACAAGGCCGAGAGGCTGTACTTTACTGATCAGTCCGGCCTTTTGTCTCGCGTGGCGAGCATTGTTTCGCGTCGTGAAGCCGAGGGACTATATTTTACTGCTCGGTCTGACACTCTGGCTCGCGTGGCGAGCATCGTGTCGCGAGGCGAGTGTCTTTTCCCTTGTTTTCTTCTTTTCTAGCCTTTTCTTGCTGGGGAAAAAAAGAAAAACCGGATAAGTCGCAGACTTATCACGTGTCTTATGGATCGAAGCATTGTAAGGCATATAATGCATGTATGGGGTAATACAGTGTGTATGTCTTACAAATGTGAGCTGACAACGACAATGCTGTAGCAAAACGCTCAACTGTTGCAAGTGACTATGCAGCAACAACAGAGGCAGAATCAGAGAAGTGAAGTAGAGACAGAAGCTGCTGGACTGAGTGCTTTTATGAAAAGGAAGCCGCCACCGTTTAATGGTGACTTCAATCCGGAAGGAGCAGAACTCTGGATACATGAGCTGGAGAAAATCTTCACGGCAATACACTATCATGAGGACAGGAAGGTGACCTATGCATCCTTCATGCTGATGGGAGGTGCAAAGCTATGGTGGAAAGGCAAGCAGAGAATGCTTGAAGCAGAAGGAAGAGTTACTAACTGGGGACTATTTCGGGAATGCTTTCTAAAGAAATATTTCCCCAAATTGATGAGGAGAGATACAGAGTTCCCTATAGATCTCGTACCGGAAACTGGACCGATTTCGATAGCACCTTATTGAATGGCTCTAGCAGAGTTAACAGAGCTGAAAAAGCAGTTGGACGATATGTTGGATAAGGAGTTTATAAGACCGAGTGCTTCACCGTGGGGAGCGCCGGTGCTGTTCGTCAAAAAAAAGGACGGAAGTTCAAGGCTGTGCGTGGATTATCGACAGCTGAACAAGGCGACAATCAATAATAAGTATCCGTTGCCTAGGATTGACGATTTGATGGACCAGTTGAAAGGAGCAGTAGTATTTTCAAAGATTGACTTAAGATCTGGTCATCACCAGATTTGAGTCAAGAGGGAGGATATACCGAAGACGGCATTTAGGAGCCGGTATTGACACTACGAGTATCTGGCTATGCCCTTTGGTGTAACTAACGCTCCAGGAGTGTTCATGGATTACATGAACAGGATTTTCCGACCGTTCTTAGATAAGTTTGTTGTTGTGTTTATCGACGACATTCTTATTTATTCCCTTAATCAGGAAGAACATCAGGAACATCTTAGGATTGTGCTTCAAGTGTTAAAGGACCAACAACTTTATGCAAAGTTGTCCAAGTGTGAATCCTGGTTGGAAGAAGTACAATTCTTAGGTCATGTGATTAATCATGATGGGATAACAATATATCCAGCAAAGGTTGAAGCTGTAGTGCAGTGGGAAAGCCCTAAGTCGGTAAATGAAATACGAAGTTTTCTGGGCTAAGCTGGTTATTACCGAAGGTTCATCGAAGGATTTTCGAAGATCGCGTTGCCGATGACGCAACTAACTAGGAAGGGAATATTCTTTGAATGGGCGGATGAATGTGAGAAAAGTTTTCAGGAGCTGAAAAGGAGGTTGACTACGTCACAAGTATTGACGTTATCGGATTCTTCAGGACAGTTTGATGTATACTTCAATGCGTCATACCAAGAATTGGGTTGTGTTTTAATGTCGGAAAGGAGAGTCATAGCGTTTGCTTCACGGCAGTTAAGAGTCCATGAGAGAAATTATCCGACTCATGATTTGGAGCTAGTAGCTATAGTGTTTGCTTTAAAGATATGGCGACACTATTTATATGGAGCTAAGTTTATACTGTACAGTGACCATAAGAGTTTAAGGTTTCTATTTGATCAAAAATAGTTAAATATGAGGCAAAGGAGAAGGATGGAATTCATAAAGGATTATGAATTCGATCTCCAATACCATCCAGGAAAAGCGAATGTAGTAGCGGATGCGTTAAGTAGAAAATCCTTACACGTATCTGCTATGATGGTGAAAAGGTTGGAATTGGTTGAACAGTTTAGAGATTTGAATCTAGGCATGGAATTATCTAAGGATAAGATACACCTAGGAATGGTCACAGTAACGAGCGACTTTTTGAAGACAATCAAGGAGAAGCAGGAGGTTGATCAGTATCTTCAGAAAGTAAAGGAACAAGTAACAGAAGGCAGAACTTCTGAGTTTAGGATGAATCAAGATGGAGTCTTGAGGCATGGAGATAGAATTTGTGTGCCAATGGATATAGAGCTAAGAAGAATGATCTTAGAGGAAGCGCACAAGAGTAGGTTGAGTTTTCATCCAGGAGCTACCAAGAGGACCAAGACTTAAAGAAAATGTTTTGGTGGCCTGGAATGAAGAAGGAGGTAGCTGAGTATGTATTAGCTTGCTTGGTGTGTCAGAAGGTGAAGATAGAACACCAAAAGCCAGCGGGACTGCTACAATCTTCAGATATCCCGGAATGGAAATGAGATGGTATATCTATGGATTTCGTGGTTGGTTTGCTGAGGACTAACAAGAGGCATGATGCCATTTGGGTAATCGTTGATAGGTTGACGAAGTGTGCTCACTTTTTACCTATTGGCGAAAGTTACACGTTGGAAAAGTTAACCCAAATCTACATCCAGGAGGTAGTAAGGTTGCACGGAGTGCGTTCTAGTATTGTTTCCGACAGGGATCCTAGATTTACGTCTAGATTCTGGAAGCAGTTACATGAGGCTTTGGGAACTAAGTTAAGGTTGAGTTCTGCTTATCATCCCCAGACGGATGGTCAGTCTGAACGAACAATTCAGTCATTGGAAGACCTCTTAAGAGCTTGTGTTTTGGAACACACAGGAAGTTGGGAAGAGTTCTTACCATTGATCGAGTTCACCTATAACAACAGTTTTCATTCAAGTATAGGTATGGCACCTTACAAAGCGTTGTACGGCAAAAAGTGTAGAACACCATTGTGTTGGTACGAGATGGGGGAAAGTCAAGTACTAGGACCAGAGGTAGTACAACAGATTAAGAGGATAAGGGAAAAGATGAAGATCGCACAGGCCAGGCATAAGAGTTACAGGGATAAGACGAGAAGACCGTTAGAATTCCAGGAAGGAGACCATGTTTTTCTGAGAGTGACTCCGGGAACTGGAATCGGCAGGGCAATAAAATCTAAAAAGCTTACTCCTAGATTCATTGGACCATTTCAAATTCTTCGCCGAATTGGTATTGTAGCCTATCACATCGCTTTACCCCCAAACCCATCCAACCTTCATGACGTCTTTCATGTCTCTCAGTTGAGAAAATATTATCCTGATCCATCACACGTCTTAGAACCAGAGTCAATACAATTAAGAGATAACCTTGAGTATTGAGCTCTACCTGTAAGGATCGCGGATAGAAGGATAAAGGAACTCCGAGGTATAAATATTCCATTGGTCAAGATCATATGGGACGAGGTTACCGGAGATGCTAATAGGGAACCCGAACAGGACATGCAACATCAATATCCGAGCCTATTCTAAGAAGTTACGTCGAATTTCGGGACGAAATTCTTTTTAAGGGGGTAGTAATGTAACACCCCGATTTTTCTTATTCTTTTATTTAATCAGTATTTAAGTGATTGTATTTTATTGGAGGGTCTAGAAAATTAAATAAATTATTCCGAGACCATAGTCACACTCTACGCTATCGTAGGAGGCTATGGTTAAGTTTTGGGCTGAAAACTCAAATGGAGCCCGATTATTGTTTTTCGAATGATAGTGTTTTTCTACTATCAAGACCTCATTTTGTCTAACGGTCAGAACCATTAGTCTTAGAATTCAATCCTCTACTTTTTTGCTAAAATGTATCATGACGTCCAAAAATATAAATAATATTTTATATTCGGGCCGAAAATTCTATCGGGTAGACGGTTCGAGCTGTCTTATGGTTTTTCGAGAACCTTGAGCCGATAATTTTCATACCAGGGATATGTTAAATCATTTAGGGACTCCTACCAATGTCGTGAGGATTTTCAAAATGACGAGACGTGAATTGACCAAATTGCCCTTGGTTAATTTTTTACTAATTACCTTTTATTACTTTAACCTATTTTCTTAAGACTTAAGTCACCCAATTAAATAGCCTATTCTTCACTCATTTCTCCCACAAAAAAATTCGACCAGCAGCACCCCCAAACCCTCACCTTCTCCATTTCTCTCTTCCTTTTCTTCATAGAAAACCCCATTGTTGAAAGTTGGAGCTTGAATTTCTTGAAGCTTCTTCACTAGTTTTTGAAGAAGATCATCCTAGGAGGTAGCTAACCTTCTCTACCTCTCTCAATCTCTCATTTTTTTCTCCTCTAATTTCCATGATTAGAAATGTTAGGGTTTTTATCCCTAAATCTTCAAAAATCCATGATAAATTGTAGGAAAATCATTTTTATACCAAACTAATTTCTATGGCCTAGGTTCATGACATACTTGCATGATCCAAGAGATTAGAGCCAAGAAATCTCTCTAGCTATTTTTTTAATGGAAAGGCCGAAACCCCCTTTAGTGTAGGGTAGGGTTTTTGGTTGGTTTTTGATGTTTTGAGTTGATATCTAGGGTTATCACACTTAGTTAGGGTGTTATCCAAGAAATGAGAAGTTTTGGAGCTCCCTAGCTATTTTTCATTCAATAGCGCCGAACCCTAGGGATATTGCAATAGGAGAAATCTTTGTTTTTTCGAGTTAATGCCTTCATTGATTATGTTTAGGGATACCTAAGGATTATTGATCCAGGAGTTAGGAATTTTTAGACATCCCTAGCAATTAATTAAATAGGGGCAGTAGCTAATCCTAAGGAATTAGGGTGTTTTTGATTTAACTGTTTTAATTTCTGATTGTGTTTTGTTGTATAAAATCGGACAGAACTCGAACATCCGACAGCGCACCCGACTGACTGTTGCGGGGTCGTAGCCGGAGCTGCACTTCAACTTTTCTAAGGTGGGGGAAAGAACCACGATATCGCCGGGGAGGCAAGCTTTAAATAATATATATTGATATGCGTAGGGCGACCCAAACACTACTAGAGGTCGTTTGACCATTAGGTTGATTTTACTATATATTGAGGATGTTTGTGATGTGATTGGATATTTGATATATTATATGTGATATATATGTTATGCCATTTATCTGTAAGCTGATTTTACCGTTAAATCTGTTTTGGTTGTTATTCATATGCTGTTGGATTGCTGATGTCTGAGTAGAACTAGGCAGTGATTTCTGATAAATTGGGAGATGCATGTGTGGTGAGAAAGTCGAGGTTATATATATATATATATGTCGTAGTGCTCTACCTAGAGATACAGTAAATCTGTTGTTGTTGTGATGTGAGTTGATACCCGGTTGAACCGGATGAAAGTTGGTCGTGGTTGAGGCACTAAGTGCTGATCTTGAGATGAGTCGGTGAGATCCATGTTGCATAGTTGTTGTTCATCACTATGTTGGCATATGGGCGATTCCGATCTTACCTGCGGGGAGATGGTCGCACCAATTCGTTTGGCGTAGGGGCGATTTTGATCTTACCTGCAGGGAGATGGTCGTACCCGTTAGTCGAATTGTACATGGACAGGTGAATATCTCGACCTAGCCTGCAGGCAGGGGGATATGTCGTTACCGAAAGTTGAGTTTTTAACGGACGGGCGAGTGCTCCGACATAGCCTGTAGGCGGGGGAACATGTCGTTACCGTAAGTTGCGTTGTTGACGGGCGAATATTCCAATCTGGCCTGCGGGCGGGGGAATATGTCGTACCCATGAGACGAGTTAGGCTGCGGGCTTTAGACCGAACCCTACTTTATGGGGGTGGCATAGTGATGATTGGGACACCTTGATCCGTTGAGGATGTCGCGTCGTGATCGCGTCCATATAAGTCGTTAGTTGCATGAGTGTGAGAGACAGTAGATAAGGGAAAAATTATTCGGAAGTTGTTTGGTTGTAACTGTTGTGATTTTGAGTGTGCTATCCATATAGATTATTTATATCGCTATTTTTCCCATTTATGACATATTATTGTTTCTTATACCCTGTATTTTCTATGTCATATTCTCTTTACTCTCGACTGTACGAGAAGATGCCGTTGAGGAGTCGCTAGAGGAGATTGATGGTATACCCGTAGAACCAGATGCTAGCGGGAGAGCCCTGGATCCCGGTGCTGGAGGACCTTAGACATCGGGAGTTGGTATTTGTAGTTGTTATGGCCAGTACGGGAGACTGAGTCGCCTGTATTTTTATTTCCACTACTATGCTTTCAGTTTTATTTACTGCGTACTCTGAAGTTTGTTTATTTGGTATCAGTTGTTGTAGGCTCTACTGATGGAGCCAATACTCTTATGTATGTATACTTTTATGATGGCATCATTTTGTTTAATAATTTAATATTTCCGCAAATTTTGTACCGCTACGTTACGCTGTAACGCTAATAATTATAAGTGGGGTTACCAATGGGAACTCCAAGGAAGGGGTTGTCTCATTTTGTTTGGTCAATTCACGTCCCGTCATTTTGAAAATCCTCACGACACTGGTTGGAGTCCCTAAATGATTTAACATATCCCTGGTATGAAAATTATCGGCTCAAGGTTCTCGAAAAACCTTAAGACAGCTCGAACTGTCTACCCGATCGATTTTCAGCCCGAATATAAAATATTATTTATATTTTTGGACGTCAGGATACATTTTAGCAAAAAGGTTGAGGATTGAATTGTAAGACTAATGGTTCTGACCGTTAGTCAAAATGAGGTCTTGATTATAGAAAAACACTATCATCCGAAAAACATATATCGGTCTCCGTTTGAGTTTTCAGCCCAAAACTTAACCATAGCCTCCTACGATAGCGTAGAGCGTGACTATGGTCCGGAATAATTTATTTAATTTTCTAGACCCTCCAATAAAATACAATCACTTAAATACTGATTAAATAAAATAACAAGAAAAATCGGGGTGTTACAGAAGTTATCAGACTCAACGGACTAAAGCATTTAATGCTCAATCAGAACAGATCCTTTTCCATCCGTTGAAGACTAAAGATGATCAAATCAAGTCTGCTATAAATACCTCTGATCTTGAAGATGCTCAGGTAGAACAAGTGAACGATAAGCGAAATGCTGCACAGCTGATTCAAAGATTTGAAAAGTAGTCAAGCACACAAAACAATCAAGAGAAATACTCAAAGCTTGAAAAGCTAACTCTGATCTTTATTTTCATATCACTCTCTGCGTAGAGTATTGTTCAAGAGTTCTAAGCTTTAGTTTCAAACTCCCATACTTAGTCAGTTAGTAGAACAAAACTCTTTTCAAAACCTAGTTGGTTAAGCCTGAAGAGGCTTGGGCAAAAAGAATACTCAATGTGCCTGAAGAGGTGTAGAATACTTACCTGAAGAGGTTTAGAATACTTGCCTGAAGAGGTGTTGAATACTTATAACAAAGGGTTTTTGTTATAGTGGATAAAGTTCTCAAGTAGAGAGGACTAGACATAGCTCTTTGGTGAAGAGTGAACCAGGATAACATCTTCGTGTTCCTTTCTATCCCTTATCTTTGCTTTAGATTTATTTCTATCTAACTCTTTGGGATTGAATTGTTTTCTTATTGCGTTTGTTTTCTTTGTTTTATCTCTTCTGAGTAAGTGTCCAACTGGTGTTTGGAATCACTCCTTGCATCCGTTATCGTATTAACCGTCCAACCTTTATCAAAACTGATATCTGCTTGCGAAAAGTTTTAAAAACTTAAGAAACACAATTCAACTCCCCTTCTTGTGTTTCAAACAGGTTCCTTCATCAAGGCTTAGGAGCACATGAATGAACTGATTTCACATCAGAATAAGAGGGATCCTGAGACTGTACAGGCATGGGACTGTGCAGATATGAGACTATACAGTTGAGGCATTCCAAGACTGTATAGATACGGGAATGTAAAATTGAGGAAAGCTTAAAAAAATTGATTGGTAGTACTACCTATACCAAAAAGATGCATCTTCTTTTCGCAAGCACGTAACTTGGAATTCCAAAGTTAAGCGTGTTTAATTTCGAGCAATCCTAGGATGGTGGCCTCCTGGGAAGTTTTCTGAGGAAACGTGCTAGTGAGAACAAAGCATGCTGAAGAGACTCATGTAGGTTTGTGGCGACAATCATGAATTCTGGAAAGCAACTCGGTTGTTACTATATATATTGTGAAAGATGAAGAAGTTGAATTTTGACCATTCAATCTTATTTGAATGACCAATATTAAAAAATAAATGCACATACTTTTTTAAGTGATCACATATAATCATTAAGTAACTTTTAATTTTGATCATCCATGTGTGATTGTAGGATCAAAATTTACTACTCATATTTTCTTAAATACACACTTTTCTCACAATATATTAGGGAAATGCTAACCAATGTCCTAAGGGCACTGATTAAGGAATTAAAATGACAAGTTTTCATGGGAAAATGGTGGAGACAATGTATCCAGAAGTGTGATTTTTTGTTTTTCAATAGAACTTACCTTTTATTACTTCCTTAACCAAAACACTTAGGGCATTGGTTAGTAAGGCATTGGTTAGTAAAACATGTATATTACTACATTTTATTTGGCCTAATTTTAAGGCATTGGTTAGTAAGACCTATATATTTTATAACTTTTGATCTTGATTGTAGATGAATTATCCGATGCTCAAGGTTTATTCATCTTTCCCATAATAATACATTATTCTCACATGTTATACTCAGAGGTGGAGGCAGAGGTCTTTGGATGCCATAGCACCTCTTAGTTCCAGGCAATGTTTTAAAAACTGGTCCAACTAGACTGGTTCAATTGGTTGGACCGTCGACTAGACATCCCTTTGGTCCTGGTCGAACCATAGAACCGGAGAAGCAGTCTGACCGCTAGAAAACATCAAAAACCGGTTAAACCGATCTAAAATCAAAAAACCGGAACCGAAAAGCTGGTCCATTCAATTAAAAAATTTAATTATTTTTTTAAAGGAATGTTAGTAATACTAATTATCGTAAACCAACTTTGATTTCACTTTTGTTACATCATATAAATTGTATGTTTTATTTTTCTCGGTACTCATATAAAACTGAACATGAATTGTTAATTTACTATTATCAAAATCCTCTTTATTGGTATCTACATATTTAAGTTTTATAATTTTTTTATTAATTTAACGTCTTATAATTTAAAGTAGTTAAAAAATTATAAGAGGTTAATCTTATGATTTTTGAAAGCTATATAAATAATAATAGAGTTATTTTGAAATGAATTTTACAATTAAGAAAACTATAACATTAAAATAATTTTCAAATATTTTTTTGTATTTTTACGTTTCTACTAATAAAAATTCGTTAAAGATAAGTAAATTTAATTTTTAGCAAAATCGATTTAAACAAATAGACAGATTTATAAGACAATATTGTTCTCACATTAAATTAGTAAAAAACAATTAAAAAATTATATGACGTTAAATTATATGACGCTAAATTCATAAAACAACTTAAAAAAATTAAATTTGAAAGTATTAATAAATAGATCTTTTTAATATATTAAATTCAATAAAAAAACTAATATACACATTAGAAAGTTGTAATTATATAAATAAGAAGTCCACTCCTGGACTTTTTATATTATTAGTAAAAAAAATTATTTAATTTTATTTATATTATAATTACAGATAAAATTATATATAACTTTATTATGTGATAAATTTTTCAATAAATTGTAAGATTTTAAAATATAAAAAAATAAAAAATAAATCTAAAAATATTATTATTTTTTAATTTATAAATATTATTACATACATATTTTTAATATATTAAATTCAGTACAAAAGAATAATACTTTAAAAATTGTGTAAATCATTTTCACGTGAGGGATTAGGGAAATAAGTGGAATAAGGGAAATATGGAAGGATTAAGGAATAAGTTTTATTATTTACACAATCACGTGAAAATGATTGTGAAAAATTTACATAATCATTCTATAAATCATTCTATTATACTGTTCAATGGAAATAAGATCCATGACTAAAAATATAAATGAAAAATGATTTATATTGATGAAAACTTTTATTTACATATAGAGAGAGTAGATAGTGGAGTTTGATATAAAAATACTCCAATGGCAGACAAAATAGTGTTCAAAGCCCAAATTTCGTATACTATAAAGTTTTATTGGTGGCCGTCTTTTTGTCAATTTTTTGTTGCTTGTTCTCTTTCTCTATTCCATTTCTCCTTGTTGCCAAACTTACCTGTTCTCCGGGGAACATTTAATTTAGTTGGTTTTCTTGCCTACTCACTTGACAGAGATGTAGAGTATAAATTAAGGGTTCCAAAGAAAGGTTTAAAACTACAAATAACCCCCCCCCCCCCCCCCCCCAAAAAAAATAAATAACTAAAAAGAAAAAGAACAACGAAAAACGAAAGAGAGAGAACATTGGTAGTTCGTCTTTTCCTCTGATTTTTTGTGGTCACGCCTTCTGTATTATATATTATAAAAAATTTAATCTTATTTTGGCACCAAATATAATTTTATTAAAAGAAAATTATTCTGATTTTTCTTAAAGTTTATTTTAATGATATTCGTTATGTGTTTTATTTTAGAAATTACTCTCACTAGATCTATATATAAACAAAAAATTAACTAAATTTTTTGGACTCAAATATAAATAAAAATCAATCATATCAATCCTATTTAATGTTAGTGTTTCAAAAATACCCTTTATTTAATTGTTTTTCTATTTTTTCAAGAGCATTATACACTTCCAAGACACAACTTTTAAGAACATTATACACTCTCAAGAAATGATAGTTTAATAACTATAACTTATTTTTTTTACACAAATTAAAATAATTAAACTAATATAATTATAACTTTCTTTGAGTCATTATCATTATAATGATCTTCTGTAACGTTACTTAGCCATTAACGTGAAACTCACTTTCTGTATTTTCAGAAGTATATCTCAAAACTTTATTAAAAGAGGTAAGTGCAATTTCTCATTTAAGCAACTTCAACTTCAACTTCGGACCACAACACTTAAAAACAGATAATAAACACATAATTACACATATCAGTCCTTAATGGGTGATCATGTACTCCCTCCCGATCTATATATAAATAAAAAAGTACCTAAATTTTTTAGACTTAAATATAAGCAAAATTCAATCAAATCAATCTTATTTAATGCTAGCTAGTGTTTCAAAAATACTCTTTGATTAATTGTTCTTTTTATTTTTTCAAGAACATTATACACTCTCAAGACACAACTTCCAAAAGTATTATACACTCTCAAGAAATGTTAGTTTAGTAACTATAACTTATTTTTTATACAAATCATGATAATTAAACTAATATAACTAACTTTTTTAATACGTATGAAATTAATTTTTTTTGTTTATATATAATTCAACTAGTAATATTGGTTTAGAAAAATGATGGTGTTATTATTTTAACGAAGTTCTTTCATGAATCAAATGTAACGCCTTGGTGAATAACTTTTTAATTTATTGTCTTGTACCAAAAGGCAAAAGTGGTGAACTATTGAACTTTCTATCAAGGAACTTTGTATTTGAAACTTTTTTTAATATTGTAATTGCTATAAAAAAAACTAATTCAAGTGACCTTTTAATTTTGAATAAAATGATTACAATGGACAAATTTATTTTTATTTAGTATTTTCAATTATGCATAGAAAATTTTTGTTATTTACTAAGCTACTAATTACAATCTTCATTTATTACAGTATTATAATTTTTAAGAGTTTAATTGTTATACATCGTCAGTGTAAAATATTTTACACTGTCAATCAATCAAAAATCATGGTATGAATGACTTTTAAGGTAGTTAGGATAAAAGCCAAATATTTTAACCTATGTGACAATTTCTAATTGATTGACAGTATAAAAAAAAATTACAGTGACGGTACATATAAATTAAATCCATTTTTAAAATCATTTTCGTAATTTTTTAAAATATATATTTTAATTATTATTACTTGAGATATTACATTGATCAACTCTCCCGAGATTTTCGGATATATATCCAACACTTCTTAAAACTGATATAGTAAGTGTAATATTAACAATTAATTAATATATATTATGGAAGATAAGTGTTACGACAATATAAATTTTAAAGGAGACCTGTTCCAGGCAAATCGGAACCATAAAATATGTATTACAAAAGGTCTTATGCTAACATCCTAAGCTAATGAATTCAGAGTGAATTAATTGTCCTGTTTTTCAAAGTTAGTGCTTTCCTTATATAGTAGTATGGGGGTGATGGGTCAAGAAAGATTTAAAGTTGGGTTTGGCCCAAAACCTTTATGGAATTGGACCCGGACGGAAACAAGATCAATCTCATTTTTAAAATAAGAAATTAAGTCAAAGCTTAAGCGAAGTTGATATAATTTTTCTATATTAATGATAATAACTGTTTAATGTTTTTTTTAAAAAAGCATTATACTATTTATGTATAACTAGCATATGGATCTGTGTCATGTATGAGAAATATGCTAATTTTTGTAGGATTTTATTTTTAAATATGTAATTGTTGATTTCACGTTTTGTGGTTTAAAAATTTTTGTGGGAAAAGTCATTGTGGAATGTGATTCTTTGGTCTCAATTCAAGCTCTCAAGAACTCTGCCAAAGGTAACATCAATATCCCTTTGATCACTAAAATAAAGAAATCTAACATTGTTTGATTGGGAAATTGAATTTCAGACATACACTAAGAGAAAGTAACTGTAGTGCAGGCTGGCTAGCAAATTGAGGTCTCTCCAAGGAGTATGGTTTTGAGGAAATTATGTCTCCTCCTTCTGAACTTAGTTTGTACATCAATGGTGACATGGGCTGAAGCTTTGTTGGCAGCTGGGTTTTTGCTTGGTGACATGTGAATCTGACTCCCAGAAGGCTATAGAGATCATCAGGAAAGTAGACCTGAAGTTCCATCAGTACGCTTGCATAATTGGAGAAATCAGGACTTTGTTAAACCAAGACTGGAATGTTAAGTTGCACCATGTTCTTAGGGAAGCAAACCAAGTGGTAGACTTTTTTGCTAAACAAGGTGCTAGAGGTTGTGCTCCTTCGTTGATCTTCGAGAATCCCCCTCCAATGCTCTCGCAAATCTTGCTTGTCGATGTTATGGCTATTAGTTTTCTTAGGTCTTAGTATTTTTGCTTTCTGTGTACCTTCTATTAAAAAAAAAAAAAAAAATCAATGGTGATATGTCAGGGGCCCCCATAGCCCGTATAGAGCATCTTCTAATCTAGTTTTAGTCTTTTTTGGGCTTAAGCCCCTTCTTATAACAAAAAAAATTGTGGGAAATTATATACAAAAAATTGTTAAAAAATTATTTTGTCTGAACTATCGATCACAAAGTGTAAAAGATATTAACTTAATAATTATTATTGATATTAAAATACAGATAATCACTCCTAATTGTAAATAGTAAGTACATATTATCTACTACAAAATTTTAATATTAAAAATATTATTAAAAAATAAGACATATATAAAGAATATATAAAAAAAACATAATATTTGAAAATAGACATTAAAGTTTTATTGTGAATTTGTTTTTTTTTTTCAAAGCAAAATTATAAATTAACACTAACAATTTCTTCTCCCACTACCTTAGGACTGATCAAATTCTCCCACTACCTTAGTATCGCACTTCTCTAAACATTCAATAGTAAATATATATTTTCAAAGCAACAAATGCATTTCAAGCTGATTAATCATTTCTCAATGTAATTTATTTAGACACTAATACTAAATACGTCCCCATGATCTTTGTAATGGTTTGATTTTTTTCCTGTCATTATTTTATTATAAATTCTAATACTATTATATTATACTATATAAATAAAAGGAACTTTATAATATAAATATAAAATATTCTATAATTTAGAAATATACTCCTTTAAAAAGCTATTTGATTTATTTTTTCTCTTGTCCAGTGTAATTTAACTATTCTTAGAAAATATTTTAATCTATCATATTATTTTTTTATTTTCTCTTAAAAATCTATTTGATTTATTTCTTCTCTTTGTGTAGTGCAAGTTAACTATTTTTAGAAAATACATTTATCTATCATATTATTTTTTCTGATTTCTTGAAAATTTATTTGATTTATTTATCCTCTTTATTTGATGCGAGTTAATCATTTTAAGAAAACATATTTATCAATCATATTATTCTTTTATTCTTTCTTGAAAATTTATTTGATTTATTTATCTTTTTTTTTTTGCAAGTTAACCATTTTAAAAAATATATTTATCTATCACATTATTTTTTATTCATTTCTCCACTTTTTCCGTGCAAGTTACCATCTTTATAAAATATATTTACATATAATATTTTTTTTTCTTCTATGAAAATCTATTTGAGTTAATTCTCCTATTTTCTCTGTGCAAGTGAACTATTTTTAGAAAAATATATATATTAATCTATCCTATTTTTTACTTTTCTTCTACCTTAAAAATCTATTTGATTTATTTTTCCTCTTTTTCTGTGCAAGTCATCCATTTTTCTAAAATATATTTATCTGCCATATTATAATTTTTTTCTATTAAAAATCTATTTGCTTTATTTCTCCTCTTTTTGTCGTGCAAATTAACCATTTTTAGAAAATATATTTATCTACCATATTATTTTTCTTCTACTCTTGAAAATCTATTTTATTTCTTTTGTTTGCCCGGTGTATGTTAAACATTTTTAGTTCATATTATTATTTTTCTTATCTCGAAAATCTATTTGATTTATTTCTTCCCTTTTCTCGTGCAAGTTAACCATCCTTAGAAACTATATTTATCTATCATATTATTTTTTTTATTTTCTCTTGAAAATTTATTTGAGTTAATTTTTCTTTTTTCTCCATGCAAGTGAACCATTTTTGTGATTATTTTTATTCTCTCAAAAAAAATCTATTTGATTTATTTCTCTTTTGTTCCTTGCAAGTTAACCATTTCTAGAAAATATATTTAACTTTCATATTATTTTCTCTTCTCTCTTGAAAATATACTTCATTCATTTCTCTTCTTTTCCAAGTGCAAGTTGACCATTTTTAGAAAATATATTTATCTATCATATTATTTTTCTTGTTCTCTCTTGAAAATCTATTTGATTTATTTCTTATTTTTTTATTTTTTAATTTAACTAGTTTTAGAAAATATTTTTATCTACCATATTACTTTTTTATTCTCTCTTGAAAATCTATTTGATTTATTTCTCTTATTTTTCCTTTGTAAGTTTACCATTTTCAGAAAATATATTTATCTATCATATTATTTTTCTTATTCTCTCTTGAAAATCTATTTATGGAAATACTTGAATTAAGGTGGTTATAAAATAACTAAGAAATAAAAAATGTAGGTGGACAAATCGAAAACAACTGTCATCATTTAGAAAATTCGGAAAATACTTGAATGAAAATTGGATTTAATAATTTTGAACGAAAATTTAAGTCGTTTAATGGGTTACCAATTTCGTGGAAGACGTTTAATTCTTATTATAAGGCTATCACATGATGAGATATTTGAAAACGGATTTAATGAGTTGATTATTTTTTTATTAATCATGTTTAATATTGATTATTTAAAAACAATTATAGATTATAGATTATTTAATTTTAAATATTTTTTCAATAAAAAATATGTGACAATATTTAATATTTACAATTTTAATAATTAAATATACCATACTAAAATAACTAAAATTAAAATGAAAAACATAAAAAATTAAATATTATTCAAGTAAAAATGACATTAAATTTTATGAAAAAAATAATGTTTAAATAAGACTAATTGACATGTAATATATAAAATAGTTGGAGAACCTTGAAGAAGGGCGACAACTTTGTCAGTCAGGGACTTATCATCATTGTTATCATTGCCATCCTATTCATCTTCGTAATTGTTGTATTCATCATCTTCTTCATGTTCTTCATAAAAAAATGAGAAGAGAATGAATTTATACCTTTTGAAGATTTGGGACGGTGCTCTGAAAAAAATGAAAAAGAGCGAGAATTAGAGGGTTGCAATTTTCCGAATCTCTCCCGTAACGACACGTGAGATGATACATGTCTTGATGATGTGTAATTGCTGAGAGAATGACATCTCAGAAAATTTGCCTTAAGATACATTCTAAAATGTATATATAACAGATAACAAATAATAGATATATAATAGATAATAGTTACTCCCTTCATCCCATTATATATGTCATATTTACAAAAAAAAAATTTGTCCCAAAATATATGTCATTTTCTATTTTCAATATTATATTAAATGCTTTCTATCAATTTTACTCTTAAATACTCCATTTTATATTTATAACAATAGTTAATATACCGATGATTAATAAGGTTAATTAGATAAAATTATCATTCTTTTTTTTATTTATTGCCTTTTTTAATCTATATAATTTAATCAAATATAACATATATATTGGGATGGTATGATTAATAGATAATAGATACATGGTAAAAAAACGTAGTGTGTGTATGAAGTTGAGGATCTAGAATTAACGTCATTGATCACAATAAGGGTAATTTATTAAATTACATAAAAAATCTCAACTCATTAAATTTTTTAAGAAAAAATACACTCTCATTTAATTATTTTAGTGATAAAATTACTCTAATACAATCTTTTTCCGCAGTCTCACTTATGGGTGTTCGTGGATCGGTTCGGTTCGGTTTTGAGTATAAAAGCCATCCGATCCAAAGAGCAAAATATCATGCGGTTCGGTTCGGTTTGGTTCGCTTCTTTAAAAAAATCCGAACCGATCCGATCCAATTAAATGCGGTTTGGATCGGTTCGGTTAGTTCGGTTTGGTAAAAATAAACATGGTCAATTAAATATGGTTTGCCCTCTTTCCACTCTTTTAATTTATTTCATACTACAAAGGCACAAAGCCATAAATCAAGCAAACAGTGCGTCTTTTGTTGAAGACAATAATCTTACTACTTAGACAAATATTTGTACATACAAACACGTTCTATATCAAGCAATAAATATTTCAGAAAAACTGAATTCTATATATTTGATTCTTTTGAAAATGAAAAGTTACTAAGTTACACCTAAAGAATAAAGATGGTCCAAAAAGAAATTTTTAGACTACAGTGAGTGACCAGTGATGTGCCGTGTGTGTGGGTAGTAAACGTAAAGCGCAACGTTATATTACATGAATCGGTTCGGTTGCGGTTCGGTTTCAGGAAAGCAAACCGCAAACCGAACTAAACCGATCGGTTCTCATCAAATATCATCCAAAAAAATCCAAACCGAGTCGGTTTTTATCGATTTTCGGTTAATTTGGATCGGTTTACGATTTTGTAGCAATTCGGTTTGGATCTGAACATCCCTAGTCTCACTCATGGGTGATTTTGGATGCTGGGAAGTGTTGTAGAATAATGACAAAATGGTAATGGTGGTGGCGGAAATGTTTGGCCGGTCAAAAGCTTGAAAATCGCACAAGTCAGACAGAGCAGAGCCTCTAGATGGATAGCGTGATAAATCGATGAATCCGTTCCAAGGTTCCTACTGATGCGAGCACATGGCTATGCTCCTATACATGCATGTATTCAAATTTCGGTACCTTCTACTTCTACTCTAGAAAGTTGAAAATTCAGATTCCATTCAATATTGATAAACCTTGGGTTTGTATTGGGTTAGTAAAAAGTGCTAAAAATGCTAACCGTTTCTCAAAGTCTGATAAGGATGACAATGAGTATTTTATTTAATGTATATTCTTAAAAAATATTCATGATAGATAGGATAACTATCCGCACAATAGATACGGATATAGAAATGGGTAATTACCTATAAGATTTGATGGGTATAGGTGCGAATACAGATATCTTAGTACCCACCCAATCCCATATTCGCATATTTATATATTAATATTTATTTAATTATTATATATATAACTATTAATATATTAAATTAAAAGAAATTGAAATGAAAGTTAGGTTATTAATATTTTCTTATTCTTCTAGAGTTCCCACTCCTAGCGTCGTTTAGTCCGTTTATCACTTCACCATAATTTTCTTCTTCCTATTCTTCCTATTTAATTATAATATTTGTTGTTTGTTTGAGAACATATTAGAATAGTATGCCTTGTTATATACTATCATGATATTTTAGACTTTAATAATGTTCTTTTTTTATTTATTGATTTTTCATAGTTAATTAAAGTGCGGGTAGTGAGTGCGAGTATGGGTACTTAGGTACCCAACGGGTAAAGGTACAGGTATTTAGCTTGCTACCCACCCGGGTAAGGGTTTGGGTACGGATATTTTTTTAACATGCGGGTATGGAGACGGGTACTATAATATCCTACCCATATCCTATCCATTGCCATCCCTAAAGTTGGATCGCTTCCTTATAGCCCATAATTTATAACAATTGAGTTTGTAGCTCTTTTTAATAAACGTTATTCTCACTAGCTTATAGTATTTTTTTTCAATAGTTTGTAACATTTTTACTACTTTACTTAAAATAGTGTTTGAGGTTATAACTTATAGCATATTTTTTCTTCTTACTTTTATCCTTACTGTTTTAGTTAAATACTTCATTTATCATTTGTTGAATAAAATAAAATATCCTAAAAATATCACCGGTAAATAAATTAAATAATAGAGAATATATTTTTTTTTTGTAAAAAAATAAAGTTTATATAAAAAATCATATCAACATGGCATTTTATTTATATTAAACAATTAATTCAACCGATAATTTTATCAAACACTTCAAATCTAATAAGGGCATATTTGGATTGGTTTATAAACAGCTTATTTGGGCTTATCTACTGACATAAGCGCTTGTTAGAATGTTTGAGAGAGCTTATGGAAACAGCTTATGACATGTCCATAAGCTGTTTTCAGTTTATTTTGATAAGCTTTCCACGATAGCTTATGAAAGCAGCTTATAACTTATATGAAAACAGTTTGATTGTATTTTCTCTTTGATTATAGAAATAGCTTATACATAAGTGCTTATCGTTTATCCTATAAGCGCTTAATTAAGCCATTTACCCAAACATGCCCTAAGTTAGTTACTTAGCTTATCCGTTACCAGGTAGCTCATCCGCTATCAGCTATAAGCTCACCTGCTATCCGTTAGATTTTACCAAACAGAGCCACTAATTTATAGTGGATAAGCTTGGAGAGGTGTTTGGTAAACGATTTTTCTCACTAGCTTATAACTTTTTTTCACTAACTTATATCGTTTTTTTACTAGCTTATAGCATTTTTTCAAATGATGCTTGAAGTAATATTTGAGCTTTTGACTTACAACTTAATTTTTCTCTCATTTTTATCCATACTATTTTAATTAAATTCCTTCTTTATCTTTTATCCTTATTATTTCAACAAAATATATATTTTTTGGACTAATTTCACTACCTAGATAATATATTTTTTCGATAAAAAATAAAATGAAAAATGCTAGCAACACATTCTTTAACACTCTCTTTCCTACACACACTCTCCTGTTGGTTGAAATTCATGTGGGCCCTACAAAATTCAAATGGGACCCATATGAATTTCAACCAATTGGAGGGTGTGTGTTGGAAAGAGAGTGTTAGAGAGTGTTGTTAGCACTCCTCAATAAAACTTGTATAAAAAACCACTTCGACATGTCATTTTATTTATATTTCTCAATTTATTTAATAAAAATATTTAAAAATAAATATTTAGTATTTAAATTTTTGAGACAATAAATAATTTAAAATAAACTAAAAGTATTAAAAAGGATAGTTATTTTAAAATAAATAATATATATAAATAAAATTTATTTAAAAGAAACATATAAGCATGTTCTTTTATGTTATTTTATATTTATCAAATAATTTATCATTAATTTTATCAAACACTTCAAATCTAATCAGCTGGCTTATTCACTATCAACTATAAGCTCATCCGCTACCAGCTAGATTATCCTATCAATTATTAGGTATAAATTCATCCCCTATCAGCTAGATTATCCGCTGCCAGATAGTTTTTACCACTATCAACTAGATTATCCACTTAAAGATGCTTGTAATTGGATAGTAACAAGTGCATACAGTTCACCAACTTTGGTTGGTCCAAGTGGTAATGGCTTGGGTCCTTAAGCAAGTGGCCAAAGTTTCGAATCCTGGATCTTGTGAATGGAAAAAATCTGATTGAGATAGGACTACTAACCTTGTGTGCCTTCAGGTTCCTCGACGGCGATTAGTTATCGTTAATGATAGTGGATACTTAGCACCTATTACATGGGTACCAAAAAAAGTGCATACAGTTTTATTCTTTTTATGTTTATTTTTAAATCTTAAATGACTAATAATAATTAATGTTTAAATTTTTTTATATTTATTCTAAGCAAAATTACATACTAAAATAGAGAATGCTTATGGCTTTGTATTAAGGATTAATTGGTATACATTATTAGTGTAAAAAAATTTTTACACTATCAATTAATCATAATCACATCATTAAAAATGTTTGAGTCTTATCCTAATCACCTTAAAAGTCACTTATATCATGATTTATGATTGATTGATAGCGTAAACACTTTGCATGCATATTAATTAAACTCATATATTAAACTATTATATATATAGAGATATCAAGTGAGAGAGTCATTTTTATTTGAAAATGAGAGAAATAAACATGAATGGATAATATTATAATATAAAGTGACGTGACTTGTTTTTATAATATTACGATAATTTAAAAGTTAAACATTACTATTAAGACTTGGTGGCTTAAGGTACTAACTCTAGTCTAGCTATTAAAAATCCTTGGAGTTGATTGTGAGGTATAGAATCAAATTCGGCCTCCACCCTCTCCATCCTCATGTCCATGTGGGAAAAATATTTACTTATTGAAATCTAAAGAATTTTCTAAATCAAACTATCTATATATAAAAAAAAGGTTAACCATGTCTCAAAATACGATTAAATTACAACAAGAGCAGAACAAAGTGAGAAATGGGGGATCAAATAAAAACTTATACTCATGGAAAATAAAAAAAAACTTCTATCATATTTAAAAAATTACATTGAAAAGTAGCATTTCTTTTTTAAAATATTAAAAGCACACCCTAAGTGTAGTCCTAAGATAATCGAGTTTAATTTTTATGTATTGACAGAGTAAAGTTTTTTGATTCTGTCAACCAACCAATCATTGTATAAATGACTTTTAAGTTAGTTAGGATATGAGTCAAAATTTCTTATTCATGTTACAGTTTATGATTGGATGTCTGTGTGAAAGGGTTTTATATTGTCAGTATATAACAATTTAACTCAAATTTATTTCACTAAAAAATAAATTTTTATATATAAAATATGAGATAATTGTATATAAAGTGTAAATAATAATAAAATAAAAATTATTAAAAATACCAAGTTACCAACTATTATATAGTTCATTGCGTAGTTCATCAGGCATAACCAGAAATTTTGGTGTTTTTCTAAATGTCCGAGACAAGTACACAGTAAAATGATTCTCCATTTGATACCGTTCACGACTAGGATGGATTTGGATAAACACAGTTTAATTAAATGTTTATTTAATAAATTTTTTTTAAATAAGTTAAAAATAATTTATTTTCATAAACTTCTTTAATAAGTTTATGAAAATAAATTAAAAAGAGCTTATAAAAAAATTATAAACTATTTATATAAATTTATTTTCATATACTATTCTTATAAACACTTCCTAATTTCTTTCAAACATATGTTATATCCTCATGTGATCAATGGATCGATCACTTTTCTTGGACAAATCCAAGTGATACTATTGTTGTCTCAGGTAGAAGGTTAACTACAAGAAAACTTGTTACCAACATTAAAAGTGAAATAATATTAGATAATATTGTATATTTTTTTGGTTTCCTAAGGTATTTTTTGCTTATTACTGTGGAGACTAATCCCTCAAAATACTGAACGATATTTAAGGGTTGACATCTCCTAATTAGATTTTTTTTTGTACGCAAGAGTCAAAGATCAAACCTCTAACCACTTATTTAATATCGTATATGATTGGAAGATCTTTAACATTGAAATGATGTGAAAAGAGAGAGAAAAAAAAAGTAATGATCAAACGTGTAAAAACATAAAAATACTGTATTAATATTTAATTTTATTACACAAATAATAAGACTCTTAACTAAATAAGCTAATTTTTGTCGATATTTCTTTTATAAATCTTAACTTTGTACTACTTCGTCGTCCCTTTTTAAAGTACTATATAGCCTTCAACATTATAGTTTAACACGACAAACGTATTCTTGTTTTTTTTACTGAAACTTATTATTGTTTAGAAAATTATAAAAACGTAGTTAATTATAAACTATGTGTAATTATTGATTTAGTTATAATAAAAATGAGATGAAAGTTTAAAAAAATTAATTAATTTTTTTGTATTATTAAATGACAAAATATTTTTTTTAAATAAATACAAAAAACGAAAAATTATCTATTATTAGATATTAGTCCTTCAGGGGTTCGATCTCTGACTCTTGTGTATGAAGAAAATCTGATTGGGAGAAGTTAGTCCTTAAATATCGTCCAATATCTCGTGAGATTACTCTTCGCAGTTACACACGGAAGATACCCTTACCAAAAAAAAAAAAAAAAGATATCAGTCCTATAGCTTTTTTAAAAAAGAATTGGATGAGAGATCTCTTCTCCCCTCTTTTTTAAGATAAGGGCAAATTATAAATTTAGCAATAATTTATAATGATATTATAGATGGCTTACTAATAAAAAATTCTTCATAAATAACAAAATAAAAAACTATATATTATTTTTCTATCAGTTTTTAAGGAGAGAATAAAAAACAAACAAATACTTCCGATTAACATATTGCTAGTTACATCCCTAAGAAAATCTCCTCTCTTTTTTTCGTCTCCCTCGCACTCTCACAGACGGTGGCAGGGGTGGTTTTGGGCAGTTTTGGGCCTGGCTCAAAACAACCCATTTATTTCGCTTTTTCTCTTCTTTTCTTTCCATAAGTGGATTTTTCACATAGATCTGGTTCTTTTGTGTGGGTTTTTCACATAGATCGGGATCTTTTTGTGTTTTTTCCTTGTTCTTCGTAGTCCTAGTGTGGCTTTGTTTGGTTTCTAGTTTTGGTGCGGTGTTGTTTGCTTCCCGTCTTTGTGCGATGTTCGTTTGTTCTAGATTGACAGATCTGCTTTGATCCATCATAGATTTGATCAGGACTTGGGTCTCAATGCTATAGATCCGGAAGCATAGGTATTCCAGTGACTTTGATGGTGTCACTTTTATAGGCAATTTGACTTTGCTGTATTATGCTTTTAATCTGGATGCTGTGAGTTTGTTCGCAGTTTCATCCTTTTCGGTATTTAGCAATTTTGGATCTGTATTGTCATCGATATACTCTATCAATTTGAATAAATAAATGTCTTTTCTTGTCAAAAAAAAATAAAAATAAAAATAAAAAATAACAAACTAAGTGTAATTTTTTTGATAAAAAACAAACTACGTGTAATTATTCTGCATAGTTATATATTATATATTATTATAAATTATAATTTTTTTGAAAAACTGAAGCAACGGAATTCTTTTTACTATTTTGTTTTATTAAAAAAGTGAACACTTTTCAATCTCCACTGAGTGAAAAAAAAAAAAAAAGGAAAAGCAAATTATTCTCACAGAAGCTACCTCTTTGAACTATTTTCCTTTTGGAATTTTTCTAATAACAAATAATAGGTAAAGGACAAAAGCAACTTGAGGTGAATTGAAATGATGTGATGCTATGTTATTTGAGTTCATAATCTGACAACGTGCACTAATCCTTGTTGAAGATCTATTTGGGAATTATTAGGGTCCATCAAATATGGCCTTATTATTTAGTCCCAAAATTGATGGTTGAACCAATATATTTTTTCCACTGCTCTGTGAAATTTACACTTTGTTTGGTTGTAGAAAAGAAAGTGAGACGAAAGAAAGTGAGAGAAAAGAAAGAGGAACAAAAGAAAAAGAGTGAAAAATGAGATGATTGTTTAATTATTTGGTATGAGAGAAAATGAAAAAAAAGAAAACTAAAATTTTTCTCTCCTCTTGTTTGATTGAGTAGAAAGTGAGAGGAAAGAAAAAATATATTTGTGAAATGACATAAATATCCCCACATAATAATTTTTAAATAAATAAAAGAATATGTTTTTTTGATATTTTCACCCAAAAAAATGATTGATTCCTTGGTTTGTGTGTTTTCCTCCCAAACATGGAAGAAAAAAATTGGAGTGGACCCCACATGTTTTTTTTTCTTCCCTTCACTTTCCTTCCAATCTAAACAAGGGAAAAATCATTTTTCCCTTCTCTTTCTTTCATTTCCTTTTCTTTCTCTCCTTTTTCCATCATACCAAACATAGTGTTAGGCATGAAAAAGACAGAAGAAAATGCAAGATAGAATATTCCTTTTTATTCAATTCATCCAGTGGTTTCTTATATTATTGCTCCTCTAATGTGCCTTAGCACTACCATTTAATTCAGCTCCTTCCTCTATTAAACACACTAGCAACCAAATCAACCAAAAACCAAAAAAAATAGCAAGCACAAACCCTACCCTTTACCCTCCAAAACAAAAGAAAACAAAAGTCACAGTTTTCTTGCTTCCTCAGCTCATAGGTGGATATTCAAACTTCAAAGACATTAACAATAATTTCCCTTTTTGGTGGGTCAGTTTGACTAGATTGATATAGAGTAAGTTGTGGACCATTCACACAATTATTCTATTTTATTAGTTGCCATCCCCAGTTCTCTTTCACTAGGATAAGGTCTGTTTCTTTGCTTTCTTGTATGTTGGTGTTCTCTCCTGTTTTCTTCCAACTAAGATTACACTTTTGCTCTCTCTTTCTCTCTCTTCCCTGTATTGTCTGTCAGGAAAAACTGCAGGCTAACAGAAACTTCCCACTCTTCACTCCTCTTTTCTGCATCCAATTTGGAATGTAAGTGCCCAACTTTATGAATTTTCTTTATCCCATCACTTCTTCTTGATGCAATTTATAATGGTCCATTTTCTCAGTCCTCTCTCCCATATTATTTACCACTAACTTGGCCACCACTTTCTAGGTTCAGCCTTTTGTCATTAATTCTTCTGCTGTCTCAAGGCTTTAGTAGCCAAAGGAGAAAAAAAGTTTGCTACTTTCTGACACCAACTTTATGGCATTAGTGTTTCAGTGCCTCAAAATGCTTGTCTTGTATTAGCCACCCCTAAAGCCTCAAACTTGAAGTTCCCCAACCCAACATCATATCTCTAGAACACACTTTGATTTTCTGTCACTTTGAAGTTCCATTAGAGATATCAATCATATAACAACTGTTTTGCTTCTTTGGCCTTTGGAATCTTTCAGTTTTCTTTCCATGAACCAAGCCCAAATTGAAATTACCATTCCCCACTTGTTCAGATGCCCCATCAGTCTAGACTTGTTTGAAGATCCAGTGACCTTATGCACAGGCCAAACCTATGACAGGTCAAGCATAGAAAAATGGCTAGATGCTGGTAATCTCACATGCCCTGTCACAATGCAGAAGCTTCATGATCCATCCTTTGTTCCCAACCACACTCTACGCCATTTGATTGATCAGTGGCTTCAACTGGGTCACCATTTTGACCCTGGTAACTCTGCAACCATAGATTATCTAGCTACTCTAAAACACACCCTTGAATCTCAAGAGGCCACGTTAGAAAATAAGCTACAAGCACTTGAGAAAATTAGGGTTCTGTCTGATGAGTATTGCTCTTTCAAAAAGTCTTGTTTCCTCCAATTGAGTTTCTTGCATCTACTCTTGGAACTAGTTTTTGGAAGAGAATATGCTCAACTCTCAAAAAGTCACATGGAATTCAAGGAGCTAGCACTTTCTTGCATTCTAAAATTGTTACCCCTTGTGAGTTTGGAGCCTCTAAATATGATCAAAGATGAGTCTAAGTTAGCAACATTCCTGCTATTATTTGAAAAGGGTAATATTTCAGTTAAGACTAGTCTGTGTCATCTTATAGAGTCAACAGCATCATCACAGACAGAAGAGGTATGCTACATGCTTGGAAACTCTCACAGACTAGTGCATGAGATTGTTCTAGTTGTTCAACAAAATTGTGAGGTTTCTAAGGCTGCAATCAAAGCCATGTCAGCATTATGCTCCTTGCAATCTAACAGAGAGAGTTTGGTGAGAGCAGGAGCAATAGATGGGATCATAAAATACATTTCAGGTTCTGAAACAAGACAGAAGAACTTGGCTCCATTGGCAATGAGTATAATAGAGAAACTCTTGGTGCTAGAGAGTGCTAAAGAGGCATTGGTGAATCACCCAAATGGGGTTGAAACTTTGGTGAAGATGGTTTTCAAGGTATGTAATCAAGAGTGCAGTGAGAGTGCTGTTGGGGTACTTCTGATTGTTTGTGGTGATTATGGGCTTGCAAGAGAGGAAGCCATTGGGGCTGGAGTTTTGACTCAGTTGCTGTTTCTTCTGCAGAGTCAGTGTGGCATCAAAACTAAGACAAAGGCAAGAATGCTGCTCAAATTGCTAAGATCCAAATGGATTGAGGAACCAAAGTAGGTGTAGATTGTGAAATGTGAATAATAAAATATAAACATATAATAATAATAATACATTAGTATTTGATGACTTTTATGGGGTCTTATTGTCTCTTTGCAGTATTTGTACCCATATATAATATACTTTATAATCTATGAATATCATCACGGATTTAAAACACAGTTTTGGCCTCATTATGTAGTAGTATTCGATTGCAACATACCAACCTTATGGAAATTGTAGTTCTGAAGAATTGTAGTTCTGAAGTTCTGACAGTTCGTTGGGCTAAAATGTTAACATTGACTTATAGATATTTATGGAAATTATCTCATCGTGGTTAATTATTTACCTTTTACTTGACTGAAAAGGTAAACTAAATGAGATGTTGTAAGATGTCACTTAACTAAGAATCTGGGAGGAAAAAAAAAAAAAAAAACAGAGAAACAAGATCAAGTACATGATTAGTTTTTCAGTGCAAAATTCTGCATTGTAGGATGTTTTTGTGTACCATACGAGTCCATTCTCGATGATTGCGATGTTCGGCCGAGTTTGGCGGAATTGATTTTGCAACCTCTAACGTGTAACTCAAGTTTCTCTAACCTTTTTTGGTCCAAGTTTCAGTTCTTTCGTTTTCTTTCCTCTTTTTTTTTTCTTTCTTGTTAGAGAAAAAAATACATAAACAAATTTGTTTTTGTTTGTCAGTCTATTAAAATTTGATTTTATCTTTTTCTCTCTCATCTCATAACATGAAAGAAAAAAGAAAATGATCCAAATTTTTTCTTTTATTTCTAACATATTTTTGTTTAAATATTTCTAAATATAAATAGAAGTTTATTATTTAATAATAGTTCTTTATAGTAAAACCAAACGATTACTAATGGATAAAACAAGTTTAACCGTCCAAAGGTATGTTTGTCCCCAACAGAACCCTATAATTATTTTGTCTCAAACATATGTTTGCAGTTTTTCAAATATAAACCAAACATGCCAAAAATTGTAGGTATGAGTCGTCTATTCACTATTGATTTTTTTTTTTGGTATTATAAAAGTTTAGATTAGGGGAAGGTACGTCCCCGTGCAAGACCGGTTAGGAAAGATTACCAATCTCTATGAGGATTTATAGTGGAATTTATATATTGTCTATCAATAAGGAAGATATGAGAATTGAACCCAAATCATAACGAGTATGAATGAAAGGTTCAATCAGATGTGTCAATCCCTGTTAATCACTATTAATTTTAATTATCATTGCAAAATATATGATAATATGTATGAAGAACAACAACAAAAATATAAAGAGTAGGTAAATATACGACTGTATTATTAAATATATACTGACAAATTCAAACTTACTCAAACATATTATTCTACATAGTCAAAGAAACTAAGAAAGTTGACATTTATTATCAGACATAAATTTGCATTTAATTTTCCAATGGTAGAGCCACTTTCTTGGCTATCTTGGTTCACAGAATGGTTTTATATAAACCGAATTAAGAATACGAATAATTCAAACGCTTCGTACTGAGAGCCCACTTTCCCAAATATTTGACAAAATTGAATATAAAAACCACCTTAAGACAAGTTATTTTTTCTTATGCTTTGTAACGTTGGTATATTGACGTCGTAACGTAGTGTTATTTTTTATATAGAAGGTAAATGTTGCATTCAAATCACGAGAAACTAGTGGGGTATAATTACATTATTTGGTAGGCATGTCTCTTTCACCTTTGTTGCATCCATTTCTACGGCCTCTTAACCTATTAGAGGCACTTTATCTGAGAAACAAAATGGAGTCACATCCCCATGATACAAGGCTCGTAAAAGGGTCATCATGCTTCTTTTGATTTTATGTTTGAATGAATTGGGGGGCACCACACTAAAATGATTTCAAAGGACAAATTCCCTTTCCACCTTAATTTTCTTTTCCTTGTTCGAGTTCCTTTGGTTTTCTTTTTATCTTTCCTATATATTTTTTTCTCCAATCAAACTTTGATTTCATTCTTATAGTGATTTAACTAAACATGAGAATTTTTTTTTTCCAAAGAGGCAGGTAAGATATACGCAAGAGTGTGTAGGGTTAGTGGTGATTGCCCACCTTATGAAAGAGTATAGTGCATTTTTGTGGACAAGAAAGGAGAAGCACATGTCCCTGACCAAATCCAATGTAGTAGCAATTGGCAAACATGTTTCCTTTGTTTTCTTTTTCTGAATATAAAAACAATGCACATGGGCAACAGCATCTATTTGGACAAGTTGCTAGTTGTATAGCTGCCATGCCCCTGTTGATGGGACTTAGCTTCTATGGAATCTCCCTCACCTCTTGTCCTTATAATTGGTACAGAAAAGGGCCCAAGGAGTTGGGAGATATTGATTGTTCTTACTTGCAACTTGAACCTCATAATCAAATTTTCTATATTAGTGTAAATCCTATTCCAAAGAATTCGTGAGGTATAAATTGAGTGACCTATACTGTGCTTGGGAAAACATTGAATATCCTGTGTTTAAATCGCTCGGGCCGAGAGAATTGTGGCAACTGGCAATTACTATTTAAAATATTTCAAAAATAAATAAATATGATGGGTTTCCCATATATATTATCATAAAATTTTGACTAAATTATTCTTTTGATTATTTATTTATTTTAATTTATTCAACTTGGTTCATCTGTTTTAAAAATGTTCAAATTGATCCCTTATTTGTCAAACATTAAGCAATTTGGTTATTTCCGTTAAGTTTTGGCTAAATTACTCTTTTGATCCCTCATTTGCTTTAATTTATTCAACTTGGTCCCTCTATTTTAAAAATGTTCAAGTTGAATCAATCATAAATTAAGTAAAAGAGGGACCAAATTGAATATATTAAAACAAATAAGGGACCAAAAGAGTAATTTAACCAAAACTTAACGGTGAAACTTAACAGAATGAACCAAATTGCTTAACGTTAAACAAGTAAAGGACCAACTTGAATATTTTTAAAATAGAAATACCAAATTGAAAAAATTAAAACAAATGAGGGACCAAAACACTAATTTAGTCTAAAATTTTAGCTTATTAAGAGAAAGAATCACATTCCTAATTTAATTAAAATTGAGCATCAATCATTTCTTAATAATAGAAACATAACAACATCTATTAAGATGTAATCGGTCGGAATCAACTTGGTCTCTTCTAGCTTGAGGGGTACGTAGTCTTTGTTGGTTGATTATTCATCAACATAAACGGTCGGTATTGATGCTCTGCTTTATTGATCGGCTTGGTTGATTGGTAGATTTGGATGGAGCACGGGGAGGGGGTGTACTTGCAAAGAACTCTGATAAAAGTAGATAGTGAATTCAGAATGTCTGTGAGATGTGTGATACTCCCTGTATTTATAACCTTCCCGGTCAGTGGGCCTAGCAAGTAGATCCGACCCATGTGGGGTGTGACCGACGTCACTTCGTCCGACCACTTGCATGCGAGGGCATTTGTGATGTCAGCTATGCCATTTTGACTACGGTCTGTAGGTGTAGGGTGTGCTGGAATGCAGCTCTGGCAAGAACAGGGCGACAATCTCGGCTTTAGTAGAGGTAGGTGGCTCGCCTACTTTGGGTAGGGCGGCGAGTAGTGGTGGATCTTCTTAGTAGCGGGGGAGAGCCACGACTACCCCCAAACTTTTTCTCCTAATTTTTTTTTATATAAAAAAAATTATATGACACCCTCAAAATAATTTGTGCAACATATATTATACATGCAAAGTTCACAAACTATCATATATTTAGTTTGTGGAACAGTGTTATTAGACCCTACTTATTTAAAAAAATATTCAAATAGTTGAACAAGACCATTAAAGTGAATATTATTTTCAACTCAACATCATTCAGGCTCACTACAAATAAGTTTCTCCTCCTTAGCTCATCTACTTCAAACTATCTCTCTGTGTAAGATGAGTAAACACTAGATAGGATTTCACATATTGAATTTTTACTCACATTACGTATTTGAGCGATAAAATTATGCATGATTAATTGTAAATTTAAGTGAATTATTTTGACTAGTGTTTAATGCATGACTCTCCCAAATTTTTTTCTCAAGATCCGCCACTAGCAGCAAGCCTACCAGGCCGCGGGAGCTGCTTGCTCCTTTAGGCTACTTGTCTTCTTTGATACTAGGTTGTTGCTAGGGATGACAAAGTGGACCAACCCGCCCCGCCTCGCCATTAACCCACCCAAAACGAGACGAGACGGGTCAACCCGTTTTAGTCGTATGGATTGAACCCCCCAACCCACCTCGCTTAATGGTGGGTTGACGGGTTGGCGAGTTGACCCGCTATAAAAAAAAATCATATAACATTTCTTTTTGTTGGCCAATCTTCATAGCCCTTCTTAAATTATTATTAAAAAATTGGAATAATTTTATCTTATGCTATACAATTCGTGTTACAAAAGTAAAGACATTAATTTTTTAGTATGAAATATTTTCAAGTAACAATTAAATTAAATTAAATAATTTTAAATAATTAATAAATTAATAAAAAAAATATTTTTTAATATGGTGGGTTAGCGGGCCAGCCCGCCACCAACTCGTTTTCGGATGGGTTAAGCGGGACGGATCAAAGTGGGTTGGTGGGTTGAGGGCCCAACCCACCCCGCCAAATTTTGGCGGGTTAGCGGGTTGACTTGCGGGTCACAACCCACTTTACCACCCCTAGTTGTTGCTCAGCTCATGTCCCGTGGGCGACTCACTGGGCCTATGATACCAAATCGTGGCCCAGAATAGTTTCCCCCAAGTTGGTGCATTGTTGAACAGTGTGATGAGCTCTTAAGCGTGCTCGGCCATGTGCTTCCCAATCCGTTGTGTCACTTGGTCGAGTGCTTTATAAGCATATGAAAGGTCTTTCTGCTACCTGCTCTCTCGCCGGGCAGGACAATCTGGGAGGCGGCATATGGTAATCTTCCAAGAACAACGCTCACTCATTCACCAAACATGAGTGTCGGGGGAGGGGATAGAGAAATATTTCTACAACAGCACTCACTCGCTCACCGGGCATGAGTGCCCAGAGAGGGTGCATAGATGTCTTCGAAAATGACACTCATTCACTCACCGGGCATGAATGCCTCAAAGGGGGCGTTTTAATGTCTGGAAGACAGCTAGGAACTTTTAAGTAGTTCATTTTTATCTCGCTAAGGGGCTCTTCACCTCCTTGGTTAGGTGTCGTTCTTGATTTCGAGACTGGGAAGACATCTAGGAATTTCTTTAGTTCCTTTTGTCGTCCTTGATTTCGAGACTTAGACAACATCTAGAATTTCTTTAGTTCCTTGCTCTTACCTCCTCGATGGGACACCATTCTTGAGTTGGAGTGTGTAACACCCCGATTTTCTTAATTTTTTATTTAACCAGTATTTAAGTGATTATATTTTATTAGACGATTTAGAAAATTAAATAAATTATTCCGAGGCCATAGTCACGCTCTACGCTATCGTAGGAAGCTATGGTTAAGTTTTGGGTCGAAAACTCAGACAGAGCCCGGTCTGCGTTTTTCCTTGACAGTAGTACTTTACTACTATCGAGACCCAATTTGGACCTATTAACGAGACAGTTAGTCTTAGAATCACGTTTCCTATATTTTCGAAAAAGTTCGTCCTGACGTTCGAAAATGAAAATAATATATTATATTCGGGACGATAATCGTTCTAGGAGACGATTCGAGTTGTCTTAGGGTTTTTCGAGAACCTTGAGCCAATGATTTTCATACCAGGGCTATGTTAAATCATTTGGGGACTCCTACAAATGTCGTGAGGATTTTCAAAATGTTGGCACGTGAATTCACCAAATTGCCCTTGGTTAGTTTTTACTAATTACCTATTATTACTTTTACCTATTTCTTAAGCCTTAAGTCACCTAATAATACACTATTCTCACTTTTTTCCCCTCATTCTCGCTGGCCAGCTGCTGCAGCTGACTCCTTCTTCTTTCTTCTTCCTTCCTCTTCCTCCATTTTCAACTTCATTTTTCTCAAGCTTCCTCAAGCTTTTTCAAGAAAGTTTGTGAAGCAAAGTTGCTCATCTCATCCTTATCTATCACCTAGAAGGTATAGATTTCATCCTTGAGCTCTCAATCTTTATTTTCTCTATTTATTTTCATGAGTTTCAATTTCTAGATCTAAACTTTAAAAATCTCTAGAAAATTGTAGAAAAATCATTTTGATGCCAAACCAATTCCTATGAGCTAGTATCATCCCCTACTATCATAATCCAAGAGCTTGTAATGAAATAAGCTCTCTAGCCTATTTATCAAAAAGGGGCCGAATGGGTGCTTAAGGGAAAAATGGGTTTTTGTTGTTCATTGTTCTTGATTTCACATATTTCATCCCTTAATCATGTAATCCAAGTGATTAGAAGGCCAAATCAAACTCTCACCTATTTTTCATGGTGATGGCCGAAACCCTACCTTGTGGGTTTAAGGGGTTTTGGTTCAAATCTTTGATGATTGATGATTGATTATGCATTAGGTATGCTTAAGAGTCATTGATCCAAGAGTTGGTAGAATTTCAACATCTCTAGCCTAATTAATTAAATAACGGCAGTAGCTAATCCTAAAGATTAGGTAGGTTATGATTTAATTATTCTAATTTCTGGTTGTGTTTTACTGTATAGAACCCGACAGGACTCGAAAGCTCGATCGCGCACTCGATTGACTGTTGCGGAGCCGCATTCGGAATCCCTCGAGAAAATCACTAAGGTGGGGGAAAGAACCACATTATCGTCGGGGAGGCAAGCTTTAAATAATATATATTGATATGCGTAGGGCGACCCAAACCCTACTAGAGGTCGTTTGACCGTTAAGTTGATTTTACTGCATATTGAGGTTGTCTGTGCTGTGATTGGATATTTGATATATTATATGTGATATGTGTATGATGTCTATTATATGCTATAATTGGTTAAATGGTATTTATTCGTAAGTTGATTTTACTGTTGAATATATATATTCTGGCTGTTGTCGATGTCTGTTGTGACTACTGATGTCTGAGTAGAACTAAGCAGTGATTTCTGATAAATCGGGTGATGAATGTGTGGTGAGAAAGTCGAGGTTATATATGTCATAGTGCTCAACCTAGAGATATAGTAAATCTGTTGTTGTTGTGATGTGAGTTGATATCCGGTTAAGCCGGATGAAAGTTGGTCGTGATTGTATATAAGTCGTGGTTGAGGCACTAAGTGTTGATCCGAAGATGAGTCAGTGAGGTTCATGTTGCATAGTTGTTATTCATCACTGTGTTGGCATACGGACGATTTCGATCTTACCTGCAGGGAGATGGTCGTACCGATTAGTTTGGCGTAGGGGCGATTCCGATCTTACCTGCGGGGAGGTGGTCGTACCCGTTAGTCGAATTGTAGACGGACAGACGAATATCTCTACCTAGCCTGCGGGCGGGGGGATATGTCGTTACCGAAAGTTAAGCTGTTAACAGACGGGCGAATGCTCCGACCTAACCTGCGGGCGGGGGAACATTTCGTTACCGTAAGTTGCGTTGTTGACGGGCGAATATTCCGACCTGGCCTGCGGGCGGGGGAATATGTCGTACCCATGAGACGAGTTGGGCCTGGGGCTTTAGACCGAACCTTACCTTATGGGGGTGGCATAGTGATGATTGGGACACCTTGATCCGTTGGGAATGTCGCGTCGTGATCGCGTCCCTATAGTCGTTAGTTGCATGAGTGTGAGAGACAATAATTAAGGGAAAAATTATCCGAAAGTTGTTTGGTTGTCACTGTTGTGATTTGGTGTGTTGCTATCTATATACATTATTTATATCGTTGTTTTTCCCATTTATGACATATTACTGTTTCTTATCCCCTGTACTTTTTTATGTCGTATTGTCTATCTTCTCGACTGGAGAAGACCCTGATGAGGAGTTTTCAGAGGAGATTGATGGCATACCTGTTGAGCCTGATGCGGGCGGGAGAGCCTCGGATCCCAATGCTGCGGGACCTTAAGCGCCAAGAGAGGAAATCTGATTGTATTTTATTCTGGTGCTACGTTTTTAGTTTTTATCTATTTCGTACTCTGAAGTATTTTATATTTGGTATCAGTGTTGTAGGCTCTACTGATGGAGTCAGTACTATTATGTATATATACTTTTATTATGGTATCAGTATGTATTGTATGTTTTAATATTTCCGAAAATTTTATTCTGCTACGCTACGCTATAACGCTAATAATTATAAGTGGGGTCACCAATGGGACCTCTTAGGAAGGGGTTGTCTCAGAGTGTGGTTGAGGGAGCGGAAGGTGGTGTACCTAAAAAGAAACCCAATGCCTAAGGCGGTACAATAATAAAGCATTACAGTAAAAGTAATATAAAAAAGAGGTGGCAAAGGAAGAGGTTCCACCTTAATTGCCTCATGCTCATTTTGATGCCTAATGTTGAGCTTGTGGAAACTCTTCCAATTTAATGTATTTCTATGCCCGGACTATCAAGTCGTCCATGGTTTCAACCTCTTTCTTGGACAGGGAGCTAGCAAAGGATCGTGGCCATAAAATAGCCACTAAGATGTGGAGGGCCACCTTTAAGTCGAGGTTTTGGACAAGCAGAGCCGCCTGGTTGAATTGATCAAGATAATCCATGAGAGTTTCATCTTTGCTTTGTTGAATGAGAGAAAGAGGCAATGAGAGGACCTCAGTTGCTCTTTGCTTGTAATGAAATGAAGTGAGAAGCTTCCTCCAGTCCTCTCCAATGGTTGACCGACCTTGGGGGTAAGGTCATGAACCACCGGAGAGCATATTTCTTCGGAGTCAGAAGAAATGTCCGACACATCAGGTGGTCGAGCACTCCATGAAACAAATCCCTTGTAGAAAGGCATCTAGATGTTCCTGGGGGCTTTGGTTCTATCATACGTCTCCATATTGGTCGATATTTTGAGCTTAAGCGGGACTCGGGCCGCCATGATCTCATCAAAGAATGGATGTTGAAGGAAGGTCTCCAGGTTGGTTCTTGAGTTTGTGTTCACTCGGGGTCTCCTGGTTGACCGAACTTTTCGTTTTGTTCCATTGCTCTGACTTCTCCTTGTAGTATTCTCAGGTCCTCGGCACTTGGAATAGGGGGTCCAGAGACAGGATAATTGCCTTGCTTTCTCTATAATCAGATGTTATTGTCTCATGAATTTTTGTAAAAGCTCCTAATTGGAATATTGTGGCGATCCTTGGTCCTTTGGGTTCGGCGGATGAGCCACCTTCCATTGGCTAGTGATGCCAAGCAGGTCCTACGTCCATTGCTAGTGAGAGGTCGGGCTCGTCCATGAAGTTCATCCCGTCCAACTCTTATTGGGAGACTGTTGGGGGTTATGGGGGCTTCCATTCCCTCAATGCCTCTTTTTTGGGTTATTGGGATGACATGGCTTTTGGTATTTACCATGATGCGAGGCTGGAATAGAAATCTCCTTAAGCTTGATGGGTCTGGCTTTATTGTTGGATGATTGGCCGACCTAGATGGTCGGTATTGATGCTTCGCTCTACTAGTCAGCTTGGTTGGTCGGTAGATGTGGTTAGAGCAGGGCAAGGGATGTATTGTAAAGACACACTAATTCTTAAGTTAGTAAAGAGAATGAAAGTATCAAGTATAAAGTAGAAAGTGAATTCAGAATGTATGTGGAATGTGTGACACTCCCTATATTTATAGGATGACTGGTTAGTGCCCTAGCAGGTGGATTTGACCCATGTGGGGCGTGACTGACGTCACTTCGTCTGGCCACTTGCGTGAAAGGGCGGCTGCGATGTCAGCTCTGTCACTTTGGTTGTAGCCTGTAGGTGTAGGGTGAGCTGGAATGCAAGTACTCTGGCGGGAACATGGTGGCGATACGTGACATTGGTAGAAGTAGAGGAACCTGCCTACTTCGAGTAGGGTGACAAGTAGAGCTGGGTATATGGACCTGGGTCGCGGACAGTCCGTTTAGCCCTCAGCTCGCGCGGGCCTGGACTAGGCAAAATTCATGTCCATTTAAATGCAGGCTTAAGTCCGGTCCGTTTAAACCGTGGACTAAATGGATTTGGTCCGCGGACTCGCGGACCAGTCCGCGGACTTACACAATATAAAAAAAATCCTAAATTAGGAGGACTTACGCGCCCAAAGAATTTAGGGCCCAATTTGTGACCCACCAGATTGCTTTGAATTGTGTTTGATGTACTTCAGTCAAATATTACTTGCTTTGGAGAAATTTTAGATAAAATTGCATGAAAATTATGCAGGCTATTAAAACAAGTCATATTCAGACTTTGCATTTGCCAATTTCAATATTTGTAGCATAAAAAAGGTTTTAACTAATGAAAATAAATAAATAAATAAAATTTAGAACTGGGCTACAAAATTTACTCGTCTATTTTTTTGAGTCCGTGGAGCAGTCCATTTAACCCGTGAACTATGCGGTTGAAAGCGGACTTGATAAATACAAGTCCATTTATTTTGCGGACTATTCCGGTCCGGTCCGTATACCCAACTCTAGTGACAAGCCTACCAGGCCACGTGAGGTGCTTGCTCCTTTGGGCTGCTTGTCTGCTTTGATATCGAGTTGTTGCTCGGACCATGTACTATGGTCAGCCCAATGGGCCTATTATCCCAGATCGTGGCTCAGAACGTCATCTATATATAAAATTTTATTTAATAAATAGTATAGAATTTAATTTTGATGTATTATGAAAAAAATTCACAATATCTGAATATAAATTATATTACTTTTATCCTAGGCCAACAAACACGCATTTTAAGAAAATAAATTAAAATTAATATAAAGTAATAAAATATTTATTTATAATTATTCCTTCAGAATAGATGATTTTTTATTAATAATTCTATCAAGAAAAATATTAGCAATATACTTTTTTAATATACTCTTTATTATTGGATAAAATTTATATGATATCTATTGAATTATATAGATTCACTCCCTATTTAATTGTCTCATGAAGTCCTCCTAATAATACATAATATGATAAAAAAAATGAACGAATATTACCCAACTGTTAAATATTTCTGTGTAAATAACAGTGACAGTTAATCACGCAAATGCTGTTTGTCAAAAAAATAAGATTATTTTCTTTTGTTTTTTAATATGCATAACAGTATCTCTAATCGATCGGTGAAGAATAATTTCTTTCAAAATGTAGATACTATCAAAATGAGTTTTATTTCTTTCAACAAAGTATTTTTCATACACACGACAGAAATCAAACCTCTCACAACATTCTCAATAAATCGAGCTATTTAGAAACCATGGGGACATTGTTGGTAAAATTATTCTAAATTCTTTCATATAAATTGGATCTTCATGAATAAAAAATGAAATGTTTATATAAAGTCTACCACTTTTTCAATATATTAATCAGGGTTTTTTACATACATAGTGTAATTTGACTGAGAAATTATAGAACTAATGTAATTTTTAAATTAATTACATAATTGGGTAAGTCGTAAATAGGATTTGCAACTTTTCTATAGAAATCGTACATCTCAATGACGACTTCATTGTTTAAAAACAAAATTTATAAATCATGGTAAGTCGTAGGTGGTGACCACGACTTCACTTTTTTAATATATATATATATATATATATATATATATATATATATATATATATATTTCATAATGTTGATAAGAGAGAGCTCCTGCGGATGTCTTTAAAGTTTCAAACTTGATCAAAATCGATAGAATTTTTATAGTAGTAGTATCGTGCATGATGTTAGGAATTAGGGAAAGTCATATATCTCACTTATGATTTTCATAATGGATATAAATAATACATGATAAAAACGATTTTTATATTTTAATATAAAAAAATTAAAAAAATAAAATCATGGATTGAAGTATATATTGTATACGACTTTAATAGAAATTAGTTTTTTTTTAATTTAATAAATATAAAATTGATTAGTCATTGAAAAATATAATTTCTACATACGATATATCACAATTATATAATTAATTTAAAAACTACACTAATTTCATAATTTCATAATTAATTATACTATCTACCTAAAATTCTCTATTAATCATGATACTTTTGAATACAATCCTTTCTATTTTTTATTCAAATAGTCAGCATGTGCCTTATAAATTTACACATTTAGGTAAGAAAATGTCGAAGATGAATGGAGGGAGATACATGTCCACAGTCGTAGGTCCGTCCCTGGACTCATTGGTCCATATTTTCGGCGCAGAAAGTGAAATTTTCAAAGTAACAAAATTAGAAATTCGATGCAGATCAAAACTGCATCAGTCAAGCATACAGCACCAGACACCAGTGCTACATTACCAGATACCGAGAGAAAGAGACAGTGGTCCATCAAATCTATGACAATCTACAGCACCCCACAAGCTGCTACTTGATGATGCAGATGCACGGGTTTGGGCACAGTAGCTCTAACCTACATAACTTTTTTAGAGGAAAGTTTTGAGAGATGCTGTCTTATTTCAACATGTCACAGTGGTGTGCAGTTATTATTAATTAATTTAGTAGCTGAGAATCATGAACTCATGTTTTTCTTCTTCAAATCTATCAGTGAGATTGGATGAGATGATACGGATCTTTTCAAATTTAATCAACGGTTTCAAATTCTAATCCTAGTATTGAAAATGTAACAACGTCAAAATTTTTGAAAAAGAGCTTTACCGTTCTTGTGATTTTATCCGACTCGAGAGATTAGTCTCTGCAATTATATGCATAAGATACCTAAAAAAAAAAAATTATTTTTCTTCAAAACTTTATCATATAAAATATTATATTTTAGAAGGTTGAGATTTTATCCACTTTATTATAAGATGCAGATTTTATTAATTAATTTCGAAAGTTAGGTTTATTGAAATAACTAATAAAAGTTACAATAAATCAATGAAGAATTAACTAATAAATGGTTATTAGGAAAAAATTAAATTCAACTTTTGTTAAAATTATTCTATGCTACGAATCTTTTAAAATTTTGTTATTTTTTTTATAATCATAATATAGATATGAAGTATTTATCATCGTTAGTAGTGATTCTTTTAAAAATTTTGTTATTTATATCATTGAATTTGACATCTAAAAGATACCTCACTCAATCTTCCCATGATATGTTATATAGGCTTAATTACACTTTTGGTCCCTCAGGTATCACGATTGTGCAATTTTGATCCCCCGGGTTTTAATTGCGCCAATTGGGTCCTCCAAGTATCACGATTATGCAATTTTGGTCCCCCAAGTTTTAATTGCGCCAATTGGGTTCCCCACATATCATGATTGTGCAATTTTGGTCCCCCAAGTATCATGATTGTGCAATTTTGGTCCTCCAAGGATCATGATTGTGCAACTTTTAACATCAATATCCTACGAAGCACATGTGCGATTGATTTGGCACTTAATGAGACTAGTTTGGCAGCTTACATGTCATTCTTATGTGACAATTAATGATGTGCATTTGATTATTAAATTATGTGAGATGTCAATGATGTCTCATAAGATTGTCCCGTAAACTGCCAAGTTGACTTCACTAAGTGTCAAATCATTCCCACGTGTCCTATGTTGGCTACTGACGTTAAAAATTGCACAATCATGATAATCCGGGGACTAAAATTGCACAATCATGATACGTGGGGGACCCAATTGGCACAATTGAAACTTGGGGGACCAAAATTGCACAATCGTGATACTTGGAGGACCCAATTGGCGCAATTAAAACCTGGGGGGCCAAAATTGCACAATCATGATACCTAAGGGACCAAAAATGCAATTAAGCCTATATATATATATATATATATATATATATATATATATATATATACCTTATACAAAAATCCAAGTACCCTTGCATATTAAATCCTATTGTAAAAAAAAAAAAAAAGACTTTTTCCATTCTGTTATAACCTGCCTGATAAATAAGACAATCACAATAAGAAAAAGCATTACTTGTGAACATCGTTCCAATCTACCGAAAGGCAGAAGGTCAAATCAATTGTTAACTCAATCTTAATGAGGGCCGGCCCAAAGACCAACCTATTAAAGCCCTCATTTTAGACTTCAAAATTTGTTTCTTTACACTATTAAAAAAGCCAACTAATATGATAGCATCATTTATTAGTGTTCGTTGGCCTATCCAAATCTTTTCTTATAAAAAAATTCGTCTCGCATGAGAGAGTTCGTTTTATGCTTCAGGTCGACCCTGATCTTAATAACTTCCAAATCTATCTTTATTCTTTATATTGGATAAATCTTTGTTAATATCAGTTTCAATAGACATTCTAATCACGACCATAGGGTGTCTTCTACGGAAATTATTTTTTTATGTGCACATGGATATTCCTGTCGATAGTCGTAGACTAATCCCTTTCGAGACTGTAAAAATCATCAAAATGAGTTTCGTCTCTTCCAACAAAATTTTTCATACATGACAACAATCGAAATCTCTGACATCGTATTCACCTATCTATCAACTGTGTTGGACATCTTTAGTTTTTAGGAAATTATGGCATGCTCATGAGCAATTGATTAGTTTTATAACCATTTAATACTCCTTGAATATGTAAGAAACTTCTTATTGATTTATGTATTTTATTCATTTGTCCTCCATCATGTGAAGCTAATTATTTCTAAAACTACATATTTTAATTAATTCCTGAATTTTGTTTTTATTTTCAGTTAAGTACTTAATTTTTTTTTACCTTAATCTTTAACATTTGTGAGCTCGACTTTAATTTAGTCTTACTGTATATTCATGTATTACCTAATAAATAAAAATATTGATGTGTCACTGTTAAAAATAATATAACATTGTTATTCAACATAGCATTGTAATGAAATATAACTGGATTCACACTACAAGAAATTTATATTTCCGTGATCCACAAAATCTGTTACTATATGTTTAAAATCCGTATGTATATGTAAAACTTATATTCACCTATGGCCAGTCCAACCATCCATTATGAGCGACGAATAACAACGAGAAAAGACTGTCATTATAGGTTTTACCTACAATCCACATATATTTACCTATAGTTGTATTTGACTGTCAATAGATTTTATCTATGGTATATCTACCTTTACCTACGGTTTGACTGACACTAATACATATACCTACAGTTTTAACTACTGTCACTAAAGATGACCGTAGGTATATGATAAATTTATTGTAGTGTCATTATAGTTTCATTCCTCACATGACATTTACAAAAGAAAAAAATCCCATGTTTTCATATGATAGGTGAAAAATTAGATGATGTCATTTAAGATTTATGCATTCAGTTATTTTTTGTCAAACTGCTATGTTGGCAAATAATGACATCATCTCTTAATATTTCCTGAAATGTGGACATGAGAATAAAAGTTTCTCATATTTGATATAAGTTTCACAAAACTATTCTCAGACAAGAAAGATGCCCGGAAATAAAAATAGTGAATAAAAGTTAAAAATTTTATTCCCATGTGTGAAGGTGGAAAGAAATATTCCTGAGACTGAGATTCTCAAGAATGTAGTTTACTTAATAATAAAATATTCCATAAATCAATCGCTAGAGACTATAACTCCTCCAATACAAAGATTTAAATTTTGATGATAAAAAAAAGATGATTAAGATGGAAGATAATAAAACATTCCATAAACCTTTTTCGCTGTTATATTTGACTATAACTCCTGGTAGCATTTGGTACAAGTTTTAAAAAATATTTCCGGGAATAAAATTTCTCATGTTTGATACAAGTTTTAAAAAACTATTCTCAGGCATAAAAGATGCCCATAAATACAATTAGTGAATGAAAGTGGAAAACTCTATTCCCAAATGTAGAGGTGGGAAAGAAACATTCCTGGGAATGAGATTCCCGAAAATGTAGTTTTCCTGTTAATAAAACATTCCATGAACTCCTTTGCAATAGCTCCTAAAGGGTGATAGAGGACGGGCATAGGTGATTCACGACTTATTGCGAAGGTAGAAAGATAGTTGGAAAACGCTTTAGGAACACTTCAAATTTCCATTCTTTATCAATCTCTAAGTCTCAAACTCTAAGTCTCAAACTCAGATATGTGAAATTGACTATCAATCCAGGACAACCCCAGTTGATTGGTCGAGCAGCAGCAGCTCTGCGCTATGTACCTACCGCTTGCGAACTGTAGTTCGGAAGAATGGAATGTCGCCGTCCGGAGAAGGCAGAGTCTCCGTCGTTGGCGGCGATTCAGTGGTTGATGGTAATGGAGATGAACTCGTGAGAAACCCCAAGCTTTTCGTTATGCTTTCCTCCTTTTGAAATCGTGCTACCCACATAGGGGCAGTTTCGTCATTTGGGGTTCTAGCTGCTGCAGTGGTAATGTCGTGCTGGATCATCATGTAGCTTTGGTGTTGGCTCAAGAATAGGAGAAGAAGGAGGAGGAGCCTCACACAGAATGAAATTTGTCTCATGAACATAATTAAGGACAAAGATAGGGTAATGCTCAATGCCATCCTTTTCTTGCAATTCATGTGTTTCTTCCAATGCAGAAGTTAAAAACACCCTGTAATTAAAAGGGTGTTTGAGTTCGAACTTGCTAGCCAAGCCTCCATTGCTACACCCACAATTATAATTCACCATGAAAGCCACCACCTTTATTAACATCATCATCCCATTCTCTCTATTCATCGCTAAAGGGTACTTTTATAGGGTTTCTTAACTCTGCCATGGCGAATCTGGGTCTAGCGGTTCCACCCACGTCTATGGATGATTCTGGGTTCGTTAGTGGGGTAGGGAGGGGAGGAGTTGGGTTGGTGGGGGAGAAGATGAAGTAGGGACTATAAAACAATAAACAAAAATTTTTGAGTTAAAAAAATAAATAATATAAAACTGGTTGTAACCTGTTATGGCCTGTAATTTTATAAGGTGGACCAATCGTCAACACTTGAGTTGGTGGGGGAGGAGTTGGGTTGGTGGGGGAAGGGAGGAGTTGGGTTGGTGGGGGAGAAGATGAAGTAGGGACTATAAAACAATAAACAAAAATTTTTGAGTTAAAAAAATAAATAATATAAAACTGGTTGTAACCTGTTATGGCCTGTAATTTTATAAGGTGGACCAATCGTCAACACTTGAGTTGGTGGACTGTAGCCTTCTCCCTATTAAGCCATAGAGCCCTCTTGAAGATACCTGAATGGTTGTTTTGTTTCTTTTGTTTTGTCTGTACACCAATTCTCAAGAATAACTAGTTCTTTTAGGGTTTGTTTACTTTCTAAAAACATTTTCAGCTTTCATTTTCTAAAATCTATTTGATTTTAAATTGCTAACAAGAAGATGGAACACTCCTGCAATAAGCAATTGTGACAAAGATAAGATGGAAAGCTAGTTATGGAGAATGCATTTTCGGAAACAATGAAAACAATTTTTTGACATTTTCAAAATTTCTGAAAATACCGGATTTATTTTCAAAAATTGAAAAAGAAAATGGTAAGGGAAAAACTAAAATTAATACAAATTTTTGAAAATGAAAATTGAAAATGTTTTTAATAAGTAAAACAGACCCTTAATATTGCTCATGGATGTTATTTATGAGTGTGAATTTTCAATTTTATCCTAATGAAACACAGTAAATGACAAGACCCATTTAAGAAAGAAGTTCCAAGCCCCAAGCATTCCTTTCAACCGTGCAAGAGAACTAACAAGCAAGTAGTTAAGAGGTGTATATATAGCAGTTACATGTATATATCATGACTGCGAAAGATGATTAAGACGGAAGATAATAAAGCATTCCATGAACCTTTTTCGCTGTTATATTTGACTATAACTCGTGGTAGCATTTGATACAAGTTTTAAAAAATATTCCCGGGAATAAAAGTTTCTCATGTTTGATACAAGTTTTAAAAAACTATTCTCAGGCATAAAAGATGCCCATAAATACAATTAGTGAATGAAAGTGAAAAACTCTATTCCCAAATGTGGAGGTGGGAAAGAAACATTCCTAGGAATAAGATTCCCGGGAATGTAGTTTTCCTGTTAATTAAACATTCCATGAACTCCTTTGCAATAGCTCCTAAAGGGTGATAGAGCACGGGCATAGGTGATTCACGACTTATTGCGAAGGTAGAAAGATAGTTGGAAAACGCTTTAGGAACACTTCAAATTTCCATTCTTTATCACTTTTTCGCTTTGCACAGAATAACCAGCAACTCTATATAGGCATAGCATTAGACTAGAAACCATGCAAGTGAGCTGGAGTTTTGATATGTCAAACTCTCATCATGTTGAGACTGAGCTAGCCCATCTCCACCAAAAGAGAGAGCTTTAACTATCTCATAGCCACCAACCACGGCTATTAAGTCGGAGACATCTAAGGTCCACCTTTTAATATTTGGAGGACCAGTCGGCATGCATTCTAAGCCATTGATTTATTGATAAAAAAAGGAAGGGCTATGATTAAATACCAGTAACTTGATCAACGGGTAAAAATAAATTTTATTAAATTTTAAAATTAATCCATAAATTTTAATTATTTTGTAAAATTACCCCTCATCTCCTTTATTGATTTTCTCATCTGAAACCCTAACTCCTCCATGGACACATGAGCCCAGCCCTTTGCAGCCACTGCCATCATTACATCGCCGGATTTTAGGCGGTTTGGTCCTTGAAGACTAGGGGTGTTCATCAACCGATCCAAACCAATTCAAACCGCAAAAACCGAACCGAAAAACCGAAAACCGAATAAACCGAAAACCGAAAAACCGAAAACCGAATAAACCGCTTTTTTTTCATTGAATTGGATCGGATTTCGGATCCCCTAGTGAAAACCAATCCAATCCAATCCAAACCGACCTACTATATACATATACTATTATTTTTTAAATTATAGTGCTACTCATACTTAAGCATTATTTTTCATACTTTTATGAACGAACACTCTCATTCTCTTTAATATTTTTGTTGGAATTGTCAAATACTAGATATATTGGAATGTGTATAGTTATTCATGTACCTAGGAATCAATAGTTATTCATTTACTAGAAGATTTTATGCATGTACTTAAGAACTAGAACTACATTAATTCTAATATATATAGGTTTAATGTTGATTTTCGACTTAATATAACTATGTAACGATGTATCGGTAAAAACCGAATTATCCAATCCAATCCAAACCGCATTTGATTGGATTGGATTGGATCAGATTTTTTTAAGTAAGCAAACCGATCCAATCCAAACCGCAAGTTATTTTCATCTTTGGATCGGATGGTTTTTTGACTCAAAACCGATCCAATCCAATCCGCGAACACCCCTATTGAAGACACCGTGCCTGAGAACAAGCTCTAAGTCTCAAACTCAGATATGTGAAATTGACTATCAATCCAGGACAATCCTAGTTGATTGGTCGAGCAGCAGCAGCTCTACGCTATGTACCTGCCGCTTGCGAACTGTAGTCTGGAAGAACGGAATGTTGCCGTCCGGAGAAGGAGAAGTCTCCGTCGTCAGTGGCAATTCAGTGGTTGATGGTAATGGAGATGAACTCGTGAGAAACCCCAAGCTTTTCGCCATGCTTTCCTCCTTTTGAAATCGTTCTACCCACAGAGGGGCAGTTTCATCATTTGGGGTTCCAGCTGCTGCAGTGGTAATGTCGTGCTGGATCATCATGCAGCTTTGGTGCTGGCTCAAGAATAGGAGAAGAAGGAGGAGGAGCCTCACACAAAATGAAATTCGTCTCATGAACATAATTAAGGACAAAGATGGGGTAATGCTCAATGTCATCCTTTTCTTGCAATTCATGTGTTCCTTCCAATGCTCAAGTTAAAAATACCCTATAATTAAAAAGGTGTTTGAGTTCGAACTTGCTAGCCAAGCCTCCATTGCTACACCCACAATTATAATTCACCATGATAGCCACCACCTTTATTATCATCATCATCCCATTCTCTCTATTCATCGCTAAAGGGGTACTTTTATAGGTTTTTTAACTCTGCCATGGCGAATCTGGGTCTAGTGGTTCCACCCACTTCTATGGATGATTCCGGGTTCGTTAGTGGGGGAGGGAGGGGAGGAGTTGGGTTGGTGGGGGAGAAGATGAAATAGGGACTATAAAACAATAAACAAAAGTTGAGTTAAAAAAATAAATAATATAAAACTGGTTGTAACCTCTTATGGCCTGTAATTTTATAAGGTGGACCAATCCTCAACACTTGAGTTGGTGGACTGTAGCCTTCTCCCTATTAAGCCATAGAGCCCTCTTGAAACTACCCGAGTGGTTGTTTTGTTTCTTTTGTTTTATCTGTACACCAATTCTCAAAAATAACTAGTTCATTTAGGGTTTGTTTACTTTCTAAAAACATTTTCAGCTTTCATTTTCTAAAATCTATTTGATTTTAAATTACTAACAAGAAGATGGAACAGTCCTGCAATAAACAATTGTGACAAAGATAAGATGGAAAGCTAGTTATGGAGAATGCATTTTCAGAAACAACGAAAACACTTTTTTGGCATTTTCACAATTTCTAAAAATATTGGATTTATTTTCAAAAATTGAAAAATAAAATGGTGAGGGAAAAACTAAAATTAATACAAATTTTAGAAAATGAAAATTAAAAATGTTTTTAGTAAGTAAAACAGACCTTTAATATTGTCGCTCTTGGACGTTATTTATGAGTACGAATTTTCAATTTTATCCTAATGAAAAATAGTAAATGACAAGACCCATTCAAGAAATAAGCTCAAAGCCCCATGCATTCCTTTCAGCCGTGCACGAGAACTAACAAACAAGTAGAAAGAAGGGTATATATAGCAGTTACATGTATATATCATGATTGCGACATTTCCCAAACACACACAATTCACACCCAATTTCTCCAACTTATTACTCCCAGTTTTCCTCTTCATCAACGTTCCAAAATTGACCTATTAATATATCAACTTCAATAGCATTTTTTACCAATTTCTCCAACTCAAATCTACACCCAATTTAATTGAAGGCATTAATATGAATTAAAAACTCAACCAATACAAACAGAAAGAAATTGAAAACAAAAATAAAATATGCAATGGTCTAGGCAACAACACCATTTCGCATAGCAATGCCAATAACATCTTGCAATTGACAATAGCATTTCCTAACACAGTAACACTAAAATTAAAAAATTAACTAACATCCAAGTTAACAACAATAAAGCATTTCTGAAATTTATTGAATAATATAAATCTTTATTTGTCTGCACATTGAGCAAGTTTACATTGGCCCAACATATATCGAATAATATCATCGACACTCATGCACCGCGTTACAAAACCCGTTAGTTAGCGTGATAACACAACAGGCATGCAAAGGCAAGCTTATCCAAGAAATTTGTATCTTATTATTTGACTGTCTTCAGTGCTATTTAGTCTCAGATTGCTCTTAGACTGATCATAAGTTAGACCAACGCCATTGTCTAGAAGTTATGTACAATATGAATATATGAATTAGCTTCCTTAACATGATATTCATGATCCTTTTATGTCCACATGAAATTAAATGTGACTCAACAAAAACAATGTAGTCCACAGAAAAAGTAGAGAACCATCATCATTATATTACATATAATATTCAAGACAAGACAGGAACCTGGAATTTTTTAAAAGGCTTCGGCAGCTGCTAAATAACAAATAAACTTGTGTTACAAATCTGATTCTGTCAATGGATTCCACACCTTTCGCTTGGAGATCTTAAAACACTAAGTTTTGAGAGAAATAGCCTCTTAACATCAGCAACAACTACTTGTGGCAGCATCAGACTGGGGTGGCTTGTCCTTAAATATGTTCTTTTTAACCCCCTTAGAGCCCTCGGCTAAGAGGCTAGGTGTATCCAGAATCTGGATGCATGAGAATGGGATATAATTAGCTGGTTACCTTGTGTCAAATAACTACTCTCCCAAGCTTGCACAGGGTAATTTCCTTAGGTAAACATTCCTGCCTCTCTCAAATATATATAGGGGGCATATCAGGTAAAAAAGATTGGCTTATTATGAGAAGTGAGAGAAGCAAATCTTACCCATTGAATCTTACATCGAGGGTCAGGATACTCAAAAAAAAGTCACATGTCACTTATGCATGACTCAATAGTCATGATTTGCTCCTCTTACTTTCATAATGAGCTAGTGCTCTCGCTTGAAATCAATAGTAGTGTTGTTAAAGGAACAAGGGGTGTATGTAGTACACTAATTATGGACCAAGCTATGTTAGAAAAAGGGCATGCATGTCACATACCTTCAAAACAAGCTCTTCAAAGCATTGTTGTACGTTAACACGAGTTTTAGCACTGCATTCAATAAATAGGCAACCATATTCCCTGGCAAACTCTATACCCTCTTTCTTGGTCACAACTCTATCACCGTCCTGAAAAGCAAATATTATCCACCTGCTCATCGAGTCCACTAATGGATGCATGAAAAATAATAGTAATAGGCTCTAATATAATGCACAAGTCAGAACAAGAAACAAATGTGACATGCAGCAGACTACTGGGGTCAAAATGGAAATGGATCTGCATGTGCCAATAGCGTCCTATGAAGAGGACACCATGTAATTCGGGATATAATTTATTTAAATACCATTTAAAATCATACAAATAAGCTTGCCTCCTAATCTTTTGTTTTTTTTTTTTATAGAAAAAACATAAAGGAAGGTCAGCAAACCTCCTAGAAGAACTAGAAGAGAAAATGCCAAAAAGAAGATAAGTAATCAAGGCCAAGGAATAAAAAGAGAGGATAAGCAATAATCCTAGAAGAACTAGAGAAGTAAACACAAAACAAAACAGACCAAAAACAAGTACATTAGCCCAAAGAAGCTCGTCAATTCGTTTTTACATCTATAACAGAAAACCCTTGAAAAGACTACACAGTAACTGCCTGACAAGTTACATCCACATGAAAGCCAGAAAAACAACTCTGTTCCATAACAGATGGGAGGGGAGGAATTTTCGATAAAAAACTCAGGCATCATGCTCCACCCATAGACAACATAATGACTCAAAGGGCAAGTTCTTCCTCCTTCCTTCCACACTCCTTAAATTGAATAGACAACAGAAATTAATCTAAAGATATCCAATGGTATTTTCTCTGCACCAAAGTTTCCTACGAATTTTTCCAGAAGGAAAAAAAATTGAAGTACGGGATAACATTGATTTTGAACAAGTCAAGCATGGACATCCAACACCAATAGCCAGAAAGATATGTATACAGTTGGGCACCCAAACACATCTTGACATGATTGAAGAATACACCAGAAAGATGACCAGAGAGCATATCATTGTAAACTTCCTAAAAGAAGATACCTTATCCACTTTGTTTCCAACAAGCATCTTAATGCAGTCTTGATTTGTTGAATAAAGGTCTATTTCCTTTGCCCATACTTCAGAGAGATTCGTAAATGTTTCTCGCCGAGTTACATCATAAACTGCATCACTCAGAGGAACAAAATGAAGAAATTAGCAGCTAATCCAAAACAAAAAATTCAGCAGTACATCTACTGGGGGGAGGTCCCAAATTCCAAAGACCATTCAACATATTGCATCTGATACAGATATGACAGCCATTTCCTGGTTAATCCAATCAACTTAGAACCAAAATTCCAGTTTGATCATTGAACTGCTACAGATCAATTAGACGAAAGACCAATTCACTTAACAAGCCACAGTATGATATATGTAGGAAAGTATGCTCCAGTATTTACTTACCAATATCCTTATCAATGTTGAATGCATAGTTAAGTTCTCTCAAGCAACATGAATGATATTCAACTCTCACAATCATATTGAAGTGACACTCCAAGATTCATTATTGGTCGAGGAAATTGACTTAATGTGTATGAAGTGTATCAATTTGTAAATAACCAAATAGTTGACATGCACCATACATGCTTGAGGGCATCAAGAAATTATTTTTCAAAAAATCCCCTCTTCACTTATGGTTAACCATTAATGTTCCTCATTTCTACAATGAATCTTGGAATTAGAGCAATACGCCCAATCATCATTACTTTGAAAATATTAGCTTTATGGCAACCATTTGGTTTGATTATGTAAGCAACAAAGAAGCTTTAACTATGGATTATGGCATAACTTAGCATGGAAGAAATTTTTGGCTTTTTTTTTTGTTACAACTTCATTTTTTTTGCGACTAATCAAAGCGACAGGGGCTGAAACTCAAACAACCAACTCCTTCATAACATCATTACAAAGTAAATCACAGACTATACCATGTTGCCTAAAAGTATTTGGGCATAGGTTAACTTTTAAAACAAAGGCAGACTGCTTATATGTGTGTCATCATACAAAAATCAAAATGTTAAAATATGTTCTAGTCTAGGTTCTCATGAAAATTCAAAAAAATTCACCCAACTAATAAATATATAATTAGGATGGCGGTGAATCAAGAAATGGGGAATTGAAGCTCACCCATAACGATCCCTTGTGCCCCTCGGTAGTAAGAACTTGTCAATGTTCTGAATCGCTCCTGACCAGCTGCATAATTAAATGAGTAGAATTAACCAATTATGCTATGCCAAAATAAAGATGGTCTCCATGATTATCATATCTACACTTATGATTTACTACTAGACAGGTATTTGAAGAAAAAGTATAAACTACAAAGCGAAACATCAATAAATAAACACAAGTGAAATAATACCTGTATCCCAAATGGCAAGCTTCAGCTTTTTACCATCCATCGCAACATATTTAACCTTAAAATCAACACCTACATGAGACATCAAAAAATATACAAAAGCAAGACCATTAATCAGCTAATTTATAAAAATTTCATTCATGAAACACTAGATCACAATGTGTCTACAAATAATCAGAGAATATTAGTTATAAACAATAAGAATGGTGGTGACATTCCACACTCAGTTGCAATTTGAACACACCAACAGATAGACAGAGCAAATAAATCAAAGCAGAGGTCAGTGAGCTATGAGCTAAGGCTACACTAAGGTAGCGCTTGGTAGATGTGTTGGAACGGGCCATAACAGAATATATAGGTTCTATTCTATGTCTAATGTGTTTCATAAATAGAACATAATAGTACACAAGATTCAAAAGAGAAACCAAAGAAAACAAAACAGGACACCCAGTCCATTCCATTTTATCCGCGTGGAAAACACTATCGGGATGTGTTTGGGTAAACAATTTAATTAAGCTCTTATTCAATAAACATTTTTGAGATAAGCTAAAAACAACTTATTTCCATAAGTTTCTCTAATAAGCTAATTGAAATAAGCTAAAAAGAGCTTACAGGAAGATCATAAACTATTTGCATAAATTTATTTCAATAAGTTATTCCCATTGTTGGAAGTCTCACGTCGCCTGACTCAATTCCTGGGATGCGGTTTATATATTTGTTGGGCAACTCCACTTAATGCCAATTGATTTTAAGATGGAATCTAACAGAGTATCCTACATCGCCTGATTCAATTCCTGGGGTGCGATTTATATACCTGTTGAGTAACTTCACTTAACACCAATTGGTTTTAGGTTGGAATCTAACATGGTATCAGACCCATCTTCCGTTGCCTATCGCCAGTTTGGCATCGCCTGTTCCGTCAGGCATCTGTGAAGGGGCGGTTTTGGAAGTCCCACATCGCCTGACTCAATTCTTGGGGTGCAGTTTCTGTTGGATAACTACACTTAATGCCAATTGGTTTTAAGATAGAATCTAACACCCAAGTACAAATACGCTCTTCCAAAGGCCCCACTAATAATGCTAGCTATGGCAATGACGATGACAATGACAATAACAATGACATGTTTCCCAGATGCATAAACCTTGATTCACCAACAAATGAATGAGCTTTGGAATAACAAAATAAAGGGGGGCATATGAGAAATCAATGAAGGGAGAAAAAAAACGAACCAATAGTAGGGGAGAGATCTTCGAAGTTATCAGAGGTGAAACAGAGGAGGAGACTACTCTTGCCAACACCAGAATCCCCAATCAACAACAACTTAAACAAATAATCGAATTCCTGGGTCGAACTCGACTCCATAGCAATCAATCTAAAATAATAATATTAATGACAATTAAATCATCAAACTCATTGCATATTCAAATTCCTTTTACCAAAATTGGATTTTGAAAGATAAGAAAATGTGGATGAAGAGAGAGAAGAGAGATTTGATACCTAAGAAGATGAAATCAAAGAGGAAATCCGGGATGAAATATTACCAACGAAAAACAAAACGGAACCGTGTCCGAATTAACAGGTCGCCGTTTCACTTTTTTCTTTTCTGTTTTAACTAAATTAAATTAAATTAAATTTTTCTGGGTTCGACTCAGAATTATTTCAAACTTAAATGTGTTGGTGATAGTTGGAAAAAGTATATTAAGTTGATAATTAATTATTATATATATAATTGATTATTGTAATAATCGATTATAATCATAATTTGTTTTTGTTTGTGTATAATTTTTGAAAAGGGATTTTAAGATTATTTATTTCGTTTAAGTAGTGCAAAAAAAAGTATTTGTATATAGTAAATTATGAAAAAGGGTATGAAGTTATTTATATAATTTAATAATATTTGTTTAGAAGTTAGTTTTGTAGGGGTAAATACGGAAAAGAGTTTTGAGAAAAAAAATAATCAAATCACAACAATCTTAAGTTAAAACAAATTAGATGATATAAAATAGTTTTTTTCCCCAGAAAAAGCTTTTTTTATAAATTGAAGTTAATTGCCAAACATGATAAATTATTAATTATGTATGAAACAGCTTTTTAGCCAAAAAATAGCTGAAATGGGAAAAATCTATCTTTCCCAAACATGCTCTTATAATAAATAGAAAAGAGATTAGAGAGAGGAAGATAACACAAATATGGACTCAAACAGTCTAGTTTTTCATAAATTAGGATTCTAAGGCTAATTCTTCCGAAATTGGCTATAATATTTGTATTAATTATTTGATGAAGTCTGTACAATGACAAATCTAATAGGTCTATTATAATGGACTCTTAATTCTGAATCAAATCAAAGAATAAAAGAAAGGGATAAATACAAAGATATTATGAGATATTATCAGTTTTCAAATTAGGATAGTCATCCATCATATATTAATATATGGATATTTACAACACTTCCCCTTGAATGACTATATAATAGGAATATGCCTCGTTGAAACCTTGCTAAGAAAAACCCAATGAGATAAAAACTTAACGAAGGAAAAAGAATATAATATTCATAGTAACATATTTATCCTCAAAATACATCGATAATGGAAACTACTTTAATTAGCGTATTCCAATGCTATGCACGTGTTTCTTGAAAATTGAAGTTGGAAGTGCCTTTGTGAATAACTCTGTCGGGTTGTGAGTTGAGCGAATTTTGCAAATATCAACATCACCTTTATTTTGGAGTTCATGAGTATAAAAGAGTTTTGGTGAAATATGTTTAGTTTTTGGTTATAGTTCGTAGTCATATGCACTCACGACTGACTTCATGAATAGCTAATATCTCTGAATGATTTGATGAGGTAGTCGTGATTGTTTGCTTCACGGATCGCCATGAGATAATAGTTTTTCCACATGTGAAGACATAACATGTTTGCGATCGGGCATTATGAGGATCAGAAAGATATCTGGCATCAACATATCCTACCAATTTTGACTTTACTCCATTTTGGGTAAAAACAAATGAGTAAATACCCAATTCGGTCCCTGAAATTGTAGGGTCGTATCAACTTAGTCCTCCACATTATCAATATTCCAAAATGATCCTTGGAATTCCAAAATGTATCAAATGCATCCCTAACATTATTCACTTAATTTCAAATGCATCCCTGACATTACCAACTTAATGTCATTATAATCCATGCAAATATCAATGAAGGGATGAATCTGATTAACTTTCTGCAATTCCAAGGATCATTTTGGAATATTAATAATGTAAGAGACTAAGTTGATATGACGCTCCAATTTCAGGGACCAAATTGGGTGTTTACTCAAAAACAAATTCATATCAGATGTACCACAAAGATAATGAAGAAATTGTTTGACTCTCATCCAATGTCTTCGGGTTGGTACTGAACTAAATCTTGCTAATAAGTTCACTGCAAAAGCTATAGCTGGTCTAGTACTATTTGTAAGATACAAAAGTGCTCCAATGAATCTAAGATATGGTACTTCAGGACCAAGAATTTCTTCATCATTTTCTCGTGGACGAAAGGGATCATTTTCACATCAAGTGAACGAACAACTATTGTAGTGCCTAATGGATAATTTTTATCCATATAAAATTGTTTCAAATATTTTTTTCTATACAAGAAGATCGATGAATAAATATTTCACTCACAAAATGTTTAACTTGAAAACCAAAACAAAATTTTGTCTTCCCAATATCCTTCATCTGAAACTCACTCTTTAAGTACTCTATAATGTTTGAGATCTCTTTTGGAGTCCCTATTATGTTTAAATCATCAACATAAACAGCTACTATTGCAACTCTAAAACTCGTTGTCTTGATGAAAACACAAAGGGCAAACAAGATTATTCTCATATATGTTTTTCAGTAAGTACTCACTCAAACGAGTGTACCACATGTGTCCTGATTGCTTTAATCCATACAAGGATCTTTACAATTTAACAAAGTACATCTGTCGCGGTTTTGAATTGCATGCTTCGGGCATTTTAAATCCTTCGGGAATTGTCATATATATGTCGTTATCCAATGAACCATATAAGTAAGTTGTCACTACATCCATTAGACGTATGTCAAGTCTTTTAGAGTCTGCTAAACTAATCAAAAATCTAAAAATAATTGTACCTGCAACAAAGATTGATAACTTCAGGTGTCTAGACCACCAGTCCCAATGTTTTATGTTTGGCTAATAAATCTAACTCAACTTGTATTATTTATTTCCATTTTGGTAAATCAATTTAATGTCGATATTCCTCTATAATTTGAGCTTCATGATCATTACCATGAATAATTTCAGAAGCAATTGCTATTGCATATGCAAATACATTATCAACAACATTATATCTTCCCTTCATATTTCCACATTTTACTGAGATCTCATAATTTACCGGTAGTGGAACCACTTCTAGGATTGCTTCCGTAGAAATATGCTTGTTGGTCTATATCACTTTTGACCTCTTCTAGAATGTTAGTTTCCCTCTTTCAAGGAACAATATCTTTTGCACTAATAAATGTACAACGCTTCTGACAACATACTTAGATTCATGGGTTGCCATACCCGCAAATTGTTCTACAGGAATAATTAATCATGCAATAATATTCGCAGCTAACACATGTATACATATGTATTTCCAATGATATGTCGTATAATAGTTGAACTTGGATGACCAAGACAAGCATGGCAAAGTACATAAGTTTTAGGATAGGCACTTCCAATGCATATAATTTGACTCAATCAACCTTACTCTTGTAAAATATATTCCTAATGAAAAACATGAACTTCTGGTGTGAAAATTGTATAGGTCATATAGAGATATTCTACATCTCTTTCATTTATGGTTTCAATATGATACTATTTGCAATGTATATCTTTGAAACTTAGTAGATTTCTTTGAGACCTACTAGAGTATAATGCATCAAAAAATAATTTTGTTCCATTTGAGAGCGTTGTAGAGGCTATTTCAAAGCCTTCAGTTACATTTGCAAACTCCTGGTTGAAAGTTGGTAATAAGTACATGTGTGACTATTTGGCTTCTGGACACAAAATATATAAATAATGCACATGTTTTATAATATAATCCATAAAATGTAATTATATTTTAAGCTAGTAAATAGCTTTATAATCAATCTGCCTTAAGAATGCACAACACATGAAAACTCGTTACATTGAAGAGTCTTCTGGTCCTTTAATGATATCCTTATGAATCATGAATATTGACTCGGAATAGTCTAACTAATCATATGTCAAATAAAAAAATTATTTAGATTAATAAACATCTGGTTTATAACAATACAGTAAACTTTTGCTTCACATGTACATAGCAAACTTCCAGTTTATAATAGCATGTTTTCAATTGTATTCATATCTTTTGGATTTGATAAGGAATAAGTACAATGTATAGCATTATGTTCATACAAGCAACAAAATATTGTAGCTCTTCTTAAAATTTGAATTACTTTTTGCATTACCACACATCAAAATTTACCATTGATATAACAAATAAAATTGTAAGAAACAAATATTTTTTTTCTTTAATCAATAAAACTCTAAGGAATCATACACTACATATTTTACTTGTAACTTCATTTGAATCCCTCATATATATCTCCCTTAAGGTGTGTGTTGGAAATAATTCAGATTAGGTAATTCAGTTAGTATTAGTTAGTGTTTGTTAGTTAGTTGTAACTAATATGTGATCAATAGTCCATGTGAGAATTAAGTGTGTAGAGCAATATAAATAGGTGCTTATGTGAACCAATGTGATATAGTGAAAATGTGATTAATAAAATTTTAGTGTACTTTCTTCTGTTTCAATCACTACACCAGTCTCAGCTGGAGTTGCATTGGAGCATATTGAATCTCTTCAACAAGTCAGCAACATACTTGGTTTGATGCCTCACCATTCCTCTATTTGTACCGTTGAATTCAATGCCAAGAAAAAATGATCGATGACCAAAATCTGTCATTTCAAACTCCTTCATAATTTGCCCTTTGAATCCAGCAATTTGCCTTTCACAGCTGCCAGTCACAAGTAGGTCATTTACGTAGAGGCACACAATCAACACTTCTGCAACAGTAACAGTCTTGACATAAACTCCATGTCCTGATGTACATTTCTCAAGACCTATCTCAATTAGAAAATCATCTATTCTCTTGTTCCAGGTGCTTGTGCATTCTTAAATGTGCATCACATTTGTTATAGTATTAAAACTATTCTTTTTTTTTGATAAAATATTAAAATGAGATATAATAGTGATCACAAAATTGAGATATTACACAATTAATAATATATAACAAGAGATTTATCTATATTTAAGAGCTTTTTTTTTTTATATAATGAGAGCGTCTTTTTTTTTTTGAAACAATATTTAAGAGCATCTAAAAATTTCTCCAAAAAACATTATGTTCAAGATGTCAAGTAATGAACAAATCGATGCCACGATAATGGAGAAGATTTTTGCGAAGGGATGTTGTCAAGCCCTATCTTTTCGGTATATACCTAAAATATGCCATCTAAATTGAATGCACTGGCCTTGATTGAAATGTAAAAATAACTATATGTGTCGGATCTGTATATTTATATTGAAAAGCAAGCCTAGTTTTCCGATGGTATTGGATTTCAAAGAATAAAGATTGGAGAATTAGAGCATATTTGCTACAAATTATAGCTGTATTAAGATTTCGATGATATTTAACTGATCGGTGATTTTTATTTATTCGTATAAGATTTCGTAAAAAACCCTTGGTATTGTTTATCATTTATCCAGAATCAAACTCACTCTAGATGACTCACTCAAAATCTTTGAAATGTGTGTATGTGGAGTAAGGTTCCTTCAAATAAATATGTATATATCCTTAATTTCAAACATTGCACCTTAATCTTAAATATTAAATAAGCTAAAAGTGGATACATCCTTATTTTTTTTTACTTTTAACACAACTCATTTTAGATAAGGTTTTTTCTTGTACGTGGTAGTCTTTTTACTTTCTTGTACAAATAATTTTTAATTTTATCAAAACTTCTAGCAACAATGCATCTGGATAATATCAAAGGAGGCCAAATGTAAAGGTTGTAATCAAGGATAAGAGTTATTTCTTCTATACACAAATCTATTAAGCTCGCAACATTACTCTGTTGAGTCAAAGACCTTTTCATGTTTAAAGTTTTAATGATAACAAACTTTCCAATGAAAATTTTAAAGTGTTCTGAGATTTGTATTATTGATGGCTGCTTGTTAAGGTTGTTTAAAGTTGAAGAACACGAACCGATTAGGAAGAAAGACACATGAAGCTTGAAGCAACAAAGAGAATTCGTTTGATCAATCGATACAACAATCATCTTACCAATGAAGACATTTGAAGATATAAGAAGATGAATAGATGATTGAAGATTTCAAGAATCAATATCAGACTTGTCAATCAAGAGACGCAAGCTTTGTGCAACAAAGAAGAAGACTCAAGATCAAGAGCAATGAAGTCATGCTTAAGCCCAAGGAAGAATGAATATCAGACCAAATGAACCAATAAGGCGAGACAAGGCCAGAGACCAGAAAACATGAGGAGAAGAAAGAAAGATCAAACAAGTCATGATCAAAAAGCAGAAGAGTACAAGTCAAAGAGCGAAGACCAGACAAGTCAAGATCAACTGTAGGTCAAATCAGACTACATAAGCTCAAAATCAAGATTAATTATCATGGGGGGAAGGGTAACATGGGTTTTTTTAATTAATAATTATTAAAAAATATGTTTATTTTTTCAAATATATCCATAAAAATTGTATTTTAATTATATTTTATAAGATATAATTATTTTTATAACATATTCATAAAAAATATATTTAGTTAGATATATAAAATAAAAAAAATATGGTATCATTTTAATGAGGGTCATTTATGCCATGTTATACAATCTTCTCCATTTTTTTTAATACATTTTTCATTTTCTTTCTCCTTTTTTTTCCCCTTGTTTTTATCATATTAATCAATTATTAAAATCAACTCTCATCAACAAGGGGTTAGTTGGAGTGAAAACGTATTCTAACCTCGAGTTCTATTCCTAGGTGACACTTCGATTGAAAGGTTACAAAATCTAACGGGTTAATTCTTGTCGGTCTACACGATCGAATCCGAGATTAATCCCATAGTTAGTTGAAATGCCGAAACTGTAGGGATACTTTAGTGGATCTATTGAAGAGCCAAATGTCCTAACTATAATGAATTCTAAAAAAACGACTCTTTTTTGCATCATTTATTTTATTCACGTTTTTTTTTCTATTTTTAATCTTTCCATTTTCTCTTCTAAAGTTGACAAAACATAATGAGTTAACTAATAATTAATATTTAACAACAAAAAAAAAAAAAAGCTCTGTTAATGGATAAATCTGATGACATTATTTAATAATTATATGTCACATCCTAGAAGCTACTAGACTAAACTAAACCCCATTAGACCCAAAATCCCAATCTAGTCGATAATTGAGACATCTCAAGTGATGCACAACTGAGAGAAGTATTCTCAATAATTGCATTTTGTAAGATTGGAACCTTAGAATTGTTGGTAAAAGCCTATATAGTTTGCTAGTGCAACCTTTATTGGTAGTTCATATTTTAAAGGCACAATATGCATTATAAAAGATTCCTTTCTATATATATATATATATATATATATATATATATATATATATATATATATATATTTATTTATTTATTTATTTTTAATAAACAAATAAAAGAAGTGGTGTTGTGAAATGAAAGCATTGCTGAATTGGACGTAGGCACGAAACGAGAGGGTAGTAGGAGGCAACATTGCAGAGAAAGCGTGTATTACGGCCCGCACATGATTTGGTGGAGTCAGGAGTGAGGACACACCTGAGTCAGTTTGGCACGACACGCACGCACCGGACAAACGTCAAAAAAGAGTATCAATCAGGTTCAGGCCTTTTCTCCGAATTTCCGAAGCAGGCCCCACCTCACCCCATTTTCTCTAATTTTCTTTGTCTCTAGTGATGTTATTGAACTCTCTATAGTCAATCATAATTTTGATATATAAATATTTCTTATATTATTAATTAATCATAAATTATTATATCATTAAAAATATTTGATTCATATTATAATTATTTTAAAAGTCACATATAATATAATTTATAATTGATTGATAGTATAAAAAATTAACTGTATGTCAAATTGAAACTTATAATAGAAAAATAATTTATATTTATATTTAATTATAAAGATGATGGAATAAAATATGAAGTATAGAACAAACGTTTAAAATTTCGTTACTCAATAAAGCAGGGGATAACTTTTTATCCCACACATAATATCACCAAAATAGAAAGAAAAAAAAAACCAATGTTGTTAAAGTCTTCATTTGTTTAAGACTTCTAGTTTTTAATTGTTTATTTTTTCAGAAAATTGATCGGATCCAATTTAACCTTGACCAACTCCATTTTTGACTTGTTTAAATTGACCTAACTTTTGAAATGATTATAGCTCCCGAATAGAATTGAACAAGAGGCCGGTTCTTGATTTTTTCGGTCTGACCGACCGGTTCGTTCTGATTTTGACAACATTGAAAAATACTCAAGCCCCTCTCCCTCACTACCACCCACCATTATCACCATTACCTCTACCCTCGTCGCAACCATTGTTATCACAACCACTACCATCACTATCACCTACACCAGTGTCACCACTAATGCCATTGTCTCTGCACCGCTACCACCACCACATTGTTTTGGGAATACCTGATCATGATTATTATGGCTCCAATGGGTATTATAATACATTTCGACTTGTTTTGGTTATGTTATGCATTGACCACCAAACTGATGGAACAAAAAATTGTGTTTATGACTCATCTGCTAGTGTTATGTTTTTCTATTTATACTATCCCCCAATGTGTATCAAACGAACCTGTAATTTCGATAGCATTACCCCTCTTTTATTAACCTATATGCCAAAACAGACCTAATATTGTAATATACACCATTTTTAAAACTCTAATACCAGCATATCTTCTCTTGTGCTGCAAGAGGTATTAAATTAAAGAAAGAAAATAACATAATACTATATATATCTAATTAAAAATAATTTAAATAATAAATACTAAACTTTAATCTATTTTTTTCAAAAATATATCCTTAATTTAGTATATAATCATCAATTTAAAATTTAGAACTATTTGTTGTAAAATAAATCTGATAAAGAATGTGAAAGTCTAATAGCAACTTCTCTTTTTAAATATATAATAGATGAATAATAAATTTTTTGATGTGTACGAAGTATGCTCGGCCGATAACGGTAGACTAATCCCTTTCGAGACATAGATAACAACCAGGGTCGTCTATAGCAATTTTGGGGCCTTAGACGTGAAATAGACAGATGCAAACACTAGAAGGGGGGTTGAATGGTGTTTGTCAAATTTATGCGGAATATAGAAACTTTTTCGCAAGCACAGACGGGTTGTAATAGACGAGTAAACACAGATAGGTCAATCAGACAGATAACTCGTCTGAAGGTTTTCACAGAAAACACACAATCATGCAAGATAAGAAAAGTTTTGATAAACACAATTATAAACCCCTTTAGTTAGATGATAGTTAAGACACAAAGTCAAATTAAAGAGTTAAGGGAAAGAGAGATCACTCAGCAAGTTTTATCCTGGTTCACCCCTTAACAATGAGGCTACGTCCAGTCCTTGGCAGCACCAAGTTTTCTCACTATAACTGATTTAGGTTACAGGACAGACAAGTATTATTTTCACACCTAGCCTCTTCAGGCTCCAGACGAGTATTGTTTTCACACCTAGCCTTTCCAGGCTCAGACGGGTTTGTTTGAGAGAAGTTGTAAAAAGATTACAATTTGCAAGTCTTTCAGAAGCACTCAGACGAATGTATTAAATGTGAAGTTCTAAAAGACTGCGTATTAACTTCAAATGATTGAAGAATAAATAATGAAAGAATGAAGATATAAATGCACAGAGTAATTGCTCTTTTGATTGCTTTTCGTTCTCTTGTGTCTGTGGAATCTTCAAAGCTTCTTCATTAAATAGGCTTCAAAAATTTAAAGCCGTTGGACACAAAGTCTGAAGTCTTTGGCTTTTTGCAGATCTTCAATAAATGCAATAGAGTCGTTCTGATCAGCCATTAAAGCATAGGGAACTTCGCTTGTTCTCTTTCATCAGAGTGATGCAGACTTCTGATATACCTTTGTTCTCAGCAGGTCTTTATACGTGCTTTTTGTTTGCAGAGGGAAGACTTTCCCTTTTGGTGTAAGATGCAGTTGTGTTCAGGCAAAGCACTTTGTTGAAGTTCTTTATCAGGGTCGAGACAGCTTTCATCCAATGTATTCTTTAACGTTAGTCTTTAGACGGATGAGTAGCTTCATTAGACTTGTTGACTCTTCAACGAGGAGATGACGTCAGTTGCAAAGTCTTTTAGACGGGTGAGTCTTCTTTTGATCAGACGGTTGAAGACTTCATTAGACGAGTGAACTTCTCTTGATTCAGACGAGTGAACCTTATCTTGGTTCAGACGAGTGAACTTAGCTAGCTCAGACGAGTGAACCTTATCTTGGTTCAGACGAGTAAACTTTGGTTCAGACGTGTGAACTTAAGCTAGTTCAGACGTGTGAACAGTTCATATAGACGCTTAATGTTATAATCTGCACACTAAGTAGACGAGTTAAATACCACAGACGGGTTCAATTAAATCATTGAATAACTGTTTTAATCTCATCAAAACTAAGGTAAATGCACATCAGACATTTGGAGACTCAACAATCTCCCCCTTTTTGATGATGACAAAACATGTTAAATGATTTAATGAACTTTAAGAAAATTCACATAAATCAGTCATGTATATGATTAGTCAGATTAAAAACATTGTTCCATGATTATAATATACTCAGACAGATAGGCATTTAACTTTTTATCTTAGTATTTTCTCCCCCTTTTGACATTATCAAAAGCAATAGATTATAGACAGAGAGAAAAGAAAAGATACATCATATTGGAAGATAAACATTTGTTCATATCAGACAGTTGCATATCAGACAGTTGTAATATAATACACTTTTCATTTAACTTTCTCCCCCTTTTGTCATAATCAAAAAAGAGAAAAGGAGGTATTTGACCATCATTGGCTGTGTACAAGGTGCTTTAAAAAGAAGAAAATTACACATAAGTGTTAAAAATATCAAAAAGAGCTTCTACTCTAGCTTCTAAAACAGTTCTAGCTCTTCTTTCTGCAGCAAGATCTTGGTGAGCAGCTTCTACCAAGGTCCTGAGAGATGCTACTTCAAAGAGCAAAGCTTGAAGATCTCGTCTGGGCACAGGAATGTGATCATCAGAAGCATCAGAATGCCAGGGAAGAGCATAGACAGGTGGTGCAAAAGGGATAGAGAAGGCTTCCGAAATCCGGGGAAAGAAGTATAAGTGAAGATTGCGATAGAAAATAAAGGGTAGAAAGGTGATCTTATGGAAAGAATCATCAGAGGAGTTATCTGCTGGAGGTGAGGGAAAAACAGAGGACAGAATGGAGAGTGATGGATGAAAAGATGGGGGTAAAGGTGCAACAGGAAGTGAGGGATAATCAGGGATTAATCGATCAAGATATTCCATGAAGAAATGGGATCCAGTAATGAGAATGAAACAAGGTGTTGAGTAGTTAGGAAGAATAACAACAGAGTTTGAATGGGTGATGGAAGGATTAGGGTGATAAAACATGATAACAACAGGTTCAAAAACACATATATCTCTACACGTATTGATAAAGTGAGATGGAGGAGAAGGTACGACAGAGAGATTAGAGATACTTGTAGACATTAAAAGTTGCAAATCAGTTTTGAGCAAAAAAGAAGTGCCAACAGGTTTGGCAGGAGTTGAATCCCTTGAACCAAGACACAAATCAGACACAATGATGAAGGAGGAGGAAAGAGTGGAGTTTTCCTGAGAGAGTGAGTCCTGAGGGTCATCATTAGGAGCCACAAAGGCAGCAGGTTGGCTAGCTTGAGGGGCTTCTATGGCAGCAGCTACAACAGGAATGCCAGTCCTCTTCCTTTTAGGAATAGGGCCAGGACAAAAGACTGGGTGGTCCAAGGTGTGTCCTAAAGGCTTTGGCAGTTGCTCCCCCTCAGCAGGTGCAGTCTCTGCACTGGAGTCAGAATCCACCACGACAAGAACTTGGCTCTTGGGAGTCAGCTTCCTCTTCTTTAAGGAGAGAATAGGAGCACTTTCTTCTGAAGAAAGGGGCTGGCTTGGGCCTGCAAACTTTCCAGAGGGTTTGCAAGTATGTTCAGATTCAGAGGCCTCAGACTCAGTGGTTGATTCAGCATGAGTTTTACTCTTCTGCTCCTCAGATGCTTGATTTGAAGAGGATGGAACAGGGGTTGAGAACCTCATCAAGGAGACAGTCTGTTTGGCTAAAGGTCTAGCCATGTCCACAAAGGTGACTTCTTCAGGGACAAAGATTTTGACTCTAAAAAGCTTGGTCAGAAGCATGCCATATGGATATGTAGGGGAGCTAGGTCTCTTAATCAAAGACACGAAATGATTGAAAATAAGGTCATTTATGTCTACCTTGATTTTGTGAATGAGATGAAAGAGGGCAAATGAGTCCATCTTAGAGATGTAGTCTCTTGACCCCTTCCTAGGTAGCACACATTCTTGCAAAAGCTTGAGCAAGAAGCGGCATTTTGGAACAAGGTTACTTGATTTGAGATTTGTAGGGTTAGGGTTACCGAAAAGGGCGATGTTGATGACGCTCTGGCTTACTGAATCTACCCACTTTTCTGTATAACCAGCACCATGTCTAGGGCATCCAGTTACCAGTTCCAGAGTGTTGAGGGAGAAGGAGAAACGTTGGTTGGAAATGCGAGCTTGAATCTTCGTGGGAAAGCCACTTGGAGAGTGAAGAACGACGGCGTTGGTCCAGAAGTCAGTGACCAACTTGGGGTGCACAGGCTCCTTCAAGTCGAAGAAGGGAGTCCAGTTGGAGTAGTTGAGTTCTTCAAGCACATCTAACCCCGATCGACTTAGAGCCGAAAGGTCAATAAGTTTCCCAGGGATGATTTTATGAACATCTTCAATATCAAGGTTGTAACGCTTAGCAATGACATCAGCAGAGAGTTGTTTTGTAGGTGCCATTTCAGGGAAGTTAGGGTTAGAGAAGTTTGAGAGTCAGAGAGTGAGTGAAGAGGGAAGAAGACGAAACGAGTGAGAAATAAAGAGAGTTATTTTAAAGAGAAACGTACGGATGGAGATTTTAAAAAAGGAAACAAAAAAGAAAAAGGACTGTTCAGATTTAAAGTAAGACAAAAACATCCACGTACACATTTTGCCTCAGATAATGAAACGACACTTAGAAGAAAAAGAAATACCCATTTAAAAAGAATTTTTAACAGAAGAGCGAATGACTCATAAGGTCAGACGATTAAACATAGACGGGTATCATAAAAACTCATCAGACAGGTTATTCAGCAAAGCAGTGTATATTTAAGTTGTTTCTTATAAACTTAAACCTATCCTCAGCTAAAGGTTTTGTAAAGATGTCAGCCCATTGATTTTCAGTTTTAACAAACTTAACATCAAATACACCTTTTTGAACATAATCTCTTATGAAGTGATGTTTGATTTCTATGTGCTTAGCCTTAGAGTGTTGTATGGGATTCTTGGTTAAGCAAATAGCACTAGAATTATCACACCAGACAGGTATATTATGCTCAAATATAGAGTAATCTTCTAGTTGATGTTTTACCCATAGTAGCTGTGAGCAGCAACTTGCAGCAGAGACATATTCTGCTTCTGCAGTTGAGAGGGCGATAGTCGTCTGTCTTTTGCTTGACCAGGAGACTAAGTTTGCTCCAATGAAGTGACATCCTCCACTGGTGCTTTTCCTTTCAAGTCTATCTCCAGCAAAGTCAGAATCACAAAAACCAACTAATCTGTAATCTTGTGTTCTCAAATACATTAAACCAAGATTAGTGGTTCCAAGCAAATATCTAAATATTCTTTTAACAGCTTTAAGATGAGATTCTTTGGGATTAGATTGGAATCTAGCACACATACATACACTAAATTGAATATCAGGTCTGCTAGATGTTAAGTAAAGAAGAGATCCAATCATACCTCTGTAGACAGTTTGGTCTACCTTTTTACCTTCATCATCTTTGCTTAGATTAGCATTAGTTTGCATTGGAGTTTTCATAATCTTTGAGCTATCCATTTTATATTTCTTTAGAATCTCCTTGATGTATTTTTGTTGATGGATGTAGATTCCATCACACGTCTGCTTGATTTGCAGTCCAAGGAAGAACTTCAATTCTCCCATCATGCTCATTTCAAATTCTGCTTGCATCAACTTAGAGAATTCTTTGCACATTTTTTCATTAGTAGCTCCAAAAATAATATCATCAACATATATTTGAACTACTATGAAGTTATCTTTTGAGCATTTCTTAAACAAAGTTGTATCAATTTTTCCTCTTATAAAGCCATTATTCATAAGAAAAGTACTAAGTCTATCATACCATGCTCTAGGTGCTTGTTTTAAACCATATAAAGCCTTTTTAAGTTTGAAAACATAATTTGGTTTTTCATTATCTTCAAAACCAGGGGGTTGTTTAACATAAACTTCTTCTTCAATTATTCCATTTAAAAAAGCACTTTTTACATCCATTTGAAATAAAGTAATTTGATGTTGTGCAGCATATGACATGAGTATGCGAATAGCTTCTATTCTAGCTACAGGTGCAAAAGTCTCAGTATAGTCAATACCTTCTTGTTGGTTGTAGCCTTGAGCTACTAACCTTGCTTTGTTTCTGACAACTTTACCATCTTCATCTAGCATGTTTCTGAAAACCCATCTTGTTCCAATAACAGACTTGTCTGTTGGTTTGGAGACAAGTTTCCAGACATCATTCCTTTTGAACTGATTAAGTTCTTCTTGCATGGCAAGAATCCAGCTTTCATCTTCAAGAGCTTCCTCAATATGCCTTGGTTCAATTTCAGATAAAAAGGCCATATTGCTTGACTCTCTTAAGACAGATCTGGTTCTAACACCTTCAGAGGGACTTCCAATGATAAGTTCTTCAGGATGATGAGCTTTGAACTTCCAGTCTCTTCTGAGATCATCATTTTGATGTTGATCTGACTGATGACTCGTCTGAGAGATTCCTCAGCAGACTCAGTTTTTGATACGTCTGGCTGTTGACTCGTCTGCTGGGTAAGATCAAGTCCTGCAAGATCATCTCCTAGATCTGATAGTTCCCTATCAGTCTTTAGATTATCATTGAATTTTACATGAATAGATTCCTCAACAACAGAGGTCCTGGAGTTAAAAACTCTATATGCTTTAGACACTTCAGAATATCCAATGAAGATGCCTTTGTCTACCTTGGAATCAAACTTTCCAAGTTGATCCTTGGTATTTAAGATGAAGCATTCACATCCAAATGCATGGAAATAAGATATGTTGGGTTTTCTACTTTTCCACAATTCATAAGGAGTCTTCTTTAGGATAGACCTTATAAGTATTCTATTTTGCACATAACATGCAGTGTTTACTGCTTCAGCCCAGAAGTACTTAGGGAGATTATTTTCATTGAGCATTGATCTAGCCATCTCTTGCAGAGATCTGTTCTTTCTCTCAACCACTCCATTTTGCTGTGGAGTTCTTGGTGCAGAGAAGTTGTGAGAGATTCCATTCTCTTCACAGAACAGTTTGAATTGCTCATTTTCAAATTCTCCCCCATGATCACTTCTAAGGGTAGAAATACAGAAACCTTGCTCATTTTGTACTTTCTTACAGAATACAGAGAAGGCCTTAAAAGACTCATCCTTGTGGGTTAAGAAAAGTACCCAAGTAAATCTAGAATAATCATCAACAATGACGAATCCATATTTCCTTCCAGCTAAACTGGCAACACTAACTGGTCCAAACAGATCCATGTGTAACAACTGAAGAGGTCTAGAGGTTGATACAATGTTTTTTGATTTGAAACTTGATTTTACTTGTTTACCTCTCTGACATGCATCACATAAAACATCTTTCTTGAAACTAATATCAGGCAATCCTCTCACAAGGTTATCCTTTTTCAATTTCGAAATAAGTTTCATACTAGCATGTCCTAGTTTCTTATGCCATAACCATCTTTCATCCTCTTTAGACATCAGACAGGTTACACTTTGATCTGAGAGTTCGGTTAGCTCAATCTTATAAAGATTTTGCTGTCTGTTAGCTGAAAAGAGGGTCTTGCCACTCTTGTCTTTGACTATGCATTCATTTTTAGTGAAGGAGACATCAAATCCACTATCACATAATTGACTTATGCTAAGTAAATTGTGTCTCAGTCCTTCAACCATAAGCACATTTGAGATAGAGGGAAGAGGGGGTTTACCACCAATTGTACCAACACCAATTACTCTTCCTTTTTGATTGCCTCCAAAGGCAACAAATCCACCATTCTTAGACTGGAGGTCTTGGAACATAGACCTTTCTCCTGTCATATGTCGCGAGCAGCCACTGTCCAGGTACCAGCAGAGGCGTCTGCTTTGTCCTATTAAGGATGTCTGCAACAGAAATTATTTTATCTTTAGGTACCCATATTTTTCTGGGTCCTTTTCTGTTAGTTGTAGGAGTCTGTGAAGACTTCCTCTTTTTCTTGTGAAAACACTTAGACATAACATGTCCAGCTTTTCCACAGAAGTTACAGACGGGTCTAAGTCTAGCTGGAATGGGTTTATCATAGATAGTTGAAGATTTTGTTGATACTTTATGATCAGCTTGATGATCATATCCAATGCCTTCTTTGTTAAGAGAGTGTCTCTGACATCCTAGCAGTTTTGTCAGATTATCTCTGCCATTAACAAATCTAGCAAGATCAGAAGTGAGCTCCTTCACTTTCTGTTGAAGTGTGAACACTTCTTCAGAATGTGATGTTTCACTTGAGATCGAAGCTTCATCAGACTTTTCAGTCCTCAGCTGGTTATTCTCTTTGGCCAGCATCTCACACTCCTGAGATTTTTGTTTATGCTCACTGAGGAGTTTAACATAATCTCTCTTGAGGGATTTGAAAGCCTTAGATAAGCCTTTGGATTCCTCTACCAGTTCATCATAAGCATCATGCAATTCCTCAAGTTCAGAATGTACCTCAGTTTCAGGTTCTGAATCTGTATTGGCCATCAGACAGAGATTGGCTTCCTCTTCTGTCTCTTCTCCTTCAGAAGATGAGCATTCAAGATCTTCCCAGGTGGCCATCATTCCTTTCTTCTTCTTTCTGAAAAACTTCTTTTTGGAAGCTTTCTTCAAAAGAGGGCATTCAGGTTTGATGTGACCAGGCTTCTTGCACTCATAGCAGACAATTGGACTCTTGTCTGTTGATGTGGATTCTTTGTGAGATTTTCTGAAAGGCTTCTCCTTTCTGAACTTCTTCTTTCTCCAGAGCTTTTTCATCTTTCTGGTCATGAGAGAAGTCTCTTCATCATCATCAGAATCCTCATCCTCAGACTCGTCTATGTCACAGTCAGACTCGTCTGCCTTTGAAGCTTTTAAGGCTTTAGCTGCCTTTAGATCAACTTTTAGAGCAATGGCTTTGCTCTTTTTGATTGACACATCTTCATTGAGCTCTTGCTCATGAACAGTGAGTGTGCCAAGAAGTTCATCCATAGTAAAGGAGGTGAGATCCTTAGCTTGAGAAATAGCAGTGACAAGAGGTCTCCACTGCCTTGGAAGACTTCTGAGAATCTTGGCAACTTTCTCAGCATTTGTATATGTTTTACCAAGAGATTTCAAACCATTAGTAATAGTTTGGAATCTACCAATCATTTGAGCAACAGATTCACCTTCATCCATGGTGAACAATTCATATTTTCTAACAAGAATAGAAATTTTAGATTCTTTTACCTTTGCAGTACCTTCATGTGTGATAGATAAGGAGTCCCACATTTCTTTAGCAGAGTCACAGGCACATACCTTTTCAAACTCTTCTGGACTAAGAGCATAGATTATAGCATATCTGGCTTTATGGTTTAGATCCCATCTTGTCTTTTCTGCAGGTGTCCACTGAGCCTTAGGCTTGTCTGAGCCATCATCATTGCGAGGAGTGTAAGGACCATCAGTGATGATATCCCATACATCAGAGTTTGTTGACAAGATGAACCAGTGAAACCTTTCTTTCCAGTAGTTATAGTTTACACCATTGAAGAAAGGGGGTCTGGTCATAGAGCCTCCTTCAGGTTGGGGGTTCCCACTTGAGCTTGCTCCAGAATACATTGTCTATTCTTCAGGATCTTTTCTCTACACTGTTAGGTGCTCAACCCAGAGGCTGAGCTCTGATACCAACTGAAATAGACAGATGCAAACACTAGAAGGGGGGTTGAATGGTGTTTGTCAAATTTATGCGGAATATAGAAACTTTTTCGCAAGCATAGACGGGTTGTAATAGACGAGTAAACACAGACAGGTCAATCAGACAGATAACTCGTCTGAAGGTTTTCACAGAAAACACACAATCATGCAAGATAAGAAAAGTTTTGATAAACACAATTATAAACCCCTTTAGTTAGATGATAGTTAAGACACAAAGTCAAATTAAAGAGTTAAGGGAAAGAGAGATCACTCAGCAAGTTTTATCCTGGTTCACCCCTTAACAATGAGGCTACGTCCAGTCCTTGGCAGCACCAAGTTTTCTCACTATAACTGATTTAGGTTATAGGACAGACAAGTATTATTTTCACACCTAGCCTCTTCAGGCTCCAGACGAGTATTGTTTTCACACCTAGCCTCTCCAGGCTCAGACGGGTTTGTTTGAGAGAAGTTGTAAAAAGATTACAATTTGCAAGTCTTTCACAAGCACTCAGACGAGTGTATTAAATGTGAAGTTCTAAAAGACTGCGTATTAACTTCAAATGATTGAAGAATAAATAATGAAAGAATGAAGATATAAATGCACAGAGTAATTGCTCTTTTGATTGCTTTTCGTTCTCTTGTGTCTGTGGAATCTTCAAAGTCTTCTTCATTAAATAGGCTTCAAAAATTTAAAGCCGTTGGATACAAAGTCTGAAGTCTTTGGCTTCTTGCAGATCTTCAATAAATGCAATAGAGTCGTTCTGATCAGCCATTAAAGCATAGGGAACTTCGCTTGTTCTCTTTCATCAGAGTGATGCAGACTTCTGATATACCTTTGTTCTCAGCAGGTCTTTATACGTGCTTTTTGTTTGCAGAGGGAAGACTTTCCCTTTTGGTGTAAGATGCAGTTGTGTTCAGGCAAAGCACTTTGTTGAAGTTCTTTATCAGGGTCGAGACAGCTTTCATCCAATGTATTCTTTAACGTTAGTCTTTAGACGGATGAGTAGCTTCATTAGACGGGTTGACTCTTCAACGAGGAGATGACGTCAGTTGCAAAGTCTTTTAGACGGGTGAGTCTTCTTTTGATCAGACGGTTGAAGACTTCATTAGATGAGTGAACTTCTCTTGATTCAGACGAGTGAACCTTATCTTGGTTCAGACGAGTGAACTTAGCTAGCTCAGACGAGTGAACCTTATCTTGGTTCAGACGTGTGAACTTAAGCTAGTTCAGACGTGTGAACAGTTCATATAGACGCTTAATGTTATAATCTGCACACTAAGTAGACGAGTTAAATACCACAGACGGGTTCAATTAAATCATTGAATAACTGTTTTAATCTCATCAAAACTAAGGTAAATGCACATCAGACATTTGGAGACTCAACAAGACGAAATTTTTAAAGAGACTTAATATTATATAAGTCATCAATTCTCATGTATATTAATTTTCTAGGTTTTTTTAGCCACAAAACATTTATCATTTATCATTTATCAAAGTTTTATAATCAAGCAATTCTAACATTTCACTCTCATTAGATAAGATGGCAAATTCATTCAATCTATCATGTAACAGTTGCATTCATATTTCCCAATTGTTAATTATGCAGATTATATCCAATGACAATTAACTATAACACTCTATGTACCCGAGAGAGTAATAAAAGCAATAAGGCATAAAGGAGAGACCTTGAAAGTTGAAACGTAACTAATGTTGCGCCTTGCATATTGTACTAACTGTGATTGACTTTCGATCTCAATAACACATACACTGTACGCGGAATGAGGCCTCGTTACTCAACTACTTGCCAAGCCAATTGTCATCAATATATTTAATAAAAAGTTAAAAAAAGGAGGCTAAGGCGGGCTTAATGGCCTTGCACTGGACAGGACGCTGAGATTTCAAAATTGAGTTTTGTTTTTTTCAATAAAGATTTTTTTTCATACACATATCAGTAAATCGAATCTTTAATAACATATTTAAGTAAGAAACTCAGTTATGTATCAATTATGTTAAGTGTTGCTAGTAGATAAATAACATATTGAAACAAATAAATTTGATAGCCACATCTTTTTTCATATCTTTACATAGCATATTTGCTTTACCTCGTAATAATAATAAAATATATACCTTAAAAACATACTTAGTGCTTGTTTGGGAATGCTGGATTTTTTCCATTTCAGCTGTTTTTTGGCTAAAAAGCTGTTTCATACATAATCTATCATGTTTGGCAATTAGCTTAAATTTATAAAAAAGCTTTTTTTGGGGAAAAAAAGCTGTTTTATGTCATCTAATTTGTTTTAGCTTAAGATTGTTATGATTTGATTATTTTTTATTCTCAAAACTCTTTTCCCTATTTATCCCTACAAAACTAACTTCCAAATAAATATTATTAAATTATACAAATAACTTCATACCCTTTTTCGTAATTTACTATGTAAAAAGCGATTTTTTTAGACCATCCAAACGAAAAAGATTATCTTGAAATCGCTTTTCAGCAAACAGACCCAAACAAAAATAGATTCTGATTATAATCGATTATCACAATAATCGATTATTCATAAATCGATTATCAGCATAATCTTTTTTTTCCAGCTTTCCCAAACACACCCTTATTGTGATTTTCCTTCGTCAACCCTTCACGTCCGCGTATCATCACACAAGAGGCCAACACCTACAGCATCACCTCGTGTACCTATGCGGCATCTTCCATCACATCACACCACGCCACACCACCACCCTCTCTTCTCTTCTCTTTCGCAACGCACTTCTCCATCGCCACCACCTTTTCCAACCTCAAAAATGAAATAAAATAACGCATAAATTTTCCTTTTCATTCATATATTACATATATTATATATATTATTCACGTAAACCCACCCATCAATGAAATCCGACAAAGCAACCTTTGGTGCCCTCTTGAAGGGTACCTGTACCCGACCCTCATGGGCCTTTCTCTTTCTCCTCTTCACTCTCATAACCGTCCTTTCCCTTCAGATTCCCACCACCTCCCTCTTCCCCACTTGGGCCCTTTCCTCTCAACCCGAACCCGAACCCGGACCGATAACCTGCTCCGACTTCTTCCGGGTCGTTCCTAAAAGGAAGATCGTTATGTCGATCGAGGAGTTCGGTGGCGTTGGTGACGGGAAAACTTCGAATACCGAATCGTTTCGAAGGGCGATTCGGTACATGCAGAGTTTTCGGGATCGAGGTGGGTCCCAGTTGAATATCCCCAAAGGAACCTGGCTCACCGGTAGTTTTAATCTCACCAGTGATTTCACCCTTTTTCTTCAACACGGTGCTCTCATTCTCGCCTCTCAGGTTCTTTACCTCCTTTTTCATTCCATTCCATCTCTTCTCTTATTAAATTATATATTCCATTCCATAATATGATTAATTTATGTATTTATTATTCTCTATTTTGCAATTTTAATTTTTACATGTTTCAATTAGATTATTTTCTGTTCATGAAAATTTATAATCAAAATGGTAATATATATCTTTCTATGTTTTCATGTATTAATTATTTTGTGTATTGCTTTATAAATTAGTCGTTTTAAATTTAGTTTTATCTCATGATTATGTAACGTAGTAGTCATGATATTCTTGCTCATAAAGTTTGGGGTATAGCTGGCTTGAAGAGCTACATGAATATATTTCAAATTTTTTAGCTGTTCATGTTTTAAAAAATACATAAATTAGCATTTTTTACATTAAAAAAGACTGTTATTGGAAGGAGTACCCAGCTGTAACTTGGGTTATGCATGTGACCAGATTTGGTTTTTTTTTTTTTTTTTGGTATTCAGATTTCTTTCTTTCGTTTAATGGCAAAAACAAAATTTGAAATAAAGTACAGGATTTAATTAGTATGTATTGTTAGTATAAAATTTTTTTATATTGTCAATTAATCATAAATTGACATATTATTAAAAATGTCTGGCTCTTATCCTAAATACATTAAAAATTATTTATATCATGATTTGTGATTGATTGACAGTATAAAAATCGTCGGGACAGGAGTGTATCAAAATCAATCTCTTTTAAAATTTGCTTTTTTTTCGGGGTCAAGAAAGTTGTTTTTGTTGGTCAAGAAGTTGCTTTTTTGACTTATTTAGCAACGTAGGGTAGATTAGCAACCAACCAAATAATGCCTGTTTAATACCTGAGTGATTTTTGTTTATTCTGTCTTAAACTTTTTGCTAATTACTATAGTTCTGGCAATTTGATTAAAGTACGGTTTATTTATTAGTTTAAAGTTTGAATTCATAGGATCCAAAAGAGTGGCCTATAATTGAACCGTTGCCATCTTATGGAAGAGGTAGAGAGAGGTTAGGAGGAAGACATATTAGCCTTATACATGGAAATGGCATCCGCAATGTTGTCATCACAGGTACAACTTTGTGACCTTTTTCCTTTCATTCAAAATTCCTTTGGTATAATAACATCAAATTAATCCACGACAGAGAAAGGGAAATTTTATTAATTTATTTTTTTGGTGAACGGAGATTTTATTATTTTGGGTTTGAACAATGCATGTTAGTCTAAGTAATAAAGAACTTGATTCCGTTTAAACAAAATCTCAGATTCGAGTCTTGTGAATAAAAAAAATAAGGATTGCGAGAATTTTGTCTTCTTAAATAAGTTTTCCTGACTCTACTCAAATTAGTCGAAGTTCAACCTAATTTTCGGATATGGAGGGTTTTAGATCAAAAATGTAGATTTTGAAGGCCAAATATCAATTGGGGTTATTATATTACAGATATAAGGGCTTAAAGACCATTCTGTCCTTTTTTTATATATTGAATTGTACCTGATTTCCGAGTCAATAAACCATGCTTACGCAGCATGTTAGACATTTTCAAAAGTCTGACAGCTATAAGTAGGTATGGGCTTCAAAGCTTGATTAAAGAAGAAGCAAAAAATTAATCGAAACCTTGGTGTGCACTTTCAATTATTACTTTTATTATACTACTACTTTTAAAAAATTAATAGAGATAAATGATAAAATAAAATTAAGGAGAATTTGATAATTGCACATCTAAAAGTCAATTTGAATGATATAATTCAAATAATATTCATTTTATCAAATTTATTTTTAATAATAAAGTATTCAAACAAAAATCAATTACTACAATCTCACTTTAAATCGAAATCTGGTATGCAAAACTCAGAGCCGTTTGCTTTGTTTTCTGTTTTCATTAATAATTGCAAAAATGACATTTTATTTTCATTTTGTTTCCTATTTTCAAATATTTGTACAGAAAATCGTAAAAACAAGATTTCATTGTTTTCACTATTTTCCTGTACAAATATTTAAAAACATGAAACATAAAGCAATTATTAATAAAAATAAGAAATAAAAACAGAAATCTGCAAATAAAGCAAATGGGCCCCACAGATTTGTAAATAGGTTCCCAAATACACCTTAACTATTATTTTACAAAATTTTAACGAATTGAGCTATTCCATATTTCCATTATCAAGGGAGAAAAAACTAAGAAATTTAGGACGCGCCTGTTAAAAAGTCATATATATTTTTTAGTTCACATATATGGGCAATTTATTAGTTAATTGGTTTTGTAGGACAAAATGGGACAGTTGATGGTCAAGGGAAGATGTGGTGGGAACTTTGGTGGAACCGAACATTGGAACACACAAGAGGCCACCTCCTTGAGCTAATGAACTCGGATAATGTTCTCATAGAAAACCTCACCTTTCGAAATTCTCCATTTTGGACCATCCATCCTGTTTACTGCAGGTTTGATCTTGTCAGCTATTTATCTCTTCTATTAGTGGCATTGTAAGACTTTAGATGCAGCTATTATTTTGTCAAAGGATTAGGAGTATTTTTAGAACACACTCTCATCAGCTCTAGTGATTTTTTGGAAAAAATGAACCCGTAAACCGGTTCAATTTATTGGGGGTCTTCTTATATTATGCACAGTTGTATCCTGTCTAATTTTAGGTGTTGGGTACATGTTGTAATAAGCTCAATTTAAGTACACAATTTTAAAATTAACATTAATTATGTTTTTTTTCTTCTTAGCTTTTGTAACAAACACTTGACATTTAATAAACAGTTGTGTTTTGTTTCAGTAATGTTGTGATCAAAGGGATGACAATCTTGGCTCCTCTTAATGCCCCCAATACCGATGGCATAGACCCAGGTTTGTCCTTAGTTACTATTTATCCTCATTTTTTGCATTCTGTTATCCTGCTTGGGTTTGGGATTTTTATGCACAAAATCAAGTGGAAAAATGATAAGACATAAGTCACACTGTGGTCTCTTACTAGTGAATTTTCTTTCTGATGACACAGACTCAAGTACTAATGTATGTATTGAAGATAACTACATAGAAAGTGGAGATGATCTTGTAGCCATTAAGAGTGGTTGGGATCAATATGGAATCAACATGGCCCATCCTAGCACAAATATCATAGTGAGGAGAGTTTCAGGCACTACCCCAACTTGTTCTGGAGTAGGAATAGGTAGTGAGATGTCTGGAGGAATTTCTAATATTACAATTGAGAATTTGCATGTGTGGGATTCTGCTGCTGGTGTTCGCATAAAATCTGATACAGGCAGAGGGGGCTATGTAGAAAATGTTAGTATAAGTGATATAAGAATGGAGAGAGTCAAGATACCCATTAGGTTCAGTAGAGGCTCAAATGACCATCCTGATGATGGGTGGGATCCAAAAGCTGTTCCTAGATTTAAAAACATTTCTATCAGTAATGTGTTCAGTGTAAATTCAACAAAAGCCCCAGTTTTGGATGGTATAGAAGGTTCATCATTTGAAGGGTTGTGCTTCAAAAATATTACTATGCTTGGTGTAACCTCATCTACAACATGGCATTGTGAATATGTGTCTGGTTTTGCCACTGAGGTTTTCCCTGTTCCATGTCCTGAGTTGCTGAACAATGACAATTCATCCTGGTGTTCACCTTCCTGATTTACTGTGATGGTTCGAAAAATCGAAAAACCAGGGCTTTGCTCACATTACTTGATTAAGCAGTTTGAGTCTTGCTTAAGCAGATTATCTGGGGATGCACAAAAAATAAGCAGGACTGAATTGGGCTTGTGAAACCTAAATTTATGTGACATTTTCCTACCTGGGCTGGCCGATCGGTTTCAGGTTTGTGATTGGAACGTGCAGAGTGGTACCATTTGATTGATATCATGCCCCCCTCTCTAGCCATGGTTGGTGGTGGCTATAGAACGTGGAGTTGCACCTTGGTTTGCTTAACGGTGTAACCATTTGATCAGTTTATTCATGGGAGAGAGAATAGAGTAGAATATAGTGAACTAAATAACGTTGAGAACAATTTTGGATCAGAATAAATCAATTTTAATAAAAAAAAATTCATGCCAAAATTATTAATTTGTTATTAGCCTAGATCACATGATTCGTGTTGTTTTTGCGATTAGCATAGCTATTGACAGGCACGAACTTTGCTTCACAATGTATATAAGATCAGGAAATTATGATACAATTTATTATTTGCACGTACATGTGTCGATGGTTTTTTTTTTTTTGAAATAAGAGTGTCTTCCCGTCTACCGTCGAAAATTAATCCTTTTCGAGACGAAGATATTACGAAGTTGGGTACAACTTTTATCAATAAAATATTTTTCATACATACGGCAAGAATCGACCTTTGACTGCATGCTAGGGCCGTGTAAGAATTTTGGGGCTTTAGAGCATCTTCAATGGCAAAATTTTAAGGAATCCATTTTAAGTTTTTAAGTGGGTCCATGTATATCAACTCAAATTTATGACATCCACTCAATTTTCACTCAAATGGGGGTTTCTATTATCAAGTTCCTTAACTTCTCTCTCCCTTCAACATCCCATATTTTCTCTCTCATCTTTACACTATCAAATGTAAAAAAAAATAATATTGAAATGTTATGGAACTCTCTTTTTAAGTTCCTTAGATAAGAAACCCATTTTAAATTTAAGGAACCCAAAAACCATAGATGACATATTATAATAACATTTTATTCTTAAGGAACCCCTATGGAACTTCCACTAAAGATGCTCCTAGGCAAAAATTTTAAAGAGACTTAATATTATATAAATTATCAAACCAGATTCATACTTTCTATTTGACATTTTCTATTACTACAAAGTATAAGAACAAAATAAAATAAAAAACAACAATAAAGAAATATAAATAAAACAATTTTGCAAAGTAAATAAAAAATAATGAAATAATAGATCCTAGAAATGAAAAGAATTGCACATTGATATTATCTATTGCAAGTTTGCAACAATTTAATATCAATTACTTGCTTTCAGCCTTTCACAATTCACGTCAAGTCTTCAATAGAATATGAATAAAGGAGAAAAAAAGAGAAAAAATGATATAGCTCAAACAAATTGAAGTGAAAATATTAAAATTTTATATAGATAGTAAAATAATGGTTAAATTTTGGACATATAAAAAGTAATTAAATCTTAATTAATTACCTCCAACGGCTATTTTATCCTTTTGCACAGTTGTGTTTCTATTTTTCAATTGTTAATTATGCGAATTACCTTCAATGGCAATTAATTATGGCAGTATACACGAAAGAGTAATAAAGACATAAAGGCGGAACCTTGAAAGTTGAAACGTAACTAATGTTACGCCTTGCAAATTGCATTACCTATGATTGATTTTCTATCTCAATAACGCATACATTATACGCAAAAGGCATTGTATGCAGAATTAGCCAACGTTCATTTTAAGCTCGAACAGTTGAAGACTTTTTTAGCTCTTTCGCTTTCTCAAGCTTAGAGCTTTGGGGACTTGTATACTATCCGAGAATATAAGGTCGATTAATCCGAGCATTGTGGGGCCGAGATGTCCTTATCTCAGCAAATGTCTTTATCTTGGCTGAGAGGGTGGAGTTCTCAACCAAGTGTAGCTCAGAAGATTCGTTCCTTTATTATCAATGATCATAACTGCTATGTTAAGTCTTCTGAATGTCTCTCCCTCCACATAATATCACCATCATTGCTCAGTATAGCTGGGTTGAGTAGCAGTTAGAAGGAGGAAAAGTCAGGCTATAACAAGGGAAGAAACAAGCTAGAAAGGGCTAATTTCATTCTACGCTGCTTGAAATTAGTTAAAGGTAAGATTAGTCTCAGGCGGCGAAGGTTAAGGAACATATTCCTACTCAAATTCAGATATATGGTTTTTAGACAGAACATTCTATAACTTACATCTTATTACAAATAGATCTGGAAGAGAAATAATTTTACAAGAAAATGAGTTTCCAATTGGGTCAAACTCACTAACTCAGAGCAGTTTCAATTTGGGTATTAATTTTCAAAGCTACTATTTTCAAAAGGCGAAATTCCCTTTCAAATTATGAAATAGCATCATATTTTGCTTCCTAGTCAAGAAAAAACACTTGTATATCATGGCTTTGTACCTTATCTTACTACCGTAACAAAACATATTTTTTCACATCCCTTAGCGAGATAGTCAAATTTGTGATATGGAAACAATTACCGATAACTCATAGTTATCATCAAGATGAGAATTTTCTCCTTTGTGGGCATCCCAGTGGGGACTGCTCCATTTGAGGTCCTTCGGGCGGGGAATATTTCCCTACGGGGACGGGGATGGGGGAGAAAATCCACCAGAAGGAAATTTGGGGACGGGGACATGGACCATACTCCCCATCCCGCGGGGTCCCCATCCTCGAAAATGGGGTGTAGAAAAGGGGTATTAAATGCCTTCCATGATGCTGTCAACAACAAGGTGGAGCTGAAGGGATTTAATGCAATCTAAAGGAGGATTGCATTGACGGAAATATGAGTATTGATGATGAGGAAGTTAGGGTTAGGGTTTTTACTAGTTGTCTTTTCGGGTCGCCGCGGGGATACACAGGGAGGCGGGAAAACGGAGATGGGGAAGAAATACTTCTCATGGCAGGGATTGGGGACGGAGACAGAGAGGAACATAGGGGATGGGGACAGAGAGTGAGAGGGAGCACCCCGCCCCGTTGTCATCCCTGGTTACCATTTAGCTATTGACCGTTGTTAAAATATAGGCAAAATAGGTTGATTGGTCCTATACGTTTATTTAATTTTTCACATTGATCCCATAAGTTTTTTATTTTTCAAATTGGTCATACACGTTATATTTCGTTTTCACGTTAGTCATTTCCGTCAATTTCGACCTTACGACGTCAGATCAAAAGCCACGTGTCACACTAATATCATGGCCACGTCAGCTCAAAACTAACGGCGTTAAGTCGAAATTGACGGAAAGGACTAACGTGGAAACAGAATATAACGTGTAGGACCAATATGAAAAATAAAAAACTTATGGGACCGATGTGAAAAATTAAATAAACGTATAGGATCAATCAACTTATTTTGCCTAAAATATATGATAAATTAAGCATCATCAATATGCTTTAAAATTAACCATCTAGATGTATATTTTGTATATCTCAAAAGGAATACATGTAGTTTTGAGATAACTAATTAACATTACTTCATATCTATATAATTTTTTTATCATCTAACTATAATTTATCTCTCCTCAATTTTTTCACATATGCATTGTGGTTATGCCACTTAATTTTAATACAAGAGATGTGAGTCATGAGGGGAATGGATTCTCTTCCATTATTTTTTCTCAAGTTTTTAATCTCCACCCTTAATCAACTCTCACTCATTTTTTTCATATTCCAAAACTCTCATTCCTTTTGTCTTTTAAGGGTGAGATCCCCAACATTATTCTCTCATGTTGAGAGGATCTTGATCTGAGTCATGAGTGATATGAAAATAAGCATTTTCCCTAACCAAATTAAAGAAAGAGGAAGATACAAACCATCTATGGAAGTAGGACTCCCAAGACAAACTTCTTTGCTTTCAACTTGTCTTTGATAATTAGAAATTAGAAATACCAACAATACAATTTTTCTACACTCTTTGTTGTTAGGTAAATTTTATATAGAACATACTAAATTATATGGATTCATTCTCTATTTAGTAGATCTCACATAAAACTCATTCAATAACAAAGAATATATTGAAGAGAATGTTAAAAAGAATGTGTGGCTAACATCTCTTTTAATAATTCCAAGTTTCTAATCCTATCTCCTACAATTGACCACAAATCACTGAATCAGGTAGCAATATTCAATTAGTAATAGCTATCTCGCTAGTCCTTATTATCAACCCTCTATGCAAGAAGCCCTCTGCACTTACCCACTGTGTTGTTAGCTCCTGAATTAATCGATTTGTTTCATTATTACGTAATTATTTGTGAATTTTATCATCTATTTTTCTTTTTACCAGAAGATACATTTAAAATTGTAATATAAACAACAATATTAATCCTCATCTGTAATTTTCCTCAAATTTTCTGTGTAGTCATCGATAAAAGCCGGCAAACATGGACGACAAACAGGTAGCCAAGAAAATTCCATGCCAAAATCAACTCCCCAAATCAGAAGAGAGTCGAAACTCAAAAAAAAATCTCATATAAATATTACAAAAAATGTAATATAACAGCATTCATCAAGACAGAGCAAAAATTCTTTAACAAATCTAATATATGTCTACCACTAAAAAATAGATGCCAAATTTTGGGGTTGTCATGTGATGACTTATGGAGCAAATTGAAGGAGAAAAAGTAAACTTTTTACTACAACAAATTAAAGTTATTTTGAGTTCAACTACATTGGGAGAAGACAACCCCTTTAATAGATCTCAGTTTCCTCGCGGGATTAATCTCCGCTGTTACACTCGGAAACCCTGATTTAGACCAAAAAAAAAACAGAGGTCTTTAATTTAGTTATCATTTTCATTTTGTTTAGTAATACTTGATTTCCAAGGAACCAATTCTATTTGCTTTGTGAGTGATCATTTTTTCAGGGAAAAGTGACAGCTGAGCAGCTACCCAGCTTCCATTGTCTTCTAATCCTGAAGGGGCCAACTTCCATGCCCTATATGATGCATTGACATATGATCACCATTTTTCCTTCCTCAAAATACCGTAGAAAGTGATAGGAACCCAGTCTAACAATGTTCCAGAAAACCGGGAATTAACCCAGAAATTCCAACAAAAAAAAACTTATATGAGAAGTATACATACCATAGGTACTTCGAAGGACCTACAACCTCCCACTCCAAACCTTTCCTTACAAAACCAAATGCCCCTTCCCTTTCTCATCCTTGAAAATTGAAGACCTCCCACTAACAACCTGCCACGTGGCCAGGTGGTTACACTTGGAATTCCTTGCTGCTTCATGCTCTCCCCTCTACCCATTTGATTGCAAGGAAAGATTCTCTACTTCCCTTCTACCACTCTTAAAAGTTTTGTAATGTGTGCATATCTATAAGTAATGTTAGTGTCTCAAGATCAGTTTCAAGCAAAGTTGATTCATTCAGTTTTCTGTTGTAAGAGTTAGTTATTGATCACAACTAATTCCACTTGGTTGAAAGCTTTTTGACAATCAGGTTTGTTAGCTTGATGGTCGGTTATTCTAATCTATATATAACTTGGAGTCGACTCATAGAAGGGACACGGGATAATTTTTGAGACTATAATCTTCTTGATTCACCTTGTGATATAGAGAGAGGAGAGAGATCAATGTGTGTGAAAATAGAGTAGTTGTGACTTGGCAATTCTTGGTTGTAATCGGGACTAAGAGGAACAAAAGGGCCAAGTGTGTGTGAATTCTATTTGTAAAACTCTTGATCGTGATTGCAGAATGAAGCAAACTACTCTCCCCCATGGATGTAGGCTACATTAACCAAACCATGTAAATCTTGGTGTTCTTCTTGCTTAGCTTTATCATTTCTTTTTTATTTTCATTACTATTAGTTTGCACTGTATTGTTTCTGTTCTGTTGGTTTTCTTGGTCTATTGGTTTGGTTGCAACTCACGTAAACTCTTACAAGAAAGATTTGGAAGAAATGAGATAATGACCGTAGAAACTAATTACAAGCTGTGCATAATATATAACCCCCCAAAAAGAAAAAGGAAAAAAGAGGTACAGACACCAAGAACTCTTCCAAAACACTGCTTTGATCTATCAACTAGGAAAATCCATAGCATTGTACTAATTCAGTGACAGAATACATGGTCAAGTGTTTTAGTAATTAACATCCATTCACGTGCCATGAAAGAAGATAAATGGTAATTACAGCTTCAAAATATTTCTTGTATCATGAGCTCAGAGGTGCCATACAACTAGCTCCAGCCTGTTAAACCTAACCTATCAGCAAGATTGTACATAACCAATTGATCCCAAACAGGCCCGAAGAGGCGTTCCCCTCCAAGGGCAAATGTCAGAGCCCAAGAACAGAGAAGAGCCGTGAATACAGTAAACCCAATTGCTGAACCAACAACATCTGCACACAAGGATGTCCAATAAATTAAATCAACTGGAAAAAAGGAAAGTAGCTCTCAAAATATTAAAGAAATTAAAGAAATTCATTATATTTTAGCAACTGAATTTACTCAAAAATGGCAATAGATTCAACAGTCCAGTCATAACTACCAAGACTCGGACCACCCTCCAGACATGAAGCCACGCAGCTTTCTCAATTCAATCTAATTGAAACCAATTACTAGCACCAAGTCACTAACTTACCATTTATCAACTTCAGACAAAAAAGGGCATAAGTCCCAATACTCAATACATTAGTTTCAATCCCCCCGGACGCCCCTTTTTCTATTTTGGGCGAGCTGATAAACCTGACACTTGAAGCAAATAATGGATAATAAGCCATAAGGAATGGAGAAGAGAAGGAACACACATGTCTCTATCCTCTACAGGCAGAATTCAATAGCCACTGTACACAAGAAATTCTGCCGTGCTTATAAAATAAGAATGATGCAAGATTTGTTCATATGGTTTAAAAGAAGTAGGATATTTTTTATCAGACAAATATGGAGCATGATGCAAAATGAAATTTTTTAGTGTATAAGTACTCAACATAACATTTTCCTCAGCTTCCAGAATGATTGTTAAGCAACTACCTTTGCAGCTTTACATTCCAGAATCCAAATTAGAAAGGGAAAAATCAAGATATAGTACACAACTTTTCTGCAGATACAATTTACCGCTGATAGGCCCTCTTATTAAGTCTATAGAAGGAGAATAAGAGAAGGGCAAGAAAATGATGGGCTCGAGGACAAGTCCAATAATCAGGGCCTAAGAGTGTATGGAAGAAGAAAACAATATGATAGGGGAAGGGAGACTGAAGTAGCTGGAGGGGAGAGAAATTCATAACATATCGGGCAAGTGGCAAGAGGAGAGTGGAAGGAAGATCCAGGAATAATGGGAGAAGGGAGGAATGTAATTACCTAAGGGAAAGGGGGTAATGGTTAGAAGGGATCACCATTTTGGTAATTGGGTGGTTGTCCACTCCCTGTTCATCTCCTCCATCCTCCTATCCAATGCTTCTCCTCTGCCTTCCATCCTCATTCCTCATTGATACCATGAAGCTCCCAGGACTGGGCTCTGATACCAAGTTGATAGAGACAGGATATATTTGTATTAAAATAGATGAGAATGGAGTTCTGCTCCTTACAGTAATGAGGAATTTAGAAATGAAGCTATAAACCAACCGCTGAAATCAGAGATGGAACTCTCTATTATAGCCAACCCAAAAAAACACATCAAAGATTGATGGAGGATATGATGCGGGAATTACGGGCTGGGTCTTCCCGTTTTCAATGAAGAGTTGAGGAGCGTGAAGAAAAGGTAGGGAGTACCGGAAGTAGGGGGAACCGGGAAGCAGATAGGAGGGAGGAAAGGATGAGGAGAGTTGAGGCACCTTACATCACTGGAGACAACCTTTATGGATGGATTATGGATATATATAGAGCGGAGCGATACTTTGAAATCAACCAAGTCCCAGAGGAAGAAATGGCGGTGGCGGCCTCAATCTGTTTGGAAGGGAAGGCATTAAATTGGTTCCAATGGTGGGAGGCAAGGATGGAGAGGTTGATGTGGCTCACTTTCAAACGAGCGTTACTGGGAAGGTTCCAATGTTCATCAGAGAACCCATATGAAGTGTTGATGGGTCTACGTCAAACCAAAACGGTGGTAGAGTACATGGAGCTATTTGAGCTGATCTCAGCGCTTCTCTAACATGCCGACAAGGAAGTACTGAAGGGAGCGTTTACGACAAAGCTTAAGGATGAGGTCCAAGCGGAAGTATGGTTGCACAACTTGGGTGATTTGGGGACGTTGATGAAGTTAGCACTTAGCACAAAGAGTAGAGGACATGAATCGAGTTTTGGGCAAGGTTGGAGAGGCAACACCCAAACGGGTTGGACCCGTTTCATATAAGCCTGCTTTGGGAAATAGGTGGGCTGAAAACTATGACCCGTTCGAAGGAGAGGAGGCTATCAGTGAAAACAGAGGAGGATCTGGGGCAAGAGTAGTGACTCCCAACAATTCAGATCGGGCGGAGAAAGCAGGAGCTTCTAGGTCGCTAGCTCATGGTTTTGAAGGGAATTGCAGTGGAGGAAATCAGAGGAAAGCTGGCGAAGGAAGAGATGCAAGATAAGATGAGAAGACGGGTGTGTTCCCAGTGTGACGAGAGATTCTTTCCTGGTCATGTGTGCAGAAACAAGCAGCTACATGTTCTCATTTTAGGGAGGAAGAGGAAATAGAGGAAGAAAGGAATCGAGGGGAAGAAATGGAGGAGGCAGAGAGGAGAACGATGCAATTAAACATGAGCAGTGTGGCAGGAGTTACTTCAAGGAGATCTCTGAAATTATGGGGAACGATTACGGGGAAGAAGGTAATTGTTTTGGTGGAATCCGAGGCTTCTCACAACTTTCTGTCCTGTAATTTGGTCAAGGCATTGGGGATTAAACCAAAAGCAACAACGGAATATGTAGTGGAAATGGGTGATGGTCACCGGGTCAGGAACCAGAGGGTGTGCCGACAGGTGGTGTTACAATTACCCAATATGAAGGTGGTACAGGATTTTTACCTGTTTGAGTTAGGAAGGGTGGATTTGGTTCTTGGGTACGAATGGTGGGCAGCGCTTGGAGAAATAAATGCAAACTTCAAAGAACATGTGATCAAGATGTGAATGGGGAGGTTGTGGAAATCCGGGGGTGACCCAGCTTTGTCTAGAACTGTAGCTTCGCTCAAGGCGATGATGGAGTTGAGAAATGAAAATGAAGCCTACTATATAGAGTTGGGGATAATGATTTATGCCATCAAGAGGTACCACATCAGGTAGATGGGTTAGATGAATTGTTGAGAGTATGCAGCTCTATTTCAGGAGTCTACTAAATTGCCTCCGCAGAGGTAGTGTGACCATGCCATAGTATTTAAAGAAGGTTCCTAAATACCTAACATTTGACCCTATCGCTATCCTCACAGCCAGAAGGAGGAGATTGGAAAATTTGTGAAAGACATGTTGACAGCAAGGATGATATGCCCCAGTGTAAGTCCTTTCTCTAGTCCTCTAATTTTGGTTAAGAAAAAAGATGGAAGCTGGCGTTTCTGTGTGGATTATAGGCCTCTTAACAGCATCACTGTACCCAATAGATTCCCCATCCCAGTTATAGAATTGGATGAGTTGTGGGGAGCAATTATCTTTTCCAAGTTGGATTTGAAATCAGGTTATCACTAGATACGGATGAGGGAGTGTGACATACACAAGACTGATTTTAAAATGCAAGAGGGGCATTATGAATATTTGGTTATGCCCTTTGGGTTGACCATTGCCCCTACCACCTTCCAGGCCTTGATGAACAACATATTTAGACCCTATTTGCGGAAGTTTATACTTGTGTTCTTTGATGATATACTGGTTTACAGTATAGAACAGCAAGAACATCTTAGACATTCGAGGATAGTGTTTGCATTGTTGAAAAGTCATTCCTCGTGGGGGAATTTTAAGAAATGCAGTTTTGGGGCATCTCAATTGGAGTATATGGGGCATTTTATATCAGCTGAAGGCATTAAGGCAGACCCCAGCAAGGTGGAAGTAATTAAAGAGTAGCCTGTTCCCAGGGATATTAGGAGTTTGAGGGTCTTTTTTTTTGGGATTAACGGGGTATTATATGCGTTTTGTGAGGAACTATGGAATGATTGCCAAGCTCCTTACGCTTTGAAGGGAAAAAAATACTTCAAATGGGGAGAAGAAGCATTTAATGCTTTTCAGGAGTTCAAGACTGCCATGGAGAATCTGCCTAACTTCAGCTTGCCCTTTGAGGTGGAAACAGATGCTTCAGGCATAAGCATTGGGGCATTACTCATGCAACAAGGAAAACCTTTGGCATTCATTAGTCAAGCACTTTTGTAGAGATCAAAGGTAATCTCTCTCTGAGAGAGGGTTGATGGCAATTGTGTTTGCTGTTCAGAAACGGAGGCAGTATTTGTTGGGGAATCGTTTCTTAATCAAAACAGACCAGAAGAGTTTGAAGCATTTATTAGAACAAAGGGTGTTGGATGGTGATCAGCAGAAATGGTTTCCAAATTATTAGCATATGATTTTGAGATACACTATAAACCTGGTAGTGAAAATAGGGTATCTGATGCCCTCTCACGTGTCATGGAATTTCAGGCTGTTTCAACAATCACCAATGCCAATTTGAGTGACATTTCGGAGGAAACATTAGAGGATGAGCAGCTCAAGAGCAATATTCAAGAATTGACACAGAATCCTAATTCACATTCCTCCTATTCATTATCTAAGGGATGTCTATGGCACAAAGGCAGATTGGTTCTTCCACCAAAATCTCATAAAGTTCCCCTCTTGCTAGCTGAGTTTCATTCTTCCCAATTTGGGGGGGGGGCATTCGGGAGTTGTGAGCCCTTAAAGAGGATTGCAGCAGCTTTTTATTGGAGTGGGATGAGACATTATATCAGGCCCTCAAACCAGCAGGATTGCTGCAACCTCTCCCAATTCCTAATTTCGTTTGGGAGGAGATATCTATAGATTCCATTGGGGGCCTCCTGAGGAAAAGATGCAATCTTGGTGGCTGTTGACAGATTGTCTAAATCAGCTCATCCCATTCCATTGAGCCATCCTTACTCAGCCAAGGATGTTGCAGAAGCTTTTATTAAGGAGGTAGTGCGCCTCTGTTAGGTACCCAGAAATAGAATAGGAAAACAGAAGATATTTGTATTGAGAATGATGAACAAGTCTGTTACCAAGATGATAACAGAGCTTGAATTACAGCAATGAAGATAGAAAGCAAAGAAAGAAAGATAAGGGGCAATTCAAGAGTGCCCTGCTCTCCCAAGAGTCTAGTCCCAATTCCAGCCTACCTCTCCCCCCTCCCATTCCTTCCCTATGTACCCATTTTACAACTGACTCCCACATATTCTAGGTCCCTATCAACACTCCCCTCCTCAAGATTCACCTTGAGGACACCTTGTCCTCAAGGTGAAGGCCTTGTGAATGATCTTGTAATTGCTGCCACAATCCACCAGGATCCCATTGCTTGAGGCATAATGGTCCAGTTCCCAAATCTTTGGCAGCCCCGCTTGCACTGCTAACTGCAGCAGGTCCTGAACCGTCCCTTGCATGAGCATGCTCCGCCCTAGCAATAATTGTTTCTATACATTCCTCCTCATCTGAAGAGTAAACAAGACCAACCAATGCAGGCAAGTACAATGAAGGGTCTATCATTGGAAGCAATTTGGATGCCTGCTCATGAATCACAATTTCTTTATCTCCAAGCCTCTCTAGCAATTTGTTGGCTATATCTTGCCAAGACGACAAAGGAAATAATTTTTGTGACTCTGATGATCTATGAATGACTTCTGGTATAACATCCATAGCCTTTCTTCTCTGTGAAATGTTTGCAGAAACCAGAGGCTTAAGAACTCCCATAAAACACTTACCAGTTTTGCTCATTGAGCCGTATTCTGATATCAGCATAGCAATAGCTCTAGATGTACCATCCCGCTCATCCAAAAGGTGGAGCAAAAAAAGTATCACAATATTAGCCTGGCTACTGTCAGTAAGTGTGTCTTCTTCTGAGTAATTTGGCTTGAAAATGATAGCCTTGAACATCGAAACAACCCCAACTATCACATCTTCATCAGTGCAATTAAGCTGGGGTACTAGAATGCTTGAGATATTCATCCCAAATCCCAACACTGTTCTTTCAAATCTCTTGCTGTCTAGACTTCCCAGTAGCAGGCATAAACAGTTCACAAAAAAATTTCTGGTCTCCAACCCACCATCCTCGTGGTCAATATGCCCATCAGAATGGTTGTCCATATAATAGTCATCAGTTTTAAGATTGAAAGACCCTTGATACCTTGTCTCAAGAAGTTGAGCCCCAGTAATTGGTTCGAAGTCCCCCTCATTCGGCTGACATTCTATTTTCATTCCCCTGATGGCTTTAAGTTTAACATGAGCTTCAATAACTAATAGGCCGTGTACAAGTGAGGTCAGGCCCCATTTCTAACCTTCTAGTTTCTGATTGTTTTTTTCTATTCCTTGGATGAGAAACATCTTCCCCTCTTGACTCAAGAATTCTAATCCTCCACTTATCTTGTTGGGCCTGGCCCATTAGGTTAAAAAAATTACCACTTCTTTGGAACCTCATTTTTTCCCTTCCCTTCATCAGTTTCTCCTTTCCCCTGTTGATGTCAGCCGCTCGTGGAAGTGGAAACTCGACCGGTGACGACCCAACCTCCACTGCTGTGAATGACCCACCCTCCTTCATGGACGCTCCCACTTCCAACGGTTCCGGTGGTTCTTGTGGCGGCGCGCGATCCCCTACGACCCTCGTCTCCACCCAACTACCTCGGCCACCACCCACACAGCGTCCGTCGTCACCATTGTGTAAGTCGCTGCCACCAACGTAGCGGTCGTCGTCACTTCTACTGTGGCCACCACCTATTCCCTGAAACCCATCGTTATCGACCCACTTTTCTGGCAACTCAAGTTCCTCCTCCCTTGCATGGCGGCGATTCACTATCTCGGAGACTATCTCTGACCTCGGGCCGTGATTTGTTATCTGTGTGGATCGACTTGCCCCCAACAACTCCTCCTCCTCCACGACCACCACCACCTTAATATCCGGAACCTTCACTCTTGCAAATTCCAGCACCTCCATTGTCTGGTAAGTGTTGATTTCCATCTCTGGTTGTGGTTCACAGTGGTCTGATTCTCCCCCACCATTCTGGTTCTCAATCTCCCGGCCTTCAACCTTGCTCTTGCTTTTTGGCTCCTCCGGTTCGAATTCGAAGTCATCATCCCCATCCAGTATCGGTAGAACGTCCCTGTACTCCGGCTTAAAGCGCCACAATAGTGCAACCGGGAACGTTTCCCAACTTGCCTGTGGATGGCGTGGACCCCACCAATGCCACCATTTGAGAGCACGACCTCTCAGTACCTTCACGGTCACCAACAACTTCTCCGCCTCCGGCGTCCCCCTTGCCTCAAAGTACTGTTGAATGCAAATAAACCACCCATAAGCATCCTCTTCTCCGTTAAACCCAGGGATCTCCATCTCTGGATTTCTCTTCAATGCGGCCGGATCGACTTTCCCTTCACTTCTTCGGCGACATGAACCATGGTCACGTCGAGATCGACATCTGGTGTTCCATGACGGTCTGGTATTCATCATTCCGGCTCCCGGGATCGAGAGCTTTGATACCAATGTTAGGTACCCAGAAATAGAATAGGAAAACAGAAGATATTTGTATTGAGAATGATGAACAAGTCTGTTACCAAGATGATAACAGAGCTTGAATTACAGTAATGAAGATAGAAAGCAAAGAAAGAAAGATAAGGGGCAATTCAAGAGTGCCCTGCTCTCCCAAGAGTCTAGTCCCAATTCCAGCCTACCTCTCCCCCCTCCCATTCCTTCCCTATGTACCCATTTTACAACTGACTCCCACACTCTCCTTACCCTCTCTGCTGCCAGCTCAGCAGTTAGTTGCATTGGGTCATAATCCCCTACATTGCACCTCTCTCTCTCCTCACGTACACTTTATTTATTCTAGGTCCCTATCAGCCTCCATGGATTTCCTCACTCAATAGTCTAGGACAAGGATAGGTTGTTCATGAGTTTGTTTTGGAAGGAATTATTAAAATTGTCAGGAACTAAGATAAAATTTAGCTCAGCTTATCATCCTCAGTCTGATGGTCAAACTGAGGTTACAAATCGCACCATTGAAACTTATCTTCGGTGCTTTGTAAGTGGTCATCCGAAACAATGGGTGCAGTGGCTGTCATGGGCTGTGTTTTGGTTTAATTCTTCATACAATGCTTCAATTCAAATGAGCTTTTTCAAGGCATTGTATGGGAGGCAGCCACCTTCTGTTATTAAGTATCAACGAGAGGGAACAGCAGTCGATGAAGTAGATCGACTGCAGTTGGAAAGGGATGCGATATTGGATGATCTTAAGTTAAATTTACAGAAGCCACAACAGAGGATGAAGGCACAAGCAGACAAGAAGAGGAAGGAACTTGAATTTCAGATTGGTCAAATGGTGTAATTGAAGGCTCGGCCCTATAGGTTGAAGTCCTTGGCAAAACGTCCAAATGAGAATCTTAGCCCAAGATTCTATGGTCCATATGCAGTGCTGGAAAAGGTAGGACCAGTGGCATATCGATTGGATGTACCTTCTTATGCTAGGGTGCATCCAATCTTTCACGTCTCTCAGCAGAAAAGGGCGAGGACTGCTGCTATCCCTAGCCAGATTCCTTGACTGGAGACTAGGAATTACAATTTGCTCCTAAGGAAGTGCTAGCTGTACGCAAGTCGCTCGATTGGGCCAATCAAGTCCTTATCAAATGGACTAATTTGCCTGATTATGAGAACACATGGCAGGATTTTGATGACATCAACACACTCGTTCCGGAATTCCACCTTGAGGACAAGGTGGAACTGATTGGGAGGGTGCTGATAGGCCCTTTACGAAAGTCTAGAGAAGGAGAATAAGAAAGGGGCAAGAAAATGATGGGCTCGAGGATAAGCCCAATAATCAGGGCCTAAGAGTGTATGAAAGAAGAAAACAGTATGATAGGAGAAGGGAGACTGAAGTAGTTGGAGGAGAGAGAGAAATTCATAACAAATTGGACAAGTGGCGAGAGGAGAGTGGAGGGGAAGATCTGGGAATGATGGGAGAAGGGGGGAATGTAATTACTTAAGGGAAAGAGGGTAACGGATAGAGAGGATCATCATTTTGGTAATTGGGTGGTTTTGGGTTGGCTGTAACGAATTCCATCTCTCATTTCAGTCTTTGGTTTATAGCTTCATTTCTAAATTCCTCATTACTGTAAGGAGCAGAGCTCCATTCTCATCTAAACAACTTGCAACTAATTCAATCATGTTACACCAACAAGCAAAGATATCCCAAAAAGCATTGAAAGCAACTTGAGAGTTCACCGGTAAAACATACATTACTCAATACAGTCACATTGGGTTATCTGTAGCAACCCACCTGCATATACCATTGTTTGATTAAGTCTTAGCACCTAGCATTAATGACAATATTTTATCTTATTCTTTATCTTTTTTAAAAAAATAAAAAAGAAAAACTAACATAGTGTTTGGTTGGAGGGAAATGAAAGGGAGAGGAGGGATTTTTTTAAATCTTTCATGTTTGGTTCAACTTTTTGGAAGGGAGCAAGATCCCTCCTCACTCAAGTTTGGTTCCCCTCCAATATTGGAGGATTTGGAGGGGCGGGGAGGGATTTTAAAACATTTTACATGCACGGACTAAAATATCCTCACTTGTTTATATTAAATCAAATAATTATAAAGGTGTACAAGTAAATTAATTTTAAAATCCCTCCCCTCCCCTCTTATACCAAACATGAAAAATGTTATTTTCCCTCTCATCCATTAAAATCCCTCTCATCCCCTCCTCTCAACCAAATACAATAGCTAATTAAAATCTGTCCCCTCCCCTCCTTTGAACCAAGTAATTTTTGCAATACTGTATCTATTCTCAACAACTTGGTTTGCAAGCAAGTGAGACTTTATTGAATGAGAAATGTTACCAAGACACTCTTTTCAACATACTCTCCAAGACACTTATTATTGTTATGGGATGAATTACATATAGGACCTACTAAATAGAATGGGTCCAGACTCCAATATAAAATTCATCCAATAACAACAACAAGTGTGTTGGAGAGTATGTTGAAAAGAACGCGTTGTAGCATTGCTTGTGAAAAGTGTGTATAACAAGCCAATCATGCATAGAACTTGTTGAGTCCACAACTTAATTAACCTAACTAACACTCTAACTATGGTAACAGAGAGGTAATTATTATTATCGATAAAAGATGAAAGAAATAATCGGCAGTCGGAATTGGAGGGTGAAGAAATGAAGAATGAATGGAAATGGAAATGGAAATGGAAATATACATACAGGGGCGAATGCGAGGGAAGGAATGGGAGTGGCGGAGAACGGGCCAGAAGTAGAAGCAATTGACGGCCCAAAGAAGAGGAAGAAGAGCGAAACCGAAGTTGTAGAACCTGCGAGCGTAGCTCACTGAATCTTCCTCCGTTAGACCCAGTGGCCCATCGATCGTTGGCCAAACCGGCACAGATGACGATAGCGGGTTAGGGTTAGGGTTAGGGTTGTTGCTGTGTTCCATCACCAGCACCACTCACGATACCACGCGATTCAACTCCTTTAGTTTAGTTTTAGTTAGATCGATCTATTGCAAGTTTTCAGTTGATCAATTGATTATTTGGTTGAACTATGGGCAGGGCCTGAATTTTGGGATTTTGGTGAAATTTTTAAAAATATTATTATTATATAAATTATCAATTTTTATATTAATCTTTTAGGATTTTGAGTTAAGAAATTATTTATTAAAATTTTATAATTGAATAATTTTAACATTTCATTCTTAATAAAATATGAAAATAGAAAAAAAAAAATAATTGAGGGCTAAAAAATTTGGAGTGAAAATATTAAAATTTTATAATATATATATATATATATATATATATATATATATATTTCTACATGAGTTAAAATGTTTGACTCTTATCCTAACCATCTCAAAATTCACCAATATCATGACTTCTGATTGGTTGGCAATGTAAAAAACTTTACACTGCTAGTGCATAGAAATTAAACTCATATATATAGTAAAATAACAGTTAAATTTTGGAAATATTAAAAATAGTTAATTCTTAACTAATTACCTCCAACAACTATTTTATCCTTTTGCATAATTGCATTCCCATTTCTCAATTGTTAACTATGTAGATTACCTCAAATGATAATTAACTATGACACTATACACGAAAGAGTAATAAGGCAATAAGATATAAATTTAGAACATTGAATGTTGAAACCTAATTAATATTATGTCTTGTGTATTGCATTATCTGTGATTGAATCTCAATAATGCACGTATTATACACAAAATTAGGCCTTATTATTCATTTTGTTAAACCAATTACTAAGAAGAAAAAAAGTGACGCCTAAGGCAATGGCCTTAATGGCCTTGCCTTCTACACGGCCCTGAATAGGGATGTTTACTCACCTTGGTTTCCTAAGAGCTAATAAAAAAATGGTTTATGACTTGGATTTAATTATTGCGTATGTAAGAAAAAATTATATTTTAAACCAAAAAAAGTTATATTATTAACTATAATGTTGTTATTTGAACATCAAAGGTTGACAACAAAAATAGACAACATTTTACATGGTTAATACGGTTCAAAAATGTGGTTAATGAAGTGTTGAGTTTGGTTAATGGATATACAAAGTGTCGTAACTCATTAACCATTCGTTGAACTTCATTAACCACGATTTTGAACGTTATTAACCATAATTTTCAAGTGTTCAAAATTTTGAACTTCACATTCATATTTGAACACCTGAAAATCGTGGTTAATAAAGTTCAAAATCATGGTTAATGAAGTTCAATGGATAGTTAATGAGTCGCAACACCTTGTATATTCATTAACCAAACTCAACATTTCATTAACCACATTTTTGGACTGCATTAACCATATAAAATGTTATCGATTTTTGTTGTCAAATTTTTTATGTTCAAAAAACATTTCTCTATTAACTAATAATGAAGTTTAATAATTTGATTTGTTTTTTCTTTTTAGAAAAGGTTTACTGAATGAAACTCACCATTCCTCTCATCCTTCTTCTAAGTAGATCTGGGGTAATTGAATGGATACATAAATTGAATTCATGAAATTGAAATGACTGCAAAGATCCATTTCCAAGCATACGAACAACATGGTTAATAAATATACAAATCATGATTAATGATGTCATGTGGGTATTTGACAAGTTTGTTCATACTGTTGGAATTATGGTTAATAATGTACAAAATGTGGTTAATGTTATCAAAAATTGTGTGTACAAATAACATGATCATTTAAAAAAAATCAAGAGAACAACTAAATTAGAACCTCAATAGTCCTGTACTAAGTTATCATTAGAATGGCAGAAATCACATTTTTCCTTTTTTGGTCTTTGACCATATATCCTTTACAAGAAATATAATAAAATTTTCTCTTAGATACTATCACAATCTCCTAACATTTCATATCTGCCTCAACAAAAAATAAATTAGAGCTTCAATGATCCTATACTACATTACCTTTAGCGGGCATTGGTAGAGATATTCCTTTTAGTTTCCCAATAATCCTAATATGGGAATCCTAAATTCCCATGTTTTGTATATGAAGAACTAGGGCTAAAAGGAACAAATCGGCCTTGGGGCTGGCAAAAGCCCCTTTTGAATGAAAAAAAAAAGTGTTTAAATAGAGAACTACGGTCACACAATTTGCACCAAATGCTTAGGTGGTAGAGAGCTATTTTATAGTTTGTTCGACGCCCAATGCTGGGAAACTTGCGATCAATGCCAGGGATGCAGTGAAGACACTCATTTTCTGATCTCTTGCTACCCATTTTTACATCTTCTCATACCCCCTTCTCATCCATATTTGATTCCTACAATGAAAACAAAGGAAATAAGACTAAATTGGACTGAAATGCATTAAAACAAAGCAAAAATGCATAACTACTTTAAGTTCAAAGCGAAATGATAAATAAGCAAAATTAGGGACTAAACAAGGTTTAAAGCTTGAATTTAGGAGTGAAATCTACTCAAAATGCCCCAATATTACTGATCTAACATATTGTCAGTATGTTTTTTAAAAAAACACATTCCTAGGAATGTTTTTTGGTTATGTTTCTCACAAAAACATTATCATGGGAGTGGGTGAGAATCCTACTTTTTTATGGATATGAGAAAGTTTTTGTTATTTAAAAAGACTATTATACTCTATTCTACAATGGACAATATTAATATTATGCTAAAATATATTTTAGTTTAGGAGAAAAGAAACTCGTTCTAAAATCAAGATATGAACAAATATTGGTCTACATTATTTTTCTAAATAATTTTAATTTTTATCATTTTTATAATATTTTTTATTTTTAATTAATCCATATACATGAGTATTTTTTTAAAAAATAATACTAAGATTCCCATGAAAGATGTCCTTGAACCAAACATGTGAATCAAATATTCTCCAGTGAAGTGGCACGTGAAGCACATGCGCCAAAACATGGACGCATGTGTGGCGGCGCGTGCAGTGGTCTTTGGCGGCGAGATTCCGAGTTCTGGGCAATCTCAAGATGGCGGTTTTGATGGTGGGGTTGGTGGTTTGAAAGGCAGCTGGTCGATGAGAAGAACAAGAAGAGGCAATAGACAGTGATGAGGTTACAAAGAAAAGGTATGTATGAGGAAAGGTCTGCAAATGAACAGGCCTACAATGAAGGCTAAGCACTCAAAGAAAATGGTTCAGCTATGAAGGCTGATACAGCGGAAACAGAGACTCCCAGATCAGGAGCTATGATACCATGTGAACTATTAAAAGACACAAGTATTTATGAATAGCTTGAGCAAATAATGCACTCAGCAGAAAATATATTTATACAGTCGATTTACATAAGAAATACCATGCTAAATACAAATTATAAGGTAAATAACTAGGCTAGAATAAATGTGGATGGTACATTGAATCTACTCTACTTCTATACAATGAATCTAACTATTTGGGAAGAGACGTCATAAATACTGCTATTTCCAACACAATCTATGCTAAACATACAGACGCAGCTGTTGTCAATGAAATATAAAACTACTTCAGACACTCTCATTTTACATGTCAAGACTTAACTAAAGTAGAAATCATCATCCTCATCAGGAAGAAAAGGGTAAACGGTATAAGGCTGATATCCAGCATCCTTCAAATGATCAACTAGCTTATTGTTTACTCGATATATCTCTGCAATCTGTTGATGGAACTTGTCCTTGGCCACGAACTCATGTCTCACATTCCTTAACTCAATCCAACTACAAGCTGCTTCTTTCTTCAAACCTCTCTCCTTCATTATTTCTCTAATCCTATTGGCATCATCCCATCTGCCAAATGCAGCATAAATGTTTGACAACATAACATATCTAGCCGTATTTTCAGGTTCTAACTCAAACAAAGCTTCTGCAGCCCTAATAGCAAGGTCCAAGTTACCGTGAACTCGACAAGCACCCAAGACTGCCCCCCACACTGCAATGTGATTCCTAATTCCATTAGGCGCTTTCTCAATTAAATCCATGGCTTCCTTGAGTCTGTTTTTCCTCCCAAGCAAATCAATCAATAAAGCATAGTGATCAGGTCTAGGCTTGACTCCATATTGCCTTTCCATCAAATCCAGCAATTCTAACCCTTCATCATCCAAACCTGCATGGCTACAAGCAGATAGAACACCAAGAAATGTCACATGATTGGGCTTTACTTTGGCTTCTATCATCCTTGTAAAGACAGTCAGTGATTCCTCCCCATAACCATTCTGTGCAAACCCAGTTATCAATGTATTCCAAGATACCACATCCCTCATAGGACTCATCTCAAACAAAGTTTCAGCTGATTTCTGATCTCCACACTTGCCATACATGTCAATCAAAGAATTTAATATATACACATTAAATAAGTTGTCGCTGTTGCTACTCCTGATAATTTGACCGTGGACCTGTTTACCTCTTTCTACAAGAGCCTCATCTGCACAAGCACCTAGAACACTAACAAAAGTTTGAGCACTAGGCCTAACACCCTCTTCCAGCATTTGCTGAAACAGATCTAAAGCTTCACTACAACGTCCGTTTCGCGCAAAACCTGTGATCAAAGCAGTCCAAGAAACAGTGTTCTGAAATGGCATTTCCTTAAAAACCCTGCAAGCCTCTTCCAATCTAGAAGCCTTTGTATAAGCCACAACCATTGATGTCCAAGACACCACATCTCTCATTGGCATAAAACAAAACACAGAAAATGACAACTTGGGTACGCTACATTTTCCATAGGCATCAATCAAAGCGTTGTTAAGAATCAGGTTCCACTCCATGCCAATTATAACTGCCACTCCATGAACCTGTTGCAACCATTTAAGATTACCCAAACAAGCACAGCTTCCAACTATGCTAACAAGTGTAAACTCATCCAACATCAAACCATCACAACCGTTTTGCATCACCCAAAAAAGCTTAACCGATTCTTTATGAAACCCGTGACGTGTGAAACCAGAGATAAGTGAGTTATAGCTTACAATGTTTCGTTGAGGCATTTTATCGAACAGTTTATAAGCATGTTTAGAGAGACCATTTTTCGAATAAAAAGAGAGAAGCATGTTCCACGAACGAGTGGTCTTGTTGGGAAGATCATCAAAAACCTTGTGGGCACTTTCTATGCAGCCGCACTTGGAATACAAATCGATGAGACCGTTGGTGAGAAAAGGGTAGAAGAAAAGTGCGGTTTTGATGAGGTGTGAGTGTACAACATTGCCAAGTTTCACGCTTTTCGTCGTGATACAGTTGGAAATCAAAGATGAGCAATTTTCAATAGAGGAACTGATATCATTGGGAAGCATGACCATGGTGCATTGGTGATTTGTTTAGGGTTTATGGGTATAAGTATGAGGTTCGGTTAATGGGACCAACACCTCCAAATTAAGGGTCTTTCGAGAATATTATGAAATGGGTTGACATGGATGGATTCGTGATCAAGGTGCGCGTCGAGTTCATGCTCAAATCATTAAGACCAAGATTAACTCAGAAATCTTCATCCGTTGATGTTTATGAACAATGCGGTTGTTTGATAGGATGCAACTGAGGAATGTAGTAACTGAAACCTCCATTTTCCATGGTTAGTTTGTGGACAAGCAAAAGTCACGAGATTGAAGTTTTCAAACAAGAAGTACTCATAAATAATTAGTTAGTAAATCCCCAATTTGATATCTAAATTGTAACGTCATAACAAATTAGTCTATGTATCAATTTTGATCCTAAAACTATAAGATGGTATCAACTTGCTATCCGTTGGAGGGACTGAATTCATTAACGTTTAAGGACTTCAGGGATGTTTTGGAATTTCACAAATGTCAAGTACTAAATTGATACGACCTTATAATTTCAAGAACTAAATTGAAGATTTACTTATAATTCGCTAAAATATAGTTTTCATCCTCTAATTTATATATTTTTGTTTTGAGTCGGTTCTTACATGAGATTTTTACCTTATACGGCTCTTTCAATTTTTTGAAAGTCGTTGGATCTTTTCTTCATTCGAGAATTTCTTTCTTCTTCCACTTTGTCCCAAAGAGTAACTATGACCAAACTTGTAAAAGTTCCTCCACGTTAGTCATTTCCATCAATTCCGTTAAAATGATATTATATTTCATCATTATTTCGTCGGAGACTCGCCGAATTCTACCATGGATGCTCATAGCGAGTTCTTGACAACGTGTTTCTTCATGCGATTTTCAATGTCTTTCACTTAGAAACTAATTCTGAATTCATCTTGGACAAAAGCCCCAATTTTTAATCATAATTTGATATGATTTTAACATACAAAGATGGCTCACGTGGGTATGAATCCTAAGCGTGACTTTCAACAACAAATTTTCTTTGTACAAATAATGAAACAACATGAATAACATCTCATAAAATTCGTAAAAACATGTCTTAAGAAAGCCCTAAGATTTTGGATTTCAACTTTTCAAAAAATCTCTGACTAAAAAAATGTGAATTTCTGTCACAGGAACTACGGTATAAGGGTGAAGCATGAATTTTTTTTATCCTCATTCATAGTTATGGATCTTCATAAGTATTGCATCGCAGACTGAGGTTTGTGACAAAAAAAAAAGACAGTTGTGGTGGGGGTGAAGATAAGAAGAGGAATAAAAGGATGGAAGTTCTGGCGAGTCTTCGATGAACTAATGGTGAAACGTAATACCGTTTTAACGGAATTGACTGAAATGATTAACCCTTGAAGTAACTTTTACAAGTTAGAGAATCGAATCGGAACGTTTATTAGTTAGAGAATCAATTCGAAACGAAAATAAATAAGTTAGAGCACCATAAATATATTTTATCCTAAACAAATTTTGTAAATCCTGACGCATGCATGTATTTTTGCCATCCATAGGCTGCACATGCCATGTCGCACTCACATGTAATATGTGTGATGGAATTAGAGCATAAATGTATAAAAAAAAATTATAAGATCAACTATAATCAAAAGGTTAAAATTTTAGAAATATAAGGTAATGTATGCGTGATGTGCGTGGATAATATTATTCTTTATAGAAAATTGCTACTTACACATTATCTTTTTACGTTAAAACAATATGGGCCAAGTTGTAATTATATGGTGAATGTAGAGATATGACGTAATGTGTTATGTGTTATATTATTTATTATTTATGTCTTTGCCTTGTCTAATTTATTTTTATGTTACATAAATTTAATACGCTCAAGTTAAGTGCCCTATGTCAACTATATCATTAACGAATAATCATCAATTTGGTCTCTAAAATTGGCACTATCAATCAATTTGGTTTCTAACATTACGAAAAAGCAAATTTGATCCTTGACTTTGACAATTTTTAATCAATTTAGTCTCTAAAGTTAGTGTATATTAGTTGAATCTAACGGAGTGTCTTACATAACACGTTAAGTGCCAGCTTAGCACCTACCTGACAAACTTCGATCAAAACGACATCGTTGAATCTTTGAAAAAAATAAAATAAACCTAAAGTAAAACGTTGCAACTTTACATGGACAAAGTAACTTATTGGACCAAATTTCAGGGATCAAATTGACGTTTTATTAAAACAAAAGACAAACAATGTTGCAGGTTTAGCTGAAAATCCCTCCTTCATTTTTCAAAAGGGTTGCCTCCATTGGTGCAAGAAGTTGCAGCTAAGGGCGTTTTGCTTCCTACCCACTTGTCTAGTTTTGATTTCAATATAAAATTTCTAAGGTGTTTTCCCATATCCATTCCCAGTTTTATTTTTGAATATTATAGTTATCCATTTCTAAGTTTCTATGGTTACCCATTTCTAAGTTTTTATAATTACCCATTATGTTTGCCTTCATGTTCTACTTACTGATTTCTTTGTTTTAATTAGTTTTTGACCTTTTGTAGTTGTTTATGGCTCATTGTTTGTGTTATGCCTCTTTGTTTTAATTAGTTTTTAACCTCCTAGAGGCTTGATTCCTAGAGTAGTCACTAAATATGAGGTGCAACAAAGGTCTGAACTACCTATTAAATTTGCAATGTCGTTTGTTTTTATCTTTCAATAAAACATCAATTAAATCCATAAATTTGATACAGTTTATCAATTTGGACGTTCTTGCAAAGCTACAACATTTGACTTTTGTGGATTTTGGCTTGAACTTCCTAACCGAATTCAGTTAGTTAGTTAGTTACGTAGCTCTTGTGCTAACCAACAAGTCAGCCTATATATAAGTTGTCTTATTGTAGTAGAAAGCACGAGAGAGAAGAAACAAATCTGTATCGGAGTGCTGTGAGTATCACCCGTTTGTAAGATTGATCAACCGTCTGTGCGCGATTGATCACCCATCTATAATACACATCTGTAACATTGTTCTTGAAGATAGTGAAACTTTACTCCCCTGCCCGTGGATGTAGCCAAGTTTGGTGAACCACGTAAATCTTTTGTGTCATTTGTGTGAGTGTGTGTGATATCTTTTTGGTGCTCTGTTCTACATTCGTTTATTTTGCGCTGCTTAAACATAACAAATTGGTATCAGAGCTTTTGGTTGGATCGTTTTTTCCGCGTCTGAAAACCACCATCTGCTTGCGGTGGGTTATCAAGATTCACGCAAGAACCATGGCTAGCACCATCAAGATCGAGAAGTTTAATGGCAGAAACAGTTTTAACCTCTGGCACATTAAGATGCACGCTCTGCTCAAGGAACAAGGAGTGTGGGTAGGGATGGCAATGGGTACTGGACCCGCTGGGTACCCGCAAAATTTACCCGCTATGGGTAGGGTAATTACCCGCAAAAATTAATGGGGATGGGTGCGGATACGGGTACTTTAGTACCCACCCCGCCACATACCGGCACTATATATATATATATATATATATTATATTTATTTTATATATACCTAATCTGATATATTCTGAAGTTTATTGTAATATTTACTTGATGTTTTGGAAATTGATTGTTGGATATTTTGTATTAAAACCTTTGCATTTCATGTTCACAAATTGATTATTAGATCCATGGATTGCATTTTTAGTTTGGAATGCAAGAGTTTACAAGAGTTTAGGCATTTTATTGTTTAATTAAAATTTCTCTTATTAAAGTGCGGGTAACGGATGTGGGTATGGATACTTAGGTACCCAGAGGGTAAGGGTACGGGTATTGAAGTTACTACCCACGAGGGTATAGGTTCGGGTACGGGTATTTTTTCAAAATGCGGGTACGGGGACTGGTACTATAGTACCCTACCCATATCCTACCCATTGTCATCCCTAAGTGTGGGCTCCTCTATCAGGTCAATCAGGCAAAGCTCCAAGGGATGTCACTTTGCAACAAGAGGAAAAGGCTCATTCTAAGAGCAACATATTAAAGTTAAATGACGTCATTTTGATTGGGATTTGTCAGGTAGGTGCCAAGCTGACACTCCAGGTGAGACACTACGTTAGATTTAACTGTCGCGCACTAATGTGAGAGACTAAGTTATCCGAGGTTATCAAAGTCATGAACAAAATTTGATTTTTCGTAATGTCAAGGAACAAATTGACGGATGATGTCAAGTTCAGGAACCAAATTAATGTTTTACTCTATCATTAACTAATGATCAACTATAATAATTAACTATTGATTATCATAACTAATGACATATTTATAGTACTTTATTGACAAATAACATCCAACTCAATGAAGTGAGTTCATACTTTATACAAATTTTCTCAAACATGTAAAGTAGACACTTTCCCTTCCCTAAAATTTGCTCTTTAGTTTGTGACTTGGTGCGATTTTATTTTTAATTATGATCCATTTGTCATGATTTTGCTTCAATCCTTGTGTTAAAATTGAAATTAAATTTATGTGGCTATACTTTATTTATGTCAAATGATTATACTTCGTACCTATAACATGATTATAAAAAAATGATTTTCATATATCTCGAAATCATTAAATACAAATTTATAGTAAAAATGAATTATGCAAAATCTCATCGAGCCAGTGCCTTTAATATTTGACTGGGATAGAAAGGGAACGGGTAAAAAGAGCAAGACAGAAATTGAGATTAGTTATCATCTGTCTTATGTGTTTTGTTGTTTAAAATAATAATAATAATAAAGAAACAAATAAGAATGATTAGTTATGACACATATTTTATAAATTTATTTTAACAAATTATTATACTTTAAAAATAAATTCACCACTAGGAGATCTCCCAACATTTCAGATATGCAACAGAATAACAAAATTAGAGCCTCAATCATTCTATTATATGTTACTCTTAGAACGGAAGTCACATTTTTTTTCTTTTGGTCTTTTAACTACATATTCCCACAAACATTATTTGAAATTGGCTCTTAGAAACTGTCCCGCCTAGAAAACCTCCCAACATTTCAAATATGCAATAAACATCTCAGCTCGCTTACCACTACATCCAACCCCAACCCTTACGGGTAGAATTACAGGAGTCACATTAACAAATTGATGTATCAAAATAAATAATTGCCAGCATACAAAGAAATAAAAAAGCTTATGCTTGACACTAAGACACATATACATGATGCTGATATACAAGAGCAAAAAATGTTTTTATCACCGAAATGTTTTGTTTTCTAAAATGGAAAAAGGAAAGAAAAAGTAGAGAAAGCATGACACATGCCTCAAAATACAAGATCAACTATTTCATTTCCATGAAAATTTTCATATTAAACAAACCTAATGTGATACATGGGAACGATGAAGTCACATGATACAAAATCAAACCAGAAAAGGTTAGTGCCATTTTTTTCTCCCAATGCGAGCCAATGCAATCCAAGCAGTTCCTCAAAATGAAAACTTAGCTCCACATTCTCCATGGAAGAAATGGTCAACCAAATTCCTGCATGGATGGACTACAAGTAATAATGAACCAAACCCAAGTAGCTCCCCCAAATTTCATATTTTAAGGGTAGGAGAGAGTTAGTTTAGCTGATACCGTCTCAAAGACCTGAATTGAACTTCACCAAGAAAATCAAATTCCATAGATGGGGAAAGGTTCCTTCTAGTGCAAACTTAATTATCATGTAAGAACATTGTAGGCATTAACTGCTCTTCAGGATTGAGATCTCTCCAGGATTTTGGCTCTAGCAAAAAACACTCCTGCCAGAAGACCTACAAATTGCACTGCTATCTTCAGTGGTGAAACAAAATGTAATACAAACTTGTAGTGAACTCTATCACAATAATAATCATAATAATAATAATAATAATACCACTTTCAGATCAGCTAATGTAAAGAACTAACCAAAGAAAATGCTAGCAGAGTTCTCCAAGCTAGTAGGAACTTTAAAGAGAAGGATGCCAGCAACTGAAAGTGGGATCTTATTCAGCGAACCTACAAGACTGCAGACGGCAATCTAGTGATTAGATAAGTGTAGAAATAATTCATTAAAACAGTGACACTTTTCTAATATATCATGGCATTAAAGACTAAAATCTAGATTTGATATCAACAACTGTTCCAACAATAATCCCTAACTAGTTTGAATTACAAGTTATAACTAAGGTCAATGCATCATTAAGCAGTCATCTCATAAAAACCAGGGATACCAGACTTGTCTGCTTCAGATAATAAGATCCTGCAAACACTAAGACATGGGGCCCTAGACATGTAAAGATGCTAATCTAAGCCAAACATACAGATGCAGCTATTGTAAAAAAAATACAGACACTCTCATTGTACATGTCAAGACCTGCCAGGATCCACATCAGCCCCACTTACTTTAACCTAACTCATTTAGGCTTGATGATCATGAAGTACAAGTCCAAATTCAAAATATACTGATTATGAAATTGCTATTATAGTTGATTTTACTGCTTTTAGGTATCTGAAATCAAAAGAGAATTTGGCTTTTTTTTTTTTTGTCAACAATTGGTGTTTCTGATGGCACCTGTAAGTTGTAGCCCCTGTCTGATGAAGAAACCACATGGATGTGAAGCTGATCGCTAGACCCAAAAATCCACTGAAAGTCATCACCAACCAAAAGCTAGGCAATCTCAGAAGTGGCCTGTCAAGGGAAAAAATACATAATATTTAATAACATTTGCAGAAGGGAAACCGAGTTTATAGCTTTTCACTTCTGTGATCAACATCACCTAAACAATTTATGAGATAAAAACACCTTACTGAAGATTCCAGATCTGTGTATATGTCTCAAGAAATGCAAACAAAGAGCAAAAGGTAAGCTTATGATGTCTTCTTGATGATACATTTTAACCTATGAGATAAAATAGCCTGTTCGGTAGATGAAGTCTTGCAAAGCACATAATATTGACTTCGATCACAAAATGTGGGAGGAAACTCACGTTCTTAAGAGATAATCCACCTCATTGAAAACAACAATCAGGAAAATTCCCAAAGGCAGAGAAAGAGCATTGTTCAACAAGACCATCGAAAACTCATTTAAATTTCCAGATTTAGTCACTTGCTTTGCCGTATCCATGACCTTTCGTAGGGTCAGCTGCAGCAACAAAATAAAAACAAACAACTAATCAGCAAACTTTACTAAAAGCTAACAACCAGTTCTAGTTACACATATACATTAGAATACAGTATATTATCCTTTTAAACAAAAACCAAACTTAACTTCCCAATAAAAGAGTGCAAAAGAGTGCTATGAATCTAGAAACCCCTCCAAAGCAAGTAATGCGTCAAACCGAAGTGCATTGAATCTGTTCTCATCAAGAGTAGGTGAAGAATGGTTTGTTTAATTAGGGAGAAAAAAAAAACTGATTGAATAAACTGACTAATTCACTTCACCACAATGAACTATATCAGTACACAGAATCTTTCTTCATTTAAATTTTACTTTGTAACTCAGCCGAGTTTAAGCATAGCAGTCCTTAGCGCTGAGAGAGAGAGAAAGGGATCCAAGGACTAGGGAGACACTAGAATCATAATAATAACAACAACATACACAAGCAGATAATATCTATGACATTTGTTCAGATAATAATTTAAAAAACAAAGAAAGTATAAAATTAGGCTAAAATAATAAAACATAAGAACATAACAATGATCATAAAAGAAAGTAAAAGACTACAGCAAGACACAGACATGAAGTACAATTAAAATCACCAAATTATCAATATTAACGCCCCAACAATCAATTCCTAGATTAAAAGTTATGCATGCAAAACAGCACTGCAAACAGAAGACAAAATTTGACAATTTTTTTTTTAGTAAATTACATCTTGCAACATTTGCTGAAATTTTATTTGAACCAGACAGTAGTAGCAAGGTATGGAAACTGAAATTAGAAGAGAATGAAACTTATTAAATTAATGAAGCAAAAAATCACAACATCAATACTCACAGAATATGATGCAGTTAAGAAACAGTTGAGTGTCTGCCAAGCATAGCCAGTTGCATTAAATGAGAGATCAGTAATCCCTCCAGTTATTGCCGAAATAATCTGCAAGAGAAGGGAAACTCTTTCAGGCTATCCTAAATTCTAACACCAGCCCCACTCCTGACATCATTTGTGTTATGATTAGACAAATAACATCTTCCCCATAGTGACTACTACACCCTTTGACAACTACAATAGAACAATATTGACAACAGTAATAGAAGATGCAAGCAACAAGCCAGAACTTGAATAGGTATAGTACTAATATGTAAATCCATTATTCTACGTCAAAATCAAGGCCACAAACATCTGAAAACCCACTGATCGCAAGATTCGTATGTTAAGCTCTTTAACATACCATTAGAAACAGAGCAGTCCAGACTTTGCTGTCATGGTGCTTCTTGAACAAGTACATTTCACCAAGGGCAGTTATGACATTAGTTACATTCTTCAGGACTGTCACCATAGCTACATTAATGTATCTCAAACTGCATGGAATACAAATCATGATAAGCAAAATGCAAGTGAGGGTGGGGGATAGAGAGTAGCAAACTACTCTATTTTTATTTCAGTCCATAAACCGACACTGGCACGGATAGTTAATGTATAGATCACATGTTTGACAATAAAAAGTTCGTATTTTTTAGGACTCGGACACTCTTCAACTAAGAATAGTTTTTTCTGAATATCTGCATACTGTTTTCATCTCATGAATACACCAGATTGCTCATATAAACACAATCTCTCTGACCACATTTCGCAAAATAATCAGTTATTTTTTCTTTATTTAATTCAATGCAGTTCCTTATCTAACATTAGACAATAATTTAAAAAGACACACATAAGAAGATATTAGCACTTAAAGAGTTGGAAGCACATGAACAATTGAATGGTAGAAAACCAGCCACAAAGTATTGGGAAAAGATCGATATATTGAAATTAAAGAGAGAAGGAAAGCATTATAATAGCCACAAAGTTGAAAACTTCTTACCTAAACATGCTTGTAATGAGCATTCCAACAAATATAACATTCACAGGCAACCAGACTTTAATCAATCTCCATGTTAGTGGTTCAGTTGAAACTACACCCAAAAGGCTCAGTATAGAAACAATAGCCACTGAAATTAAATTCTGCACATCCACAAGAGTGTCAGAAGCCAGCATGAGTAACTTTTACGGACCTGTTTAGTTTATATTTTGATGGAAGTAAACGAAAAAAACGCTTCCCAATTCACATTTTAACAAAGCAACCACGGGTTCGGTTTATTTTAGATTTTGATAGAATTGATTTTGAAAGAATTGATGTTAAAAGAATTGATTTAAAAAAATCGAGGTTAAAAAATTGATTTGTGTTTGGTAATGATATTTTAAAAGTGAGTTTATAAGTATGGATTTTGTTTGGATGACAAAGTAAGATCACTTTTGTGGTGTAAATATAAAGAATTTCATGGATCTCATATCTAAAATCAATTCTACTCAACACAAAAGCTAGGAATTCTTGTTTCTCTTAAATTCACTTCTACCTGACCCAAAATCGATTTTTTGGAACATAATTTTGTAAAAAAAACACCTTAGAAATCCCCAAATCACTTTCAGTGCACCTAAAATCACCTTTGGGTGGCTCAAATTCTTAACCAACCAGCTGGTTGGAAGTATATTGGAAAGCGTTTTTTTTCCCCTTTGCCTCCACTAGAATTTAAACCAAACATGCCCTAAATCATTACATACAAGGATCTACAGGTAGAGAACAAAACACATAAAAGTGTATAAAGATTTAAGAAAACCAATTACCTGGTACACCATCAAGGATATCCCAGCATTAAAATCATAGCTGGAAAGTACAAACTTGTTAACCAATATCATGCCACAAGAGGAAAGGCAATATGCAAGTCCAGACAATAAGGCTTGGTTGTGAACTTTAACTACCCTGCTATTATTTCTTGGAGTCTTCTCTCTATTCTTGTCCAACTTGCCATTTTCCACATCAAGTTCATCATTGGTAGAAGGCTTCATTTTTTTTCCCTATGTGAATCCAGGAATGGCTTCAAGAACAATCAGCTGAATTCACAGAGAGAAAAGAGAGAAAAAAATAAAGGAGCTTGAAGAGTTGCACAACATCACATCACAGCGTTTTCAAGCTATGGAGCTGAGGATCGATAAGTAGAATGAAACTAGAGAGAAAAGTGAAAAGGTAAAAACTTTTCACAAACCCATGTGCGTTATTGATCGAAGAGAAGAACCCATCAAGGGTCTTGAGAGTAATCGTCGAAAAACCGAGAATCAGATGAAAAAGTAGCAAAGAAAGGATGAGAAATTTCAGGGCATTTGAATGAGAATGAACCCAGAAACGTTTATGTACGGAAAGAAGAAAAGGGATTGATGTTGATTGGACAGTGGTAACTTCGCTTTTAATTCCTATGGAGTATTATTTTTTTAAACTTACCACCGATGGATTAGAAATTATCAAAATGACACTGATAATATATAATAATTAAATTCTATTTAAAGTATTTAATTTTTATAATGATTATCTTAAAATTTAAGTATGCATGATTTATTGACACGTTTGGATAAATATGTTCATGAAATGTTTATTTAATAAGTTTTTTGTCAAATAAATTAAAAACGACTTATTTGCGTAAGTTTTTTTAATAAGCTTAAGTTAAAAAGAACTTATAAAAATATCATAAACTAGGTTCATATATTATTTGTATAAGCTATTCGCATAAGCTTAAATAAATTCTTTCAAATGCACTCTTAATTGATATTCGCGGTTAGTGTAAAGATTTTTTACGCTATCAACCAATCATAAATTAACACATAATTAAAAATGATTGACTCTTGTCATAACTAACTTAAAAGTTATATATATAATTATTTGTGATTGATTGACATTATACAAAATTTTACATTAATAATATATCAAAATTAAACTCTTATTAATAGTATAATTTTTTTTATAAAATTATTATATCAAAATTAAACAATTGAATATATTTATAGGAATCAATATTCATATTATTATTATTATTATTATTATTATTATTATTATTATTATTATTATTATTATTATTATTATTATTTCAGTTCATTTGTTTCCCAGATTACATGAGTGCCATTACTATGATTAGCCTCAAAGCATTATTTCTTAAGTATAATTACGGTTGGCTTCAAGTAATGATAACCATTTAAAGAATTTTTTGTTAAGCTCAACATGGAAAAAACCATAAAAACATGCGTTTATCCTTTACATTGAATTAGACCATTTTTAGGGGACAATTATTATTATAGAATAAAACAAAGGAAGAAAAGTATTTTTTTTGTTAATTTATAATTAGAATATTAGGCAACCTGGCTGTTACACAGTTGTTGACTTGTAGCAATAATTTTTCCGTTGTAGATGATGTGACAACTTCTATTTTATAATTTTAACAATGCCAGACATTATGGTCAAAAAATTGATATCAATTTTAAATCTTTAATAATAAAAAATAATATCAATTTAAATCCTCAATTATTATTATAAATAAAAAATATAATAAGCTTAGTTGTCACTTGAGAATTGCAAAATGTTTGACCCAAAATATCTTCTCCGTGAACCCAAAAGATAAAACAAAATATCTACTGAAAAATATAGAAATATGAGGAAGGATCCACTGACTTAGGGCATATGGAAACGTAACCCAAATTTTCAAAGGTGGTTTGATTTGTTTTCTGTTTTTAGGAATAATTATAAAAATATTATCTTATTTTTATTTTGTTACTTATTTTCAAAGATTTATATAAAAAATAATAAAAACTCAAATGGGGTTAACCAAGTGGAAAAATGCTAGGTTCCCAAGGTAGACGAATGTGTACAGGAATACTTTTCAGTGAGTGATCTTTGATTCAATCTTCGCCTAATACAAAATAAATCCCTTGAAGAGAGACCCCATCTATGTTGTTCCAAGTCCCGAAATGATAATTCACTTCCTATCATTTTTTAAAAAAAGAAAAGAAAACATAATAAAAACAATTATTCTTAAAAGTGGGGAATAAAACAGGAAACTGAAAATAAAACAAAGGGATCCAAATGTTTCCTATGTTATCTGAGTTCTAATGTTTCAGTTACGCTTCAACTAGCAGAAGTCAAAAGCTTAGTATGGCAATAACTATACGATATTGATATGGCATCACTTTCAATTCAATAGCAGCGGCCAGCAGATAAGATGAGTCAGCCCCCTCAATGAATGTATATTCTATTTTGTGTATACTTCAATCCAAGCAAAATACTGTACAAGTTGGCTCATGACTAGATAAGGATTGATAGGATGATAATCAATGCTGTAAAATTTGTAAACTTAAAAAGACCCTTTTCATTGACTTAATTGGCTAAATAAAAGTCAATATTATAGAAATAAATTGTATGGAACTCTCCTTAAGTTTGCCAATACTAATATGAAATCTCCCCTTGTTTCATTTTCAGAGAAAAAACCTTTTCAATTGATAAATTTTCTGCATCATATACAAGAATTAATTACCCTTTCTTTTTCAGGGTGCTTACAGTCTCTAACAGAACACCCCAACCCAGGTGAAATAATTTCAGAAGCAAAAAAAACTTGTTTAAAAATTAATCTGTTTAATATAGGCTGATTGTTTGGCTTCAATGAAACTTCTTATGCTTGCCGCATCTCCATGCATGACAACTTTCCCATCCTCCATGTAGATGGCACCATCTGCATAGTCTAGTTCTTCCAAACGATGGGTGACCCATAATGCTGTAACTTCTGCAGAGGTATCCAAAGAATTCCTAACAGCTTTGATAACCCCGACCTTAAAACAAAAGTGCAAACCATCTATCAAAAAAATTGTTGGTCTTACACCAAACCTATCTAACTAGCACAATTACTAGTATCATTAGATTCAATTGCAGGCATGAAAAGTAAACCCACGTTTTAAGTTAACAGCATGTCTAGAATATGAAGGCCACAATTCCTAATATCATTAGATTCAACTGTAGGCACGAAAAGTAAACCCACGTTTTAAGTTAACAGCATGTCTAGAATATGAAGGCCACAATTCCTAATATCATTAGATTCAACTGTAGGCACGAAAAGTAAACCCACGTTTTAAGTTAACAGCATGTCTAGAATACTAGAATATGAAGGCCTCCATATTTAGATGAAGTTGTAATAAAGCTAAAATACACACTGCCCTAGTGGCATTGTTCTCTGTCAGTGTGCATGTGTCTGATGCATATAAAAGGCCTAGTGAAAGATATGATATGAAGAAAGAGCAGTGATTGCCACTAGTATTTTATAGATGGTATAAGTTCCTTGCTTCCTGCCATTTCAAGATCTCAATGTCTATTATCTTTCAACAAACATGACATCATAAAGCATATAACAGCACAATTCATAGATCACCTGGTCAGTTTCATCTAAGAATGTTGTCAGCTCATCCAACAACAGAACTTTACAAGCTTCTGCTAGAGCACCAGCAATGGCAACCCTCTGTTTCTGACCACCACTAAGAGTTTGGACAGATCTCTGAATATTGAAACAAAGGGTAGTTTCATTATTATATATTTACACATTTGTTTTAGTGTTAAAGATTGTTGGCCTGTAATAATACCTTCATGTAGCCAGAAAGGCCAACAGCATGCAAAGCTCTTGACACCCTAGATCTGACTTCATCATTAGTCAGATTGAACTTACCAAGACCAAATGCAACATCAGCATCCACTGTAGGCATCACCACCTGCAACATGTGTAATGCTTGACACTTGAAAGACTTCTTATACACATCATACATACACATTCAAGTTGAAAAATTCCAGTGGATTTTTTCAGTCTTTACAGGTTGACAACAAGACCAAGGATTAATCCAAGGAATCCACAAAAACTTAAACATGTAGTCTGTTGTGTTTGTTGTTGAAAAATAAAAGTAAACTGAACAGACCCCTTGGATTAATAGTATACTCTGGTTTGTTCAGCTTACATAGTTAACTTCTACCTTCATATTTCCTAAAAGTATCTATAGGCCAGTGCAAACCTAAACATCATTGAAACAAGGAAAACAGAACGTAAAAGGTAAGCATCACTTGTTACCCTTTGAGATGCAAAGGAAAAATAAGGCAAGCTCCTACGGAACAAACAATTTTAAAAAATTTCGACAACAATCAAATCTCAAATCTATAATATTGACGGGGTACTAGTTGTAGTGAGGACAGTTGCAATGGCAGTAAGAACTATGGAAACAGTGATGACTATAGGAATGTTATCTTGTGAGAAGTTAAATAAGGCATGTGGAAAGGTTGGAAAATGCTTCAAAATTTGCTCCAAAAAGTGAGTCTGAGGGCAGGTTGCAGTGTTAACTTATTCTTCCATCAGAAAGATGATTCATGATTGTATAAAAAATGAACTTTATATCAACTTTTATCAAATAACTGAATTTTAGCAGCTCATTACAAATTAATTCTACACTCTACAGACAGCATAGCAACAGCAGCAAGATAAGTGAAAGTTACAACAACAACAATAACAAAACTTTTTCCCACTAGGCGGGATCAGCTACATGGAGCAAGCGAATGTTAAAACTTGAAATTTCTTACTCGTACCTTTTTAACATGGCTCTCAATTTGATGAGAAACCCACGTCTGAATTAAAAAATTTGTACAAACTAATAAATTGTAGCTTATATTTTCATTCTCATGGAAAACAGTACAATGATTTTCCCCTTCAAATTCAGCCCTAAGAAATTTAACATTTTTTGTTAACACTCACGACAGAGAAGAAAGATAACGATGAACAAACTAGCACCAAAAAATAACATTAAAGATAAAGAAAAAAAACCTGATGATCTGGATTTTGGAAAACAAAACTTTTAGGCTCATTCACGTACACTGTTCCTGAAGTTGGATTCAAGAGACCAGCCAAAATCTGCATAATCAAGCTAAAGGGGTTATTATTAGGAAACAAAAACTGTTCCTTTTTGCTCACACCTCATAGAATTGGGTTTCATGGTAGGTGAATACCTTCAAGAGGGTAGATTTTCCACACCCATTGGGACCAAGAAGCATCCAGAACTGCCCAGAAGGAATACGAAGCGAACAATCCCGAAGAATTGGCACTGGCACTGCCTTTGATTGCTTTGTAGTGAATGAGAAATTGAGATTAGAACCTTCAATAGCAATATTGTCTGTTCTATTGTTGCACCTGAAAATTCAAACCCAGAAAGCGAAATGCACCGGTCAGCCCATAAATTGTTTGAGAAAATGCCCAGCTGAAAAGTGAAATCATGAATTGCAGGTGAACCTGTTGGTGGGAACCGTAGAGTAGAGAGGAGCAACAAGACGGTCAGAGAAGCGGGTGAGGCAATGGATATTCATATTTCATACCATTCCCTCTTCTTTCTCATTCTTTCATTTCCTCTCATTTTGTTAACAGAGGATTTTCAAACGTGGGCCAATACTTTCCACTTGTAATCCAAGGTCAAAAAATTTCGACAAGGGTCCTTTAAGATGACCATATGATACTTGTAAATCAACCCACTTAAGCAACAATTATGATGGGTTTGGAAAAACTTATATTATGAAATTAAACTTATATAAATAGTTTATGAAAATAGTTTATAGTGTTTTCATAAATTTTTATTAGTTTATTTTCATGAGTTTGTCAAAGAAACTTATAAAAATAAGGTATTTTTAGATTATTTGAAAAAGAGTTTATTGAATAAGCATTAATTGAAGTTGTTTATCCAAACGCACCGTTATGCTGAGCAACACTTAAGTCAACCGCTTTTAGGTTGTTTATCTCTTAGGGTCTCATTATGTCATATAACATTTAAACAACCACTTTGGGTTGCTTATCTTTTATTAAAAGGGTTCCACTATATCTTACATAACATTTAAACAATTCATCCACATTTTGAGTAAAAATTATATTTTTATTCATAAGCAACTCATAACGGTACCTTATTTTAAGCAACCCAAACTACGAGTTAGATCAACTCAATGGAAAAAAATATTAAGCCACGATTCCCTATTTACCAAATTTAAGAACTCAACAAACAACTCTAATTAGAGTTGCTTTTAGATTACGGGTGAATTAAAATTTTAATGCATTTTAGATTAAAATTGTTCATTCTATAAATAAACTCACTTTAATATTTGAAATGGGACATCAACATAGATGTTGTAACAGTGTAAGTGTAAGTAGTGAAGATATTTCCTATTTGTAGGTCATGAATAAATTTAGGATTTAATTGATCTGTATTTAGTGTAAAGATTTTTTAAATTATCAATCAATCATAAAAATTATCATTAAAAATGTCTAATTTTTATATTAATTACTTTAAAAGTTATATATAGGATGATTTGTTATTAATTAAGAAGGTAAAAAAAATATAAATCGATAGTGTATTATTTAAGCATGAATGTATGGGTTAAATGTCAATTTTAGTTACATAGATAACAGAATTGCTTTACCAGGTCATTTGAGTCTTTTTGATCCTGACGTGGCATGTTGTGATTTGTGACTCTTGCCACGTGACCAACCGATTTTTGTCCCGAATGAAAGTGTCATTCTATTCTTATCTCTTGTATGGCACTCACTGTGGTTCTCTGATGGCGTTCTCTGTGACTCTCTGCCACTCTTCTTTCTCTTGTGTTCCTCACTTCCCACAAACTTTGATAACAAAACATGTTCATTTGCATCATTTCCCGTTGATTCGTGCAGTGCAAGCAGGTGAAGCAGACAGCCAAAAGAGTGAAGGGTCCTCTAATGCTCAGTCTTCAAGTGCTGCTCCTAAGACTCCCAAGAAACCTGTCTACTCAAGTAAGTCTAACATTTATTTTCTTTATTATGAGAGTCTATAAGGCTTCCTTTGATCATTGTATGTCATTTTTGTTTTTGGGCAGTGAAGAAAGGTCAGATTGTGAGGGTGGACAAGGATAAATATCTCAATAGCATCAATGTAAGAAGGACAATGATTTTGTACTTTTTCTTAGTTTAATTATGATAGATTGTAATTTTTTTTATATAATCAACTAATTATATATAACTTTTAATGTATTCATCAAATATTTTTAGTGACTTGACAATGCATTGTTGGATATCATTATAAAAAATTTCTATGGATGGTAGTGTATTAAAATTAAATCGTCTTCTTATTTTTTTTAAATTTCCTTATTTCACATATTCCTTTGGGAATTATTAGTTTAGTTTACAATAATACAGATTTGAACTGTGGACACTGACATGTCCAAGTTTAATGTTTCAGTATCTTTCTGTTGGGCACCCACCTTATTACAAAGGATTAGACTACATTTATGAAGACCGAGGTGAGGTAAATACCAAAATATGTCTAACTGGTTTTGCATGTGGCAGCTTTGTTCTCTTTCATTACATCTATCTAACTGAAAATTGTGAAACGCTTCTAGATCCTGGATATGCGTATATTTGAAACAGGAGAGTATGCACTTGTAAGTTTCTTATACCCATTCATTCTCAACTTGGTATCGTATAATAGATTAGTTTTGATATATCCTCCAATCATATATTACCCCAGTGTGACTAAAATAATTAGTACAAGAATCAAATATTTTTAATATTATGAAAGTGCATGTAAGAGTGTATTCTAATTAAATCGTTCATAATAACAGAATAAAAACAAAAGGAAGTATGTGTTAGGAACCCAGTAATTAGAAGCAGGAATATAGAGAAAAGTATGTACTATTGATAAACCTCAGCCTGTAACAAGGCGTTACAGAGCTACATAGAAGGAAAGAAAATACTAACAGATAGCCTAGGCAAATTAAAAGAGTGCCTAGTCTCTCCCAATCCCAAGTCCAATTCTTGCCTAACCTCCATCCCTCTCTCTGTTTACTCTTCATATCTCACTTTGCATCATCACATGCCTCACGCACATTCTCTCACTCTTTCTCTCTCTGCCAGCTAGGGATAGTTAGTTACAATTCTTTCTTTCCTAATTCTGATCAGGTGCAGCATTGGTGCATCACGTCTTACATACACTTGAGTAATATTGGGCCTTGGGTCTAGGTCCCTAACATATCTCGCCCCTTCAAAATTCACCTTGTCCTCAAGGTGAAGGTACACAAAGCAGCCAGCAAAATATCTCCCCCCAGGATCCCATTGTTGGAAACGCAAGGACCAAATTATGCAGGAAGCATAGTAATTTCCACCTAGACCCCATTGAGTGGAGTGTGTTGGCTGGAAACAAAGCTTCTCCCTCAAGTTAATCAAGGAGGTCAATGATTCTTGGTGAACTACACAAAGTGCATATAAATCATCCAAAATGCCAAATTGGTTTGTTGCAAATAAGCCTTGTGTCTCTACTACATATCGAAGTCTAGTTGCAAGCGACTCATCACACTTCACGATGTAGAAACCAATTTGATCCACATTAAGTTTAATCCAGGAATTTACACCTTTATCTTTAGCAAGATAAAACCTGTTACCCAAGAACCCTTCAACATCAGGTGTTTCAGAGTTTGTTTGCAAGAGGAAATTCTTCCAGATGTCATATGAGCCAAAGCATAGTGTTATTGGAACAATCCAATGGCCTCCTCCTTGAGCACCCCTTGATAAGAATTGTGACTGATTAAACTCCAATTTCTGATTACTGAACTTAACAGATTCAATCGGATATCCCATCTGCTTTGTCCGTAAAGTCATTATCTTGTTCACAGGTTCACCAGATCCCTCCTCAAGTGCAGCCCATAGATCCACAATCTTAACATTTGAGCAAGCATATTTTTCTACATATGAAGCTAGTGACCTCTGAAAGTATTCAGCACTAAGATAACTTTGTAACATTCTGATTAGAGACAACTCACCTTTTTTAGCAGAATGAGTAGAGAAGAAAAAAAATAGATCAGGAACAAAAGAGGGCCAGTGATAATATTTCCTATTGCCCTGCTCCCCTTTGTACTGAAGCAAATCCTTCCAAGTATTAGGAGTTTCTTGCTCGAGCACCTCACCATATAGTCCTTGAAGTGTCTCACGCAACTCCTCTAAGTATTGTTGTTTTAACAATGTTGCATCGGTTAATAACAGGGTAACAATAATTTCAGCAATGAAACTAACCTTAATGGGCCATGTATTAGGCCCAAATCCCATCTTTGTATTTTCTGAATCATTCTTTTCAACTCTTGGATGAAATACCTCTTCACCTCCTGACTCCAAACTTCTAATTCTCCACCTATCTTGTTGGGCCTGGCCCATTAGGGTAAAACACTCACAACTTCTTTGTAATCTCATTTTTACCCTTTTCTTCTTCTGGTTCTCCTTCCCCCCTCTGATTTCATCCACTTGCAATGGACACTCGACCATGTCCTTTGACGGCCAAACTTCCGCCATGGTCATGTTAGAATCCGGTGGCTCCGGCGGCACTGGTGGCGGCGCTGACAGCGGCAGCTCAGCCTCCCCAAATGACGCCCCCACCTCCGCCTTGGGCATGTCTAGATCTGGCGGCTCCGTCGGTGGACACTTCGCCGGCAACTGTGGATCCTCAAGCTCGCTCACTGTTGACGACCCAACCTCCCTCATGGGTGCGTTCTGATCCGGCGGTTCCGACGGCGGCAAGCAGAAGGTCAGCGGCTTTGGCGGTGGAAGCTTGGTTGTCATGCATGAGCTCCTAAAATCAGCCACCTTCGATGGCTTCTCTCCATCCTTGGCCCCAAACTCCTCTTTGTCAAGAGTCTCTGTTTTCTCTTGGAGCTCTAGAAGATCACCAGTGGTCTCTATGTCTCCCGCAACCTCTTCTCTTCCATGAGTAGTGATCTTATGTTGAATCCTTTCTTCCTTCTCATTCTCAATGTTCTTCATATCCTTTGTCTCTATGTTCAGTACCTTCGACTTCAGAGGCGGTGGTTCTTCATCCTTTTCGTCAAACACAAAAATCTCGAGTTTCCTTCCTCCGAAGTCATAAGACGGGGGTTGACCTTCCTCTCCTCGTTGTGATTGCAGACAAGTTCCACCCGCTCGGCTTCCATAGCCTTCATCTGCTGCGTACATTGTCGGAGTGCATCGGCGGCGACTTGGAGCATGATCACGTCGAGATCGACGTCTGAAGCATTCTCCATTCCTTCTTTTCCACAGTTGCTCGATCTCATCCAGCCGGGTTTGATTTCTTTTCCTCCATTCCAGCAGGCTTCTCTCCAAATTATCCACTCTAGACTCCGTCACTCCCATATTCATCATTCTGGCTCCCTGGATCGAGAGCTCTGATACCATTGTTAGGAACCCAGTAATTAGAAGCAGGAATATAGAGAAAAGTATGTACTATTGATAAACCTCAGCCTGTAACAAGGCGTTACAGAGCTACATAGAAGGAAAGAAAATACTAACAGATAGCCTAGGCAAATTAAAAGAGTGCCTAGTCTCTCCCAATCCCAAGTCCAATTCTTGCCTAACCTCCACCCCTCTCTCTGTTTACTCTTCATATCTCACTTTGCATCATCACATGCCTCACGCACATTCTCTCACTCTTTCTCTCTCTGCCAGCTAGGGATAGTTAGTTACAATTCTCTCTTTCCTAATTCTGATCAGGTGCAGCATTGGTGCATCACGTCTTACATACACTTGAGTAATATTGGGCCTTGGGTCTAGGTCCCTAACAGTATGAAAGAAAAGAATAGGCCAGTCTAATGTTTTTCTAATTAATGGAATAACAGCCGACTGCAAGAATGAACTCTATATCTTCTTTTCAATGCCAAGGATTTTCTGTAGTAGTCAATCAAATCTAAGCCTAAAGCAACAAATGGCATGACATATTATGTACTTAATTCCATTTCAAGAAAAAATGTGAAGTGCCACAATTTAAAAGTTTTATTTCTGAATTGATAGATTGCATGGGTAGGGATCCCCACTGCTCCGGCTTGGCTTCCTACAGACATGCTTATCAAGGTACAGTTTAACTTGTTCCAATGGCTGCTACTCTTTAATAGTATCAATTAAGTAGACTGCATTAACAAAATTAACCTCTACTTAAGCAAAAGCCTAATCAAGGCGAGCCAGTATTTAACCAGAAACAGCTTGCTGAATTGAGCTTAAGACTTGAGCATGGCTTATTTTGTATCTTATAGAACATTTCTAACGCCCTTTTGTTCAGTAGCTGATGATTCCCATCCTTGGTCAAGTAGTAACTGAAATCTCTAGTAAACTGGCCATCGTTCTATACAAATATATGACTCATTTCTTTTCATTTCGACTGTTTAAAGGTGAAAAGGTTACCTCACTCTTTCTTTTTCCTTGCAGTCAGAGAAGCTCAATTATGAGAGACTATGACATCCAATTGGGGTATAGAGCTATGATAAATAGAAAACTAATATTTGTTTTCGTAATGTTGTAAGGAGGTATGATTAAAGAAGCTTGTTTTGAAACACCATTGAAACTTTCTACCCCATCTTTAGTCTGGCTGCATGATCGCTTCAAATGGCTCATGTCAATGATTTGAGTCAGTCATTACTACCACCCAGAAGAAGTTTTGCTGATAACTATCATTGTATGAACTATTCTTAATCAATTTAAGGTAAAAACTCTAATACACAGTAGAGCAATCATAAAAAATTGATGAGAAATGACAATCAATATCTTCATTTGCACTAGGTATAGTAAGCGCTAAGCAGTAAAACAAAATGATAGTTTAAATGGCAGCAATATAACTTATTGTCATTGCTATAAATGGCAGCAATATAACTTATTGTCACCCAAATTACATAATTGAAGCACCAGAGCCATACTATAGTTAACCAAGAAAGAAGGCAGTAATACAAAAGCACAGTTTTGTGCTAAGCACCACTTCTACGGCCATAAATGCTTGCTAAGGCCATCTTCTGCTGCTTGTATATGTAAATTTTATAAACAATTATTTAAATTGCCATAATACTATGACATAAATGAGCCCCTCCACATTCCAATTCCTGTGTATGAAGCATCTCTTATTTAAAGAGAAAAACAATCACTATAACAGTATTGTAATAGATTGGCAAGACTTCTACATTGCTTCTGCAAATCTTCCTTCCAACTGTCTGCTTTTTTCAAGTACTATTGCAACATGACAGGACAGGATAAAAAAATTCTTGTATAATCTAATGAATCACACTTGCATAGACATCTTCCAGCATGGTAATTGGTAAATCAAAAGTTATTGGGGAAAATAAAAGGCTAATAGTCAATTCCCCTCTTGGCACGTTTATTGGAATTCATAAGTTTCACTAAGGAGGGAAGAGGTCGAGGTACAGGGAGATTCGTTGACCTGTACAACTTTCTGACACCTTCACTCAAGCCTGAAGATCCAACATCTAAATAAGAGGCACTCTTATGAACTCTTGTCTCTTGAACCTCGGATTGCTGATGTTTCACTTGATGTAAATCTTTCTTTTTTCCCGGTGATTTCACCCATTTTACTTCATCATCCTTCACACTACCGAAAAATTCTTGTCCTGCATCACTTTGAACTGTTTGTGAATGGACATTATCAGGTAAAACATTACACCCTCGTGAAAAATCAACATCTTGGAGACTGAGCCTTGCTCTTCCAAACAACGTGACAGGCAACCTTTTGCCAGGAAGAGACAATTCTGCAGGTGCTTTAGTGTCAGTGCACTGTTTGACTGGTGATTCAATTTGCACACAAGACTGAGGGGTCCCTTCAAGCACAGGATAACAGCTTACAGATTTGACCAATGCATCAACCTTATCAGAAGTTTCCACGGTCATATCCAGAAGCTTCCAGATAGAGTTATTGAGAGCAACCTTAGAGTTAAAACAGTGTTTCTTAACATAATCCAGCTCCATAGCCCTGCAGCTGGGGGTTGTTGAAACAACCCACCTAGGTGCAAGAAGTTGAAGTGCCCATTCCAATTCTTCCTTAGATGAGTGCATTGAGTAACAAACATGCCAAACACCAAACTTATCCTTAACTGCTTCATTTGTCCTCTTTTTTCTAGTTTTTTCAATGTCTGAGAACTCTTCTTCGCAAGCATACCACTGTGAAGAAGGGCGAACAATGAGAGGCTCAGATTGGAGAGCTGCCTTGGCCTCGACCAGCTTCGCTTGTGCTCTTTCATATAGTCTTGGAGATCCATCAAACAAATGGAAACGAGAAGATGGATCTTCACAAATGATTTTAGGCATGATAACTGCTAGATTCTTGAAACATTCTGAATTTTTGACTTTATCAACATATATCTTTGCTCCAAATGTTTGGGACACATTAACCAGGATCTCTTCCTGACCGAGCATGTCGCAGGTTAGATACACTGTCGATGCATCAGGATGCTTCCATATACAATTAATAACCTGCTTCATAATTTCATAAGCTGAACTTTGAAATGGAACCACTATTCATAATGAATCAATGAAATAGCAGAATGATGGATTCAATTTAATTAAAAAGAAATAACTCAATGTTATGATCTCACTATTACATTTTAAGTTTGGATCTGCTACAACTAAAAGAAATATAAACATAGCATGCTGAGGTTTAAGGGCAAGTTCTACAAGTCTATTATTAGATCCTATAAGCCTTTACGATCAAACGGCCGAAATCAAAAACAAAACTTGTGCTCAGTGGTACCACCTATCGTAGTAGTGATCCACCGTAGAACTTGCCTTCTTTTGTGAGCTCGACATTGTGTTTTAAGGACATGACTTTTTATTATCGAATATCTTGAACAACTTGAGTGTTCATTGTATCTTTATGAGCATTTTGTACATATTACAGTTTAGTAACAGTATCATTTAATTCTCAGCTTCATATTTAGCGCCTTCAACCTGAAGCCTTTCCGTTTGCTAGCACACATTATGTATGTACGTTGAACTTGAATATGTTATGACAGATGGACACTTAAATCTCGGCAAGTTCTACAGTGGACCACTCCTATAGGTGGTACCACCGTGCACAAGTTTTGTTTTTGATCCCACCGTTTGATTGTAAAGGCTTATAGGATCTATTAATAGACTTGTTACACCTGATTTTTCTCCCCTTCCTCCTCCCCCCTCTCCCCGGCAGCCACCTTGACACGTCTTCTTGATAGCACCGCCGGCCGCCGCATCAAGCTCCGGTTGTCCTCTCCGGTCACCTCCTCCTCCTCCTCCTCCCAGCGTTGGCTCCCAGTCCCGTGCGACTCCGTTTTCTCCTCCTTCCCTTCTGCTCGTGCCACCCTCATCCCTCCTCTCCTAGCCGTGAGCTCCATCGCAATTCCAGACCAAACAATCGTGCCGTTCCAGATGTCCTTCCAACCTCGTTGTGTCCTGTTCATGCCAGATCCGCACTATCGCAGAGCTCCACCTTCTTCTCCGGTTAGCACCATCCAAGGCGAGCCGTCTCCGCCGTTGCAGAACCCCTATGTCCAGCCGTTTTTGTCAAGTGCTGCACCAGAAAACAAAGCTCTCATCTTCTCCATCATCGCACATCTGCACTTCTGCCACATGCTTGCTGCGAACCCATCGGAAACAAGAACCTCGAGCGTCGGGAACGAGTTTGAAAGGAGGGAAAAGGAAAAAGGAACAATGTGCACGGAGGATCATTAGCACAGTGGCTGGCCGGAGTCCGTCTGGTAGAGGTGCGTTCATATTCGGACGGCAGAAAACGGAGGGGGCAGATCAGGCAGAGGGAAAGGAGGACGAGGAGAAAAAATTCAGCGCGGGAGGGTGCATCATATTACTATGCTCCACATAAATCTAATGGTTAAAATTACTTGTGCACCATGGTACCACCTATCAAAGTGGTCCATGGTAGAACTTGCCCACAAAAGAATACTTATACTTATCATACATTCATACCACATTCTCCAACAAGTTCTGCTGCTACATACTGCATTCGAAAGGAATATATACAATTGCATTCTAAGAGTTTATTCCTAATTCTAGATTGAGGCTGGGATTTTTAGCCTATGCTTTACATAATTAACTAACTTCTCCCAGGGTGGGTATCTAAATCATACATTTCCTTCTAGTCCAAATCAAACATAACAAAAATGAAGGTGTTTTAGATTGTTGTTTACCTGCTGAATAGCAGAGTGCTTGCTAGGCATTCCCTGAGAAAAATTGCCGAAAGTACAGTCTAAGAAAATGCAATCAAGCGGGCGGCGTGGTTGTTTTCCCTTCTTGCCAATATACTTGTCAGGCAAGTTGTAGAAACACTCTGCGGTAAGCCTGCAATCGCCACTGTGCAGAATATTACCAAATTTGCCTTCAAACAAGAACATCACAGAACCTGAAGAATTTGTAGTAAATTAAACAAAAAGAAAGCAATTAATCTTCTTAGTCGTGAATCCTGATAATAAAATCCCCATTAAACACAAAATATAGTAAATTAAACCCATCAAACCAAAAATGCATATTGTTTTCCTTCAGGATAGAATTTAAACAAGAAATAATCCATATATAGTTGAATTGAAATACAAGTATAGGATTTCCTTGGAAGAAAGTGAACAAATTAGCACAAACAAGAGTGTCATCATATGTAATTATCATATTTGATCAATTTGGAATTGTGTAATTATCTTAGGCATCTTATTACCTTATTCGTACCTTATACTGCACTTGTAGCATGCCAGTACAATCCTAAGATTAGGGTCCGGGTTCATGGGACAAATTTAGCTTAGCTTGAACTTGGCTCGATATTTAAATCAGACCATTTAATTGGACCTGAACCTAACCTTGCCATGACCCTATAATGATCGAGTTAGAATTCGACCAACCCAATATTAATTTTTTGATAACCATGTTATAGGTGTAAAGTATCCAATGACTTCGTCGATGACTCCGTCGGGGGACCTGGCTGAGCACTTTTAGTGGGATTTACTCTTCCAACCACGTTTTTTTTCATCCATAAGGCTCGAATCCGAGACTTTACTTAAGGGATTCGAACCCAATTCCACTCAGACCAAAAAATTTGTATTACTTATACAAAATTCAAATAAAAAATATATGACTTTTAAAAGAATATGTGACATTCGACGACCAAAAGTTTAACCTGACCTAACCTGAAAATACACGGGCATTTAATTTCTAAAACTCAAACATGTAGTCATTAACTTCCAGCTGATACGAGTTAGTAAGACAGGACGAGTCAAACTCAAACACTTCCCTACATATATCATCATAATTAAAAAAATAGAGAAAATGTTTTGCAGAATAAGTGATTCTCACAAGATATAATAAATGGTTAAAATTACCAACCAGGGCAGTGATTAGCGTCAAAAGCAGTGACAGTGAAGGAGCCATGAGGATCACGGATGATCAAGGATTGACCTACCTCAATACTCACAAACAAGGAATCATCTAGCTACAACGACAGAAAAGCTTTTTGTTATAACGAAACAAATAGAAAAGAATAATCGGAAAAAAAAAAAAAAGGCAAAAGACAAAAAACCTGAGGGTATTGTTGAAGGAGGAGGGTTTTGGTAAGAAGGGTAGAGTAAATAGGGAAAGAGGAATAGGAAGTAATGGAAGAGGAATGGTCTTTGTGAGCATGTGTGAGGAAATGATGCCTCTTATTAGCTTTCGATGTTGGACTCCATGTATCCACTGAGAAAGGTAACCCTTTCGGCATTTCGATCGGCATCTTTTCTTCTCTTCTCTTAACCACTATCACCGATTACACACATCGTTATGGATGCGATGCGACTGAATACAAATTTTCCCACACAACACAAAGCCAAAACTTTGGCGCTTCTACCATCATTTGGTTCTAAGAAATTTGGGTAGTCATTCAGTGCATCGCAAAATTGGTGAAACCTTTGCAACCGCCAATAGATCGTTGCATCTCGCATACCAAGTTACTCAGATACCCCTCAAATTAATACTTAATGACGTATGAGTACCAAAGAATTTGACGCGGACAATTTTCTTTGGTTTGGTGGTGGCAGAGCGAACAAGAGTTTATGGTGTCGGAAATATTTATTAGGTTTGCTTCCAAATCAGGAAGCTTCCCGCGGAATCTTCAAGATAAAATAAGTTTGAATAGTGTTAATGTGTAATACATTTTTGACTCAAGACCCAATTTCATCCCTAAAAATAAACACACGACATTTTTGGTCCCTGAAAAAAATAAATTAATCATGTAGTTCTTTAAATTTATAAATTCTGGACACATTAGTTTCTCCTTCCAGTTTCAATGTTCGTTTACTTGTCTAGATGTCCCGTTAACCATCATATCTGGCCCGTAAGTGGTCTTATGTGGCTTTGATGAATTTATATCGTGAAAAATAAATGAATAGTGAAAAAAGATGCACAATTCTCAAGTATGTGAATTTTAAAATTGTACATGTTTTTCATCTTTCATTCATTTTTCACAATGAAAATTCGTCAGATGTCAGGCAGGATCACTGATAGGCCTTTCAGGATGGCTAACGGGACACATAGACATGTAGAAGGAACTGGGATGGGGACTAACGTGTCTCGCGTTTGTAAATTTAAGGGACTAAATGATTAATTTATTTTTTTTCAAAGACGAAAATCGTTCCGTGTTTATATTTAGTGACCAAATTTGGCATTTAGTCTACATTTTTTTTTATGCACTTTTTATAATTGAGTGATTTTTATCTAGTACCACTAAATTATATAAGTCCACACTCTATTTAATGGATCTCACATAAAGATTACCCAATAATAGTAAATGTATTGAATTGAAGGTGGAGAAAAGTATGCTCCCACCATTTCTCATATGAACAAAATTTATGTCCAGTTAGATAGCTATTTGTGGTTCTGATTTCCACTACGAAGAATACATATATAACAATTCAATAATAAAAATGTAACATGTATAATAATTGTGTCTTATTCTTATCAGAAAACATTACCACAAACACCTATAGTTTTTATTTTAGGACAACTTAATATCTTGTCATATGGAGCTGATAAAATTTTGAAGATTATTTCTTCTGCCAATAGAAGGTTACCTAAGCTATTTTGAATGAACTATCATTGGTCAAGTTCGCATTGCAACCAGACCACATAAACTACAACATCTTGCTGTAAAATTAAGTATAAATCATGCAATGCTTGTGGCTATCAAGTCAAAGATTTAAAAAATAATTATCATGAAAAGTAATCTGAAAATAATCGTAAAATAAATTAATTTAATTTTGATACACTATCATTATAAAATTTTTTTACACTGTCAATCAATCATAAATCATTTTATGTATGACCTTTAAATTAGTTAACTAGTTATGATAAGAGTCAATCATTTTTAATAATGTGACAAGTTGTAATTGATTGATAATGTAAGAAATCCTTATACTGACATTGAGTATGATGGGGTGGGAGAAGAAGAAAAAGAAGGGGAAGGGTGGGAGAGGGAGAAGGGGAAGGGTTTTCTGGACAATAAATTAAGAAAACTGAGGGATGGAGGTAGGTATAGTAACTAGTGGGATAGAAATAGTGGGATAGAAAAAGTATGAGCCTATAAATTGCTTCCAAATAATTGACATTCGGGACATACTGCTTTCTTTCAAGCCCAACAACTCCAATGCGAGAACGCAATTTAGGTTCTTAACTCTCTCAGCGATCATACAATACCACGTAAAATTAAAAACCCCACGTTTGTCAATTTTTTTTTTTGTTGGTAAGAACAGTTCTTAAAGAAGAACCATTCTCCATCTTAGCAACCATATTAGCACTCTTCGATGGTGCAAATTGTAAGCACTTGTTCTTACACACAAGAACTCACACAAAACAAACATAGGAGATGGTCGCAAGCTCTTCTGGTGATGACTTGTTACCAAACCATGCAGGAGTCACAACTAAAAAATATAATTTAAAAAGAGTATGTACGAAAATATACTTCTTTTTTCTCCTCTTCCATGTAATATACAACATAAACGTTACTACAAACACAGTGAACATCTTACATTTACAGTAACTATAAAAATTGCTACAGACATCAAGGTCTCCCCATTCCAATGCCTGCATTGAGAGCTCCTACCCTTCACTTTTACCATTGTCTAGGTAACATGTATTAAAAAGAATCGACCAGAATTTTTTAGATAGAGTTTGTGCTTTCAGAGAACATATTGAAGTTCAACCACAGACCAAAATGCATGCTGGGGAAACCAAGAAAAAGATTTTAGTGGTATTTACAAACGTAACTCAAATGAGTCTCATTCTTGGGGATCCTCCGGGTGGGGTGTGAGCTTTGTATAGAGATTTTTCATTCCAAGGATCATGAGTGAATGCGCCATTTGGTCTCAATGGATATGAATTGAGGGTATTTTGTCCCATCATTGTGTAAGTTGGATGAGGAGGAGAAAGGAAACAGCTCTTGTGTGCTGGCCCATACTGTCGCAATGGACTTGAGCAGGGAGATACTGGTAATGATGTGATCATTCTTGTGTTATCTCTAAACAAGGGAATTATAATAGTATGTCAGTCCAAATAAGAAAAAGTAATGAAGCATATATATATATAGATACTGAGATACAAATTCATGCCTTATAAATAACAGCAGGTCAGGTATTTTACCTTGGGCTCCTTACTGCTCGTGAAGATGCAACTGGCTTTGTTGCATAGTCCCCATCAATTGAAGTATTACTTGCTCTATTGGAATGAGGCTCTAAAACTGGCTGCAAATCCATACAGATAATGAGAAAGTTAGGTCCAGCCCAACACTGGTTAATATAGAAAAAGATCTCCAGAAACTTTGCAACTTTAGAAATCACATCATTCGCTGCAAGGAATATGTGATAATTACTTCAAAAGATCCGATATTTTATGTGCAACTTCTGTTGCATATCTAGAATTCTGTAGCAGCATTAAATCTTCTATGAAGCTACGTAGTCCACTACAATCGTATAGTAATGTATTTCCCTTATCAGTTATCACCCCAAACTATGTTATGGTTGCCATGCTAATATGTTCTCCAACTTCATTTTCTCTTGCGTTTGTGCCATACAAACTTCACCAGTACGTGTATACATTGCAACGATGATCTAAGGCAAAACAAAAGGATCAAATTCCAAAGGTAATGTATGTTGCCTCTTAATTTAATATAAACAAACACAACCACCAGCCCTACACGACAGACAATACCCTCTTCTTTTTTCTGACTGTAATGCTGTATCAGTGCTTAACACCTAACTCTATATTTACAACCAAACATAAAAGCATACTTCATTCCCAGTCACACCTAGTGATTCACATACCACTTCACCAATATAATTAAAAAACCATATTTACATTGTGTAATTTTAAATTTGATAACACTAAACATGTAGGTTGAGCTACATAATACATACATACACGCCAAAAGACCTAAACAAACCATGAGATAAAATCCTGACATAGAATTATGGCACCTCTGCATAGATAACAATCTAGTATGTTGATATTAAGTAATTGTTTATCGTCATTACATGTTAATATGTTATCTAGTATTGTATAACAAGACATCCAAACTTTGAGAATTGAGACAATTGCAACATGTTAGTTTTATGAGAACGGAACATGCTTTATAGTGATTAAGTTATCATGTATTGGAACTTGGAACTAGCATGTAATAGAACAAAGCAACATAACTTCTCAAAGAAAACAAATAAGAATCAAAGAATATACCGGCGTCCGGCTTCCATCAAACATGTAAGGGAAAGCATCTCTGGTTATGCGGACATTTACAGCTTTTGTTGCTGACTGATCTCGAATAAAGGGGTGATCTAGTAGCATTTGGGCTGTTGGACGAGCTGATGGATCTCTTTGTAAGCAAAACTTAATGAAATTCTTTGCATCATTTGAAAGATGCTCAGGAATTTCAGGCATATCTTTGCTGTTACCAATTTTAAATATTGCAGCTACCTGTTGAATCCAACATTAAAAACACGATTTAGGTCCTCCATACTCTTCTAACAGGATCATAACAAATATGCATATAAAGGCTAGTTCTAGATATCCGATATCTCACCCCTTCATACTGACTCCAAGGAGGCTTCGATGTTGCCATTTCAAGAATTGTGCATCCCAAGCTCCATATATCAACAGGAAGACTATAGCCATTTGTATTCATTACAACCTAAGAAAGCAAACATCAGGACAGAGTATTTACAGTGGAAGAGAAAGAGAGGGATGTGCTTGTTTCAAAAGAAATTTCAAGATCTGAAAAGAATTTGAAGAAATGTTTTACCTCAGGTGCCATCCAGTATGGACTTCCTTTGAAAGAGAGCATTGAGGCAGAAGAATTTATCTGGTTTAGAACAATCATATTCAGATACGATCTCCATCAGAAATCAGAAATAAACTAAAACAGAAAAATAAATTTTGAAGCTCTCTAAATTAGATTTGCTTCCTACGAGTATACTCTTATGCATAAAGCTTTAAATTATAAAAAAAAAAAGACACAATAGAGACAAGAGAGTGCAATGGGTGTTTGAGAGCCAATATGTGTTTTTGGGTGTGCACAATTGTGAAAGAGGAAACGTGTGCATTCAAGAGGAGGAGAATGTCTCTGCCACTAGGCATTCAGATATAGTAGAACTGCAAATTTTAACCTTTAGCAAAAGAAGCATTTTTAAGCATCCACTGTCAATAAATTTTACAACTCTGTATCGTCCAATTTTTTTTGTAACAGAAACAATAAATATTATTTACTTCCGAAGTGAGCCTCAATTCATTCTTTACGGTATATGATACACTTACATGTTTAGCCATTCCAAAGTCTGCCAGCTTGATTTCACCATTAGGATCAACTAGTATATTCGCCCCTTTGATATCCCTGTGAAAATAAATACAAATAAATAATTTGAAAGATAGTGAAGAAGCAGCAATTTCATGTTATAAATAGAGTAGTAAAAACCAAATTACCTGTGTACTGTATTTCTTCCATGAAGATAGGAAAGTCCAGAGACAATCTGCCTGGTATAATTTTGAATAACAGGCTCGCTAAAGGGTCCATATTCCTGAAGTAATTTATGGATAGCACCACCAGAGACATATTCCAAATAAACTGAAAGTGCTTCTTCTCCCTGCAAACATGTCGTATATATATTTATAAATGGATCTCAATGTATATATATGTATGTATGCGGGTGTGTGTGTGTGTGTATATATATATATATATATATATACACAGATATATAGTAGTGCTATATAGATTTTTCATGAAAAAGGCTACCAATACTTGTGAACCAATTATGATGGGTGAAAAAAACAAGCACAATTAGGGGTAAATCTGTTTTTGATGGCAAAACAAGCAGATAGCAGTTCCCAAACACTTTCATAAGAAGTGTTTTGCAATAAACAGCATTATATGTATTATATATATAAAGAGAGAGATTCTAAAATCAGAACATTTTAACCATACCAAGTCACTCCCGTAGTATTGAACAATGTTTGGATGTGAAAGCTGACTAAGCAAATGTATCTCCTGCAATCATTGGGAGAAAATGTTATAGATTTATATACAATCAAATGACGACCAGACATATAAAAGCAAACTACAATGCAACTGTCCATAGAAGAACTGTAAAAGAGCTATAGTATGTGTTAAAAGCTTAAAACATCATGCATAAATATACAGAAAAATAATAGAATTACCTGATTAAGTTGTTTAAGGCATTCTTTTGAAGTTTGGTCATCACAGACAACCCTGACTTCTTTTATTGCACACATTTGCCCACTTTCACTATCAAAGTTGCAATAAAAGCAGTTTAGAGAGGTAGAACAAACATAGGAAGCAGAATATATATAGTTTCAGTAATTTGTCCATAATATTATGGACATTTGGGAAGAGTGCACATTCTGAAAGAAGGCTGATGATATGATTCTGTAAACATAGTGATACTTTAACATCAGTTTTTCCATTATTGTCAATAACAACTGGCATTGCAATATTTATTTTGTAACCTAAAGATTTGTTTATACATTACAAGCACCAGACAGAAAGAAAAAAAAAAAACACAAATTCTGCCTTAAAATATTCAAGAAGTGATAACTATACATTATTTAAAATTGTTGAAGTCTAACCCAAAAGAGAATTTATAGTATATTTCCTTCACTGGAAAAGAAAAAACAACCCAATACCTATTGAATCCAAGGTAAACATGCCCAAATGTTCCCCGTCCTAGAAGTTTTCCTTTCTTCCACTTGCACAGGTTACTGGTAGTGTTTTCTAGCTGTCCATTTGCTCGAGTATTGGGAAGAGAAGAAGGACTAGTAGGAGAGCCCGGGGGAAGAGGCAGAGACGAAGGACTAGTAGGAGAGCCTGGGGGAAGAGGCAATGGATGACATTGACTCCTTCCATCTTCTTGCTTGCCAGTAGGGGAGTCAAAACTCAAAGCATGCAACCTTGGATGAAGAGGTGATGTAGGGCTGGTGGGCCCTCTTGACCCAGGAACTGGGCTTTTTGACCTCGCATTGAACTTCATGTCACCTTGCCCTCTAGCATAAAGAAATACAGTTTATTAGTTTAGCAGCAGATTGGAGAAGAACACGGAAACACCCTCAAAAATAAACATAACAGTTCATGTTCTCTCTATTCCTTCTCCTTACACTGTCAATGCTAAAACTACTTTACATATTATCACTTATCGGTCTTCCATATATTATAATTACAACCATCTAGTACGGACATACACCCTTGAATTCATTATGATAATTATTGAAAAATATATTTTGCATTTGTCATCTAAATCAATTGGAAGGACTAAGAAGCTCGAAGCATATATTGGGGGGGGGGGGGGGGAACAGATAGTTAGCTTCCGAGTTCAGATAAAAGGGATGGGATCTGGTGTTGACAAAATTTTCCATCAAGATTTGGATCTTCATTTCCCCCAAATAAATCCATATAGGAAATCTGGAACTGCAAATTCAGAGTTTAGAATGGATAACTCCAAATCTGCAATTATACTAGAAGGAAAACAATAATCTAATCTGGAGAGAGGGGGGAAAATTAATACTACAAATTTGTATGTAGGCATATACAGAGGATGAGAGAGAGAACCCTTTTACAAAACTGGTTCACAAAAAAGGAATGGAAAATTGAAGGAAGGAAGAAAGGGAAGAAAAGTGTACACAAAAAAAGTCTGCAACCATGTAAAAGGGTAAGCAGGCAAATTTTGATTGTAGGTATTAGCAAAACTAAAAGGGAACCCCATAAATTAAGCAAGTAAGAAATCATGGTCCAAAACTATACAACACCCAATGGAGAAAAAAAAATTAAAAAGAAAAAAAGAAACTTTATGTGATCAATGATTAACCTAAAAAGCTTTAAGCTCTCCAAAAAGGGAAAAAAAAAAAAAAAAAAAACGACCAATCCATCAAATTAACTTCACCACAAGTAAAAATTTACAAACTTGAGGTAGACCCAAAAGAGGAAAACAAAATATAAAAAGACCCAAAAAAAGTTAAATCGATTTGAACCCAATCCGAATTGATAAACGATAATAACGAACCTAGTGGCATTAATTTGAGAGATTGAATGATCATCGAATGAGCCAGTGGAGCTAACGCTAGAACCAGAGAAAGAACCAGATCCGAAGACAAGTCCTTGATCGTTACCGAAGCTGTGAGTGGAAGAAACGGAAGGGCGAGGTAAGGGTAGTCCTATCTTATCGCCGCCATCGGAATCGACGGCGGCGCCGCCGCCACAGGGAGAAGTGAAATCCTTGCTGGCTCTGGGAGAATTCCGAGAGAGGAAGGCGGCTCCGGTGACCTCGTCGAAGCTCTTTGGCTTGTTGTCACTCTTCTTCCCTTTGATGAAGTTGAATTGAAGAACGCTGCTATGTCCATTTGGCTGGTCTTGGTGGTGGTGGTTCTTGCTCTTGCTGGATTTTTTACTCCACCAAGTGGGCATTCTAATTGTAAAATTTAGAAAGAAAATGAGAAGAGAAGAGAAGAAAGAAAATAGAGTTGAGTTAGTGAATGAATAGAGAAGAAGGATAAGAAGAAGAAGAAGAAAGGGGGTTGAGGTGTTGAGAGTAGGTCTGGTTTTGTATGAGGAGGAAGAAACGACGAAGGAGAGCAAGGAAGGGAACAAATTACAGAGAGAGAAAGAAAATTGTTTTTCTTATGTCTGCTTAAAATATTCTTCGTAAAAATGTTTGTAGTAGTGTGCGTGTTTTTCTTGGCCTAAGCCCTAATGTTCACAACTGGTTGCCGAGACTAACCCTCAAATCGAGTATATGATGATTAGATAAAAAAAAATTTTGAATGATAATTTTAGGATTTGAATCTTTAATATTGGAGATGAAGATCGTTTAGGATTGTAATCCACTTTTAATATGAGTCTGCCACTAAGGACAATTGAGTTTGTGTGTATGTTTGGATGGGTAGAAAAATAGATTATTTTAATAATTAATAATTATTTAAATATAATTGATTATTTTGTTTAATCAATTTATTATATCATTAACTTCATTTTTTTTATATATTCGCTGAAAAATGATTTTAAGATCATACAATTTGTTTAGGCCAGGTAAAAAAATTATTTTTATGTAATAAATTATGAAAAAAAAAATATTAAGAGCAACTTCGATTGGAGCTACTTAACTAATTTTAAGAAATAAGAACCGATTCTTATTAGGTAGCATTATTGGAGTATAATTATGTGACATCCAATCATAAGAACAGTAGTTTGTATAAGCAACTAGTTTATATAGAATTACCCAATAAAAAATCATGAAATTAGAGAAACATAAATATGAATAAAGATATGAAGTAACATGAGGGACCCTTTAACGAACATTTTAGAGTTGAATTATTGAAATGTAAAGTTATTTTAAATAGTATAAAGTAAAGAGTCACAATGTGGCATGGTGGGACATAAAAAGATGAGTTAAGCAAATCCAATGATTTGCACCATTGAAGATGCTCTAAGTTGTTTATATAGACTCATTCAAAAAAAAAAAGTTATTTATACAGATTAATAATATTTGTTTGCTAATAGTTTTGACGGGATCAAATAAAAAAAGGTGATTCATTTTAAAATAAGGTAACAACCTTTTTAAATAAGTTTGAAATTTTAAACTCTTCTGAAAATTTAAAAAAAAAACTTTTTTCATAATTTAATCAGGTTTAATTTTTTTAAATAATTTAATCAGATTTATTAAATATGTCATATTTGTACAAATTTAATATGTAACATATTAAAATATTTTATATAAAGATAAAATGCAAATATTATATATAAATGAATACAGGATTTATGGTCGGGATGTCAATGTTAGGTATTTTTCTTCTCATTTGATATCAATCAATAAAACAAAATATAATTTAGGAAGAAAATGAATACAAATAAGTATATATTTTGATAAGATCTACATAAATTCCTCTCTTCTTTTTTCTTTTTTTCATCCAAAAGGAAAATAAAAAATTTGAGCTCACAAAACCTCTTATCTATAAATGCATATCAAACAAGATAGAGGTTTATATTTCTTTTGTTTCCTTTCTTTTCTGCCCCAAACACTATACCAGATGATGCCAAAACGATAAAGAAGTACAGTAGGTGGCGGCACGAACTATAGTTATTCCAATTTTTTTTTTTAATTAATTATTACTTTGTACATATAATCATTTTAAAATAATTTTTTTTTGAGTGGAAAAAAATGTTTACCTTTATAAATAAAATATTTTTTTAACACTCTAAATAATAATCTTCTAACAAAAAACAGTGAACAACAACTAAGCTAGGGAGATGGGTTGAAGGGGGAATCGCAATTAAGGATGGCAATGGGATAGTTGGGGCGGGAAGTACTTTCCCGTTCCATCTCAGGGAGAGTTTTTCTCCCTCATCTCTGTTTCCCACATATTTCACGAGGAGTTCATGAAATCTGAAAAATCATTAAAAAAAAAAAGGAGATAATAAACTGAAATCCAATAAAATATAAAATATATAAAACTAAAAAAATCTTAAAGTTAAAGTTAAAGCACTCTCCAAGATATTTTAATAAGTTCAAACTCAAATAATACAAACACGAGATTCAACAAAAATTATGACAAGATCTAAAACTGCATTAAGTCTAATTTTTCTTATCATGTCCAACATGTGAGGTTATTATTACCATTTTAGTGGCAGCGCAATAGACAAGTGGTATTGCGGCAAGAGCTAAGAGTGAGAGGTATGACCGTATGGGACCGGAAGGTGAAGACTGTAGAGAAAAAACTGAGGAACCGAATAAGATTAGGAATTTAGGTTGAATTTTTTTAAATATTTCATTAATTTAATAAATAATATATATTTAAAATTACTAAAATATATTTATAATATATATAGGAACGGGACCCCACGAGATGGAGAGTATGTTCCCCGTTCCCGAAATGTCTTCGGGGTTTTTCTCCCCCATTCAGGGCAATCCCCGTGGGGCCCATGCTCAAGTAAAAATTGCCATCCCAAACGGCAACCAATGGTTGGATAGATCGATAACTATTAGGTGGTTTTTGATTCAAAGAATATTTTATTATTAAGTAAATTATATTCCTAAGAATTTCATTTTCGAAAATATTTCTTTCTCATCTTCATACATGAGAATGAAGTTTTTGGGTTTTATTTATTATATTTATTTCTAAACATCTTTTATATCTAAAAATAACGTTTTATCTTTTGTATTAAATATGAAATTTTTTTATTCTCCCTTAATATTCACACGAATGTCAAAATATATACATGTACGTATAATAACAAACGTGACATTAGTATTTGTGTATGTCTGTCTCTCTTTTGTGTGTTAGGTGGCAAGTGGTAACGTATGAAACTAACCGCTTAACAGTGTCGTTGTGTTATCGGTTAAAATGACGTTATTTGCTGTTATCAGAAGATAAAGGTATCTTCAATGATAAAATTGTAAGAACCAATCTTAAATTTTTAAGTGAATTTATATATGTCAATTTAAATTTATAATATCTACTTAATTTTTACTTTAATGAGTATTTTTATTGTCAAATTTCTTAACTCCTCTCTCCTTTTAACATTTCATATTCTCTCTCATCTTTATATTATTAAATACAAAAAAATAATATTTAAATATTATAAAACTTTTTTTAGATTTCTTACATAAAAAATCTATTTTAAATTTAAAAAATCTAAAATTATATATAATATATTATAATAATATTTTATTCTTAAAGAATTCGAATGATAGTATCGTTAAGTTGTCTGTTTCCTAGACAGGGAAAAAGGAAGATGAAGAAAAACGAGAACCCACGTTGGTGATTGTTCACTCGATTTTTTGTGCTTTACAGAGCTGTAATGGCCAGCCAGAAAGCATTTTACTAGAACTAGAAAGATAAAATGATACCTACAGTACCAATTGTTCAAAAAAATTATTAATTATTAATAATATACTCTTTTATACACTTTTTGTAACACATGTTTTCTTATTAAGTTTGTGTTTTGATTTTTATTTATAATTAATGATTGTCAAAAGCAAAAAAAAATTTCTTTCACGTTGGATAATATTTTTATTACATTTGTACTATTGCAAACTTGAATTTTATTGTACTAATGAAAATTCAAACATGCACTAAGTCAATATTTTATATTCTTTATAAGTTATAATTTTAAAAGAGAGAGATAATAAGATATAATTTAATAAAAGATATATTAAAAATATATATAAAAATTTTAATTCTACTATGTGAATATGTAATGACTTGATTTTATGAGTTTAATTATTATATACTGTCAAACAATCAGAAATTATAATATGAGTGACTTTTAAGATAGTTAGGATAAAATTCAAATATTTTAATTTATGTGTCAATTTTTAATTAATTATCAATATAAAAAATCTTTATATTATACCAATTAAATCATAATTTTATTTAAATGCACGCATTTGATATATTATATTTTTTTTCTAGGGTGGGTTGAAGCTTCTAAAGCTGGAAGGTGGAGTGACAGCTCATGGATGGGGACGAGGAGTGTTGGATTTATTTGGTTTTTAAATTTAAATTACGGTCATTTTACTATTTAAATTTCATTTTCTGTTTGTGGTATTTAAATAATAAGAAAATAAAAAATTATTGAATTGATGTTGTTGTTGGTTTATTATCAAAATTACAAGTAATGAGTATCGAACCCGATGGAGTCAGGGATAACATTCGATTAGGGCAAGCAGGTCTGTTAAAGTAAAAGCAAGGGACTAATAGTCATAGACTTGAGATGAAGAGTTCCGCCTTCAGGGAATGGAGTCTCGGGCTGAATGCCTGAAAAAGCAAAGTCAAAGACTGTCTGAAACAACCAAATTTCTAACATTTCAGGTTAAGTTAAGGAGCTTAAAGCAGCTTGAACGAAAGGGGAAGCAGCGTACCAATAGCGGTAAAAATTATTTATATTTAGATCATGTTTGGCATGTCATTTCCGCGAGTTTATAGTGGATAGCTTATAGCGGATGAGAAAATAGCCTCGTTTGGCAAGCGTCTCTGTCACAAACTTATAGTGTTTTTTCACAAGCTTATAGCGTTTTTTTCAGACACTACTTGAAGTAGCGTTTGAGCTTATAACTTATAGCGTTTCATTTTTTTTCCAATTTTATCCCTATTATCATAATTTAATTCTACCTTTATCATTTTCTCTCTTTTATGTAAAATCATTAATAAAGATGTCCTTTTATGTCATTTTATATTTTTCAGCTAGTTTAACCGCAAGTTTTATCAAATACTTCCACACAAAATAAGTTACCTCATCCGCTATCTGTCATCTGCTACCTCATCGGCTATCCGCTATCAGCTAGTCTATTCGCTAACAGTTAGTTTAATCAAACAGACTCTTAATACGAGTAATTATCTGAAAAACTTAACGTGAATGAGTGTGAGTACAAGTACTATAGTGTATATTCATTACGCCCCAACCCACGCTCACACATATATAGATATATTAAATATATATAATTATAATTATAATATTAAATTAAAAAATAAAAAGTAACCTAAACTTTCTTATTATATTGTATTTTAATTTAGTTAAATAATTTTGTTTGCAATGTTTTATAATTAGGTTGGAATGTTTTTAGAAATAATTTTTCAATTGAGTTATATTTGTATTTTAATAAAAAAAATTGTTTATTGATTTTTTATAAGTAATTAAAGTATAGGTAATGATTACATAGGTAACTATCGAGTATTAAAGTTGTTATCCGTATAGATATAAGTCCAATTACAAATATTTTTTTAAAATATGAGTATAAAGATGAGTATTAGAGAAATGTTATTAACACATTCTTCAATACACTCTTTATTATTCAATGGATTTTATGTGAAATTCATTAAATAGAGAATGAATCTATATGATTAAATGAGTCTCGCATAAAATATATTCTATAATAGAAAAGATGTTGAAGGAAGTGTGATAAAAAAATATATCACTAGCATTACTCAAAAGTGCTGTAATACCCCACCCAAATCCTACATATTTCCCGAAAAAATGTTAGCATCGAAATCACCTAAATTGTAAATTAGGTGGGAAGATTCACGCTCTGGTCATTTATTATTTTATTTATTTATTAATATTTAAATATTTTTAGCCTCTTCTTGTGCGGTACGCCAAATGTTTGCTTATAACGCAGATGTGCGTCATTCACCGCGTCACAAAAATCACACAGCCACCTCAACCTGACGTATATATATACATACATAATAGTAATAGTAATAAGTATAACAACATCGTGGGTTCGTACGCAAACATCTAACTGTTTAATTTCTATACACTAACAATCAATCAGAAATTATCATATGCACTGACGAAGCATCAAAGGGATTGGGATGTGTCTGGCTCCTGCCAGATTTTTTATTTTTTTCTTTTATATATTACTTTGTGTTGATATTATTTTGAATCGTTAATAATATTTTGAATTGTTATTATGGTTATGTAGATTCTTGAGAGTAGATTGTTTTATACTATATGTATCATGTAGTTTGGCATTAGAAGTTTAGATTGAAATGAAAATTCATTTTGATAATTACGGCAGGTCACATTTTATTGGAGGACTTCATTGTAAATGGTTTATGGTATATTCAATACCATTATTAGTAATATACATATTTAGTTTATAAAAAAAAGGTTTAAGTAAGTTTTTAGTCCCTAAAAAATGAGTCGATTTTGATTTTGACCCCTACACTTTTTTTTGTTGGTTTTGGTCCCTGCAAGTTCCAAAACTTTGGTCCCTGCAAATTCCGAAACTTTAGTTTTGATCCCGTCGTCACTATCTATCTGTTAAGTTCTGATGTGGCTAGCAGACCGTTATGTCAGTACTGTCATGTAGGCTATTATAATATTTTTATTTTTATTATAATATCATTATTTGTTTTTAAACTTTTATTAAATGAATGAAAAGCTGAAATAACAACATTCAAAAACATTTCTAGGGTTCCAGAATATCTCTGTGGCATTAAATATTATAAAAAAATATAAAAAATTAATATTTAATCATATATGACATTAAATATTATAAAATTAACCTACATAACAGTACTGATATGACGGTCGGTTAGTCATGTCAACACTTAGTAGATGGATAGTGATGAAAGTGATCAAAACCAAAGTTTTGGAATTTGTACAGATTAAAACCAACAAAAAAAATACAGTGACCAAAATCAAAACTGACTCACTTTCCAGAGACTAAATTTTAGTCAACAGCGGCTCCCCTTACAATTTTAGTCAAGTTCCGGGTGTGTATGACTTTTAAGATAGTTAGGATAAGAGTCTATCACTTTAATTTATGTTACAAATTCCGATTGATTGTCTACATAAAAAATCTTTATACTGACGATATATACCAATTAAATCCAACATATAAATGCCCGCTGCGACCTTTCTGATTAACATAAAAATATCTAGCACAAATATAGTAAAATTGGATAATAATTTAAAATAAATTTTATTTTCAAATCAAGAGTTAAAATTTAAAAGTTTCACTTTAAAAATGATTTTATCTAACTATCACATTCTTTACTCTGGACTTGAAATTATAAGAGTAATTTTAAGCCGTTCCTTTTTACGGCCAGTTCCAATAACTTTTATCATGCAACTTTTTTTTTTTTTGTTTCTTTGATTATTAATGATATTATAAATTAAGTCTCTTTGATTAAAAAAAAGAGTAATTCGTTAAAAAAAAGAGTTTAATTACTATATATTAATAGTATAAATTTTTTTATATTATTAATCAATTAAAAATCATGATTTGGATGACTTTCAAAGTAGTTAGGATAAGAATTAATCATTTTTACTGATGCGGTAGTTTTTGATTAATTGATAATATAAAAATATTTTATATTGTAAATGTATCGTAATTAAATCATAAAAAAAATTGCAATCTTTTATTGATTTAATTTAAGTTGAAAATTTACATTAAAACATTTCTTTATATTTGACATGAGTAGTTGACATTGCTGAGTGAACCATAAGTTATCCTATAGACTTAGTTACACAACTAACAATAAAAAACTGATATACTATTATTTTAAGAGCGTTGTTATGGTACCCTTGAAAAGTAGAGGGTTTGGGTACTTTATATCCAACCAGAATACACCACCTCAATTAATTGAGTCATGTCTAAGTCATATAGGGATAAGTTCTCACCATCTGATTGGGCCACATAAGTAAGGGTATGGTACCCCCAAGGGATATCATAGAATCTTCCTTATTTTAAATATAAAATACGCTTAATTGCACTTTTAGTCCTCCTATTATTGGTCATGTGCGATTTGGGTCCCTAAAGTTTTTTTAGTGCACATTTGGTCCCTCTATTTTTTCAATATTGCAAATTCAATCATTCTATCCATTGTCCATCAATTTTTCAATGATTAACGGGAAGGAACAACAGTTCTAAGCGAATAAACCTCTGTTTGAGCTTCTATGATAAAGGACCTGTGGTGGAACCAAAAAAGGTCCCAAAAAGGAGGGATAAAACCAGAAATAAGATAGAGAAATCATTGAATCGTGTTGAATTGAAGAGAGAGATGAGGGAGAACTTCAATCAGAGATTTTGTGCACTTAGAGGAGTGATTTCTCTATGCTGATCATTGAAAAAAATTGACAGGTATTGGATGGAAGGACCAAATTTGCAACATTTAAAAAAATAGGGGGACGAAATGTGTAAAAAAAAACTAGAGGTACCAAAATCGCACATAGTCAATAATAGGGAAATTAAAAGTGCAATTAAGCCTATGAAATAAATGTCTGGTACATAATTTGTTATTTATTTATTTAAAGACAATAATTATATGTAAGTTTTTTATTCAACTACACTACCCAAGTTTATATATTAAGCCTATATATAAGTTTATATATAACTTAGGTGGTGTTTGTTTCAAGCTATGTTTACATATTCCTGGGAATGTTGAGGTGGGAATGAGAACTCCCATGTTTGTTTCAAATTTTTGAAAAAATATTCCTGAGAGTTAATTATTCCCAGGAAAAAAACATTCTTACCTTTTAGTTCAATGTCATTCCCATGAAAGAGGTTGAGAAAGTTATATTCCCATGACCAGGGAATAAAGCTTATAATATGAAACTATCAAAATACCCATATAATATGAAACTACCAAAATACCCACTTCCCACCAATAATTACCCCACTCCCATATGCCACGACACTATTTAATTTATTCATTTTTTTATGTTTTAACTTTTTAATAACCATTTTGATTAAAAAAAACTTTTTAATAACCATTCAAAGATATGCTATATCAGCAAATGAGTGGTCAGGTATTCGATTCCTGTCTCTTGTGTATGGAAAAAACCTGGTTGGGAGGGGACAACCCTTAAATATCGTTCATGTCCCCCGACGGAAATTAGTCATTGTTTACGACGATGGATACTTCGTACCAATAACATGGTTACCCAAAAAAAAACTTCATTCATTTATTGTGGGGTTTTTTTTATATGCTTGATCTCACCAAGTGGGGTAATCAAATGCTTTGGCTGGCCTTAATGTTCTTTCGAATTTAACCTTGTTCAATGGATCTCATTTTCCATTGACTATGCAGTTATATGAACTATTTTTCCTTGCAACTGTAACCTGTTTGTTCTTTCATTTCCTTTAGTGAATGTTGTTTAACCTAATTCTTTTTGCACGACTAATAAAGGAAAGAAGGAGGCCTATTTCTCCACATATGAAACTCGTTAAGCATACTTTATAGGAGCACCAGGGAAAAAGTTGGTTTCTTTATGATTTTATTAGAATAACTTTACTCGCGAGTTGTATTTGCGAAAGGTAAAGGTATACACGAAACATGCTAGGATATGTTTAACTTGTTCTAAACTCGATATGACAATTTGTTCGAGTCATTTACTTAGACTTGTATTCGACCTGAATATGATCCGATAATGATAGGTTGGAATTAGACCAACTTGATATATTGACGTTGTACCGTCCAAGGATGAAAGGTCGGTTGTGATCGAGCTTAAGGAATCGAACTGAACTTGATCTTAACTCAAAGCTCTTTCACCTCGACTTAGAAAGGAGTTCTCTGCCAGATATGACCTAGTCAATTTTCTTCATTTATTGCCAAGATTTGCTCACACGGTTGGTTATTCCGCTATCACGCCCGGATATCTCGCTTATTGATTATCCTATCATCATGGCCCATTAATGCTTGATTCTATAATGGCAGATCATGAGAGGATTCGAACAGGAAAAACACACTATAACTACAAGTTATACGAGACAGAAAAACCCTAACTTTATTCTTTGGAAGCTTGGACCAATTTATCAACTCAAGGATTGGCATAAGATGATGAAGGCTGAAGAACATATTCCATCAGATTTCCTACAATCTCTCCAATCATCTACCCAGTTCTTGTAACATCCTAAAATTTCAATATGATTATTTTTTAATAAAAAGATTATGCTATTATTGATTTAGTGTAAAAAAATTATTATTAGAAAAATAAATAATTTAATTGTGTAGCAATAAAAGAAAAATAATACAAAAATAAAGCGGATAACTGGATCCACGTAATTATTATCTAATTATACAATTTGGCTTTAGCCAAATCCATGATAAGGTCAGGGGCAGTGTAACAAGAATTCAAGTTTGAATTCTTAAATATGAATAGAGGCCCATGGGATTTGTTTCCAAATTAAAAACAAAGGGGTTTGCAATTTATGGCTATTGCAGTATCATCAACAAAAAGGGGAAGCCGCAAGCAGCATCTTCGCGCAGTGAAGAGCGCAGAACGCCAATTTCAGGGACATTAAGCCAAGAGAAGAAGATTGTTGATGAAACACTAGAATTCGTTTTACGCAATATTTAGAGTTTTTGGATGTCTATAAGAGGTGATTAGAAATACTCTTTCTCACCCTTTCCATGATACAAATTGTCTTGGGGTATGGGTTATGCTTTTAAAAAACGTTTTTTTGGAAAATAATTCTCGTTTGGTAAAATCCTGATTTTACAAAATTGGGGGTTTTTCTTTTAAGGCATTTCTGTTGTCAATTAAATGTTTATTACTGAGATTGGTTATGGGTATGCTTTCAAAATACATTTTTTTGGAAAATAATCCTGGTTTGGTCAAATCCTGATTTTACAAAATTGGGGGTTTTTCTTTTAAGGTGTTTCTGCTGTCAATTAAATGTTTATTACAGAGATTGGTGACATGATATATATGATACATACGTGATTTGGTTGAATTGACATGCTATATATGCACTATTTGATGATATTTGTGATATTGGCATGATTCAATAACTGTTAATATGTTGAATGTTGTCTGCTACAATATCGTCTATGATAGGGGTATCGAAAGTAACACTGCCAATGAATTGGGGTGTCGAAATATGAAATACCATCATGATGGGGTATCGAAAGTAACATCGCCACATGTTGGGATGTCGAAAGGAGTAATATCACCAGTGTATAATGGTTGGTATCGAAATGAGTAATGTCACTGAAGAGAATGTGACATCGAAATACCTTCATGAGTAAGGTAGGCAATGAGACGTCATTGTTATGTGCAGTTTGAAAGTCATATGACATATGAGAATATTTGAGATTGTTTGATATATGAGATTTTGTCATATTTGATTTATGATGTATTAATGATGATTGTTACTGTCAATAATAATTTATATTATTATTATTATTATTTTACTATACATTATTTTGAAAATAGCGGGTACTATGGACAGTTTTTCCGGTTACCGCACCGGCTGAGAACAATGCTTTTGTGAAAACCCTTTCAACTGTATTTCTGTTCACTGGGATTTTATATCTCATTAGTAGTATTGTTTTCAGAGCCTGAGGATGTCCCTGTTGAGCAGCTAGACGTTTTGAAGACTATCTTTTTAGTTTTAGAGCTTGGTTAGTATTGTATGACGTATGCCAGGAAGACCTTTATTATCTTTTAGTTATTTTCTTATGCGAAATGTTATAGACACCCTGTTTTGAAGTTTTGAAACTGATTATGTTATTCGGTTTTTGAATTAATGTAAACAATTATTTTGGACTAATATTATATTAAGTATTTATTCAGTGTTTATTTAAGAAAAATTTTATTTTCCTGATTTTATTTAAATTATTAATTTGGGTTACTAATATAACGAAGGACGTTACATTTTTTGTATCAGAGCAGTTCAATCCTAAATTGGACTGTGGTTATTGGGTTTTTCAAAAGTCAAAACTTGGGCGCATAGGATGCTTGTTAGAGTTGTAGATGCTGCATACTATGCTTTGAATATTGAGCCTGGCCAACTCAGTGTTTCATTGGTAGTGAACAGATTTATGACGACTAATAGGCGAGGGACGAATAATGCGCTTGTAACAGCTATGGATCGTGTGATCATAGATGTGCAAGAGCAGACAGAGACTCTCTATCATATGAGGGGATATGGGGTGGTAGCATCCCAAGAACCTCAATACGTGGGGTTACTGCTTTTTCGAAGGACGAACCGTCATCTTTTCGGGACAGCTTAGATGCTGCAGCAGTTAGCGGAGCTGAAGAGAAACTGTAACAAGAGGTTATCATATTGTTTGATTCAGGAACAATCCATTCTTCCATAACTCTTAGTTGTGTCAAAAATCTAGAGTTGCCTATTTCTAAATTATCTTTCCACTTGTGTGTTTCTACTCCTATCAAAGATAAATTGGTTACATCTTTTTTTGAAAAGTTCTTCAATACACCAAAATTTATCTTATGATTTGATATGTTTTCAAATGTTGTGTTGGATGTCACTCTTAGTATGGTTTCTTTATTGTCAAATAATATTGTCCAAATAGAAATATTTATGTACTTCACAACCTATGTTTGATGAATCTTTTCGGCTAAACCATTTCGTATTCTTTTCCATGTCATAAGTTCTTAGTTGAGGAGGTTCAATGATCCATATTGTTGTTTTCCGTTAAGATAGAGACTGAGAGTGATGTAGCGGCACTACCTATTGTCTGTTAGTTTCTAGATGTGTTTCATAAAGAGGTCTCTACTTTACATCAAATATGAGAGTTGAGTTTAATATAAATTTAGTACCTAGAAGTGGACCAGTGTCAGTAGAGTCTTAGAATGACACCCTTAAAGTTAAATGAGCCTAAGAAACAATTAGAGGAATTGCTAGAAAATGAGTTTTTATACGTGGATTTGTTTATTATTAATTAAAAAAAAAAAGAGAGTTGGAAATTTAAGGTTGTTAATTCTTAATATTATATTCGTAAAATATATTTTTATGTCGATTGATGAATTTGCTTGATAGATGTATATTCTTTGTATTTGAATGAAATAAAATAAATAGTTTTACTTTTCATTTATCGTTTGTGATATTCTCGCTTGATAGTAAAATTGTCAAAGAGAGACTCGCTTATTTTGAATTCACGTTTTTAACTTTCTGTTGCTTCAATGAGTTTTCGATTCATATGTGGAAATATCTTTGTGCATTAATGTTTTTTTTTAGTCAAGCCAAATTGATTGTTAATTAAAATTTTCTTACCTTGATGCATTGTTTCATCATCTATTTAGAGTTGTTGTTGTTATTATTTGAAATCTAATTTATATTTGATTATAGTTTGCATCAAATCCTACTTTCATTATTGTTAAGAAATATGTTTGATTTTTTGATAAGTTTTGAGTGTTTTTAGTGAAAAGGAATGATGAGAATATGAGGTTATATCTCGACAATAGACAATTGAACAAAGTAGCCATTAAGGATAAATATTTTTTGCCTATGATAGAAAACCTTAGATCAGTTGCATAGAGGGACGGTTGATTCTATTAAAGTAGATACAGTGGTAGGATGAGCGCAACATAAGACAGTGACCAGCGTGAAAAGTTTCCTAGAATTGGAAGAGTATTATATGAAGTTATAAATGGGTTCCCTAGGCTAGCCTTACTTCTAGCCGAGTTAACTAGGAACGGAAAAAATATTCTATGGAATAAAATTGAAGTTTTTAATAATCATAAGAGCCTTAACTTATTGTTAGAAAAATATATAGTATTAAAAATAAGGCAAGGAAGGTGGATGAAATTTCTTAAGGACCATGAATTTGAGTTGAAATACAGTTTAGGAAAAGTCAATGTAGTGGTAGATGCTCTAAATAGAAAATCCTTGCATATTAATGCTAGAAATGAATATCTTAGAAGAGTTTATGGACCTGAATTTCAATGTAACCTTAAATGCTTTAAGCTTGAAATTGAGTAAGTTGAAATTTGAAGTGACCTTAGAAAACAGATTATGCGAGTGCAGTTTTTAGACCAGAAATTGCAATCTCTTTTAGATAAAGAGAATAATGTGTTACTTGATAATAGTCTAGTGTTGTTTAATAATGGGATCGTTGTTCCTAAGGAGGGATGCCCTAGAAAAAAATATATGCTAAAATAGACACATGAAGGGAAATTAACCATACATCTATGAATAAACAAGACGTAATAGTAGATGGAAATAAAAATAATGGATGTTATATTAAAGAATGTGTATATATATGCTCAAATTTTAATTTATGTTGTAATTTAGTTATATAATATTTTTTAGAAAATCACCTTGCTTGAATATTTCATATTGTTTCTCAAGGGACCAAACATTATTTGCAATTAATATACCCCTTGGACTTATTATCCATATAGATTAATGACATGTTTAATCTTAACAAACATATATTTCTGGTCAAAAACTAAAAAAAAAAAAAAATCTTATTTGTATGTGTTTACTCAAAAATCAAAATGAAATTGATTTCTTGGTTCTACTATGATATTTATTGATAAAAATTGTTTTGAAAGTTGTATATGCTCAATGACTGCACTATTTAATTGCAAGTTAACTAAATCTTATTATGTTTTTGTTGTCAAATTTTGTTTTAGTAAGACCATCTCTTAATAGAAAATGAAACTATTTATTTTCTTATGAAATTATCAACTTGGACTGGATAAAACTTAGTATATGGATGTCTCTACTGTTTTACTTTTCTTTCTTTGTTTCATTTTATTTGTTTATCTATTTATAAAAATTTCTCTGTGCTGTAAACAATATAATAGTTTTGGTGTGGAATATAAGGACTACAAGATCTACGTATGAAAGGTATAAAACTTTAATTTAATTTCTTTTGTGAATTATTTGTTATGAATTTTTCTAAGAATGCTTATAATGATGGAATGCAAGTGAAGATATTATAATTTTAGTATGATGGATAGAAACAAACGCTTAAGTGCATGATTTTGGTCTGTAAATGTTATCATTGTTTTTCTTTAATATTATGTTTATAGTTAACATGCCATGAATTGTACACTTAATATGTGGTGACATAGTTAATGACTATATATATATTGATGGTATGATTAGGATATGTAGGTTCTCTTTATGTTAGTAATTAGTAGTAGGTAAGGAGATCTTACTAGGACCGGATTTAATCCAAGAGACCACAGTTCAGATTTAGACGGGAAAGATGCACCCTGCACAGATTGGGTAATGGGTGTTGTGCCGACTAGGAAAGAAAGCCTTTAGAATTTTTGGAAGGGGAACATATATTCTTGAGTGTCACTCCTAAGTTTGGAACGGGGACGTCAATGTCAGTCAGAAAACCAATTCCTTGTTCTTGGGTCATTTTCAAGTTCAAAAAAGTGTAGTCAGGACTATTGTTTACAATTGGCTTTTTCAATGTCGTTGTCAATCTTCATGACGTCTTCCATATTTCTAAGCTCCAAAGTACGTGTCAGATGTTTCATATGAGATAGCTCTTGAGTCAATACAATTTAGGGATAACTTAATCTTTAAGTAAGACCTAGTCAGATCATCGATAAGAGCACTAAGATTCTGCAGAACAAGACAATTCCTTTGGTGAAGGTGGTTTGGGAAGGATTAACTCCTGAGGAAGCTGCTTAAGAACTTGAGGAGGATATCATGCGCTGTATCCAGATCTTATCAGTCAAGATACTTTAAATGTTTTGCTCTGTTCATATATGAAGTTTTGAGTGATCATGTATAAGGTTAATTTCGGGGACGAAATTCTTAAAGGAGGGGAGAAAATGTAACATCCTAAAATTTCAATATGATTATTTTTTAATAAAAAGATTAAGCTATTATTGATTTAGTGTAAAAAAAAATTATTATTAGAATAATAAATAATTTAATTGTGTAGCAATAAAAGAAAAATAATACAAAAATAAAGCGGATAACTGGATCCAGCTAATTATTATCTAATTATACAATTTGGCTTTAGCCAAATCCATGATAAGGTCAGGGGCAGGGTAACAAGAATTCAAGTTTGAATTCTTAAATATGAATAGAGGCCAATGGGATTTGTTTCCAAATTAAAAACAAAGGGGTTTGCAATTTATAGCTATTGCAGTATCATCAACAAAAAGGGGAAGCCGCACGCAGCATCTTCGCGCAGTGAAGAGCGCAGAACGCCAATTTCAAGGACATTAAGCCAAGAGAAGAAGATTGTTGATGAAACACTAAAATTCGTTTTACGCGATATTTAGAGTTTTTGGATGTCTATAAGAGGTGATTAGAAATACTCTTTCTCACCCTTTCCACGGTACAAATTGTCTTGGGATATGGGTTATGCTTTCAAAATACATTTTTTTGGAAAATAATCCTGGTTTGGTCAAATCCTGATTTTACAAAATTGGGGGTTTTTCTTTTAAGGTGTATCTGCTGTCAATTAAATGTTTATTACTGAGATTGGTTATGGGTATGCTTTCAAAATACGTTTTTTTCGAAAATAATCCTGGTTTGGTCAAATCCTGATTTTACAAAATTGGGGTTTTTCTTTTAAGGTGTATCTGCTGTCAATTAAATGCTTATTACTGAGATTGGTTATGGGCATGCTTTCAAAATACGTTTTTTTGGAAAATAATCCTGGTTTGGTCAAATCCTGATTTTACAAAATTAGGGGTTTTTCTTTTAAGGTGTTTCCGCTGTCAATTAAATATTTATTACTGAGATTGGTGACATGATATATATGATACATACATGATTTGGTTGAATTGACATGCTATATATGCACTATTTGATGACATTTGTGATATTGGCATGATTCAATAACTGTTAATATGTTGAATGCTGTCTGCTGGAATATTGCCTATGATAGGGGTATCGAAAGCAACACTGTCAATGAATTGGGGTGTCGAAATATGAAATACCATCATGATGGGGTATCGAAAGTAACATCGCCACACGTTGGGATGTCGAAATGAGTAATACCACCAGTGAACAATGGTTGGTATCGAAATGAGTAATGTCACTGAAGAGAAGGTGACATCGAAATACCTTCATGAGTAAGGTAGGCAATGAGACGTCATTGTTATGTGCAGTTTGAAAGTCATATGACATATGAGAATATTTGAGATTGTTTGATATATGAGATTTTGGCATATTTGATTTATGATGTGTTAATGATGATTGTTACTGTCAATAATAATTTATATTATTATTATTATTATTATTATTTTACTATACATTATTTTGAAAATAGCGGGTACTATGGACAGTTTTTCAGGTTACCGCACCGGCTGAGAACAATGCTGTTGTGAAAACCCTTTAAACTGTATTTTTGTTCACTGGGATTTTATATCTCATTTGTAGTATTGTTTTCAGGGCCTGAGGATATCCCTGTTGAGCAGCTAGACGTTTTGAAAACTATCTCTTTAGTTTTAGAGCTTGGTTAGTATTGTATGACATATGCCAGGAAGACCTTTATTATCTTTTAGTTATTTTCTTATGCGAGATGTTATAGACGCCCTGTTTTGAAGTTTTAAAACTGATTATGTTATTCGGTTTTTGAATTAATGTAAACAATTATTTTGGACTAATATTATATTAAGTATTTATTTAGTGTTTATTTAAGAAAAATTTTATTTTCCCGATTTTATTTAAATTATTAATTTGGGTTACTAATGTAACGAAGGGCGTTACAGTTCTTGTAAGGGTATTCTAGATAAACCCTACAATCTCTACAAGGGAAATCAGAAACAAGGTTCTCAACACCGAAGTCATTGTCTCTGAAGCAACTATTTCCAACACCATTGGTTGTGCCCAATCTGGAATCACTTGTGAAGATAAATGGGAAGAAGAACTTGGTGGTTCTGACACCATCAAAGAATGCCTTTTGAAGAACTTATCTGACAAGCTTATAGCCTCGAGAATGACTGACAAGGCTAGGGTTCTTCATCAGATTCTGAACAAATCCATCCTTCATAAAGCTGGTTTGAAAGACAATGTCTCAAAGGCACATCAATTTTGCCTAGTTTACCTGATTCTGGAGAGGCAACTCAATCTTCCACACCTTCTTTTTACTTGCTTTAAGTATGCCATTGAAGGCTCTGGGAAGAACACTGTCATTCTGTGTGCTGCTCTACTTTCAAAAATCTTTGAGAAGCATTCGGTCTACAACGATCTCTTGTCCCTGACTCCAAAACAGAAACTTAAATATTTTGGTGTTCATGGCATTGATCGTGTGCATCAACCAGAGTTCGGTAAGCAAAACTTGGTGATGATGCAACTGGACTGTCATAGAAAGGCCAAGAAAGAAGGGAAGTTAAAAGGTGTTTAGACGCAAGCTGTTGATGAAGCGTCTGATCAACCAATCCCTGCTGAACGGTTGATAGAGCATGCTCGTCCAAAGGCTATATCACCTTCAAGTCGTCCATCAACTGTCCCCGTCCAACCTAAAATAAAAAGGAAGCTGGATCTAGTGTCTGTTGATGAAGAAGATAAGGACAATCAACCTATCTCAAAGGTTATCAAAGGTCCAAGAAAAGCATCCTCTTCCACTGCTTCTCGATCTAAGCCTGCTGCAACAAGGCTAGATCTACAAGGTCCAAGACTCAAGGTAATACTGAACCTCAATCTAGTCCAGTTATTACTCCTATTATTGAGCAACCGTCTATAGTTGAAGACCTGACAATAGACTCTCAACCGTCCATAGATCCTTCACCTCCCACCTCACCTCAAACACAAACCATGCCTTCACCACAAAGAGAATCCTCAAACCCTCCTTCCTCCGGACCCTTCAAACCATGTGGAGCACCTTATCCCAGGATGCTCTACCCAAAAAGAAAATATAGACGCATACCCAGGATCACTTTTGAAAATGAAAGCTCTAACTAGGCCGACGTTAAAAGAAGATTCCCTGCTCTTTTTCATAAACACTCACCTCCCTCCACCTCTCAACATCCTAAAGGTCATATTCCTCCACCAGAATACCAATATGAAACACCTTCCCCTCCTCCACAAAACCCCTTTGGTCCACCTCCTAAACATGGTTATTATCCCATCCCCTACACACCCACCGGTCCTCTGCCAAGTCAACTCTTCAATGCTCATGGACCCTTGCTAGTCCGTCTTGAGCAGAAAAAGTTCCCTCCAAAGAAGATCTATCCTAATCTCATTAAGAACAAGGCGTTCCAATGGTGTCACGATAATGTCGGTAGACATGTGGTACTCCTTAATGAAGAAAAGGAAGGTTGTAAAACCACTGATGAAAAAAGATCAAGGACTTATGGCTTGGACAACATCTTTCTTGATCGAGACACCAAGTTCATTCCAAGCTATCCCTCTGGAAAAAATACTCTGATGTCAGGGACTTCCTACCATATTACGCTATCAGAAAGGAGTGTGATATGTCACGAGAAGCCAAATTCCATCACACTTTGCCAAAGAAATTTTGGAGCAGAAGTTCTAAAACAAAAGTAGGAGTTGTTCCTTCTCGAGCTTGTCCAAGAATTCCTATTCTAGACCCAAACAAAAACAAAGATGGATGAAAAAGGCTTGAAACATGGACGTTGCCCTATAAAACTGATTTTGATCCTATCCTCTGAAAGATTTGATCCAGCTCGGACTTACTGGGAAAACTACATCTGGAGATGTACCAAGGAAGCTTCTACGTCTGGTCTATCAGATGAAGAAAAGAGTCAAATTCGCATTTTTAGAAGCCAGTTCAAAATCTTTGAGGTAGATTTTATGATTCTGGATGACATCTTTGGCATCCCTCTATATCCAACAGATGTTCTTCCTGGGCCAAAGCCTAGATGGAGTCAGGAAAGTAGGTATGATGATGCTGAGATCATCTTTGAGGTACTTCCTCCTCCACCTAAGGCTGTTGTGCACAAGGACTCTCTTCCTAAGGCACCTGTTCCTGTGATCCCTGAAGAAACTAGGGACACAGGGATTGTCTATGAGGACCCTTATCCTGAAGAGCAAGCTGAACATATTGCAGAATCAGAACCTTCTAAGTCTCAGCCACTGCCACTGGCAGTAATGCATCCTGCTGATCCATCACCGTCCAATGCTCTAAGTGTGATCCCAGGCCAATAGAATCATGAGGTAACTAAGGCCACTGCTGAAAGCTCTGTCTCTGCTATTCCTCCAGAGTTTCAAGAGTTCGTCCAACGATCCATTGAGGCAAACAATGCAGTTATGCTACAACAGATTGCGACCATGTTTCAGAATTTTCTCCCAAAACCTCCTCCTCCTCCTCCACCTTCTTAAAACTCTCTTTCTTTTTACAATTTTTTTTTGACAAGGATGGTTGTCTCTCTCTTTTGCCTGATTACAAAAAGGGGGGAGAAGGGAATATAATTTGATTAGTAATATTTGTCTTGATGTCTTGATATACTTGTCTTTGATATATTTTGTCTCGTTCATAATAATCTGATTCATTGCTTGCATCTTACAACTATGTTTATTGGACTATGGCTTTTCATCGTGTTTTATCTGTTAAATAGTCTTTGTCTTAGAGGGAGCTTTTTTAGCTCTCTAGAAGACTTTATTCTATCACATTAGTATGTTTTGTCATCATCAAAAGGGGGAGATTGTTGGAACTAAAGTGGTTATGGTCCATTAATCCCTTGAGTTTTGATGTTAACAAAAGACTAATTTAAGAGAACAAAGATTAGTTATGGACTAATGTTTTATCTTAAGTGTGCAGGAAAATCTAAGTCCATAGACAATATAAGTCCAAAGACTTACAGCCCGTCCAATAAGTAATTCTCGCTGTGAATGGACTATAAACTCTAAACATTGTATCCGAGTCCAAAGACTCTTTCTATCTTTTGATTAGACACCCTCTTTAGTAAAAGTCCAAAGACTTACGCTTTAAAATGTTTTAGAATGAATGTATATGTAAAATATTTGAATTAATTATTCAATGCGTAAATGTTTGTATTCTATGGACAAATATTCCTTGTTATCTTCGTACCATCAAAAACTGAAGCTAGTCTATCCCTGACACAAAGATTTGACTATTTCCAAAAGGAAAGACAAAAGACAACTTTCGAGTACAAGGAAAATATGTTAGTCCTATTTCAAGCTATCAAACCTGATAGTCTACTTTGCTGATCAGAAGCCTCAACAAGCTATCAGACTCAACGGACTAATGCATTTAATGCTTAATCAGAACGGATTCTTTTTCAACCGTTGAAGACTGAAGTTGATCAAGACCAGAAGGCTATAAATATCTCTTCTCTTGAAGATGCAAACTAGTGATGCACAACTGAACTTGAGAAATATACAAGCATACAAGAAAACAAGCTATCAAGAGAAAATCTAAGCTTACAAGCTTACTTTGATCTTTAACTTTCATATCACTCTCTGCGAAGAGTTTTTCTTTAGAGTTCTAAGCCTACGTTTCAAACTCTCACTCTTAGTGAGTTAGTTGAACAACAAATCTTTTCAAAACCTTAGTTGGTTGAGCCTGAAGAGGCATGTTTAGAAAGAATACTTGAGCCTGAAGAGGCTTGTCTGTAAAAGAATACTTATGTGCCTGAAAAGGTGTAGAACACTTGCCTGAAGAGGTGTTGAATACTTGTAACAAAGGGTTTTTGTTATAGTGGAGAAAGCTCTCAAGTAGAGAGGACTGGACGTAGCTCTTTGGTGAAGAGCGAAGCAGGATAACATCTTTGTGTTATTTTCTTTCCTTTGCTGTTGCTTTAGTTTATTTTCTAACTAACTCTTTGGGATCGAATTGCTTTCTTATCGCGCTTGTTCTTTTATCTTAATCCTTCTAAGTAAGCGTCCAACTGGTGTTTGGAAACGCTCTTCCCGTCCGTTGTCGTTTTAACGTCCAACCTTACGAAAATATATATATCTGCTTATGAAAAGTTTTAAAAACGTAAGAAACACAATTCAACCCCCTTCTTATGTTTCAAACAGGTTCCTTCAATTGTTATCAGAGCTCAGCCTCTGGGTTGAGCCCTTAGTCGTGTAGAGGAAAAGATCCTACAGCAGATATAGCAGGACAAGATATGTCAAGTGGGAGTCAACCTATTATGGAAGGCATTTCCATGACCAGACCTCTGTTCTTCAACGGAACCCACTACCTGTACTGGAAGGAGAGATTCAAAGGCTTTATCTTAAGTACAAACTCAATTCTTTGGATCAGAATCACGAATGGTTCAAATGTGTGTCTCAACTCTGATGGGACAGAAAAAACTGAAGATGACTGGACTGATGCTGAAAGAGCCAGGATGGAACAAAAACATAAAGCCAGATATGCTTTAATGTGTGATCTTAGTCCTGATGAATTTCAGAAGATTCACGCATGTGAATCGGCAAAGCAAATTTGGGACACCTTGTCAAATCTCCATGAGGGGACCACCAAGGTAAAAGATTCAAAATTTTAATGGTTGTTGGCAGTATGAATTGTTCACCATGGCAGAAGGAGAGTTCGTCTTGTAAATGATGAGTCATTTTCAGACGATCATCAACAATCTAAAATCCCTTGGGAAAGTTTACACTACCACGGAGAATGTCACTAAAATTCTTAGAAGCTTGCCTAAGAAATGGAAACCACTTGTTACTGCAATCACCTAGGCCAAAGATCTCTCTACTTTGACGCTGGATGATCTGGTAGGAACTCTGCAAGTTCATGAACAGGAGCTTGATCTTGATAATCCTGGAAATAAAAATAAAGGGATTGCTTTGAAAGCTCAAAAGCTCTAAAAGCTAATGAGTCTAGTGATGATGTTGATCAATCTGATAATGAAGTATCAGACGATGACGAGTTATCCTTCATCTCCAGAAAAATTAAAACATGTGGAGAAAGAAAAATGAGATGAAAAAAAGGTCATTTCAAAAGAAAAACTTTAAAGACCATGATGAGTCCAGAGACAAAAGTCAGCTTGTTTGTTTCGAGTGCAACAAGCCAGGCCACTTCAAAGCTGATTGTCCCATATTAAAAGACAAGAAGAAGTTCTTCAAAAAGATGAAAAGGAACTTCATGGCCACCTGGGAAGATCTCGATTCTTCCGAAGAAGAAGAAGAAGAAGAAACCAATGAGGAAGCTATCCTCTGTCTTCGGTCCAATGCTCAAAAGGAAGACTCTTCGGATGATGAGCAACTTGTTGTTCCCGAAGAAAGAACCCAGGAAGTTAACTCTGAAAAAGGATGGAATGTTCCACCCATTTTCAATGTAACGGACTACCCTTATTGGAGATCCATTTTTCAAATATACGTCCAAGCTCAAGACTTTGAGTTATGGAATGTATTTACTGATGGAGATCATCGTCCAACAATCACTCTTGAGGACGGCTCAACAGCGTCCAAGCCTGAAGCTAACTGGACGAATGAAGATATCATACGGTACTTGCTAAATGTCCGCGCTAACTGGTATGTCATTAACACTCTAGATCAACCAAGATTGGAGTTAGTGCTGCAGTCTCTAACTGCAAAGAAGAAGCTAGCAACTCTAGATCGTGTATTCAGATCAAGGAACCCTCTCTCATCAAATCTTTGTCTAATGGCAAATGCTTCATCAGACGCTGGATCAGATGAAGATGAGGTATCTAATTCTAACTCTCTTCAAGAAGCATATGATGAACTGCTTAATGATTCCTCCTTATTGCATCATCAATATATAATGCTTAAAATAAAGTTTTCAAAGATAAACAAAGAACTGGAAGATACCAGTAAGCAAAATGAGCAACTCATTGTTGAAAACAATAAGCTGAAAGCTGAGAATATCAGTCTAACTGATAAACTCACCTCTGAGTCTAGTGAACCTCACGCGGGTAATTAGACTTAAACAAGGGGTATCTAACCTAACCAAAAGCGTATCAAAGCTTGTTGGAGGTTCAGAGAAGCTAAACTTGATATTGAGGTATTCAAGATCACCTCATGATTAGTCTGGCTTAGGCTATGACCCTGAGAAACAAGAAGCTTCTCACAAAGTATCAAGGCCCAACCAATATCATAAAGTTTTCCAATCTCATAGAATGCAAAATGAAATCAAAGCATGCATCTAATGCTTATTGCAACATATGTGGAAAAAGTGGTCACTTCTTCTCAAAATGTATACATAAAAAGAAGAATATTATGCATGGACGATGACCATAGGCTAACCAAAAAAGACCCAAGTCTATCTGGGTACCTAAAAATATGATAATCCTTATTGCAGATCTGCTTAGCAACACAAAGAAGACCCCAATCCTGGTACTTGGATAGTGGTTGCTCACGTCAGATGATGGGAGAAAAGTCTATGTTCCAAGAACTACGTGAAAAGACTGGTGGATGGGTTACCTTTGGAGGAAAGCAGAAAGGAAAGATAGTTGGAATTGGAAAGATTGGAAAGCATCATTTTCCCTCTATTGATAATGTTCTGCTAGTTGAAAGATTAAAACACAACTTGCTTAACATAAGTCAATTATGTGATAGCGGGTCTGATGTTTCCTTTAACAAAGGTGAATGTATATTCAATAAAGGTGAATGTATGGTCAAGAACCCTGATGGGTCCATCTTATTCACTGCCAAGAGGCAAAATAATCTTTATAAGATTAACTTGGGGGAACTCTCAAATCAAAGTGTATCATGCTTAGTGTCTGTTGAAGATGAGCGATGGATATGGCACAAAAGACTTGGTCATACAAGTCTGAGATTAATCTCAAGACTAAACAAACATAACCTCGTAAGAGGTCTACCAAAGATCGTGTATAGATCGGACGCTCTCTGGGATGCGAGCCAAAAAGGAAATCAAGTTAAGAACTTCTTTGAGTCCAAAAACATTGTTAGTACTTCAAGGCCACTAGAGTTGTTGCATCTTGAATTGTTTGATCCAACAAGGACTGCTTCTATTAGTGGTAAGAAATATGGACTTGTTATAGTAGATGACTATACTAGATAGACATGGGTTAAGTTCCTTGCTCACAAGGATGAGTCTATCAAGGTCTTTACTATATTTTGTAAGCGAGTTCAGAATGAAAAAGGCGTATGTATAGGCTCAATCAGAAGTGACCATGGAGGCGAATTTGAAAATGAGCTATTCCAAAGGTTCAGTGATGAAAGTGGTATCCATGACAATTTCTCTGCTCCTAGAACAGCACAACAAAATGGTGTTGTAGAGAGAAAGAACCGATCTCTTCAAGAGATGGCTAGGGCAATGCTCAGTGATAATTCTGTTTCCAAACACTTCTGGGCTAAAGCAGTAAATACCACCTGCTACATTCAAAACAGAATATACATAAGACCTATCTTGAATAAGACTCCTTATGAACTATGGAAAGGACGCAAACCCAACATTTCTTATTTTCACCCTTTCGGATGTCAATATTTTATTTTAAATACTAAAGATCAACTTGGTAAGTTTGACGCTAAAGTAGATAATGGAATATTGTTTGGATACTCTGAAACGTCCAAAGCTTTTAGAGTCGACAACTCTAGAACTTTAGTTGTTGAAGAATCCATTCATGTTAAGTTTGATAACAAATAGCCTGATAAGAGATTATCAGAGCTAGACGAATCTTTTGCAGATATGAATCTGAATGATATAGAAGATCGTCCAATGATTAAAGAAGATGGAGAATCAGACGCAACTCCAGACACATCAACGTCTCAACAAGTAGCTATAACACTCGTGGCAACTTAGGACTTATCATCCTGAGAATCAAATCATTGGTAAACCAAATGATAAAGTCAGAACAAGGTCAACCTTCAGAGAACAAGCTGACTCAGCCTTCATCTTCGAATTGGAACCAAAACCAGTGGACGAAGCTCTGATGGATGAATGTTGGAGCCTCGCTATGCAAGAAGAGCTTAACCAGTTTCAACGAAGTGATGGTTGGACACTGGTTTCCTTGCCAAAGGATAAGTCTGTCATTGAAACCAAGTGGGTATATCGAAACAAGCTGGACGAAGATGGCAAAGTTGTAAGAAATAAAGCAAGGTTAGTTGCACAAGGCTACTTACAAGAGGAAGATATTGATTATACTGAAACTTTCGCTCCTGTAGCTAGACCAGAAGCCATACGTATATTACTTTCATATATTGCACATCATCACATTATGCTCTATCAAATGGACGTAAAAAGTGCTTTTCTAAATGGTTTCATTAATGAAGAAGTTTACATTATACAACCACCTGGTTTTGAAGATCAAAATCACCCTGAGCTTGTATATAAGCTTAAGAAGGCTTTATACAGACTCAAATAAGCTCCTAGAGCTTGGTATGAGAGACTCAGTACATTCCTAATGGAGAATGGTTTCTCAAGAGGAAAGTGGACAAAACCCTTTTTAGAAAAATGAGTAAAAAGAATTTTATTGTTACACAAATTTACGTTGTTGATATAGTATTTGGTGCAACTGATAAATATCTTTGTCAAGAGTTTTCTAAGCTCATGCAGAATGAATTTGAAATGAGTATGATGAGAGAACTAAAATTCTTCCTTGGACTTCAAGTCAAACAAACACTGGACGGAGTGTATATTCATCAGATGAAATACACTAAGGAGCTTCTGAAACGCTTCAAATTGGATGATTGCAAACCGATGAATACTCCCATGCATCCAACGTCTATACTAAACAAGGATGAGAAAGATAAAAAGGTAGACCAAAAGATATACAGAGGTATGATTGGTTACCTCTTATATCGAGTATAAGAAAAGATGTCAGTCCTATTTCAAGCTATCAAACCTGATAGTCTACTTTGCTGATTAGAAGCCTCAACAAGCTCTCAGACTCAACGGACTAACGCATTTAATGCTTAATCAGAACGGATTCTTTTTCAACCGTTGAAGACTGAAGTTGATCAAAACCATAAGGCTATAAATATCTCTTCTCTTGAAGATGCAAACTAGCGATGCACAACTGAACTTGAGAAATATACAAGCATACAAGAAAACAAGCTATCAAGAGCAAATCTAAGTTTACTCTGATCTTTAAATTTCATATCACTCTCTGCGAAGAGTTTTGCTTTGGAGTTCTAAGCTTAAGTTTCAAACTCCCACTCTTAGTGAGGCTTATTTAGAAAGAATACTTGAGCCTGAAGAGGCTTGTCTGTAAAAGAATACTTGTGTGCCTAAAGAGGTGTTGAATCCTTGTAACAAAGGGTTTTTGTTATAGTGGAGAAAGCTCTCAAGTAGAGAGGACTGGACGTAGCTCTTTGGTGAAGAATGAACCAGGATAACATCCTTGTGTTCTTTTCTTTCCTTTGCTATTGCTTTAGTTTATTTTCTAACTAACTCTTTGGGATCGAATTTCTTTCTTATCGCGCTTATTCTTTTATCTTAATCCTTCTAAGTAAGCGTCGTGTTTGGAAACGCTCTTCCCGTCCGTTGTCGTTTTAACGTCCAACCTTACGAAAATATTTATATATCTGCTTACGAAAAGTTTTAAAAACGTAAGAAACACAATTCAACCCCCCTTCTTGTGTTTTGTATTGGACTATTGCTGGACTATGTTTGTATTGGACAATATTTATGTTTCCTAGACTATTATTACATGGGTTGTTGCTCCCTATTCCCCCTTTTTTCTGTTGTTTTTTCATATATACTGTTGTTGTTTTTTGTGTTTTTTTTTTACAGACCCGATCTCCCGACCTAACCTGAAAATGATTAAGTTGGGTCGGTTCGGGTTACCTGTTACATTTCTTGAAATCCGATCCGACCCGAACAATTCAGAAATGCTCGATTCGATTTTAATTTCCCTTCAACCAGACCCAAAGTCACCCCTACTTTTTTGTTATACTGTTGAATGTTGATTGATGGAGGAAAAAATAACTATAAAATGATCTCATTTTAGTTTTATAACTAATAACTTATAACTAATTAAGAACTTCAAATTTTAAGACCTATCAATTAAAGTTTTGAATTTTTTGAATATTTTTTGAGTCCGAACCGAGCCGAATCGAATTTGATTGGTTCAGATTTCTTGAAAACAAATTGCAAATTCAAATCGAACTGAATCAATTGATTTTGATTTCTTCAAATTTGTTCCATATAATTCCAAATCAAACCGACATGTAAACATCCCTACTTAATATCACGATTTTTATTGCTAAAATGATACATGTTCAGCTTCATAAAGTAATTTTTTTTTTTCTTGAAGTACTTAATTTTTCATTTTAAAATACATAATGTTTGTTCGAATCCCAACTCTTATGTATGGAGCGAATTTTCGTTGGGAGGGGTTTTCCGCCTTCAGATGTCATTCACTCCCTAGTAGGAGATTAGTCCCCGCTTCCCCTCATCCGACGGGGATACTGCTGGTCAAGGACCAAAAAAATACATAATGTTATCATACCTATAGCCTCACACAGTTGATCTGTTTATTATTACTTTTAATTTCTGTTTATAGGTAATAAACTAAATAATTAAAATGAGCAATGAAGCATCACTGTTTAAAGCTGAAAAGTCAAGATATGAATGAATAATTATAATTTTAGTGGCTAGTAAATATTCTATACAAAAGGACAAATGGACAGAGGGAAGGATAACCACCAAACCAACGTGCATGAATGAGTCAATCTCAAGCGGCTCCACATGTCAAGTCCTTTTTGTTTTGCTCAATCAGGCAAATGCTAACAACACTCTGTTTTTAATATCGGGTAAATTTTATGCGCGTTTCGAATTTTACGTGGGTCATACTTTATTTAGTATTTCTTTTATAAGTAAAAATTAAATAATATATATATATATAAATATATATATATATATATATATATATATATATATAAAAAGATGGTTAGTTAATCTCATTTAATCTTATTTAAAAATTAAGTAAGTTATTTAAATTATCCTTCATCAAAAACTTCAATCTTCATCATTAAAAGAAGTTACTTGTGTTGTTGAAAATAATACGAGTCATTGAAAAACAAAATATGTATTAATGAAGGATATTTTAGGAATAACATCATTAAATCCGGTAGAAGTAGTTGAAATTTGTTTATATATTGTACCAAAAAATTAGGGTCTTTTTAGCTTATATAATAAAGATCCGAGGAAGTAAGTCTCACATAAAAATTACCTAATAAAACTGAAAGTATTGAAAAAAGAGTATTGATAGCATTGCGCAATTAACTAATGATCTGGATATGGTAAATTGAGATTTAGCAGGAAGTGAACTTCTTTTTAATTTGAGAAAGTAAGTGTTCTCAAATTATTTAGTGAGTTATTTTTTTTTATACATTTCTCATTCTCATATTAAAGGTATATCCAACTTACTTTTTCACTTTCATTTGAGAGGAGTTAAATTCGATAAATTCATATAACACAATTGGTCATGCATACGTACGGCTCAATCAACTAGAGCTAATTTATTTATTTTTGTGTGTCAGACCAATTAAGGAATTAAATTATTATTTGTTATCAATTAATGGGATGGATTTTATTAATAAAAATGTTGAAAAGATAAAAATATATAACTTAATAAATAAAAATAGTTTCTAATAGAGATCAAATACATAATATATATGTTATACCTTTTTTCAATTGAGAAATATTATTAAATATTTTTATTAAAGTTGTACTCTTTTGATTAGTATTAAAATATGAGTTTAATTGTTATATATTGACAGTGTAAAGGATTTTTACACAGACATCCAATCATAAGTTGTCACATCAGTAACAAAATTTGACTATTATCCTAACTACCTTAAAAGTCATTCATATTATGATCGGTGATTGGTTGACAATGTAAAAAACTTTACACTGCCAGTACATAACAATTAAACTCTTAAAATATATATTACATATAGTAAATATTAAAATATAAGAATATATATATATATTAAAATATTAATCGGTTCGGTTCTAGAACTTTTGAATTGATAACCAAACCGATCATCATCACGTTTGATTTGGTTCGGTTCAGATTCGAACATAAAAAAATCGATCTCATTTAATTGGTCTAGTTCGAATTTTCGGGTTTATCGAATCGCTCTGAACGAATGAACATCCATAATATTAAGATGTTCTTGGATAAGCATGGGCTACAAAGATGTAACTATGATTGGCCATATTTATTGCAAGTTTCTTAGCATTTTTTATTTCAGATTTTCGGTATCCAAAAATCACATTGGATTTCGATTAATCTGAGACAAGCCAAAAAGACTCATTTAAGGGTGCAAATCTCTCTTAACGCCTATTTTTTCATTCACAAGATTCGAATCTAATACCTTGCTTAAGAAAACTCAAGCTCTTTGTCACTTGAATCAACATACATTGATTATTTTTTAACCATAAGATCTTAGCATTTTAATTTTGAAAGACGTTTTATTTGTTTATTTCTTTTGGTGACTGTGACACATGAGATAAGATAAAAAAAAAAAGAAAAAAGAAGAAGAGGGAAACATAAAAGAATGAGTTTGATTTTGATATACTATCACTATAAACTTTTTATACTTTCAACCAATCATAAATTATTCTATATTTGACTTTTAAGGTAGTTATGATAAGAGACAAACATTTTTAATGATGTACTACAGTTTAGTATTAGGGTTCAATATAAAAAATCTTTATACTAACAATGTATACTAATTAAAACCAAAAATAATTTGGGCAAAGGAAAAACTTTCTCAACAATTCACCTCCTTCAATTAGCCTAAAACTTTCTCAACAATTAGAGCCCATTTGTTAAAAAACAATTTATGAAAAAATCAATAATTTTTTTTATAAAATAACTTTCTAGGATTATTTATCTGTTTGTTTTAGCTTTTGAAAAAAAAAAAACAGAATCTAAAAAACTCATTAATCTAAAAAAAATCTAAAGCTAATTTGAATAGCTTTTCATAAAAATGTATTCTGAGTAGCTATTTTAAGTGATTTTTATAATTGTAAACAAGTACAAATTAGTTTATCTTTTAAGAAAAAATCATTAAAAATAATTCCTAAATCATTTTTTTAATCTTAAACAAAGGAGCCCTTATGTTATGTTTGTTTGGAAGGAAAAGTGAAAGAAAGACAAAGAGAGAAAGGAAAAGAGGAAAGAAAAATGGAGTTTTTCTCGTTTGCTTGACAAAGGAAAAAAGGAAAGAAAGAAAAAAATATTATGGGACCCACGTCAAAATGATAATCTCCAAATTTGGGAGGAAAAGAGTGAAAAGACGTAAACACCTTTGACTAGAGCTGTCAATTTAGGCTGGCCCAACCCATTCGGGTCAACCTTTGACAAGCCAACATATTTACGGGTTGGGTCGGGTTAGGCCAAATTAATTACGGGCCACTAATTTGTAGCCCAACGTAGCCCTCTAAGAGCTACGGACTAAAGGGCCTCGCTCATGAACTATATTTTTTTAAATATTCATTTCTTAACAATATAAACAATATAATAAAAGACTATATTAAATTAAGTTTGATTTTTCATTTTTTAACAATATAAACAAAATGTTTGATTTTACTACGTTGAAGACTAATTTAAATTAAATATTCATCATCCTTCAAATTCAATAATGTATGGCGAGCGTCATCCACCTTCAATACAAATCTTGTTTTCAAGCATTTAATACAAATCCTCTTTTAATTACGTTTCTAACACATTCTATTATTCTAATAATAATATTGTTCATGCAACATAGATAAATTTACTTTTATTATATTTTTAATATATTGTTTGGGCCAGTGGGTTCGCCTAGCCCACCACGGGTCAACGAATCTTCGGGTCGTGTTGGGATAAAAATATTTCAGACTCAAATTTTGTTAACCCAACCCACACTTCATATCGGGCTAATCAGTTCGGCCCACCAGGCATAGCCCATTTTGACATCTCTACCTTTGACCTTATTACCTACCATTTTTACTTAAGATTTTTATGTGATTTCACAAATATGATTTTTCTTTTCTCCCACTTTTTGTACAATCATACAAAAGGGGAAAAATGTAACATCCCTATTTTTCAAGCTTTCTAATGTGAATTAAACAGTATTTATGTGTTTGTATTTTATTGGAGGATCTAGAAAGTGAAATAAAATAATCTGTGACCATAGTCACGTTCTACGCTATCGTCAGGAGTTACGGTTAAATTTTGGGTCGAAAACTCAGACGAAGCCCAGTCTACGGTTTTCATTGATAGTAGTGTTTTACTATTATAAAGACCTAATTTTGACTCGTGAACGAGACAGTTAGTCTTAGAATTTAATTCCCTACAATTTTGCTAAGATTGGTTCTTGACGTTAAAAAGTGAAAATAATATAAACTATTCGGGCAAAAATTCGAATCGGGAGACGCTTAGAGCTGTAGATGGATTTAACGGGACCCACTAACGGATAATCTCGAAGTCACGTCAGGTCAAGTCACCTAGGAATGCGTGCCAGTGTCGTGATGGTTTTCAGAAAATATCTGGACGCGAAATGACCAAAACGCCCTTGAGTTTCCATGAAATTACCACTTAACATATGATGAAATGTCCAAATTACCCCTAAGTAAAAAATTTTAGACCTCCTTATCTCTCCCTTCCTACTTCCCACGCCCCCCTCCACTTTTTTTCTCTCTTCATTTTCTTCCTTCTTCTTCTTCTTCATTTCCTCCACCATTTTCTCCAAAATTTCTTCTAAACCTTCAAGATTTTTGTGAAAGCAAGTTGATTTTTTCTCAAGCTTTGTCATCAGGATGTATAAACTCCATCATTGATCTCTTAATCTCTCTATTTCTCTCTTCAAATTCATGATTCATGGAAGTTAAGGTTTTGAAGCATAAACTTCAAAAATCCATGAAAAATTGTAGAAAAATCCTTTTAATACCAAATCAATTCTTTGAACTAGATTCATGGTATTCTATCACAATCTAAGAGGTTGAATCCGAAGGAGCTTTGTAGCTCGAATGCGTATATAGGGCCGAACCTACCCCCTTTGGGTGTGTAGAGTTTTGGTTGAAATTTTGGTGTTCTAAGCTTGAATCTAGTCTTGTCACACCTAGTTAGTATGGAATCCAAGAGATGAGAATTTTTGGAACTCCCTAGCCATATTTTCTAGCACATGGCCAAACCTAGGGGGAAGAGTGTAGGAGGAAATTTTGTGATTTAATGTTGATGCATTGATGATTTGTATGTGTTTAGTGATCGTCGGGTAATCGGGCGAGTGATCGGACGATTTTCAGATCAATCGGGATATTTAGTGCTATTTGGGAACTCTGAGAGGTAAGGGGAGAACCTGAGGAATTCCAATTCCGACAACTGTATGTTGTATCTGTGTATATGGATTGCAATTATTTGTTTGTGTATGATTGTTGTGGAATGATTTAAATTTACCTGCTCATAATTCCTTATGCCTGCAATTACCTGATTATGCTTAATTTTGTGGTATGGCATTTGATCATGATGTATGGATGTATATTATGCTTGTCGTGATGATTATTGTGTAAAAAGACCTAACATCGGTTAGGATCCAAAATCATGTAATGTTAAAAGCTTCAATAAGCTTGGAACGTCAGATAAGAAAATAAGAGGATTGAAGTTTCAAGGGTTTTTGGAAATAAAAAGGAAACAAATGGCTTTTTAGAATAAAGGAGAATAAAAAAACTTACTTTATTAAAGATGAGTTGACTTAAAGGGTAAAATGGAGAAAAATGACTTTAATTAAGAAAAGTGAGGTTTTGCGGCAAAAAGTACGTTTTGGAGACATCGATCGTTTTCAAAGTAATAAAGTGAACTAGTTCACGCAAAAGTGCTTTTAGAAATGTTGTTTCAAAAATAAATTGTTTTATCCAAGAAAAAGGGTTTTACGAACCGTATTTCAAAGTATTGTGTTTTACCGAAATACTTCGAAAGAGAAAAAAGGTGGTCTTTAGACTAAGTTTTGTTTTTATGGAAAAACTGATCCTGAAGGCTTTGTGTAAGTTTCAGAGATTTGGGTTTTGGTTTTTGGGTTTCAAAAGAGAAAAATGTGGTTTTTGATAGGAACCTATAAACCGAGACGTCGGGGTTCTAGGGTTATGCAGAACACGTGAATCAAGGATCCGTGTTAGTGTGTTGGTCCTGTAAGCTTGTGGACAATCTTTGTGGTCTTGTAGGCTTGCGAACGTTTTTATGCTTTTTAATCCAAAATCCGAGACTGGTACATCGGTTAGGGCTTTTTGAGTTCGAGCTGTTTTGGACTGAGTGTCCTGTTTTGTGAAAACGTTGGAAAGACCTAAAAGAGTCTCAAACATTATGGTGGTTGATAGTGTTGATGCTTCAATAAGGAAATAATGATACGACAAAGATAAGCAGACGAAAACAGATGTTTTCTCATGCATATCTGTTTTTGGCAGACGTGCCGTGAAATGAGGGGACCTTGATGGCAAGGAAACCTGGGGATGACTTATGTCATTGTGTAACATTGTGCCTTGATGGACAATGGTGTCATACGTGCTGTGTGATCGTATTGTGCCTTGAGTTGGACAATATAGTATGGCAAGATTGCATTGTAAGTACCTCTGATTTGCGCGCTCATGTGAGATCTCATGAGATTCATGCACTTATGTTTTAGCAAGTTGGTGCTAGTCATTATTGCCTGAGGACCAATGAATTTTGAGCCTGATCAGCTCGTTGAACGGTGATGGGATTTCCGGAAATTAAGCATTTAACGTTAGATGATATATGTGGAAGTGTCATGCATACATTTTTGAAAACAACGATGACTGTTGGACACGAGACGAGGCCTTTGTGTTATTTATAGTATTGTGATATACTATGATGTATCTGTTATGTTGATGATATGTGAGATATGCCTATATGAACCTGCTGTTTGTGTTTGGGGTATATAGTTGTCGTTTTTGGATACATATATTCGTTTCTCACCCTTGCTGTATTTTCTGGATTGTTCTGTTTCTGGTTGGATATATATTTATATATGTACAGATGGATTCGGGGAGCGAAGGGTTGGCTCACTCAGTAGTCCGCTCCCTCACGTTTCATCATCGGGAAGATTCGGGTGCGTGGGTCATCCCCCTGGGCGCCTATAGCGCGATGTATACTGGACCAATTTCCACCCTGCGAGGGAATACTGAGGTGGGACCTCAGGAGAGAGTACATATGGTGGAAACCATCCAAATCCCTTTGCCACCAGTCTGGATATTACTGCAGTGCCTAGTTGATCAGGGTCGTTACAACATGAGATCCCGGCAGCTCAGCCCCTGCAGCAGCAGCAGCCTTTGACTCCTCTCCCTTCGTTCGTCTTGGTGCCAGTGGGGCCGTTCATGAGGAGGATCGCGAGGAGGATCCCGAGGAGGAGAATACTCAGGAGATACCTGAGTATCATCCTCTAGAGAATGGGGATGCTCCGGCTGGAGGAGCCGGAGGTGCGGGGATGATCGATGGGGATGTAGATTCCCCTGATCTCTCTTCTGATGGGAACGTTGGGCCCTCCTTTGGGGGACTGTCCAATGGTTTCCACTAGTCTTTGACCAGCATAGGGTGTTAGACTTTCTTTTGGGGTAGCGATTTTTGGGTAGTCTGTTGTCGGCTACTGATGGCCATGAGTTTTAGTGATATGGTTTCCAGACTATCGCTACCCAGTTTTTAGAGTTGTTCGTAGTTTATTTTACTGCTAGTTCTTTTGCAAGGGACATGTTGTCCACCGTTCTTCTGAATATAACTAGCTGTTTATGCATATATATATATATATATACAGAGTCTTCTGTTATTGATCCGAGTCTTTAATGTTTACTGCTTTAATAAGAAAAAATTTTATCATGATTTTCAGGACTTAATAAGATATAGTTAAAGAAAACTATTTTTCCGAAGTAAACCAGCAAGATTTTATTTCGCGTTTTGGATGTATTTGGGTAACAAATGTGATGCTGAATTGAGGGTGTCACAAATTTTTTTTTTAGTTTTCTTTCCTTTTATTTTCTTTCCTACCAAACAACTAAACAATCATCTCTTTTTCTCTCTTTTCCCTTTCCTTCCTTTCACTTTCTTTCCTCAACCAAATAAAGTAAAATATAATTACTTGTGTGTTTGTCCTCCTAATTCCTTGATGATTAGAAAAATATGTTTTTTTTAAATTCCATTTTCACAATATGTTTTTATTTTGTATAAATCTCAAAGTTATTACAATGTTTGCAAATTTATATTTTGAAATTAAAATAATAGTCAAAATTATACATATCTATGCCTATCATAATTTTATATTAGAACATATTGAAATAAAAATATGTACATAGAGTGCGTTTGGAATAGCATATGAAAATAGCATTGAGAAATAAACTTATAGAAATAGTTTATGAAAATAGTTTATAAGCTCTTTTTAACTTATTTCCATAAGCTTGTTAGAGAAGCTTATGAAAATGAGTTATTTTTAAATTATTTGAAAAAGAGTTTATTGAATAAGCCCTTAATTAAGCTGTTTATCCAAACACACCCATAATCTCTCTCATTATATTTGTTAGAGTAGGTAATATAGTAATCATTATTTTAAAATTTTAGAAGTCAATTTTTTAAATTTATTTTTATTTTTGAAAAAATATAAATTCTTTTACCTAAACCTTCCAAATAAAATTTTAATATTTTTTATATCCTCAATAAAAATCTTCTAATTCCTTTCCCGTTTAGAGGTAACACTTAAATATAAATAATTAAGGATAGATTTGATTTTTAAATTAAATGGATCTCACAACATTGTAAGCATACTTTTATGAGTTTAATTGCTATACACTGTCAGTGTAAAATTTTTTTATATTGACAACCAATCAAAAATCATGGTATGTGTGACTTTTAAGGTAGTTAGGATAAGAGTCAAACACTTTAGCTTATGTGACAAATTCTGATTGGTTGTCTGTGTAAAAAAATCTTTACACTGACAATGTATACCAATTAAATCCTACTTTTATTGTTATTTTTTGGGTAATTCTAACCTTTTTCACATTATCAATTAGAGTAAAATCTAATACCAAAAAAAAAAAAATAGAGTAAAATTTTATTAATCATTATAGTCTCTTATAAATAAAATTTATCATTTTAATCCTTAAAAGTTAAAATTTCTAAATTTTTAATCACTTTGTTCATTTCCATCCATTTAGTGTGTGCTTGGATTAGTTGTGAAAAATTGATTATTTCAATAATTGATTATTGTTATAATTGATTATAATAGAATAACCGGTTTATCTTTGAATGTGTTTGTTAAAAGCGATTTTAAGATAATTTATTTTGTTTAGGTTGTGTAAAAAAATGGCTTTTATACATTGAATTACAAAATAGGGTATAAAGTTATTTATATAATTTAATTAGATTTTAATTGCTTTGCACTATCATTTTAAAGTTTTTTACATTGTCAACCAATCAAAAATCATGGTATGAGTGACTTGTAAGGTAGTTAGGATAAGAATCAAACATTTCAGCTAATATGACAACTTATGATTGGTTGACAGTGAAAAAAAAATCTTTACACTGACAGTGCATACCAATTAAATCTATTTAATAATATTTTTTGATAATTAGTTTTGAAAGGGTGAAATGAGAAAAATTATTGGTTTTAAACTAATCTAACAACTTTTTAAATAAGTTTCAAACTTCTTTAAAAGTCATTTTTTTCTCATAAAAACAATTGTTTTGTAATTTAATGAAATTTGCTGAACATATCAGATTAATTTCAAAATATTTTTTTATTCAAAATAAAAATTGTTTTCTTGTGACATTAGTGGTATATTTGATTCAAGAAAATGATTTTTGTTTATATTAATAATTATAAAAATATAATCTTATTTTTATTTTATTTTGGCTTAATTGCATGGCATCTACTATTTTGGTCTCTATAGTTTTTTTTAGCAAATTTGGTCCCTCTATTTTTCAATGTTGTAACTTCGGTCCTCGTGTCCAATGTTCATCAAAGTATCAATGACCAATAGAGAAGAACTATGCTTTAAGCGCATAGAACCTCGACTTGAGCTTATATGGTGAAGGACATTGTGGTAGAACAAAAAACAATTCCGTAAAGGAGGAACGAAACTGATAAATGGAAGAGAAGAACCATTGAACACTACAAGAAATTTTTCTTTCAGTGATAAGGCAAAATCTGTCACTATATGTTTGAAATCCGTATGTATATTTAAAACGTACATTCACCTACTGCCAGTTCAGCCGTCCATTATGAATGACGAATAACAACGAAAAATAACTGTCATTATAGGTTTTACCTACGATCTACATATATTTACCTACAGTTGTATTTGATTGTCAATATGTTTTACCTACAGTCTATCTACATTTACCTACGGTTTGACAGACACTAATACCTATACCTACAGTTTTAATTACCGTCACTAAAAGTGTTCGTAGGTATATGGCAAATTTATTTTAGTGGAATCATGTTGAAGTGGATAGGCAGAGGAGGGAGAAGCTCTACTAGAGCTACTATGCGCTTAAAGCCTTAAAGGAGTGATTCCTCTCTGTTGATCATTGAAAAAATTGACGAACATTGAATGGAAGGATCGAATTTGCAACATTAAAAAAATAGGGAACCAAATGTGTAAAAAAAACTATAGGGACTAAAATCGCATATGACTAATAATAAGGAGATCAAAAGTGCAATTAAGAGTCTGTTTACTTTGTTTTCAAATTTCATTTTCCTTCTCTGTTTTTTAGTTTTGTATTATATGATACACAGATTAGTTCACACATAATCAAGGAGATGATATCTAAGGTGAGGATTAGTGGTGCATGCAATAATAACATTTTTGGAAATGATAAAAACAACTTTTTAGCATTTTCAAAATTTTCAAAAATACTTATTTTGATTTTTATAAGGATATTTTTATGTTTATTATTTATTTTAGAAATAAAAACAGGAAAGAATAGAAAGGGAAAAGACCAAATTATCCCTACTTTTATCTGCCCTACTCGCGGAGAGACCATGAGTTTCCCTTGTCACTTTAATGTGATAGATTAATGGAATATGCACTATGCGCCGCCACTCCTCTACACACCAGTACACTACTGTTCCACCATCTCTCTCTCTCTCTCTCTCGCCAAAGTCCAGATCGACATCAGCTTCTAGCCATCGAATAAGTTGCATACATAAAATTTAAATTTTATTTCGTTACCAAATTATTACTTATAATTTCATATAGAAATGTATTTCAAACCTCAAAATAAAAAATTATATTTTTGTATTTCATTAGGTTCTTTTTTGGGCTTTTATCCCGTTTTTATAAAAAAAAAAAGGTCACTTTTAAAAATTAATATAAAAATTCGTCTATAAAAAAAAATATTGTTGATTGCTTGCGATTAATAATTTAGTTCTGAAAAAGGTGGCGTAGGTGAAGATTGCATCATGATAAAGCAATATTATTATGAAGCAATTGGTTGCGTGGGTCCTATGCGTGTTGTGGGAGTTGTAACATGAAAATTCTGTTTTTGGCGTTACAAGTGTTGACGCCTCTTGGATAGTTGGATGGACTTATAAAATTTGTCAACTATCGTACGGCACATATTACTGCATTCACATTTCATAATCACTGGTAGTAACAACACCCAACACACAATTTAATAGATAGTTAAATTTTTTAAACATGATATCAGAAATTAAAATTTTTTTTTTGTATTGATAATCTTTATATTTTAAAATGAATTAATCTTTAGCTATCTGTTAGAGATATCCTTCTAGAAAAAAAAAAAATCATAATCACATGCCATCAAATTAAGGTAATAGACGTGGGTCGTCGCCGGGCAACTTGCGTAAGATAAGTTCATATCATGTAGTTATTGTCCATTGCTTTGCTCCAAATACACGAGAAATTCTTATCTGTTCTCACTATAAAATATTTTTCTTATTTTATACAATTAAATGTATATCATCAAATCTCACCTAAGAATCCCACCTAATACAATATGAACATCAAGTCAACCCCATGTTATCACGCCACTCTTTGTCTCTCCCGCCTCTTTATTAAAGTCTTTTCCCTTCCAATAATATTTGTATGACATAAGGTGTTTTATGTATAGAATTAGGTTTGAAATTGACGTGAAATTGAAATTGGATCTCCTAATGTCAATTATTTGATTTGGAATGCATATTAGAATTAGAATCTTAAATTTGAGTCCAATTTTACGAAATTAAAAATAACTATTTTATATTATTTTCAATTCTTAGCATAGATCATTACAAAAAATTTATCTTTCAGTGATAGTCAAAATCTGTCACTTTATATAAAGCTTACATTCATCTACGGTCGGTCCATCCATCTATTATGAGTGACGAATATCAATAACAATTGCTTGTCATTATAGGCTTTACCTATGGTTCATATATATATTTACCTACAATTACATTTGACTGTACCTATGCTTCACCTACTTTTACCTACGACTTGGTCAACACTAATACCTATACCTACGATTTTAATGACTGTCACTAAAAATATACACAGGTATATGAAAAATTTCTTGTAGTGGATCCTAATTCCTAAGAACTACCCATTCCAAATATAAAAGTTTAAAACAATATGTTATAATTATTATTCATATCTTTGTTGCACAACTATTGTTGTCGATGCCAACTAAGTTGTTGGCAGCTTCTTGCGATCGCCGCCCACGCTACTGCTATTGCCACCAATTTTAGGAAACCAATTTTAGAAATCTAATTTTACATTCTAATTTTTTTTTCACAATCCAAACATAAAATTTACAATTCTAAACCAATTCCAATTACATGGTACAAACTTACCCTAATCTTTTTTATGGTGCATAGTATTCCATTTTTTATTAGTTTATTGCCTTCATGTAATTACTAATGCAAAAAATATGTTACTTAAACATTTAAAATATGATATCTTACTCTCATTTATAATGAGACACACTCACATATAGTACAATATTCTGAATGCAGCCGCAAAAGTTTACATAAACTATCCGGGGAGCAAGATTTTTAAACTTGACTTATATGTTAGAAGTTTAGAAGACTACTATAACTTGGATTGGTACCTATGTATAAAAATTCACCCACCATTTCTTTAAAATCAATGAAATAATAAATTATTGTCCAAGGTCAAAAATAAGAAGAAAAAAGGAATGGTATCTAAAGAAAAAACTAACCACACACCATACTCTTAGATTAGAGAATCTTAGAGAGATGAACAAGAGAGAAAACAGGAAGTTGCAGAGAAGAGCATTGTGCTCGTTAATCTCATTAATGAATCAATCTGAATAATACATCATTACAAGTGTGTATATATACACTAACTGTTAGAATAACTGAATTAACAAAAATAGTTACAAAGGAACTAACTCTTAACTAACTCAATAATTGAATCTCTAATATGCCCCCTCAAGTTGGAAGGTACAAGTTAATTAATCCGAACTTGCTAACAAGAGAGGTGAAGAGGCCACGGGGTAAGGCCATGGGGATTAGAGCAGGTTTGCAGGCAGAAAAACCTGTGTCTTGCAAGAGCTGTAGAGTATATTTCCTCTGGCGTAAGTGTATTCCTTTTGGCGACTTTGCAATTTCTAACGCCAAGAAACACTTGAGATCCCCAAGTACTTTAAGTTTGAAATGTTGCTCTAGGGGAGATTGAACTTGAGTGATCAAGGCGGCATTTGGACCCGAGAAAAGAATGTCATCCACATAGACTAATAGGATGACTAAAGTGGGACCTGAACCTTTGGAAAATAGGGAATGATCTGCAGAGGATTGTTTGAGGCCAAGGGTAAGCAATGTAGAACTGAATTTCTGAAACCATTGCCTAGAGGCCTGTTTCAAGCCATATAAAGACTTTTTTAGCTTACAAACTAAGTTTGCTCCCTGTATGGGATACCCTTTAGGAAGGTCCATGTATACTTCTTTCGGTAGATCACCATTCAAAACAACATTGTTGATGTCTAATTGAAGGAATTTCCATTGTTTCTGGGCAGCAATAGCGAGGAGGATTCTGACTATAGTAAGCTTAGCTACTAGAGAAAAGGTGTCCACGAAGTCTATGCCAGCTTGTTGAGTGAAGCCTTGTGCCACAAGCTGGGCCTTGTATCTGTTTACTGCCCCGTTTGCCTTATACTTGACCTTATAAATCCATCGGCAACCAATCTTCCTTTTATCTAAAGGAAGCTGCTGGACTGTCCAAGTATTATTAGTCTCTAGTGTAGCTAACTCCTCAGCCATAGCTAGTCTCCATTCAGGATGTTTGACAGCCTGATCAAAAAACTGTGGTTCAAAAATTTCAGAAACTTGTAACATATAGTTTCTGTAGGCACAAGAGCTAAGTTGGTGTAAGTGAGATGGTTGTGTATGGGATAAGTGACTTGGCATTGATAATGTTCTAAGTGAGATGGTGGGTGGACAGGGTCAATATAGGCAGGTTCAGGAGGGACAATGATAGGTTCTGGTTGAGGGCAGGGCACAAGTTCTGGTATAGGGTGTGGTATAACAGTGTGGGGGAAAAGATCGGGTAGGCTTGTGGTGAAGGGTGAAGCTTGGTGGTAAGGAAAGGTGTTTTCATGGAAAACAATGTCTCTGGTGATGACGAACTTCTTGGACAGTGGATCATAGGCCTTGTAGCCTTTAACTCTAATAGGATATCCCATGAATACACGGTTGGTGTAAGCCCTAGTGGCCAATCTATTTTGAATAGATAATCATTTGTATCATGACTTTGATTATATATTTGATATATGTATAAAGCATTTATTTATTATGTTATTGTTATGATCATATATATAACATTATAAAGTTGAATAAGTAGTTCATTTAATAGAACGTTAAGTATGACTTGACCGTGAGATGCTATTAAATTATAAAACACTATTCTTAAATATCTATAGTCAAGTATTATTATTAATAAGGGCAATAATAATATATTGAGACTATTATGTGAGTGTACTGATGACCACATCTCACGGGTCATAGATATAAGATATAAAATCTTCACATAGGTATAAATATTAGTGGCATATTTATACTGGAGTGACCCGCTATGAGAATACTGCATAATAGTTATGTTAGTGTCATAAGCGATTCTCATGATGACCATAATGAAGTAGTCATTCGACTTGAAGTCACTATGATTCCTAACATATGTAGTTATAGACTTTGATATTATTAAATGTTGTCTGTAACAGGATAACTATAAAGATAGTTATTAGGTCTGCAATGAAACACGTTGAGGAATGTGAGTGATGTAGATAGGATTTGTCCCTCCTATATAACAAGAGTAATATCTATAGGCCTCTTGATGGTATGCGATGTAGAAATGCATGACCATGCTAAGGTGGGACAATATGAGATATTGGGCCCACATAAACGTATGTCAATTACTAGATCAAGAAATTTATAATTGGACTTAACAAGAATGACACATTTATGCCTTGTGTTCAATTAAGACATTGAAACGAAAGGACGTTGACTTCACATTATATATGGTTACAATATGGTTTTAATTGTATCACCAATATTCTAATTAATTGGGTACCAATGATGTATTGCTAGATGCGGCTCATTGTTTATAATATTAATTAATTATTAATATTATTAATAATCATTAATATTATTGTCAATTAATTAAGAACTTATAGGGTCGCACGCATAGAGCAAATGTTCAGAGAATTAATTTAATTGATTAATTAAATATGATTTAATTAATAATTAAACATTGAGCCTGTAGCGTACAGTAGCACAACTGGGTTAGGTTAAGTGAGTGACAACTATTAGTAAGTTGTGCACGTCACTTAAGTGACACACAACACAGAGCACTCATAACGGCCGCTCTACACCCCAAACAGTTGCGCCTCCTTTACTCTCTGTGTGTTGCGCCTTTCCCAATCCTGATAGCTAGCACCACGCTATCTCCGACATTGGTTTGCTCACGTGGACTGAGTAGAGGTATGCTACTTTGTAGTACTTGTGATAGAGAAGCCTTTCCTTTGCTGGTTTGTGGATGGGCAATTATCCTAATCTCGCGATCAGAGATTTGTTAACCGTTGGATTGAGCTGAAATTTGGACAGCAGATTTGCGACATATGTTTCTCCATCTTCACCGTTCAATATTTAGATACAAGTCTGGAGAGAAAGTTATGATCATCGCACAGTAGCAGTGTTTTTGGCTAACCGGTGTTGCTGGCACGCTCACAGTGTTCGTGGTAAAGCTACACTTCAAAAGGTAAACACAATATATTTGTGATTCATTTGCAATGCGTGGTCCTTTTGTAAAGGGGTTTTTCCGCTCACGAGGTTTTTGAAATTTTTTTTTGAAAATTATCCCTCTTGAAACCCCAACATACACATGGTGTGGACTTGGGACTGAACTTATGTCTGAGAGTTGTGACGTCCCAAGTCCCACTTGAGGAAATCCCATTATTTTAGAATTCACTTATATTATTAACTATCACCTAGCGATTATGCGCTCCTTAAAATAACGATAACAAGCATTTAACATAAACGCGCACGACATCAGAGTAAACGTAACAAAGTAAATGGAAACACACACAGTACAGATATATACATGGCGCTCCCATCATTAGGGTTAAGTACATATACAAACAGAAGTACATCAAAAAACGAAGATACAACATAAACATCAAAAGGGACTCTAACACTCGAATTCACATGCTCCCCCTATCCCCTTTCACAATACATCAAAAAGATCTCACCTCACATCCTACGATAGACGCAATGACGACGTCACGTCCTCAACGACGTGAAGGTCAAGAGCTACACTGTCCTTCCCTATACGTGCGCCTATAAACCTGCAAGGACACATAATCCGAGGAAGAACTAGACATAACAATCCACCTACGCCTGGCGGCTCTCAAATACCGCTCTGACCTCCGGCGCTGTCTCATTACGAAGCCTCTGCAACTCATCACGTGAGATGATGCTGGGGCAACCCACATAAAGTGTTGCTCACGTGGCCTGGGTGGGTGTTATATTTGGGGAAACGGAAGAAATTGGATCACTCTGTACGGTCCCATGATGTCTGCTCGTGGTGGCGTACAGCCCCGAAACAGCAAGCTTATTGGTCCGGTGTATACGGTAAAAAACGTAGAGGGGCTACCTGCCACCCCTGTTCGTCGTGGTAGACGAACTCAAGCTCGCCTGGCATCCGGATCCCCGGTGTTGTCTTGAGGAAGAGATGCATCCTCGGGTCCATAGTCTCCTCCTCCTAACTCGTCGTCTGTTTGCCGATCGAAAGCATAACATACAAGGAAACATAGGGAGATAAGATATACAGCACATCTATGACAGGGATGATGTAATGCCGAACATATAGCAAACACAACCATCTCTTAATACCACGACACTATGGTCGTTCCCTAGCTAGATGTACACATACTCTTTCTATGCATGCCAGCCGGTACTAAACACCCTACTAAGGGCAACATCACATCCACACATCGGACAACAAGTTGATTTGTTCCGGTAATCCGTTCCGCTCGCCGTGACTGATAAGAGTGCATCACCATTCAACTGTCCCAGATAAAGAGGGTTAACTGGGCCTGCTCGAAAGATCCACCTACAACTGGAAAGACTCAAGGTCCAGTCGAGATAGTCGTAGGACGTGCCCAGGATTGCCACAACACGATAGGCGCTACCATACCGGTCTCATGTGGGTGCACATGTGTCCAATATATCCCCAAGATCACGCAGACCTACCCTTTCGGTTTTCGCACCCGCACTCGGTGCACCAACCTCGTATGCCTCACAGCATACGACTCACCACTTGGCATCAAATGCATATGCTATGCATGTCATCCATCTCTCTTGAGCTGATATCGCAACACATACAAGTTTGCTCTTAGCAACATGAGCTCTAAGCTCCACTATAACCATACGAGCTCCAAGCTCCCATCATAACCTTATGAGCTCCAAGTTCCAACTATGACCTCAAATCTTATCTATCAGCTCAAATGTCCACAACGGGGTCAAAGCCCTGATCATACTAAACCTCTGAATCTCACACGTACACACATTTCCCGATACATTGGAACAATTCATCAATTATCAACATGCTCCATACAGTAGTCACATTATACATACCAACATGCCATTATCATCAACACATCATGCATCTCTTGCATCAAATATCATAAATAGTAGGTACGGATATATGAACACATAACACATACTATCATGCATCAAAATCTGCTAACCTAGGGTATCAAACATAACGATGATATCCCAAAGTAGACCAAACCTAGGGTTTCGGTACTTTGCCAGGGCTCAACCTCACGTAGGGTTTAGGGTTCCCCTACACACGCAAAACATACAATACAGTTATATGGATTACTCTTGCCTCCTCGACGTGTGTAACTCTTTCTCCCCACCTGATAGCAAATGTGGTGATAATCACGAGCACAACGAGCTCTTAAGCTTCCCACCAGCTCCTCACAACCACGGCCTACTTGCTCCAACGGGTTCCGCACGCAATTTCCAAACTTGCCCTAATCACGGAAACAAAACGTAGGCTATAGCGTTGACCCTAATACGACGTTAAAATCGTGAAAAGAAAATTTAACCGAAAGAGAATATCGTATATATACAATGTAGCTAGATACGGAACCTTAGCTTACCCTTGTCGAATCTCAAAAGCAAACCGGTAGAATCGTAGTAGAAGTCGCGCTGATCACGAATGGAATTGGAATCGGACTAACGCACGGATCACAAACTCATATTCAAAGCTTCAACTCGTCTGGTCTCTCTCTCAGTCTCGATTCTTTGTAACTCTGGAATTACCAAAACTTCTTGCATGTTGAAAATGAGCAAGTATTTATAGAGGTAAACGTCTGCTGACAACGTTTAAGCGTTCTGGATCTCCACGCTTTAGCGTTCCAATACTTGAGTGTTGGCTTCCTCAACGCTTGAGCGTTGGCTTCCTCAACGCTTGAGCATTGACGTTTCTTCACTGCCAAGGCACCCCCATCACGTGTCAACCGCGACACGTAACCGACACATGTCACTTTACGTCCCATCACTTCCAGCCAACTAGTTAGAGAGTCCACGCTTGAGCGTCCAAACTCTCCACGCTAGAGCGTTAGCACGCTTGAGCGTTCCACTGGTCCACGCTTGAGCGTTCTGCTCCTGATTCCTTGTCCTTCATCCTTCTCTTACCTAATTCATTACTACTCTTAACATATTCTCTAAGCATACTTTCAAGCCATGATAATAATTATTAACAAGCATATAAATACTTGATCTAGGCCATCTATCTCAATTAGGGTTTCAGAAAAACGGGATGTTACAAGAGTGGGGATGGTGGAAGCATAGCATAAACAACCAAAAACCCTCATGGTGGGATAATCTGGGACCTTGCCAAAGAGTAGCTCAAAATTAAGGGGACTGATCATTGAGACTTTTGAAGGGAGTCCTGTTGATTAAAAACACTGTTGTGGCTACACATTCTCCCCAGAAGAACATAGGAACTTTGGATTGAAATAACAAATGATTGTAATGTTCAGAAGATGTTGGTGTTTTCTTTTCACTACAACATTATGTTGAGGTCTATAGGGACAAGAAAATTAGTGTATGGCACCATATTCTTGCAGAAATGAAGAAAGGTCCAATTCCTTGGCATTTTCACTCCTAATGGCTTTAACAGACTTGTGAAATTGAGTTTTCACATATGAAAAAAAATGCTTGTTCAAAGAAGTTGCCTCAGATTTGGTCTTCATAAGATGTAACCTGGTAAACCTCGAATGGTCATCCACTATGGTGAGGAAGAACCTTTTGCCATCATGTGTAGAGTGATGGAAAGGTCCCCACACATCACAGTGAATAAGATCAAACATAGAATCTGCATAGGAGCTAAGAATGGCAATTTATGAAATTTAGAAAGTGCACAAATTGTGCAGTTATGTGTAGTGAATTCAGGTGATAAAGGAAAATTTACTTTATTGCTGAGTATCCTAAGAACATTATTAGAAAGGTGGCCTAATCTATTGTGCCAAGTATGTGCATTAACAATATTGACAGTATTACATGTATTATTGAAAGAGAAAGATAAAGCAGCGGAGACAGAAGGCAATCTGGCCTGTTGTGTGGATTGGTAGAGGTATAATTCTTGACAAAGGTTACCCTTTCTAATCACCTTATGTCTCTGTTTGTCCTGGATCAAGAAAGACTGATTAGTGAACAATATAGAGTGGTTGGACTGTGCAAGAAAAGCACTAACAGGGATAATATTGAGAGTAAAGGTAGGAATGTAAAGCACATTCTCAAGAATGAGATCGGGACCTAAAATCACAGTACCTATGGCAGTAACTCTAACCTTAGAGTTGTTAGGTAAAAGCACATATTTGTCAAACAAATAATCATGAGAAATGAAAGAATTAAGGTTGTGACATATGTGAGATGTGGCACCTGAATCAAGTATCCACTTATCTAAAGAATTGCCACTCTTGAAATCAAGAAAAGAAAAACTCATAACAACTATGGTGGAATCATGAGGAGCATAATCTTGCTAATTCTGACTAGCCATCTGAGCCTGCATATAGGCAGTGAGCTGTTGATATTGGTGATGTTGAACATTTGAAATCCATTCCTTCAGAGAGCTGATTCACACTCTGAGGAAACTGGTTGAACTTCTTGTGGCCAAGTGGATAACCATGCAGCTAATTAAAGCATTTTTGCTTGGTGTGCCCAAGAACTCCACAATGAGTACATACAGGCCTGTCCTTCTTGCCATTGGTCTGCTTGGATGCCTGAGAGGATTGCAGTGCACAAGCAAGTTGAGTATCAATGTTCTTAACTCTTTGACCAACTTGTTTATGTTTTTCCTCTTGAACCACCAAAGCAAAAACTCAACCGAGTGAAAGAGGGGGATCCATGAGAAGGATTTGGCCGCGAATTTGGTGGAACTCATCATTGAGTCCCATGAGGAAATTCAACACATCCTTGTGTTGCAGATGCTACACCAAGGCTTGAGATCTACCACAAGTACAATTGAGCAGAGGACGAAATTCATTCAATTCTTCCCAATAACCTTTCAATTTGGTGAAATATTGATTAACAGATAACGAACCTTGAGTGCAGCTCAACAATTCTCGGCGTAGCTGAAAGATCCTAGGACCGTTATTCTATTGAAATCGAGTGAGCAAATCGTTCCAGATCTCAGTTGCAGTCTGAGCATAGATGATACTAGCCGTGAATTCCTTCGAAACAGAGTTTAGAAGCCAAGAAATGACTATTTGGTTGTTGCGACGCCAAAGTGAGTACTGAGGATCATCGGTGGGAGGTGCAACAATGGATCCATCAACAAATCCATACTTATTCTTGGCACCGAGAGCAATCTCCATCGCACGACGCCAAGAATGGTAGTTATCACCATTGAGGAGGTGAGAAACAAGCACGAGACCAGGGTGATCGGAAGGATGCAAGAAGTAGGGATTGTGAAAATCTTCCATGAGAGGTGACGAATTCGAGCTCGGAGATGAGGAAATCAAAGGTCACAAACAGGAAACAAAGAAGAACCAAAGCTACTCGGAGAAGAAGAATCAAAGAGTGAAGCAGAAGTGAAATGCGAATGATACCATGTTAGATCAGAGAATCTTATAGAGATGGGTAAGAGAGAAAAAGGAAGTTGCAGAGAAAAGCATTGTGCTCGTTAATCTCATTAATGAATCAATCTGAATAATACATCATTACAAGTGTGTATATATACACTGACGATTAGAATAAGTGAACTAATAGAAATAGTTACAAAGGAACTGACTCTTAACTAACTCAATAACTGAATCTCTAATACATACATACAAAAATAGAATATTTATCGATCATTAACATTTATGATCATATTCAGCCCTACTAATTAAGCAAGGATAGAGAAATGTTTCTGCAATTTCTGTTTTGGGGGGGGGGGGGGGGGGCATTAGAAAATGCATATACATAGTATTGACAACTGAGGATGCGTTTTCCCCCTTAACCCTTGAGAAGCTCCACCCCAGCTGGCCGGCGGAGGTTTTAACTTTTAGTATTAAAAAATATTTTTGCAAATCATTACATCATTATAATAAATAAAATACCCTCAATCTCAACACCAAAAAAAAAAAAAAAAAGGAAACAACACAAAAAAAAAAAAACCCTCGGTCTCAAGAATTGATGAAGCTAAAACTGAAATATATGACCGTGGGAAAATGCTGTTTTAGTTTTACACTGGAAATGTACAATACTTGCATGAGACATTGTATTTAATATGTGAATGTATATAAATATTATCATATATATATATATATATATATATATATATAAACTTGGAATAAATTTACCATATATAAATATAAATGAGATGTGATATAAATTTAGGCTTATCTTTTTCAGATTGGTGTGTAATTTCTTTGGGATGTTTTGAGGCCCTTAAATAGGACTGCTTTGTTTAATTATGTTGTAGGGTTTTTTTTTTAATATATTTTTCACCGATCAAAAACTATGGTTAAGCATTAAGGGAGAGTTTTATACGTTGGCCTACAGGGAGTTGTTATTTTACTGGTCATGATGTTTATGATGGTAGAATAGTTTGATATTATTCTGTGTGATAAGGTGGTGCTTGAACAAGGCTAATGTAATCATTGCAAGGTTGTTATAACTGTGGCTTTTACTGCTTTTGGTAGGTGCTGCATCTTTATCTGTTTGGAATTTTGGTTGCTGGAATTGTTGGATGGAATTTGAAGTGTTAGTGAAAATATGGTCTTCTTGCTTGGCTTGCGGCTATATTGGTTGAGCTGGATGCTGGAGTTTTTATCATCTCCCTGGCAAGGCTTGCTGTGCAGCTTTTTTTGGCGATTCAGTGACTGTTAAATGGAAACTTCATGCTATCATGCAGGGATCGAATTTTTTTTCTTTGTTTCTTTTGGAGAGAGTATTTTTTAGATGGTTGTCGGCAGATGATTGATGAGGTTTATAATGTCAACATAGTTGAAATTACTCATCTCATTATAATGTTTTTGCATATTATTTTTTATGTGTCTTGTTGGATTTTTTTTATATACGGCTTAGAATATCTTTTATCCTCTGGTTAATATATATGTTGCTTGTAAAAAAGAAAAATGAGATGTCATAAAAGTATTATATTTTTTATGATTAAATAACAAAACCCTATGAACTTGTGATTAATCACATATCAGCATATCACATCACATACTTATTTATATTATTAAATGATGATCTAATATATACTTACACAAATTCATATATTCATCGATCCTTTAAAATCTACCCAGTTGTTATTCATATAGTATGGTAACGTAATCTGTACATTTGTACAATAAACTAATTGATCAGTACATACACCTTTTCCCATGTTTTAAATCATTCCTTTTTCTATTTTAGAAAACTTGTTATCAGGTGTACTAAGAATATTGTTTAAATAATTTGAAGTTAGAAAATTTTTATTAAAAAATATAATTTTTGAATATTTAATGTATTGAATACATCACTTTCAATATAAAATTTCTATCTTTGAATCCTTATATATATATATATATATATATATATATATATATATATATATATATATATATATACATTTGCCTAAAATAACTGCACTGATATCTTAACTTATGCATTCATACTATTTAATGAAACTTTTCAAAATTTGATAAGTGGTGTAAACTTCTTTGGAACCTATCCCTAAAAAAATCATCGGTGAAATGCTAATCAGTGCCCTTATCAGTATCTTAAGGATATTGGTTAAGGAGTCAAAAGAGATAATTTTTTTACTGAAAAATGGTATATTCAACCTATCGAGAAATGATGTACTTAGATTTTCAATGAAAATTTAACATTTTTTGTTTCTTTAAACAATGTCCTTAGAACATAGGTTAGCAAGACTCTTAAGATAAACACTTATTGAACTAAATTGTTAATTTAAACCTAACCAAACATATATTAGTGATTTGTCTCTACTTTACATGTTAGTGTTACTTCACTTAATTAGCACTTAAAGTTATGTAATAGAGGTTTAAACAAAAAAAAAGTTATGTAATAGGTAAGATTTGTTGCAATTATTATTATTTAGATTTCAAGTAAATATGATGTGTATAAACTACTTAATTAATTATATTTATCGAATTTTTAATTCATATGCATTGTGTTATATATTATAGTTAATAGGTTTTTTTAAACAAATTATAGTTAATAGGTTATTAACAAGAACTAAAACAATTACATATCATAATTTTAAAACAAACCAAATTGAAATCACAGGTTGGTTTGATCAGTGTTGATTTTTTTTCAATTTAGTCTGATGAGTAAAATTAAAGACGCTTAATTTGAATTTAACCTGACCAAACATAAATATTGTTCCAGTGATCGGAACGAGTACAAGAATACAGTAAACTGTAAAGTTTGGTCTAAGTGTGAGGTGTGTGTATTAGCTTAAAAGAAAAGTGTTCCTAAGGGCGAAGGCTCCCCTCTTTATAGCTCCTCCCATTGCGTGCACTCACGCGAGACGGTTACACTGGAAGGGGTCCACCAGGTTGTTAGCGTGATTTGTGGACTTGCTAAACATGCCAGCAGATTCCCCCTCTCTCTCTTCAATCATTGCATGAATCTCTCATGTAGTCCTGATGACATGTGCCTTTTGGCCGACTTAACCTTCTCATAGTTCAGCCGAGTTTTTCTCTCCCGATTGAGGCGCTCTTATGATAAGCCACCCTTTAGAGGTTATCTTTAGTCAGCTCGGATTCTCATATCCTCGAGGAATAACCAACCCGAGTTCCTCTTTCTCCTGATGTTCTGATCTCGAGCTTCAGAGGTTCTTCTTAAATGGGCCATGTCGTTGTGTGCTGTCTTGCTGTAGTTGGGCCTAGCCTAACTCAGGCGGGAATAGGATCCCCCATGTCTTGAGCTGAGTTCAGCGAAAAGGCTTTGATGGCCTCACGGGTGAAGACCCAGGGATGCTTCATTGCCGCTTCTTTTGCGCTCGCTTATGCGTCTGAGGCTCGCACTCTTTCGCTTTCTAGGGTAAAATGGTGGGAAACAGGGAGTCATATCCCTTCGAGACTCGTGCGATTTGTCAAGCATGACTTTATGTCAGACGACACTCATTATGACCTGTTCCTCAATTAGCGCATCGAGGTGACCTTTGGAGAGTCTCACTTACTCCTTTGTCGCACCAATATCCATCGTTGGATCACTTCGTGAACCATTCCATCTTGTTCCTAAAATTATAAAAGGGTGTTCCTCTCCATTCTTTCTCCCCCTGATATTTGAAATTTCTTCATCTCTGCAACTCTTTAGAATTTCTTCTTAAACTCTTCAGAGTCTCTCCCTCGCATCCTTTCTTTGTGACACTTCTTCCTCCATCTTCGAACCATATTTAGGTATGCTTCCTAGCCATTCCTTCCTTGTTTCTGACTTTTGAGGGTGCTCATCATTGTTCCTTGGGTTATTGTTTCTCCTTTTCCTTTTGCAATGGCAAGCGACCAACCTCAGGGGGCGGTGGTAGAGGCCGCCGCAAGGCCTCCACCTGAGGCCATTCCTGCTTCTCTGTGGGGGGGAGGTTCTGATCTCCCCCTTGGATTGGGTAAGTCCCATTGTTTTAGTCATCCCCCCTAAGTTTAAAGATTTTACCTCTATGAAATGGATCGAAAAATTTGCATTAGATCAGGAGGGTTTGGATAGGGTTGTCTGTTGGAACCAAAGTGGTCATGGTCCAGATAATCTCTTAAGTTTTGATGTTAACAAAGAGCTAATTTAAGATGAACAAAGATTGGTTATGGACTAACGTGTTATATTAAGTGTGCAGGACAAATCTAAATTGAGTCCAAAGACTATCCATAGTCCAAAGACTTTGTCTCGTCCAATATAGTCCAAAGACGTTATCTCGTCCAACATAGTCCAAAGACTCTATCTCGTCCAACACCTATTCCTGGTTTACGACTGGACGATAGTTTATAGAACCATTGAGTCCAAAGACTCTTTTGGTTACCTTCTGTAATAGCTAGTCCAATAAATGTCTTTTAAATTTCAAGCGCGAATATCTTTGTAAAAGCATTTGAAATTATTATTCCATGTAAAAGGCTTATACTAGTGGGACAAAACATTCTCTGTAAGATTCGTACAAAGAAAAGCATAAGCCAGAATGTCCCTATCACCTAAAGAAGTTGACCTTCTTGTTTTGGATAAACAAAAGGCAACTTTCTTCTACTCAGAGGATATGTCAGCACCACTTTTAGCCATCTCCCTGATAGTCCTTTCTGCTGATCAGAAACTTCAGAAGCTATCAGACTCAACGGATCAAATGCATTCAATGCTCATCAGAACGGATCCTTTTCCATCCGTTGAAGACTGAAGACTGCCCAAAGAAAAGAGGCTATATATACCTTCATCTTTTGAAAGTGCAAGATAAACAATCGCTGAACAAAAAAAACTGAACTTGAGCAAAAAGAAGTGAAGCAACACAAAGCAATTCAAAATCCTTCTTGAGATAAAAGAGAAAATCTCAAAGCTTGCAAAGCTAGAAAAGCTACTCTGATTCTAACTTTCATATTACTCTCTGTGTAGAGTTGTTTTCAAGAGTCTAAGCTTTAGTTTCGAATTCTCACATTTAGTGAGTTAGTAGAACAACCTTTTTCAAAACCTTAGTTTGGTTGAGCCTGAAGAGGCTTGTCTGTAAAAGAATACTTAGAGAACCTGAAGAGGTTGAGAATACTGCCTGAAGAGGTGTTGAATACTTTGTAACAAAAGGTTTTTGTTATAGTGGATAAAGCTCTCAAGTAGAGAGGACTGGACGTAGCTCTTTGGTGAAGAGTGAACCAGGATAACATCTTTGTGTTCCTTTCTCTCCCTTACTCTTATTTTAGTTTATTATCTAATTAACTAACTGGGATTGAATTGCCTTTCATTACGCTGTCTTCCCTCTTAGTGAAAACTAAGTGAGCGTCCAACGTGGTGTTTGGAAGAGCTCTCTTTGTTTTCAATCGTTTTAGCGTCCAATCTTGAGAAAAACATTATCTGCTTACGAAAAGAATTTAAAATTCTCTAAAACACAATTCAACCCCCCTTCTTGTGTTTCAAACAGGTTCCTTCAATTGATATCAGAGCTCAGCCTCTGGGTTGAGCACTTTGCCGTGTAGAGGAAAAGATCCTACTGCAGATATGTCTGGACCAGGTATGCCAAGCGGGAGTCAACCAGTTATGGAAGGCACTTCCATAACCAGACCGCCGTTCTTCAACGGTACTCACTACCTGTACTGGAAGGAGAGATTCAAAGGTTTCATCCTCAGTACAAACTCAGTTCTCTGGGCTAGAATCACAAATGGTCCTAACGTTTGTCTCAACTCTGACGGGACAGACAAAGCAGAGGACGATTGGACAGATGCTGAACGGGCCAGAATGGAACAAAATCATAAAGCAAGATATGCTTTAATGTGTGCTCTCAGTCCTGACGAATTTCAGAAGATTCACGCATGTGAATCAGCTAAACAAATATGGGACACCTTGTCTAATCTCCATGAAGGGACAACCAAGGTGAAGGACTCTAAAATCATCATGCTGGTTGGCCAGTATGAAATGTTCACCATGGCTGAAGGAGAGTCCATCCTTGACATGATGGGTCGCTTTCAGACGATCATCAACAATCTGAAATCCCTTGGAAAGGTGTACACTACCAAGGAGAATGTCACCAAGATTCTTAGGAGTTTGCCTAAGAAATGGAGACCTCTTGTCACTGCAATCACCCAGGCCAAAGATCTCTCCACTTTGACTCTGGATGATCTTGTCGGGACGCTTCAAGTTCATGAGCAGGAGCTTGATCTTGACAATCCCGGAAAGAAGAACAAGGGGATTGCCCTGAAAGCTCATAGGTCCAATAACTCAAAAGCCTTAAAAGCTGATGAGTCCAGTGATGAAGCTGATCAGTCTGATGATGATGTATCAGACGATGACGAGCTATCCTTCATCTCCAGAAAGATTCAGAATATGTGGAGAAAGAAAAATGGAATGAAGAGAAGGCCATTCCAAAAGAAAAGCTTCAAGGACCATGCTGAACCCAAGGATAAAAGTCAACTGGTCTGTTTTGAATGTAACAAACCAGGACACTTCAAAGCTGATTGTCCTATGCTAAAGGACAAGAAGAAGTTCTTCAAAAAGAAGAAAAAGAACTTCATGGCAACTTGGGAGGACTTGAACTCTTCTGAAGAAGAAGAAGAAGAAACAAATGAAGAGGCTAATCTATGCCTATGGTCCAACAAGCAAGATGAAGACTCTTCGGACGATGAACAATTTGTTGTTCCCGGAGAAAGAAGTCAGGAGTCTACCTCTGGAAGAGGAAGGAATATGAATGTTCCACCCATCTTCAAGGGAACAGACTACACTTATTGGAAATCAATGTTCCAATTATACGTCCAAGCTCAAAATTATGAGCTGTGGGACATCTTCATAAACGGAGATTATCGTCCAACGATTACCCATGAGGACGGTTCAACATCGTCCAAACATGAAACAGACTGGACGAGTGATGACATCAGACGATGTTCTCAGAATGCCTATGCCAATTGGTGTCTTGTTAACGCCCTTGATCGTCCAAGATTGGACATGGTCTCGCAACTCCAAACAGCTAAGGAGAAGCTGGACGCTCTGGAACATCTGTTCAGACCAAGGAACTCGTCTACCTCAAATCTCTGCCTAATGGCCAAAAGCTCTTCGGACGCTGAATCAGAAGATGACGAGGTATCCGTTTCTGACTCTCTTCAAGAAGCATATGATGAACTGCTAAATGATTCTTCTATATTGCATCATCAATACATCGTGCTTAAGAAAAAATTGTCAAAAGTAAATAAGGAGTTGGAAGAGTCCAACAAATTAAATAAGCAGCTTGTTGAAGAGAATAACAAGCTTAAAGCTGAGAATGTCAGTCTAACTGACAAACTCACCTCTGAGTCCAGTGAACCTCATGAGGTAACTAGACTAAAACAAGAGGTATCTGATCTCACCAAAAGCGTAACTAAGCTTGTTGGAGGATCAGAGAAGCTAGACCTGATATTGAGGTACACTAGATCACCTCATGATAAGTCTGGCCTAGGCTATGACTCTGAGAAACAAAATGCGTCTCAAAAAATATCAGGGTCCAACAAAAATCACAAGGCTTTTCATTCCTATGGAAAGCAAAAAGAACATAATTTGCATGCATCCAGAACTTACTGTAAGATTTGTGGAAAGAGTGGTCACACTTCTTCAAAATGCATTTACAAAAATAAAAACAAAATGCATGGACGAAGACCACCAACTAACCCAAAAGGACCCAAGTCTATCTGGGTACCTAAGAATATGATAATACCTGTTGCAGATCTGCTTAGCAACACGAAAAAGACCCCAGTCCTGGTACTTGGAAGTGGTTGCTCACGTCACATGACGGGAGAAAGGTGTATGTTCCAAGAAATCCATGAGAAGTCTAGTGGATGGGTCACCTTTGGAGGCAACCAGAAGGGTAAGATAGTAGGAATAGGTAAGATTGGTAAGTATCCTCTTCCCTCTATTGATAATGTTCTTCTGGTTGAAGGATTAAAACACAACTTGCTTAGCATAAATCAATTATGTGACAGTGGGTCTGTTGTTTCCTTCAATAAAGGTGAATGTATGGTCAAGAACCCTGATGGGTCCATCTTATTCACTGCCAAAAGGCAAAATAATCTGTACAAGATTAATTTGGGGGAACTCTCAACTCAAAGTGTATCATGCCTAGTGTCTGTCGAAGATGAGCGATGGATCTGGCACAAAAGACTTGGTCATGCTAGTATGAGATTAATCTCTAAACTAAACAAGCATAACCTTGTAAGAGGTTTACCAAAGATTGTGTTTAGATCAGATGCTCTCTGTGACGCTTGTCAAAAAGGAAAACAAGTTAAGAACTCGTTTGAGTCCAAAAACATTGTTAGTACTTCTAGACCACTGGAATTGTTGCATATTGATTTGTTTGGTCCAACAAGGACGGCCTCTGTCAGTGGTAAGAAATATGGACTTGTCATAGTAGATGACTATACTAGATGGACATGGGTTAAGTTCCTTGCTCACAAGGATGAGTCTATCAAGGTCTTTTCTATATTCTGTAAGCGAGTTCAGAATGAAAAAGGCATATTCATCAGCTCGATCAGAAGTGATCATGGTGGCGAATTTGAAAATGAGCTCTTTCAAAGGTTCTGTGATGAAAGTGGTATTCATCACAATTTCTCTGCTCCTAGAACTCCTCAACAAAACGGTGTTGTTGAGAGGAAGAACCGATCTCTTCAAGAGATGGCTAGGGCAATGCTCAGTGATAATTCTGTCCCTAAGCACTTCTGGGCTGAAGCTGTAAATATTGCCTGCTATATTCAAAACAGAATATACATAAGACCAATCTTGAATAAGACTCCTTATGAATTGTGGAAAGGACGCAAACCCAACATCTCTTATTTCCACCCCTTTGGATGTCAATGTTTTATTTTAAATACTAAGGATCAACTAGGAAAGTTTGATGCCAAAGTAGATAATGGAATATTGTTAGGATTCTCAGAAACGTCTAAAGCTTTTAGAGTCTATAACTCTAGAACATTGATTGTTGAAGAATCCATTCATGTTAAATTTGATGACAAACAGCCTGATAAGAGATTATCAGAGCTAGATGATTCTTTTGCAGATATGAATCTGAATGATTCAGATGCTCGTCCAACAACCAACAAAGACGAGGCATCAGACGCTACGATGGACGCATCATCGTCTCAGCAAGCTGTAAATACCCCTCGTTCATGGCAATTCAGAACTTATCATCCCGAGGATCAAATCATTGGCAAACCTAATGATAGCGTCCGGACAAGGTCAACCTTCAGAGAGCAAGCTGACTCAGCATTCATCTCTGAGATGGAACCAAAGTCTGTGGACGAAGCCTTATTGGACGAGTGCTGGATCCTCGCTATGCAAGAAGAGCTCAACCAGTTTCAACGCAGTGACGTTTGGACGCTGGTCTCCCTGCCTAAGGATAAGTCTGTAATTGGAACCAAGTGGGTCTATCGCAACAAGCTGGACGAGGATGGCAAGGTGGTAAGGAATAAAGCAAGGCTAGTTGCCCAAGGCTACTCACAAGAGGAAGGTATTGACTATACTGAAACCTTTGCTCCAGTAGCTAGATTAGAAGCTATACGCATCTTACTTTCATATGCTGCACATCATAACATCATGCTTTACCAAATGGATGTAAAAAGTGCTTTTCTAAATGGTGTAATAAATGAAGAAGTATATGTTCTCCAACCACCCGGTTTTGAAGATCAGAACCGTCCTGAGCATGTATATAAGCTTAAGAAAGCTTTATATGGACTCAAGCAAGCTCCTAGAGCTTGGTATGAGAGACTCAGCTCTTTCCTAATGGAGAATGGCTTCTCGAGAGGAAAAGTGGACACAACTCTTTTTAGAAAAGTAAATAAAAAGGAATTTATAGTTGCTCAAATTTACGTTGATGATATAATATTTGGTGCAACTGATGAATCTCTTTGCCAAGAGTTTTCTGAATTAATGCAAAGGGAGTTTGAAATGAGCATGATGGGAGAACTAAAATTCTTCCTCGGACTTCAAGTAAAGCAAACTTCAGACGGAGTGTACATTCATCAGACAAAGTACACAAAGGAGCTTCTAAAACGCTTCAAGTTGGACGATTGCAAACCTATGAATACACCGATGCATCCAACGTCCGTGCTAAACAAAGATGATAAAGATAAAAAGGTAGACCAAAAGGTATATAGAGGTATGATCGGTTCCCTCTTATATCTAACTGCATCCAGACCTGATATCATGTTTAGCGTTTGCTTATGTGCTCGTTTTCAATCTGATCCAAGAGAGTCTCATCTCTCAGCAGTAAAAAGAATCTTTAGATACTTAAAAGGTTCTACTAATCTGGGTCTTTTGTATAAGAAAATTGATGAATACAGATTAGTTAGATTCTGTGATGCTGACTATGCTGGAGACAGAATAGAAAGGAAAAGCACAAGTGGAGGGTGTCACTTCATTGGTGCTAATCTCGTCTCATGGTCAAGCAAAAGGCAAAGCACAATTGCTCTATCAACTGCTGAAGCTGAGTACATTGCTGCAGCCAGCTGCTGCTCACAACTGCTTTGGATCAAACATCAGTTGGAAGACTACAACGTGTTTGTAAGCAACATCCCTATAATGTGTGATAACACTGCTGCTATTAATTTATCAAAGAACCCCATACTGCATTCTAGAGCAAAGCATATAGAAATAAAACATCATTTTATTAGGGACTATGTGCAAAAAGGAACAATAGATATTCAATTTGTTGATACTGACCATCAATGGGCAGATATCTTCACTAAACCTTTAGCCGTAGATAGGTTTTTATTTATAAGAAAATATCTGAACATGCATTTCATTGATTAACTGAGAGTCCAATGCATGCGTCCAATATTTGCATTACGTCCAATATATGCTCGTCCAATGTATCTTCTAAATGATCGTCTAATGCATTAATGAAACTCAATCTTTGTCGAATGAAATATTATCCTTCATTCCCTTAACTGAGTCAGTTCTTTATCTTTTTTATTTGCCAAAAATGCTTTTTACTGTTTCAAAGTCTGAACGTGTGTCAGACATTTAATGCACGTCGTTTCGCTCTCTCTCTCTTTGAAAATACGAAAGGCTTTCGCTCTCTCTTCTTCTTCCTTTTAAAACCTAAGTTTTGCTCTTTGATAAAAATCAAACCTTTACAAAAAGCTTTAACCTTTCTTCTTGCTTCTTCGAAAAGGAAAACTCTTTCTGAAAAAAACTCGTCTCTTTCAACATCCTCTCTGAAACCATGGCAACCTCTTCTGCTGCTGGCTCAAAAGGTAAAGGAAAAACCTTCAATGCTCAGACTGCTGATTTTATGGTCGAATACAAGTTTAACCTACAATTCCTAGCTGATAATGGGATTGACATCTTCTCCAACATCCATGCCACTGGATGGTCAAGCTACTTTGAAGGTTCTCCAGTAATCTACCCTGCTCTTGTTAGGGAGTTCTGGACAAACCCCATTGTCTCTGCAAGAGAGATTCGCAACAAGGTGCTTGATACTGAAGTCATAGTATCTGAAGCAACAATCTCTAATGCAACTGGGTGTGCTCAATCAGGCATAACTGTTGAAGATAACTGGGAAGAAGAGATTGGTGATGCTTCCACCATCAGAGATTGTTTGTTGAAAAACTCTGGTGACAAGCTCATAGCCTCAAAGATGACTGACAAGGCTAGGGTTCTTCACCAAATCTTGAACAAGGCTATCCTTCATAAAGTTGGGTCAAAGGATAATGTTTCAAAGGCTCATCAGTTTTGCCTAGTTCATCTGATTCTTGAAAGGCAAATAAACCTTCCCCACCTCCTCTTTTCCTTCTTCAAATACGCCATTGAAGGCTCTGGGAAGAACACTGCACTCATCTATGGCGCCCTTCTCTCCAAAATATTTGAGAAGCACATGGTCTACGACGACCTCAAGAACTTAGCTCCAGAAAGAAAGTTCAAATACTATGGAGTTCATGGGATTGAACGGGTGCATCAGCCTGAGTTTAGCAGGCAAAGTTTGGTAATGATGCAGTTGGACTGCTTTAAAAAATCCAAACTTGAGGAAAAGCAAAAAGGAGCTCAGACGCAAGGATCAGAAGAAGCGTCTGAACAATGTGTCTCTGCTGGACGCTCTGCTGAACGAGCTCGTCCAATGGCTAAGATTTCTTCGTCTCGTCCAAAGCCAATCGTCCAACCTTCAAGAAAAAGGAAGCTGGTTCTAGCTCCCATAGATGAAGATGAAGAGGACAATCTACCCATCTCCAGGGTAGTGAAAGGACCAAGATTGGAAACCGCACCTGCTGCACCTCTCTCTACAAGGGCAAGGTCATCTCGAAGAAAGACGAAAGGTAATACTGAACCTATCTCCAGTTCAGTTATTATTTCTCCTATCGTCCAATCATCCGAGATAGAAGACTTAACCTTTGAACCTTCCCTACCTCCCTCACCCACTAACCTACCACAAACCCAAACTCTAGCCTCACCAAATGAACCCGAAGATTGTTTCACACCCTGGGGAGATCATCCCTTCCAACCCTATGGTGCCCCCTACCCTAGACGGATCTTTCCCTTAAGCAAATATAGACGCATCCCTGGAGTAGACTACAACAACAAATGCTCAATATGGGCTGATGTTAAACGCAAATTTCCTGTTCTATTCCTTAAACGCTCACCCCCCACTACTGAACCTCACCCCAAAAGCCCCCTTCCATTGCCCGAATATGAATTTGAACAACCCTCCACATCATCCTCCTCATCTCCAAAACTTGCCTACCAACCCATCCCATACACTTCAACTCAACCTCTGTCCTCTGAAACTTACAATGCCCATGGACCATTGGTTACCTACCTTGAGAAGAAGACTTTTCCTCCAAGGAAAATCTTTCCCAACCTCATCAAGGACAAGGCATTCAAATGGTGCCATTACAATATAAAGAGGCATGTTGTTCTTCGCCATGAAGACAAGAGAGGTTGCAAGACGGAGTATGAAAGAAGGGCAAGGACGTATAGCTTAAGTAACTTCATCCTTGATCCCGACCTTTCTTTCATTCCAAGCTATCCATCATCTTGGAAGGAGTATTCTGATGTCCGAGACTTTCTTCCTTACTATGCTGTGCGGAAGGAGTGTGATATGCCTCGAGAAGCTAAGATCCATCACAACCTTCCTAAGAGATTTTGGTCAAAGTCTTCTCGCACTAGCGTAGGAGTTGTTCCTCCTCGAGCTTGCCCAAGGCTCCCTATCCTAGATCCCAACAAGGATAAGGACCTTCGCAAAAAGCTTGAGTCATGGACGCTGCCCTACCAACATGCTTTTGATCCCCTGTTTTGGACAAAACATCGAGATGACTCTGGGGCTCTCGAAAGTATATGGAAGAAAGATCCTCGCTTCAGATTTGACCCAGATGCTCGGATATATTGGGAAAATCACATCTGGAGATGCTCCCAAGAAGCGTCATCATCTGGTTTATCAGTTGAGGAGAAAGCTGAGATTCGAGTCTACCCGAGACAATATCGAATCCGTGAAGCAACCTTCATGGTCGTAGACGATATCTTTGGGATACCTCTTTATCCTAGAGATGTTCTGCCTATGCCTCCTATCAGATGGCGTGAAAACAAGTTTGATGATGCTGATATCATACTTGAGGTGCTGCGTCCACCCGAGCCTATTGTTGTTCCTCTTGCTCCTCCTACTCTTCCTCCTCAGCCGGCCATTCCTGAAGAGACTGGGGACACCGAAACTATCTATGTGGAACCCTCCTCTGAAACTCATGGTAACGAAGTAGAACAAGTTGAAGACTCTGCTCAGTCCAAGTCTCAACCGGTCCCTCTCTCAATGGTCCATCCTGATGCTCCATCTCCTTCTCAGGCTCTGAGTGTAGTTCCTGATCAAAGAGGTGTGGACGCAACCCGGGCCACTGCTGAGAGCTCTGCCTCAGTTATCCCTCCTGAGTTTCAAGAGTTCGTCCAACGGACTATAGAAGCTAACAATGCGGTGCTCCTTCAGCAGATTGCGGCCATGTTCAAAGATTTCATTCCCAAACCTCCTCCCTCTTCTTAAATTTTTTTGTTTTGCTTTCTTTTTTTTTAAAAAAAAAAAAAAAACAACTGACTATGATGTGTTTCTCACTCTTTTGTCTGATGACAAAAAGGGGGAGAAGATGGATTTTGATTGATTATTGTTTGATTGATTATTGTTTATTGATTGATTATTGTTTGATTGATTATTTTCAATAATTGATTATTATTGATTGCTTATTTAAAGTCAAATTTGTTTATTGAATCCTTAAATTTGTTGATTGAATCTTTAAATGATACATGTGCTCATATTTGTTGAATGATGCTTTAAATGATTAAATGCTTTAAATGATTAGAATGTTTGTCTTAGGGGGAGCCCTTCAGCTCTCTAGGACTCTTTGTTCAAATCAAAATTAGCATGTTTTGTCATCATCAAAAAGGGGGAGATTGTTGGAACCAAAGTGGTCATGGTCCAGATAATCTCTTAAGTTTTGATGTTAACAAAGAGCTAATTTAAGATGAACAAAGATTGGTTATGGACTAACGTGTTATATTAAGTGTGCAGGACAAATCTAAATTGAGTCCAAAGACTATCCATAGTCCAAAGACTTTGTCTCGTCCAATATAGTCCAAAGACGTTATCTCGTCCAACATAGTCCAAAGACTCTATCTCGTCCAACACCTATTCCTGGTTTACGACTGGACGATAGTTTATAGAACCATTGAGTCCAAAGACTCTTTTGGTTACCTTCTGTAATAGCTAGTCCAATAAATGTCTTTTAAATTTCTAGCGCGAATATCTTTGTAAAAGCATTTGAAATTATTATTCCATGTAAAAGGCTTATACTAGTGGGACAAAACATTCTCTGTAAGATTCGTACAAAGAAAAGCATAAGCCAGAATGTCCCTATCACCTAAAGAAGTTGACCTTCTTGTTTTGGATAAACAAAAGGCAACTTTCTTCTACTCAGAGGATATGTCAGCACCACTTTTAGCCATCTCCCTGATAGTCCTTTATGCTGATCAGAAACTTCAAAAGCTATCAGACTCAACGGATCAAATGCATTCAATGCTCATCAGAACGGATCCTTTTCCATCCGTTGAAGACTGAAGACTGCCCAAAGAAAAGAGGCTATATATACCTTCATCTTTTGAAAGTGTAAGATAAACAATCGCTGAACAAAAAAAACTGAACTTGAGCAAAAAGAAGTGAAGCAACACAAAGCAATTCAAAATCCTTCTTGAGATAAAAGAGAAAATCTCAAAGCTTGCAAAGCTAGAAAAGCTACTCTGATTCTAACTTTCATATTACTCTCTGTGTAGAGTTGTTTTCAAGAGTCTAAGCTTTAGTTTCGAATTCTCACATTTAGTGAGTTAGTAGAACAACCTTTTTCAAAACCTTAGTTTGGTTGAGCCTGAAGAGGCTTGTCTGTAAAAGAATACTTAGAGAACCTGAAGAGGTTGAGAATACTGCCTGAAGAGGTGTTGAATACTTTGTAACAAAAGGTTTTTGTTATAGTGGATAAAGCTCTCAAGTAGAGAGGACTGGACATAGCTCTTTGGTGAAGAGTGAACCAGGATAACATCTTTGTGTTCCTTTCTCTCCCTTACTCTTATTTTAGTTTATTATCTAATTAACTAACTGGGATTGAATTGCCTTTCATTACGCTGTCTTCCGTCTTAGTCAAAACTAAGTGAGCGTCCAACGTGGTGTTTGGAAGAGCTCTCTTTGCTTTCAATCGTTTTAGCGTCCAATCTTGAGAAAAACATTATCTGCTTACGAAAAGAATTTAAAATTCTCTAAAACACAATTCAACCCCCCTTCTTGTGTTTCAAACAGGTTCCTTCATTGTCTTTCTTCCATGCTCCCCTTCAGACCGGGTATGTTTCTCGAGAGATTCCTCGGACTGTTCTTTCTTCTTTATGTACAAGCGGATTCTTTTGCTGACCCGCTGATAAGCCTTTTCAGTGAATAAGCCTTATAGTAGTCCTAATACAGTGTATCAGGGTCGTATCCACAGGGATTTGATAATATTAACAAGCCATTCAACTATTCTTATACTAATGTGACGTGTAAAGCGAATTTTGATGTGGTTTTAAACTTGTAACATGAGCAAAAATTAAAAGGTTATGATTCAAATTCTTAAAGACATTGGGATTGAATTTCATCAACTCCGTTTAGCGGTATCTAGTTGATTCGTTGCATTTCCATATCAAATCTAGTATTGATTTATCTTACCAAATCCTTCAACTATACTAATTCCTTAGTTAAAGTTGAATTGATCATTTGAATTAAATACATGATGATTCCTCAATCAAGTGATTTAATCAAAAGCATTAAGTTCAGGTAAACAAGATTGTAACATTAATCCTATTCCTAGTGACTTAATATTATAGTTGATTCTAACAAGCTCAGATGTAAAACCAGTTTTCCAACCTAGTCAAACATCCAAGATCATGAAATGGTTGATCAAGCCAAAACAAGCATTAAACACATATTAGAAGCAATAAACCGAAACAGAGATTAATATGAAAACACTGGAATCTCTTATAGATACATAAGGGATTTAAGATATAATCTTCTAAAAAAACTTCACAAAATATTTTCTATTGATCAAACTATTTACACATTAATCTTTTGGGGGTCAAGTGACTAAATTTTACCCATTTAAGTTCGATAAGTACCTTAAATTTCTAATGTTATTAGCTAAATGTGGAACTTATCACCCGCGTTCAACTTCCCTTCACTGAGTTTGAATGTTCAATCCTTCGTGCCCTAAATATAGCACCTTCTCAGCTACATCCGAACAGCTGCGCTTTTGTGAAGGCCTTTGAAGTGATTTGCTCTTTTCTGAGGATATCAACCACGGTGTCCAAATTCTTTTCCTTCTTTGGGGCCAAACTTAAAGGACTCGTGAGATGGATTTCTCTGAGCTCTATTCACCTGAGAAAGATACTCGAGCCTTTTTCCACATCTTTTAAAGGTTTTAAGAGTGAATTTTTTAAGGTGACCTCTCGGGACCCGTACTCCCCCTTCTTCTATTCTTCGTCGAGGAAACCAAAATTTCCCTTTTACTGGACTCCCGACTCGAATATCATTACGGGTTATGAATCCCAGCAGCTGAGCTCATGGGAAAAAGTGGAACTAGACTTCCTCGTGAATTTAACCGGAGTTCCGAGCTTTGATCTGATCACCAAGGGGAATGATCAAACTCGTTTAAAAGAGTTCATGGGGTGAGATAATGTTTTACTTTCTTCGCCTTTGTTTTTAATTTACACCGCCTCTAATGCATTTTTTATTTTTCCTTGGACAACTCAAATGGCCCCTAAGGTGAACCACAAAGCTTTGCTTGCCCTTGTCGCCGCTTAGTCGGGTGCCGGACCATCGGTCTCGGCTTCTGGAGAAGGTTCCCTTCGGGGGAAAAAAAAGTTATTGTGATTGAGGAGGAGTCCGCGCATACGCAACCTTTGGCGGGTTTCGTGTGCTCAAGTGAGTGGGCGATGCTGATCCCATGGGAGCGACCCTGGGGAGGAATATCCGCGACAACCGATCGTATTCTCCTCCCACTCCTCCGGGTTCTCCTGACGCAGTTCTGCGCCATGTTTTATTTGGCAAGGCACCTATTCCTTTAGGAGTTAGCACCCTGTGGGATGCTTCTTCTCCCGAGAAGGTGGTGGATAGAGCTGGAAAAATGGAATCATAAGGTTTTGGCTGTGAAATTTGAGCCCAAATTAATCTCGGACTTTTTTGGCCCGGCCTGAAGGAGCCCGAACTCGATCGGGCTAACCCGATTGGGCTTAGGCAGTCAGTTTAATTTAATATATTTTTATTTATTTTATTTTCATAAAAAATTATTCTAATAATCGTAATTATATAAAACTTACGAAGCTTCAACCATATGCTATAGAAGCATAATGTATATACGTATGACCAGCACGACATCTTTGGATCATAGAAAACGAGAAGGAAGGGCATCATCATCATTGACAAAATTCAAAGTATGCTTATCCTTGAATCTTTTCCTCTATCTCTATAAAAATGAATTATTGCTTTCAAGCCTCATAATGCTGGGAATAATATTATTGCATTATATAAACAGTTACTAACATTTTTTTTGTCAGAGAAAATAAGGCATTAATAGATGATATTAGGATAAAAAAATGTAATTTTGAACATAGAATCGCCCTGGCCCAAATAAGCCCACAACCCGTATAGGGTTAGGCTTGGCCACCTTTTTTCTAGTCCGAATTGAAAACGGTTTTTTGCCCAGCTCGACAAAGCCCGAACCCGCATTGGGACGGTCCACCGCGGGCCAGGTAGCCCGGATTGCCACCTCTAGTGGTGGATGAGCATCTTTTCCGGGGCGCGGATGTAAAGCTTTATCAGAAATTAGGCCGATCTCACTCTACTTGGGTTGCTAGCGTGTTGGGGTTGAGATTGGCGAGCCTCGCTTTGTGGCAAGAGCTCGAAGCCATCAAGGCGGAGAAGGACATTTCAGACCTGGTTGCCGAGCGGGACCAGCTTAAGCAGCGGATTGCTCGAGATTTGAACCTTATGAATAGTGCGACCGATCTTGCGAAGGAGGTCGAGTAGCGCAAGTCGGCCTTAGTCGAGCTTAAAGAGGAACTGGATTTGTTTCAAGCACCAATCCATAGTCTCGAGGAAGCAAATTCTACTCTGACCGCTGCCCGAGATGAGAAGTCCGCCGAGCTTGAATCGGCCAAAGGGGAAATTGATAGGCTTAAACGAGAGCTCCACGATATGACACTTTTTGCTGGCCAATAGTGACTACTGGCTTCAATTTGGCCTGAGATCAAGCATGTTGCTCGAACCGGGCTTCGATTTTTCCTCCATCAGTCTTGTGAAGGATGTGCAAGATGGCCACTTGGTGGATCATGTTGACGATGAGGAAGGTAAGGAGGCTGGAGAAAATGAGATTCATGTGGGTACCCGTGAGAACTGATGCTCTTTGTGGTTCTTTTTCTCTCTTTTATGAACTTGTTGGGGCCTTAGCGTGCCCTTACTTGCTTTTTCAATTTTAGGTCGTTAGTGCCTTCAATGAACTTTTTGTAATGCACTTTACTTTGCCATTTTTGTATGCTCCTTTTACGTTTTTCTTAATCTCTTTATGAGGGGCCAAAGCTCTGTCTCACCTTTTTAATTTTAATTTTTTAAGTTGTCATCCCCGTTTTAAGGAAGAAAATTCTTTGTCCCGTTTTTTCTTCGGGGAGGGGCTTTTGCTCGACCTCCACTATTTCGAGGAAAGGCTTATTCTTGTCCCGGCTTCTCCTGGGACGGCTTTGGCTCATCTTCCATTTTAATTTTCAAGGGGACATTGCCCTGAATCGATTTAGGGGAAGCGTTGGCTCAACCCGTGTCAATTTTAGGGGAGCGTTGCCTCAACCCGAGTCAATTTTTGGGGGCGCGTTGGCTCAACTCAGATCAATTTTAGGGGCAGCGTTGGTTCAACCCGAGTCAATTTTGGGGGGAGCGTTGGCTCAACCTGGATCAATTTTAGGGGAGCGTTGGCTTAACCAGGATCAATTTTATGGGGAGCGTTGGCTTATCCCGAGTCAATTTTGGGGGAGCGTTGGCTCGACCCGGGACAATTGTAGGGTGAGCGTTGGCTCAACCCGGATCAATTTTAGCGGGAGCGTTGGCTCAACCCGGGTTAATTTTAGGGGGAACGTTCTTTATCTGTGCTACTTCCCTTAGTTTTTCCCTTAAGTCCAGCTCATTCCTCATGCTTTCCTTATTTGTCTTTGGATTAATCTCCTTAAACACGGCTCATCGAGTTTGACTGGGATCATGGCATCAGCTCCATAAGTCATCTTGAAAGGGGTCTCTTTGGTGGATGTCTGCGGTGTAGTGTGGTAAGCCCATCATACGCTTGAAGCTTTTCCGCCCAAGCTTCTTTTGACTCTTCCAGTCTTTTTCTGATTCCGTTGAGGATGATTTTGTTTGCAGCTTCAGCCTGCCCATTGTCCGCGGGTGTTCCGCAGAACTGAAGTCTTGCTTGACGATGAGTTGCTTACAGAAGTTCTGAAAAGATTGATCGACGAACTAGTTTCCATTGCCTGTGTTGTTTTTCCATGTTAACTTTCTAACTTGGTTGGCTGTGATTTTTGCCAACGGCTTCGCTTCCATCCATTTAGTAAACCAGTCGTCTGCCACTGGAAGAAATTTCACTTGTCCCTTAGTTGTGGGCAGGGAACCAACAATATCCATTCCCCATTTTGAAAAAGGCCAGCGGTATTGGATGCTATACAACACCTTGGGAGGTGTGTGTGGAATGTTGGCAAAGCGCTGACACTTCTGACACCTCATAATCTATTTGATGCAGTCGACCCTCATGGTTGGCTAGTAGTACCCGACTCTCAATAATTTTGATGCCAACGGCCGTCCTCCATCATGTAGCTCGCATATTCCCTCGTGTACTTCTGCCATCACATACTCGGATTGCTGTGGACTAAGGCATTTAAGTAAAGAGGCTGAGAAGCCTCTTCGGTACAACTGCCCATCTACCATTGTGTAGTAAGTTGTCTGCTTCCTGGTCTTCTGGGCCGACTTCCGATCGTCAGGCAAAGCATCTCGCATTTAATATCTTTTGTAGGGGTGTAATCGGATCGGTTTGGATCGGATATGGGGTAGCATCCTATCCGATTAAATATGATCAGATTGGATTGGATCAGATTTTCTAAAATATTTCTATGGATCCGAATCGAACCAATCCGATTAAAGTCGGGTTGGTTCGGATCAGATCATCGGATTACCCTATTTTTAATTTACTTTAATTTTAATTTCAAAAAATAGTAAAAAAATTTAATATATATATATATATATATATATATATATTAATACAGTAACAAGTAAGAGTAAATTGTTAATAAAAAGATAAAAAAAATAGTTAATATATTAATTTTGTTAATAAAACTAATACTATTATAATAAAAATATTAATAATAATATATTATTTTTTAAGTGATCGGTTTGGTTCAGATCGGACGGGTTCAATTTTTTTGAATCCGATATTTGAACCGATTGCCTTTGGATTCATTATTTCAAATCCGATCCGATGAACCGATCCAAACCATCAAAATCGGTTTGGATCCTCCAGATTCTGGGATTGGATCGGATCCGCTTACATCCCTAATCTTTTGATTGATTCCATCCATCCTTGGTCAACTTCATCAACAATCATGACCTCTTCAACCTCGGTACTTGGAGAAAAAAAGGCTTTTTGGATGACCGTCCTGCAATGTCCTAGTCTTTTAGTGTTGGCTAGTTTTGACAAAATATCTGCTTTTGAGTTGTTTCCCCCCGAATGTGTTCTATTGTGAACTCTTCAAACTTGGTTTCTAGCTCAGTTACCTTCGCGAAATATCTTAACAATTGCAGATCCTTTGTCTGTTATTCTTCCAAGATCTGCAAGGTGACTAGCTGTGAATCGTTGTACGCTTTGAGCTGGGTTGCCCTGACCTCTGATTCAAGCTTTAGTCCTGCTATCATGGCTTCATACTCTGGCTGATTATTGCTGGTCGGGAAGTTGAGTCTGATTGATTGCTCTAGGGTGATTTCGTCTGGTCCCTTTAAAATGATGTCGACCCCCCTTCATTTTGTATTAGAACATCCGTCAACATACATTCTCCATGCCTCTGGTGCTGAGGAGTTTATTTCCCCGACGAGCTCAGCGACAAATCAGATAGACATTAGGCCTTGACATGTCCCCGAGGCTCATATTTGATGTCGAATTCGGATAGCTCAACGGACCAAGCTATCATACGATCGACCAACTCGGGCTTCCAAAGAACTTGCTTGATTGGATAACCAGTTCAGACCACAACTTGATGGCTTTGAAAGTACGAGCCCAGGCGTCTTGCTACTGTAACAAGGGCAAAGCCTAACTTTTCTATCATCTGATATTTGACTTCGGTGTCGTGCATAACCTTGATTGTATAATAAATCGGCCTCTGCCGTCCTTCTTCCTCTTGCATGATTACAGGGCTAATGGCCTGCTCGCTAGCTGATAGGTAAAGGACAAGATCCTTCGCGGGTGTTGGTCTTGTCAGTACCGGTGGGGATGAGAGAAAGTCTTTAAGCTACTGAAAAGCCTCTACGTACTCGACAGTACATTTGAATTCTTTCGCTTTTTTCAATATCTTGAAAAAAGGTACCGACTTGTCTGTTGATTTTGGCAGGAACCTCTATAAGGATGAGACTCTACCTGCTAACCTCTGAACCTTGATATTTCGCGGACTCCACATCTCTATGATAGCTCGACACTTATCAAGGTTGGCCTCTATCCCTCGGTTGGATAACATAAAACCCATGAACCTTCCTCCTTGGACTCCGAAAGTGTATTTTGCGGGATTCAAGTGCATGTTGTGCTTCCTGAGCTGTTGAAAGATTTCCTTGAGGTATTCGGGGTCTTCATCAAAGGTGGTGGACTTCACGATCATGTCATCCATATAAACTTCCATGTTCCGTCTAATCTGGTCCGTGAAGACTTGTTCATCAATCTCTGATATGTTACCCCGATGTTTTTTAGTCCGAACGACATCACGTTGTATCTATAACTGGAGTTTTCCGTTATGAAGGTCGTATGATACTCATCGGATGGATACATCTTGACCTTATTATAGCCGGAGTAAGCGTCCATAAGGGTGAGCGTCACATGACCCGAGGACCCACCGACTAGATGGTCAATATTGGGGAGATGTTACGAGTCCTTTTGGCATACCTTGTTTAAGTCAGTTCATGTTTTCCACTTTCTCTTTGCCTTCTTTACCAATACCACGTTTGCCAACCAAATAGTGTATCAGGCTTCCCCGATAAAATCGACCTCCAATTGCTTCTTGGTTTCCTATCTGATTGCTTTTCTACGGTCACCCTCAACCTTTCTCCTTCTCTGAGCTACTGGTCTTGCCTCGGGATTATTGTTTAATCGGTGGCAGACGAAAATCGGGTCAATTCCTGGCATATCAGATGCCGACCAAGCAAAATGATCTTCATGTTCTTCAATTACTTCCCGTATCCTATTTTTGATACCTGCATCCATCGTAGCTCCGATTTTTACATTCTGCCCTCTAACTTCCCTATCTGAAACTGCTCAACATCTTCGGTCAGCTGCAACCTCAGTTTGCTGCTATCTTCTCTAGGATTTAATTCGACCATGTTGACCATCGCGTTTGGTGTGTGTAACACCCCAGTTTTTGCTTGCTTGTAATAAAGTGTTATATATATATATACATGTTATGTGTTGTTATGCATGTGTTAGATGTTTAGGGTCGTGTTTTAGGGTAGTTAACCTTAGAAAACGAGCCAATCAGTGATCCTGACAGGACAGCACGCCCGTATGCGGGGTAGCGGGTGACACATTTAGTGGTATCAGAGCCGGTCTGTCCTTCAGGTCTAGGTATGTGTTTGTTATGTTATCTTCTGTGTACTCTTATATGATTACCTATGCCTAGCATGGATGATGATATAGGATTGTATGAACTTTAGTTTTTTTTCTTGCTTAACTTTTGTGTTAAGTGGTTCGCTTTGGACGGTGTAGGAAGATATGGCTGGTTGAAACGATCGTACGATTGCTGATGCTCTGACACTATTGGCTAATGTCATTGCTCAGAACAACAACCAGAACCAGAATCATCATGGAGGAGATGCTGTGTTTCAGGGTTTGGGCAAGTTCCAGAGGAACAAACTGTCTTCGTTCAAGGGAGCTTATGATCCTAAAGGAGCTCTACTATGGATCGGCGAGCGCGAGAATATCTTACGGACTATGGCGTGCACTGATGCTCAGAAGGTCACTTTTGGGACTTTCATGCTAGTTGAGGATGCCGAGCACTGGTGGGAGAGTTGTCACAAACGTATAGAAGCTGAAGGTGCTGTAGTCACTTGGATTGCCTTCAAGGGGATGTTCTTGGGGAAGTACTTTCCAGCTGACATCCGTGACAAGAAGGAGATGGAGTTCCTGGCTCTGAAGCAGGGAAAAATGTCCATTGAGGAGTATGTTGCAAAGTTCGAAGAGCTTGCTCGTTACTACACGCTCTATCAATATGTGAATGATGACCGCTCCAAGTGTGTGAAGTTTGAAGATGGTCTACGCCCAGAGATCAACCAAGCCATCAGCTACCAGGAGATTCGAGTCTTTCCGGTTCTTGTGAACAAGTTTAGGATCTTTGAAGACGCCGACAAGTCCAGAGTTGCGCATCGCAAGAGTTCCAGTTCGCAAGGTAACAAGAAGACAACTCAGCAAGATACGGAGGAACGACATCTCACGCCGGTAAGCCGTGATTTCAAGCAAGTCAACTAGAAGCCACAGTATGCTATGAGGTTAACCCGTGACGGAGGATTTTATGCCCCTAGGCCAATCAAGTGTGGAAAGGGCCACTTCACTCGCGAGTGCAAGGAAACTGATGTCATCTGCTTCAAGTGTGGAAAGCCTGGCTACATCTGGCATGATTGTGGTGGAGGATCAAAGTTAGAGCCGCAGAGTGCTACCAAGAGTCAGAGTTCTCAGGCGAATCAACAGAAGGCAAGTGGGAGAGTCTTTACCCTCAGTGGAGATGAAGCTTGTCAATCTGCAGATCTGTTTCAAGGTTAGAGTCTCCTCAAAGGGACTCCTTCTTTTGTGTTGTTTGGTTCGGATGCCTTATCTTCTTTTCCTTCGTTTGCTTCACATGTTGTGTTAGAAACCTTAAGTTGTTTGTTCCCTATCTTGAGCATAATCTAGTTGTTGTTGCACCTGTAAGTAAGTCTGTTATCCCACCCCATGTTTCGTATAGGTTGTTCTATTATCATTAATAATAGAAACTTCATAGTTGACGTTGTGTGAGTTTATCTCTTAAGCTACTAGATGTTGTTTTTGTTATGGGCTGGTTGTCTGGCAACCAAGTCCGAGCTTATAGAAATTTCGATGACAAAATTTTTATAAGGGGGTGGAATTGTAACACCACAGTTTTTGCTTGCTTATTATAAAGTGTTATATATATATATATATATATATATATATATATATATATATATATATATATATATATATATATGTTATGTGTTGTTATGCAAGTGTTAGATGTTTAGGGTCGTGTTTTAGGAAGTTCACCTTAGAAAACGAGCCAATTAATGATCCTGATAGGACAGCATGCCCGTGGTCTCGTCCAGCACACCTCTGCTAGTTGGTCAGCACCTCCGTGCTCAATGTCAGCACGCCCGTGCTCTGCACGCGCACCAGAAACACGTTTTGGGCTTTTGGTCAGCCCGTTTCTCCCTAATCCTTTTTATACCTCTTCTGCTCGACCTAAAACTCATAACCGTCTTTCCTAGAGTTAGAAACAGCCGTCATTGACCTTTCTCTTGGATTCCCATTGCATCCTTGAGCAATCCTCAATCCTTGTTTGGGTGTTTTTCGTCAGGATCACATCCCTGTAGTGTTTTCTGTTGCGTTTGGGGATAAGCTGCTTGCTTAATGTTACTCCGAGGTAAGGTCCCTGTTCATCCTTTTCTTTGAATACTTGAAGTTTAGTGCTGAACCATTTTCTCCCTGTCAAACCAGACTTCGTCATTCGTGTGCCAGTGCTATGAACGGCAACTAGCAGATTAGTTCCCAATGGATCTAATCGAGGTATGTTTGTAACCCTTGTGTTAATTCCCTTCCTTTCTCGTTTGGTGAATTAACTTATCATTTTGCCTTGGCGTTCTTGGTCAAAGCTCGCTGAACATGTTGAACCCGTTTGGAGGAGTCAAGCGTGGACTTTGCTCTAGTTGGCTCATAAGCTGGAATCGTCATGCCAGGTATGGAGAGAAGGGATTAATATGAGCATATAGGTTCTAGCGTAGCCTAAGATGAGGGTTAACCCATGACCCTATTTGTGTGCTATTTGCCTTAGTTGATGTATGAAGTTGTTATGATTGTTTATACATGATGTTAATTGTTTAATTGATTTATATGACCTTGGCATGACGTTTATGAAGTTGTTAATGATATTGTTGATATGCCATGATTGTATAAATTGGTATGTTGAAGCTGCTGTTAAAACTATGTTAATAAAAGACATAGGGATGTTGGCGCTAAGCCAAAAACTAGGATTAGTCTAATTGATGTGCATAAAACACAAAGGTGTTGATGAGGGGTGAGATTAATGCCAATGGATTAGTAAAGAACCTTAGGATTGATTTGGAGTGTTAAAATATAAAAAAATTACTAAGTTCCCAAAACTAAGGACGCTGTAACAGCGTCGAGCACGCCCCGTGCTCAATAGCAGCACGCCCGTGCTCTTTGCCCAGTAAAACCAGCATGACCGTTCTCTCAGCAGCATGCCCGTGTCGGAAAAATGAGAAAAGTGACGCTGTTTAGCAGGCCTGTGCTCTCATACAGCACGCCCGTGCTAGTTGGCCTGCACGTCCGTGCTCAGGCCGTGCCACTGTCAGAATTAAGAAAACTTCACTGTTTTAAATGAAAAGAGATTTAATATCTTTTGAAATAAAAATATGACATAAGAGATTATAAAACACGACCTTGAGGATAGTCAATGAACTAGGATAATGATATGGTAAGATGTAATAATGGAGACTTAATAAAGAGATTTATTCTTGAGAAGATGATGTTATCAGTAACGACATACTGTTGCCGATGTTGTTGGTTAAATCATTCTGGATGTTTAATGGTCAAGATTGATGGCCTATGTTAATGGAGTTGATGGAGGTGGTTGCCATACTTTTTGTATGTTAGCATTGCATGCATCATGACATGTTGTTGTTAGTTTGGGGGGAGGTTACAATGACTGGGGAGTTCGTTCGAGAGTATGGCGGACTAGCAGTCCGCGGTGATTTCATCCGAGAGTTAGGTGAATCAAGCGCATCTGTGGTGGTCCATCCGAGAGTAAGGTGGATTGGCTATCCAAGGGGTTCACCTATGATTTTGGTGAACTGTCGACGTTGGTGTTTATTGGCCAATGTGGATATGTAACTCCGAGATCGTCTTCCTGAGTTAGTTATTGGATCCACATTGCATATGGATTAGCAGAGTAGTTTTGCATCGCATAGGATGTTATAATGTGATACGATGAAGTATAGTATGTTATATGTAAAATTATGATGTTTTATATGTTGTGTGATCATCTTGCTAACTGCTCTACTATCATTTATGTTTATATGTATAGTTCCTTACTCCCTACTGTTGTTGTTATTTTGCATGTACCTTTTGTTATGCAGAGGATGGTGAGCAACCAGTTGAGGAGTGATCCCGAGGAGAACGCTTACTCGTAGTATAGTTAATTTATGTTTACTTTGTTTTTTCGTTGTATTATCAGTAGTGGTTATCAGCTCTGATATTTGACATTGGGATTTGGGTTTTGTTTTATGTTTATATTTTCCGCAGTTGATATTTATGCTTAAAACATTTTGGATCATGTGGTACTTTTTACCCTTTTGAATTTAATTTTTGGATTTTATTTTATATGATATATATATATATATATATATATATATATATATATATATATATATATATATATATTTTATCGTATGCGGGGTAGCAGGTGTCACTGTGTGAATGTCGGCTGTGGGTTCGAACTCTTCGTCGTGCCTACCCTCAGGCTATCAAGGTAACATTGTCTTGCAACTTTTTGATCTGCTCGAACCGCCACAATTTCCCCTGACAATGTAGGGAATTTGAGAGTCAGGTGAAGGGTAAAGACAATAGCTCCTAACATGTTCAATTGACGTGCGGCAAATCAGAATGTTATATGATGCTTCAAAATTTATCACTAGGTATTTGACTGTGATAGTTCGGGTCATCGGGCATTCACCAAAAGTAGTCAACAACTCGACATATTTTGCTTGCTCTCTAGAAAAACCAACTAGGGCCCTGTTGTAAGGTCTGAGTGAGGATATGGGAAGAGCAAGTTTATTGAAAGTGGTCCAATATAGGATGTTCACCAAGCTTCCCTGGTCGACGAGGGCTCGCTTGATCGTTAAATTGGCAACCTCCACGTTGATTCCATAGGGTCATCTTGATTTGGAGTAATGCCTCTGAAGTCGCCCTCAGTAAAAGTTATCGGCGGGAGGGTCCGTTGTGTTATTTGATCTATGGAACCGATCATTTTTAAATCCCTTAGGTGCCTACGTCGTGCTGAGCTGGAGGTTCCCCCACCAGCGAAACCTCCTGCTATTGTGTTGATGATTGCTTGGGTCGGTCGGTCTCCTTCAATTTCTTCATTTCGAGTAGGTGTTCGGCGACTAGCTCTTCTTTTGCGCTACCCCCCATCCCTCTCTTGGCTTCGGTTCCTCCGCCTGTCAACCTCGGGACCTTCCCTTTGGCGGTTATCCTGACGATCACTCTCTCTGTGTACCTAAACGTCTAGGTGTCCGCGTTGTATCAAGTCCTCAATGGCATTTTTAGGGCACGATGATCTTCTGTGTTGTGTCCTTGGTTTCGGTGGTACCAACAATGTTGGGTCAAGTCAACATCGTCTGGGGCTTCTCCCCTTAGAGGTAATCGGAGATGGTTGGCATTGCAAACTTCCCTTAGGATCGTTGCTCGACTGGCATTCAGGGGAGTATAATGGCCATATCTTGGTGCTTTGTGCTTGTTGTGGTCGGTTCTCCCTTGGTCCATCCTCTTTTCATCTCTACTCAACCCTGAGGTAGGAACCAGGCTACTGACCGCTTTTGAAGCAACAACTTCTTCCATGTTGATGTAGCCCGAGGCTCGTCGCCTGTAACACCCCGTTTTCTGTTACCGGTTGTAATCACTTTGAGAAGGTGATTTCTATCTTTTATGTTGTGTAAGACCTTATGATATATATATATATATGAATGATTTCAATGATGGTTTTATATCCATGATGATTGTTTTGATAAAGTTTTCCTTTGCCGTTTTGAGATGAAACCGGTAAAAGTTCTATTTTAACCGGTATCGGATAGTTTCTCGTTTCGCATGCCGGAGGTCGGGAATCGGGGAATTGAGTATGATGTAATGTTGAATTACATTTTTTTATTGCCTTCTTGATTATTCCTATTGAAGAGAATTAGTTTTCATGAAATCCAAAAGTTTACCAAAAGTACAAAAAAAAAAAATCGATTATCCATTTTTGATAAAAATCCTAAACACTTAATTCTTAACCAAATGAGAAATGTAACCACCATGGTTACACTAGGGAATTCGGTCAAGCTCCTTGGAAAAGGGAAAAATCTTGCTTTTCCATAATTTGTGGAATAGTGGTTGAAGATCTTACCATAAGTAGAAAAAGTGCTTTTACCATATTTGGCAAATCTTGTCCTTACTTCCTAAAAACTGGACAAAACATGTACTTGGATGCATCTTGACCCTCCATTTCTATGACAACTTTCCATCAACTTTTGAGTGATTTTTGGACTCCATTCCTCATAGGTCATTCAGTTATTTAGTGTAAAAATACACTAAAATCACTTCATTCTCTCATTTTCTTTACACAAAGGCTTCAAGTTTCATTATTCTTCTCCTTCTCCGAGGGAATTCAGTTGTGAGCTTTAAGGTGAGCATACCTTCACCTTTTCTTTCATTTCAACTTCATATTATGACTCTTTGATGCCTTATAAACAACTTTCATCTTTTGAATTTATTCATTTGAAGTTGTTTACACTAAGTTACTAAAGGATCTTTCAAGGAGGCTCCAAGCTTCTTGAACTTGTTGTGAGCCTTCCTTTTAAAGAAGCAAGTTACTTAGTTTCCTTCATGACTTTATTCTAAGGAACACTTTGTCTTATCATGTTCATGATGTAGAAAATCAAGTTTTTGTACTTGTTCATCCTCCTTCTAGTTCATGGTTTTGAGGTTGTGTTTGGTGACCAAGAATCTTTCTTCCTTCTATTCAAAAAGAGTTTCAAAAGGTAATGGGGGAGCGAACAATATCATAGCTTAATGGCGGTGGTAAAGGCCTCCTAGTTTTGTTGAAGGAAAACCCTAGATATAGGGTTTCCTTATAAAGTTCTTTACTTTGTTGTTATGATGTATATGTTGTTGTGTTGGTTTGGTGTTTGTGTTTATATGTTGGTGTGGAAAAATCATTTTGGCATGGTGAAAAAATATTCTTGGGCTCAAAGATCTAGGGATAGGATTTTTGAATGATGAACTTGTTTATGTTCTATGATGCCTTGATAAAATGCTTATGTGTTGGGATGATTTCCTAGCTACTTTTGATGTTGTTGGATGACACTATATTTGTTGAAATAAGCTATGTATGGTTCGGCCTTATCATGTTTAAAATGGGAAGCCAAAGCTTCTAGGTTCAAGTAATGGTTCAATAAACTTAAAATGGTTCCAAGAAGACAAAACAAAACAATGAAACATATCCTACTTCTATAGGAAATTCGGCCTTGGCATAGATAGTAGGGTTACGAACTTAAAATGTTGAGTTAAGAGGTTTAGTGTGTTCATACTAAGGTATAAGGGTTATATAAATTAAAAAGGTTTCCAAAGAAATCAAGTTTTGGTTCCAAAGAACCAAGTGCTGTAAAATGAGTATTTTGGTTGCATATAAAAATTATTTTAAGAATAGGAAGGTTTGATGTTGATCAACCACTTGTTCTAAAATTTTTTTTAAGGAAAACTTTTCCAAGAACAAAGAGTTTTCTAGATAGTTCAAGTTGTTTTTTTTCAAAGATTTTGGTTAGTAAACCTACCTTGAGAAAAATGAGATTTTCTTGTAAGGTTTCTTTAAAGCAATGAGTCTTTTACACTACTATTATCCATTTAGAATCTTACTAACATAATGAGTTATAGCTTCCATTTGAAAACGAAAAGGGTGATTTATAGTAAGAGGTATATTCCTTTTTTACTAAGTAAAAGAAATAGAAACCGTTTCAAAGTAATTTTACACTAAATTAAATATCTTATGAGTATCTGTATAGAATTTTAAACTATACTTGATAAAGGAAATTTCATCAACTAGTTTACTACAAGGAAAGTACTTTGAAGATTTTACTATAGTAGCGTAAATATGCATTAACTCCTAAAGGAAATTCAATGAGTTCCATAATGGACTCGCAAAGACTAAATAAAAGACTTGCACCAATACCTTGTGGTCATGGAAAAACCATGTCCCACACCCTTGATGGTTTAGTTCATCTAAGGATCCATAATGCTTGACCACAAAGAATTACTTATACAAAAAGTAATGTTTCCTTTGATAGATAAGTGAAAAGATATGATGAAGGAATCCTTCTAGATTCTGATGTGGCACTGTGGGGCTGATATAACACAAACAATGTTCTCTCAATCACTCACCCTTGTTATGTTTAGCTCCATGGAGTAGGGTCTGAGTCATGTTGCATACCATGTCATTGCATACTGAGTTGATGATTGACCCATACTGTTGTTAATTGATATATTAACCGTGATGCCATGTGATTAGTTGATATGCTGCGTATGCCATGCGCTATATGTTGTTTGGGTGTGTGTGTGACTTTTACCATTACTATTCTGGTTGTGTGATGTGCGGAATCTCACCTCATTTCTTTTGTCTGTGATGTTCTCGCGTACTCTGCTTGGTTATGGACTTGGTTCTTTATGATATAGACGAGGCATTGATAGTTCACCCGGATGGGCGATGCACCTATACCAGAGCTACTAGTTTTACGGGGAGGCGGGAGTCACCTCTTTCAGCGGTGTCCTTATCAGATGTGACTTGCTCTTTGAGGATTAGTGGAGGAGGAGCTCGTGGTTTGTCACAACCACCACCACCACCCCTTGTTGTTCAGCCAGCGGAGTCCAGGAGCGTCTTCGTGTACCCCATTCCACAGCCATCACCACCTACTGTACCCTTTACATCTGGTCATCCACCTCCTTCCGTCGAGCCATCAGTCCCGTCCATTCCAGTATTCGGTCCTGCTTTCGTGCACTCTGAGCTGCACCCTCATGTTTCCCGTCAGTAGGCAAACATGCGGGTTACTGCTCGGAAGAGCACACCGGATCATGCCCGATTATTCTTCTCCACTCCCCTTATCATTCTCCCATCTGACAATGAGGAGATGGAGGAGGAGGAGGAGGAAAAAGCCTCAGAGTATGTGCCGGAGGTTGTACCTGAGGCAGTTTCCGCGGGTGCGAGTTTTGGGATGCCATGGACGAGATACGACGATGAGATGTTGCGGTTTGCTGAGCAGTATATGAGTGACTACGATGCGGAGACCTCGGAGGCGATAGCGGTACCTGAGGAAGACCTTGCAAAGGAAGACTCTAAGATGGAGGAAGACCCGGAGGAGTACTACTCTGACGAGTAGTACTGTGCTTGTTTTTGGTCAGTCTCTAGTGTTTCGCCTGTGTCTATCTGTTTATGATGTACCCCTTTCCCCTTTTCTTTTGTGGAGCTGCGTCTCCAGTAGTGCAGGGTTAGTATTCCTTTATGTTGTTTACCTTCCTTCTATAGTCGGTTGTTTTGGGAACTACTATTATATTTTGGGAAGCTTTATTTATTCTAATACTGTTTGTAGACACACACACACACACACACACACACACATATATATATATATATATATATATATATATATATATATGTATTTATATTCTTATGATTATAGGTGCACGTACATGTTTTTCAAGACCTTGTGTATAAAAATAAAAATAAAACCCATATTTTCGGTATGCTCTTTATATTTTCGCATTTTATTTTCGTCTTGTGTTAAATAATCGTGACCCCTAAAGTGGGGTGTTACATCGCCTAAGCTCGTCTAACTTGATTGGAGGTTTTCGAGCTAACGAGTCAACGAAGAGCTCGGGTTTCAGGCCAGTGAGCAAAGTGTGAAGCGCCACGAGGGGATTCAGGTTTCGAATTTGCATATTTTCTTGGTTAAACTTAGCCAAAAAGTCACGAAGAGTCTCATCAGAACCTTACCGGAAATAGACAAGGCTCGCCGAGGATCTTTGGTGAGGTCGGCTCGCTGAAAATTGAGTACAAAACTTAGACTTAAATTCATCAAAATTACATATGGATTGAGAAGGGAGACGAGAATACCATACCATGGCAGCGTCTTTCAACGTTGGCAGAAAAACCTGGCACTTGACGGCATCAGTTGCTGCTGTTAAGAACATCTGGATGTTGAAGATTGTTACATGTTGCTCTATATCCGTTGCACCATCATTTTTGTCCATCCAAGGAACTTTAAAGTTATCGGGTATGGGGCGTTTTGATGGCAGCAGAGAAAGGGTGTTCGTCTTGCTGTGAGGGCTTTGCGCCGTTAGTGGTGCCTTTCTTAACATGAGAGGTGTGACTGGGTTCTTTAGTGGCGTACTTCTCATTTGCCTTGCGCTGCCGCCGAAGGTCATCCATTTGTTGCCTCATGTTTGCATTTTCTTCCCAGAGTTGCTCTATAACTTGCACTAGAACATGGATGGCGACGAGGTTAACGCTTGGTTCCTAGTTGGTCGGAGGAGGAGACCTCAGCGGCCCCAAGTCAGCTGCGCTACCGCCTCGAGTCGTGACCATGGTGTTTAGGATGATGAGACGACCCGCCGTCCCATTAAAAAACTTAAGATATTAATTATCCTTAATCGTATTATAAACGTTAGCACGCCTTATTAATACGAAGCGAAGCGGAAAGATTAAACGCGGAAACGAAACTAAATTAAGGCACTCAGCATATCAGAGTACACAGCTATAAAATATAAGATATATATATACATCGGTTGCCCTGTCCGTAGGGCTACAGTAGTAATCCACACCTATAGAGTACATCGGTACAGACTATAAGCAAAATACATCAAAAGATAAAGAGAAGACTCTCAGGCTAACAGCGATCGCCACCCAAACCTCTAAAGGCTGGGGTCCGTGGCTCGTCCACCGACATCAGGCTCGTAAGGAGTGCCATCCGACTCCTCAGCAACTGGTTCCTCCATAGGGTCTTCCCATAAAATAAAAGAGACAGAGAGAAAAGACAGGGAGATAAGAAACAAGCATCATCAAACATGGGAGAGGGGCAATAGTACAACATATAAACATGTAGCACACAACACAAAGAAGACATATAACACACCAACAACCATCTCTTAGGTCATACAGCACAACCATCACAAAAGTCACTCTCTCAGATCAAACTTCTACGAAGGATACTAATCCCTATATGCATGTCATCATTCCTATATGCATGTCAGCCGATATCATCACGTCCCCAGTTGGACATCCTCGTCGGGATTAATAACATCACGTCTCCAATTGGACATCCTCGAAAGAATTAAAAAAAACACATCACGTCCCCAATTGGACATCCCGCCTTGGGATTAAAAAGATCACGTCCCCAATTGGACATCCCTATCGGGACCAATTATGCTGTGGTATGAAATGCTATGATATGCAACAAACAACCATCACAGATTGATACCGGAACCTCACACCTAAGCACTCGGCCACAGCCATGATGCACTACACCCACATCAACATCAACATCGACATCACGACGCCTTGAGTCCACGAGCCACAGCTCTATGGTCAGGATTACGACGGTATCAATCCAAACAACATCAAAATCTCACCATACTCTCATCAACAATCATCCAGCCAATCACAATAATAAAATATCACAACAATAAATATGCCAATATAGATATCATCACATTGACAGATAAACATATAATTACATAAGCAGTTCAACATAACAGATAAACAGATAATCACATAGGCAGTTCAACACCACAGATAAACAAATAATCACATAGGCAGTTCAACACATCAACCTCAATAATTACATCGTCTAGAGTATCATCTTAGTGGTGATAGCCCAAAGGTACCTACACTTAAGGTCCAGGTACTTAGTCCAGGGCTCAAACTCTAGTAGGGTTTAAGGTTCCCCTACACATGTATATATTCTATACTACGCTTGCCTTCCCGACAATAATAGTTCTTTCTCCCCACCTAAATCTGCTATGCACGCTCGCCTTCTTGTACAAGCTCCCGAACACAACTCTGCAACTGGCACTTTAGCACGCTCTAAGACGATCGAACACAGTCTGATCCTTCACAACAAATCACAGCTTTAACATTAAAAAAGTACATCTCTTGGTCTCCTAGGATCTAAGTTCGGCCAAGATGACTTAAAATAGCTAGGGATGTCTAAAAATTTCTAACTCTTGGATGAATAATCGTCAAGTATACACAACACCAAATCAAGTTACATCATACAAAAACTTGAAGCAAAACCCTTGGTTTCTCAAAAGCTAGGTTCGGCCCTCTCGTAGAAAAATAGGCTAGGCATGTTATTAGATTACATGCTCTTGGATAATGATAGAGAAGGATGAAGCTAGATCATAATAATTGATTTCACATTAAAAGGATTTTTCTATGATTTTCTAGAGGTTTTTGAAGAATGAAGTTAGAAGTTGAAACATAGAGATTCATGGGTTGAAGAACATGAAATGAATGAAGAACATGAACTCCATGGATCAATGGAAGTAACCATACCTCTTGGATGATGAACAAGGCAAGGATCTAACAATTTCTTCCCAAAATTTGCTAAGATTTCACTGTGGGAAATGAGAGAAAGTTGAAGAGAAGTTGAAGTTTGAAGAAAATGGAGTGAATGGGCATGGAGGGGGTCATCTTAGGCATGGGGATGGGAGGGGTAAAAGGGTCCAACGATTTTTCACTTAAAGGCAAAATGGACATTTCACCTAGGGACAAAAATGTCATTTTGTGAAAAGTTAAGGGTATTTTGGTCTTTTCACCTCCAAATTCACAAAATATCTAGATATTTTGTTGGATGTCATGATGAGGGTGATGAGTCATTGAGGTAAAGCTGTAATTCCATCCGTTCCTAGGGGCAAAACTATTTTTTCTCAGTGTGAACGCATTCAGATATTTTCCTTTTTCATCATGACTGTGGTGAGTCACTGGCACGCCTTCCTAGGTGATTTGACCTTATGTGATTAGTGGGTCCCGGTAATCCCGTATCCAGCTCCGTTCTTCACCCGATTTAGGTTTTACGCTCGAATAAAGCGTAAAAACTTTTTTTTCTGAAAATTTTCAAATTCGCCAATATTGTTGGAAATTCAATTTGAAACCTAACTGTTTCGTTCACGAGTCAAAATTAGGTCTTCTGATCGGTAAAATCTTACTTTCAGTGAAAACGCAGACCGGGCTCCGTCTGAATTTTCAACCCAAAATTTAATCGTAGCTCTCTACGATGACGTAGAGTATGAATATAGTCTTAGGTTATTTAAATTCACTTTCTAACTCTCAGATAAAATTTAAACTTATTTATATAATTTACCTATTTTAGAAAGCAGTAAAAATCGGGGTGTTAGTGTGTTACAGATGAGGTGTTGCGAGGGAGCATTTTACCTCGCCCCATGGTGGGCGCCAACTATTGCGGTGATCAGGATGAGTACATCTTAGAACATGAGGTTGTTTGGCTTATGTTAGGATTCCTGATCTTAAAAGAAAGAAATTAGCAAGTAGAGCATATGAATGTGTTTTCATAGGCTATGCGGTTAATAGCAAAGCCTATAGGTTTTTTGATTTAAATGAAAAAGCTGTTATTAAATCTAATGACGCTGATTTTTATGAAGACCGTTTTCTGTTTAAATTGAAAAATAGCGGGGGCTCAACTTCTAATAATGCACCTATTAGAACATGTAATCCTAATAATGAATTTCTAGATGAACCTAGAAGAAGTAATGGCTAAGGACTTTGGTCCTGATTTTTATGCCTATAATGTTGAGGAGGGTCCTTCCTCCATTCAGGAGGTTTTGTCCTGTATTGATGCCAACTTTTGGCAAGAAGCTATAAATGACGAAATGGATTCTCTTGAGTCTAATGGAACTTGGGAATTAGTAGATTTATCTCGTGGGTGTATGGCTATAGGATGTAAATGGATTCTTAAAAAGAAATTAAAACCTGATGGAATGATAGATAAGTTTAAGGCTAGATGAGTAACCAAAGGATATAGGCAAAGAGAAAACATAGATTTCTTTGATACATTTTCACCTGTGTCTAGACTTACGTCTGTTCGTGTTTTGTTGTCTCTTGCTGCTGTGCATGATATGGTTGTACATCAAATAGATGTAAAAACTGCTTTTCTAAATGGTGATTTAGAAGAAGAGATTTATATGGATCAACCTGATGGTTTTGTTGTTTCTGGACATGAAAATAAAGTTTATAAATTAAATAAATCCTTGTATGGCTTGAAACAACACCTAAGTTGTGGCATGAGAAATTTGATAATCTAGTTATCTCACATGGATTTAAAATTAATGAAAGTGATAAGTGCATATATTATAAATCAGAAAATAATGTTTGCATTATTATATGTTTGTATGTGGATGACTTGCTTATATTTGGTTCTAATTTTCACGTTGTGAAAAATGTCAAAAATATGCTTTGTGAAAATTTTGACATGAAGGACCTTGGTGAAGTAAATGTAATTCTTGGAATAAAAATTACTAGAACTGAAAAGGGAATTTCTTTAGATCAGTCTCATTATATTGAGAAAGTTTTACAGAAATATAATTATTTTGACTTTAAACTAGCATGTACCCCTTATGATCTTAGTGTCAAGTTGTTCAAGAACATTGGTGACAGTGTTAATCAATCGGAGTATGCGAGCATCATTGGCAGCCTTCGGTATGCTGTTGATTGCACTAGGCCTGATATAGCTTATGTTGTGGGGTTACTATGTAGGTTTACTAGCAGTCCTAGTAATGAACACTGGTGTGCTATTGAGAGGGTCATGAGGTACCTGAAGAGGACCATGAACCTAGAATTAAATTATCAAAGATTTCCCGCTGTCCTAGAAGGATACAACGATGCTGATTGGAATACCCTTTCAGATGACTCCAAGGCGACCAATGGCTATATTTTTAGCTCAGCTGGGGGGGAGGTTGTTTCTTGGAAATCTAAGAAACATACCATATTAACACAATCTACCATGGAGTCAGAGATGATTGCACTGACAATTGCTAGTGATGAAGCAGCATGGTTGAGAAACCTGCTGTCAGATATCTCGTTGTTTGATAAACTGATTCTAGCCATATTGATCCATTGTGATAGTACCACGGCTATTGCAAAGATTCAGAACCGCTATTATAACGGTAAGAGGCGACAAATACATCGCAAGCATAGCACAGCTAGAGTGTTTCTCTCTACTGGAGTTGTGAGATTGGATCATGTGAGGTCTGAATAAAATTTGGCTGATCTTTTGACGAAAGGATTAGCAAGAGAAAATGTTTTTAAAACCTCTAAAGGAATGTGACTAGTGCCCATAGAATAAATTGTCTCTTATAAGGGTAACCCAACCTATAGATTGGAGATCCCAAGAAATAGGTTCAAAGGGTAATAACAACTTATAAGGAGATGTGAGAATTATGCTATGATAAAAATATTATAAAGTTTCATTCATATGTTTAGAGCATGATATCCTATAGTGTTGAAAGGTTGAATCAATGTTTGATTCTTAATGAGTTCTATACTCTATATGGAGTAGGGTGCCTAGCTACAGGAGTACTCTTGCTAGACTCACCTATGTGAATGTGGAAGTGAGGCCTCTTTCTATGGAATTTTGGGGCAAAATTCTCTAGTGCATTCATTATACTGGGATATACGTGTATGATCGTAATGCACGAGCTCATAGACTACACCCTAAAAGGTTGAGTGTGTAATGTTGTCAGAGATAGAGTTTAAGACTACGTGTCACTCTAGTATAATCTGAAGCATCATCACTATGTAATGATTCAAGTCTACGGACACCATTATTTATGCTAAATCTTATTTTATAATACTTTATTGCTCGATGGAATGTTTTTGAAATAAAACAAGTGGGGGATTGTTGTATGTTTTATCAAAAACCGTAGGTACATCGATATATAAAGAAAATACATCGATGTAAACTTGTATACATCGATGTAAAAATACCTATTACCCAAAAATATTTTAGTACATCAATGTACAGGTCTAAAAACACATTTTTTTAATGAAAATGTTTAAATACATCGATGTACACATGTGATCGTTGGATTTTTGTCCGTTTTTGAGCCGTTTAGCTCATTAAAACAGGATTAAAACATAGTTACATGTTCTTGATTCTTTTGGAACGGTTTTCTCATGCTTTTGGCTATAAAATCATGTTTTGGAAAAGGTTTTGATACACAAGTTTTTCATATTGAGAGATTTCTTTCAAAGAATTCTGAGAATCCCCTTTTACTCAGTTTCCAAGCAATATTGTGTGTGAGGGTGTGTGTTGGTGGTTTTTTTCTGTGCAGGAAGAACCATATTTTCTGGTGAAGCTGTTTTATCCTGAGGACGACGAGGTTGTACACTGCTGCACATTTTATGCGGAGCCGCGAAACGTCTTAAAGAGAGCGACCTAGTCCGTGACTCAGCCTTTGTTTTTTGTTTGTGTTCAACCTCGACAACAACTTTATTTAACCACCACTTCCAACCTGAGGATTAGTCTCACAACTTGCATATGAAATATCCAGTGAAAGACTAAAAAAATTTGCTAGTATTCATAATTTTATTTGTGAAGTAATACAAAACTCTCTAGGCTAAATGATTTGTCCGGGGCTTTATCATTGCGACTTTTTTTCTTTTTCAATTAGTTTTTCTTTGTTGTTCGGAGTTTGCCCCTATGTTCTACCAAAAACAAAAGAAAAAAAAAAAAAAAAAAACACCACAATAAAGATTGGGGCATCAGGCTCAGAAGCTGCATCCGTGAGGATGAGGATCTAGGAAGTTTATTTGGCTCTAAAACTAGAACTCTAAAATATGTAGTCTAAAATATGGTGGGGTCATGAATCATGCCGGGATTAACGAATCTTATTTTATTTTATTTCATTTTCATTAAAAAATAAAATACCTTCATGATTAACGAGGAACAATATATTTTTATTTTGGGAGTGAAGAATGCTTTTTTTTAATTGCCATGTGGAACCCGTATCCCTTTTAAATCTACATTATGTTAAATTAGATAAACTCCTCTTAACTAACTTTGGATTTATGTTATATGAATATATATTGTAGGACCCATAACAAAACAAATACATACATATATTGGATCCGGATCCCCTCATGTTGGAAGATCTAATCTTTGAAAGATAAAAGGAGGGAGGGTTTTAAAATATGAAAAAAATGAGATAGAATTGATTAAGGATGAAAATTAAAAATTGAAAAAAAATAATAAGGAAGAATCTTTTCCCACGTATATTAGTTACAGAAGGAGGTGAGCGTGGGCGTCATAATTGCATGTGTGCTTCGAAATCATTTGGCTTAGGTTCCGCATTTGTCTTCAAGTCATTATTATAATATAATCTTTTTTTGCTGGCCATCCCTATTCTTTTTTTCTTTGTTAATAGTATATGTGAAGTTTTGCAAACCTAAAGAAAAAGGACAACCGATTTATTTAATTGAAACAATTTGGTAGATCTCATGAAATAATATGTCTAGAATACAATCTGTAATAGCTTATCACATAATTAGTTGAAATTTCTTATCATTTAGAAAAAATATATTATTTTTGATGGGGACATGATATAATACACTAAAATATAAAAAGAGATCCTCATTCCATTGACAACACGTGGAAAAGGAACTTATATTAATTAAGTTTAAATTAAAACAATAGAGGCCAGGGGAACGCCAATATATATATATATATATGAACATGATGATCCTTTATATATTTATTCCTTGCTTTCTTTTGTATCGAGAAGAGAGCTGGAATGGGTTGCTTTTTGCATTTCTGCTTATAAAGTTGAGGAGAGGTTGAGGATGCTATCATCTTATCGTGACAACTAGAAATGATAGAGATGGGATTCTGTTTCCACCCAAAGCCAAAAAGCACGTATATGCTTATTTATATTAAGAGTTTCGTAATTTATATATGATTTATTTATTTTAATTTTAGATATAGTATATTATAGTATTTAATATCACATATATAAGGTGAATTCATTGAATTTCAAATACAAAAAATAATATGGTTTATATTGCAACTACTAATAGGTTTCGTTTCATGTGATGTAAGGCCAACTTGCTGGCGTTATGTATGCTGGCATGACAAATCTTATATGAGAGAAATGAAAAGGAGAAATAATAAATTAAAGATAAGGGGGTGGGGTAGGGGGTAGGAAGCAGAAATGGGAAAGACCATAAACATAAAGGAAGTTGAGCCAACCACAACGATGACAACTTCAGTTATCTTTGCATAGTGCATGATTGCATTAGTCGTGAATGAAAAAATTATTATTAGAGAAAATAGGTTGATTGGTCCTATACGTTTATTTAATTTTTCACATCGATTCCATAAGTTTTTTTTTTTTCAAATTGATCCTATACGTTTCATTCCATTTTCACGTTAGTCCTTTCCGTCAATTTTGACTTAACGTCGTTAGTTTTGAGCTGACGTGACACGATATTAGTGCGACACATGTCTCTTTATTTGATTGCGTTAGGTCGAAATTGACGGAAATGACTAATGTGAAAACAGAATGAAACGTGTAGGACCAATTTGAAAAAAAAAACTTATGGGACCAATGTGAAAAATTAAATAAACGTATATGACCAATTAACCTATTTTGCCTTATTATTATTATTATGATCGATTAAAATAAAATTAATTTTATGTTTGAATGTGTTTGTTAAAAAGCGATTTTAAGATAATATATTTCTTTTTAGTTGTGTAAAACAAGCACTTTTATGTAGTAAAATAGAAAAAAAAAGATATAAAATTATTTGTATAATTTAATAATATTTGTTTGATAGCTAATTTTAGCGGTGTGAAAATGAGAAAAATATTATTAATTTTAAAATAATTTAATAACTTTTTAAATAAGTTTCTAAGTTCTAACTTCTCTAACAATAATTTTTTTCATAAAAACTAATATTTTTCAATTTAATCAATTTATTTAAATTTATTTTTATTTAAAAATAATTTTTATCATGAAAAATAACCGATGCTCTCAATATTTCAGTAGTATCTTGCCCTTGAGACCATATTAAATTAAAGCTTAATATTCTGCATCTTTTCTTTTTCTTTTTTTGATTGACATATTCTGCACCTTTTCAGAAATTACTTTTGTGTGAATCATATTTCACACGCTCGATTCTCACCACCATGAATAAAACGTCCAAAATCAAATGATTGGATTGACCTCCATTGGTGGTATCTTTAAATTGAGCATTCAGAAATGATCTCTTACTTTCCATGGTAAAGTTGACCAACGAGCACAACTTTGGAAGTCAAACTTTTCTTTGGCAACGTAATTGTGTTTTGAAGCTTTAGGATAAATGATAGGTACGTTATGAATTAGACAAACCGAAAAGTTGTACCCTTTTCTTTTCTCTTTTTTCTTTGTCCTCTTTACCTCAATGAATCGAAGTTACATTTGGGCCATCTTGATTGGAAAATTACAAAGAAGCCCAATGCTTGAAGTGGATGAGAATCGCACTCTATCTTAAAAGCCTGCTACAATGTTGCTCATACATTGGGCTTTGGTATAAAAGGCCTCCAGCTATAATGCAAATGACGTCATTCTAAAAATATTCTTTTTTTTTTATAAATTGTTGGGGTGCGTTTTAGAAAACCCATTAGGGAGGGAGGGAGAGAGAATGAGAATAGAAAGAGGGTAAGAAGAGATTGAAACCCCGATTCTCCACATATTGTCCCACATCTCTAACCACTTAAGTTGCCTTTGTGGAATAATATGTTCTTGAGCATGAAACAAAAGAACTTAGATTAATAGCTCATTTGTTTAAGATTAAAAAAGTGAATTTTATATAAAATAATCTATTGATTATTTTTTTAGATATTTTTAAGTAAAACATAGATTAATTTATGTTTGTTTACAATCATAAAACTCACTTTTTGAACACTCTCATCTATCGCATAATCTTTTTATGAGAAACTATTCAAAATACTCTCATTATAATCAGATTTCACATTTTTTTCAAATTCTGATTATTTTCAAATGTCGAACCATACAGATAGAAAATCCTCAAAACTGATATTATTATTTAAAAAAAAAGTGACTTTTTCCACAAAATAATTTAAAACAAACGGGTCCTAAATATGATTTTCAAATATATAGGTGAGATTATTTTGTCCTTTTATTTATCAGTAACATTAAATTGGTTAGTCAGTAATAATTAATGTCATGACAATTTTGATAACAAAGTGGTGACATTAATGTACCAAAAGAATTACATGATAATAGAGTCAATTTGATATTGTTATATCTTTAGAAGAGTAGTTTGATATATTTATAGAGTTTACTTTTAATGCATTGTCAGTATAAATCTTTTACATTATCGATCAATCATACATTATCATTTGTGTGACTTACTATGAGAATCAAATAATTTTAATGACGTGTTTAGATTACTTATTTTAATGCTTTGGAAAGACAAGTATTATACTAATAAAATGATACATAAGATGGTGGGATGAGGTTCAAGGACTTACATGTCTTAAACCAAACCCTCCTAATGAAACTTGGATGGGGGCTAGAGAAGGATGGATGGAGGCATGGTTAGTAGCGACAATCTGTGGAACAAAATTTGGAGATGGTCAGGGCCGCAACGGGGTAGATGTTTCCTTTGGCAGGTGACTAGAGAAGGTTTATTGACCAATAGGTACAGTTGGGCGAACCATATGGCGGCATTTGGTTTGTGTACGCTCTGCAATGTCGAGGATGATAGCATTGAGCACATTCTATGTGACTGCTACAAGGTTAGGCAAATTATGCATGGTTGTGTTGCGATTAGATAGGTGTGACAAAAGAATCCATTTAACCATGATCCAATCAATCCATCCACATGTAAATCCAACCCATTCCATCGATTTATAAAAAAGGTCAAATGGATGGTTAATGATCCATACTAATTTAGTAATATATGACTCATGATCCATTCAATTTTTTAGGGGCGTACATGTAACACCCCCGTTTTCTGTAACTTGCTATAATCACTTTGACATTGTGATTGCTACCTTTATGTTGTGTTTGACCTTGTGATATATACATGGATGATTTCTATAATGGTTTTATATCCATGATAATTGTCGTGATAAAGTTTTCTTTGTCGTTTTGAGACGAAAATCGGTAAAAGTTCTGTTTTAGCCGGTATCGGATAATATCTCATTTCGCATGCCGGAGGCTCGGAAACGGGGAATTGAGTGAGATGTAATCTTGAATTACATTTTTCCATTACCTTGTTGATTATTCCAATTGAGGAGAATTAATTTTCATGAAATCCAAAAATTTATCAAAAGTAGTAAAAACCGATTACCCATTTTTGGTAAAAATCTTAAACCCCTTATTCCTAACTAAATGGGAAGTGTAACCATCCTAGTTACTTTGGTTAGGCTGTTCGGCCATATCACCTTCGGAGGAGCCAAGATTTTCTTCCATTTGTTTCAAATCAAGGTTATGACGCTAACCATAAATGGAAAAAACTAATCCAACCTTCAATGATTAATCTTGTCCTTAAGCTTTCTCCAAGCTACAACACACCACTTCTTTACATCCTAACCCTCCATTGTCTTACACCATTTTATGACCAATTTTGAATGAAAATTTGGAGTCCACGAGCGTCAGAGGTTCGGCCATTTGGTGATTAAAACACCAAAAATCATTATTCAATTCATTTAACACTTAAACACCAAAAGTTCAAGTTTTCTCTCGTCTCTCACCTCTCCTCTAACATTCAGACAGCCCTTGGTGAGTATACCTACTCATTTTATTTTATCATTTTTACTTTATATCCTTGTTGATCTCATTCATCTAAACAACTTTCATCTTTTGAATTTTTTCATTTGAAGTTGTTTACATAAAGTTATTCAAGAATCTTTCAAGGAGACTTCAAGTTTCTATACCTTGATTTCTATACCTCTAACTTTCAAGAATGTTACCATTGAAATCCAGACTTAAGATTTCATTTCTTCTCCTTCTCTTGACAATACATGCATGAAAAAATTTCGAGTTAGAGTCACCTTCCTGCAGCCATTTATACCTTTATTTCTGCCAAAGCATGCTGCACTTCATTGCTGAATTTTTAAAAATTTGAGCAACACATTCACGACGCTTTTCCACTTCCTCATTATTCAGAACAACCTCTTCCCCCTTAATATCCTAATGCTCTAACTCATTTTTGGCTTCCAACACCTTTTGATCTAGATTGCCAACATTTTCTTTATTCCACTCCTTCAACTTGCTTTTGAGATTCTTCATTTTCTCCTTCAAAATAAAATCTTTTCTCCCCTCTACTTGCATTTCACTCAACATTGTTTCACGAAATCCAAATATCCCTCTACCTCTTTCCAACAATTCAAAAAACGAAAAGGTTTTGGGCCCGATTAATTTCCTTCTCTTTGAGAACCACCGCACATTGATCAGACACACTTCTTTGTAATCCCCACTGGGATAAATTACTCCATGTGTTCAACCAACACTCGGACACTAAGAATCTGTCCAATCTGCTCATTGCTTTCCTATCTGCTCGATACCACGTAAATTTCCTCCCAATGAGAGGCAAATCTACCAAAACGACATCCATAATAAAATCATAAAAAAAATTGCATCGCCTTTTGTCTATAATTGAACTCTGCCCCTTCCTTTCATTACTTGATTTAATTGAGTTAAAATCACCTAACACACACCACCTCTCCCCCCTCTTGCGTCTTTTTAAGAAATCACCTCCCTCCATAATTCCTTTTTTCTTCTAAGATCTCATGGAGCATGAATATTTAAGATTGTTACACTTTTTTTCTATTGACCCCACCATCCAACCACAACCAAGAAATGGTTTCCAGTAAAGCCTTCCTCCAAATCAAAAATCGCATTATGGCATATTAAAATAAGTCCTCCTGATCTTCCTTTTGCTGGCTTAAAAACCCAATCAAAATCTTCACTATCCTACAAAATAGAACACAAATTTCTATCAATCGACTCCAATTTAGTTTCCTGTAAACATAACATATCTGTTTTTTTGCTGTCTGACCATTTGATTGACATCCCTCTTCTTCACCCTACCCCCTAACCTTATGATATTATAAGATATCAACTTCATTAACAACAGCAACAATGACCTCCTGCACCACCTCATCCCCCCTGTAATTATTCCTCCCCCTCTGTTGATCTCCTACACTATCTTCATCTCCTACCAACCCTTTCCTATCTCTGATTTCCATTTTTTTCAACTGAGATACAATAACTTCTTCGGTGTTCCCATTGTTGACCATTCCAATTAATTTCCCAAATTCCCAAACCTCTTTTGTAGTCTCAACAGGAGTCTTATTTATAATCATCCAATTCCTCGATTGAATATCACAATATGAAATTGACATACCTGAGAGTGGATTTCCAGTGAATTTTTCTTCTGTAATGTGTTTTCTTGATTTTGAAGCCTCTACCGAGATCTTTCCTTTCTTCTTCAATCAACATCTGATCTTCTCCATACTCTTCGACTTCTTGTGCTTTTTCTTACATTTTGCTTCCAAAAACCCCAAATCTGTATTTGCAACCATATCCTGATTTATGCCTCCTATCTATGCAAAGCAACTTTGACGCAAGTCCTCCATTTCAGTTGCATCTTCCATACCATAAGCTTCCTCTACCTTAATAATATCAAGCTTTGTATTTTGAGCATCATTAGTGCTCATTTTTTATAATGTGTTTCCTGGACGATCGTCCCCCATAGAACCCGATGTTGAAGTCCCCTCCTTAAACCAAGAACCAACCGAGTCAAGAATGGCTAAAGTAGCATTCATTTTTTCTTTGGGCACGTTTTCATTTAGGCCTTCTATAGCTTCTATTGGGCCTTTCCCACTCCTTGTTTGCCCCACCTCTTCAACACAAACGTCATTACCCATCTTACCCTCAGTTATCCTTGATCCATGCCGCAATAAATCTCCAACGTAAAATTGCATCACATTTGAAATATCCGTTGCACAAAGAGAATTATCAGCAACCTAACTATCAAAATTTGTGCCATTCTCAGACCCAAATATTCAACATATCATTGCAACTCAATTCTTTATTCCATCCTATCAAATTTTGAAATTCAAAATTTTCAACCACCGTGAAGGAATTCTCCGATGAAAACTGGATTGAAAATTCAAATTCCAACCCATCTTCTAATTCAGAGTCCGATGAGCTCGACATACCATGACGATAAACTTGTTCTTGGGAATAAGAGAAAGGATCTGTAAATGGTTCCTCCATCATACGAATGTAGAAAATATGACCATTAACATAAACCCTAATCAACTTATTTAAGGCTTCTCACGAAGAAGTTTGGATCAAAATTCTAGCAACATCTAACCTTTTCTTGTTTAAAGTATTTGTATTCATGGACACAAACCGACCTATGCTGGACGAAATGTACTCAAAGAAATCCCCTTTCCAAGCATGTAATGGAACACCTTGGCACCTAATCCATGTATATCTCTGCTTAGGAACTTGTTAAGGAGTCCATTTAGATATAACACAAAACCAAGTACTCAGAATGTCTTTTGCCTCTTTAACCAAATCATCAAAATCTTCACCATCTATCATTTTCAACAACACTTTATTCCCTCGATTGGCCATACATACACAGTTCGTAGACCTTCTTCAATTAATATATCTTGCAAGGTATGCACGACATCCGGTTCATAGACTTCCCCGACATAACATTTCTCTAACCATGTCATATCCTCCTTCGCCACCACAAAATCTAAACCGTCCCAGTCATCCGTATCATGGTCTATTGTTATTTTATTTGTTTTAGGTATCCATGCCTGCTTCTTGACCACTCCTTTAACCACATCGGCATAGCATAAGCCTTTGGTTACATAGTTCGTTGGTTGCCTTGTTTGTTGTCTTGTCTCCCTCCTAACACTCCTACCTTCACCCACCTTCCTCATCTCCTTAACTTCTCCTCTTCGTTAATATTTAAACCTTGCTAAGTTTGCTCTCAACTTATACAACCTAACCCATATTTGATCTGACCTCTTCTCTAGCATCTTCGGATCAAGAACTTCCCCAAAACTAACAAAACCACAAAGCTTGCCTTCCTGATTTTTGTTCGTCAGGATATACACATTAACCACCTTCCCAAATATGTGAACATTTTCCACAAGGTCTTCTCATCGAAATTTTCTGGGAAATTTGTGAAGTAATATGTGAAAGTTTTTCCCTTCCATCGTCTTGGTTGCACCGTAGTCCAGCCACCCTCGCCCTCTCGCACTCTCCATCTTTATTAGGTAAAAAAAATAAAAAAATTATGAAACTAAAGTTAGGAATTTTTAATACATTCATTGATAATAAAATGATTTTTTTTTTTTTTAATTTGATAGTGCTCTTATTTGTATACCAAATGGGGTAATCCACTTTCTATATAAATATGGATACTGTGAAATTTGCAAAAGAATACTTCTTTTGCTAATTTTCTACTTGATTTTTGTCATAGTGATGAGATGTAATGTATGTTAGTACTTCTTCTACAATGTATGCTACTGCCATTACGTCAGATTCAGGATTCAATAGCGCACACTTAACAGCGGTTTCGCAATGCCGCGCTTTAAAAAATTGTGTGGGAGTTTTGTGTAGCGTTTCCCTATGCCAATGTTATGATAAGATATTGATTTAACATCATTTGATAAATTAAGCGCTATCTTTACACAATACCTTTTCCCCCCCAAAAGCGCCCATTTGCCACTGACAGCGGTTCGTCCAAGAAATGCTATTACATCTTTTACCTTTAATAATATTTTACAAAGCAAACGTTGTTATATAGTAAGTATAATAGCAATTTCTTGACAAAACGCTATCTTTACTAAGTATTAAATGAAGAATAATATCTACACTGAAAACAGGATATTCAACGCACGATCACCTGAATTCATCAATTATATGGCTATATATATATATGTATGTATCCTTTAAGCACTCTAAGAACTCAATAATCCTATAAATAATTCTCCTTTGTGTTCTCGATCCTTTTCTGAAAATCCTTCACAACTGACATCATGTTCTTCATTTCTGGGATTCCCTTTCTTGTATGGGAAAGATGGAAGAAGTTTATTTCATGTAAAACCCGAATGTGAGCTATAATAAAACCCAGAATAAAGGATTTAAGCTATGATAAATGAGATGACCCTTCGTCCCATTATAAAACCTAAGATATTAACTATCCTTAATCGTATTATAAACATTAGCACGCCTTATTAATATGAAGCGAAGCGGAAAGATTAAACGCGAAAACGAAACTAAATTAAGGCATGCAGCATATCAGAGTACACAGCTATAAGATATATATATATATATATATATAGGCAGCGGTTGCCCCTTCAGTACGGCTATAGTAGGCATACATCAAAAGTACGTCGGTACTGACTACAAGCAAAATACATCAAGAAATGAGAAAAATTCTCGAACTAGCCACACTTCTGGTACAAACTCAAAATCCCTCGAGATTAGGGTTCGTGGCTCCTCCACCGGCATTAGGCTCGTAAGGAGTGTCATCCAACTCCTCCGCAACTGGTTCTTCCACAGGGTCTTCCCTTAAAATAGAAGAAACATACTGAGAAAATACAGGGAGATAAGAAACATGCATCATCAAATGTGGGAGAGGAGCAATAGTACAACATATAAACATGTAACACATAACACATAGAAAACATATAACACACCTACAACCATCCCTTGAGTCATACAGCACAATAATCTCAAAAGTCATTCTCTCAGATCAAACCTCTACGAAGGATACTAATCCCTATATGCATGTCATCATCCCTATATGCATGTCGGCCGATTTCATCACGTCCCCAGTCGGACATCCCCGTCGGGATTAATAACATCACGTCCCCAATTGGACATCCTCGTAAGGATTAAAAACATCACGTCCTCAATTGGACATCCCGCCTCGGGATTAAAAACAGCACGTCCCCAATTGGACATCCCCCATTGGGCCAAATATGCTATGGTATGAAATGTTTTGATATGCAACAAACATCCATAATAGATTGATATCGGAACCTCACACCTAAGCACTTGACCACAGCCACGATGCATTGCATCCACATCAACATCATCATCAACATCACGACGCCTTGCGTCCACGAGCCACAGCTCCATGGTCAAGACCACATCGGTATCAATCCGAACAATATCACAATCTCACCATACTCTCATCAACAATCACCCAACTAATCACAATAATAAAATATCACGACGACAATAAGTATGTCACTATAGATATCATCATATTGACAGATAAACATATAATCACATAGGCAGTTTTACATAATAGATAAACAGATAATCACATAGGCAGTTTAACATAATAGATAAGCAGATAATCACATAAGCAATTCAACATATAAACCTCAATAATCACATCGTCTAGAGTATCATCTTAGTGGGTATAGCCCAAAGGTACCTACACCTAGGGTCAAGGTACTTTGTCCAGCGCTCAACCTCTAATAGGGTTTAAGGTTCCCCTACACATGTATACATTCTATACTATGCTTGTCTTCCCGACGATAACATTTCTTTCTCCCCACCTGAATCTGCTATGCACGATCGCCTTCCCGTACAAGCTCCTGTACACAGCTTCGCAACCGGCACTTTAGCACGCTTTAAGACGATCGAACACAGTCTGATCCTTCACAACAAATCACAACTTTAACATTAACAAAAGTACATCTCCTTGTCTCCTAGGACCTAGGTTCGGCCATCAAGGTTTAAAATAGCTAGAGATGTCTAAAATTTTCTAACTCTTGGATGAATGATCCTCAAGTATACACATCACCAAATCAAGTTACATCATACAAAAACTTGAAGCAAAACCCTTGGTTTCTCAAAAGCTTGGTTCGGCCCTCTCTTATAAAAATAGGCTAGGCATGTTATTTGGTTACATGCTCTTGGACAGTGATAAAGAAGGATGAAACTAGATCATAGAAATTGATTTCACATTAAAAGGATTTTTCTATGATTTTCTAGAGATTTTTGAATAATGATCTTAGAAGTTGAAACATAGATGATTGAAATCAAGATTTGAGTGAAGAACATGAAGCTCAAAGGATCAAAGGAAGTAATCATACCTCTTGGATGATGAAAATGGGCAAAGATCCAACACTTTTCTTCACAAAATTTGTTACTCTTTACTAGAGAAAATGAAGAGAAAAGATGAAGATGATGAACCTGTGAGAAAATGGAGTGAAGGAATGGCTTGTGTGAAGCCTTAGGCGTGGGAAATGAAGGAGGGACCAAAGGGTCCAAAAAATTTTCACTTAAGGGCAAAATAGTCATTTCACTTGGGGACAAAAATGTCATTTTATGAAAAGATAAGGTATTTTGGTCTTTTCACCTCCAAATTCACAAATATCTAGATATTTTGTTGGATTGTCATGATGAGGGTGATGAGTCATTGAGGCAAAGCTGTAATTCCTTCCATTCCTATAGGCAAAACGGTTTTTTCTCGGTATGAACGCGTTTAGATATTTTCCTTTTTCATCATGACTGTGGTGAGTCATTGGCATGTCTTCCTAGGTGATTTGACCAGATATGACTTCAATTTTATCTGTTAGTGGGTCCCGATAATACTGTATTCAGCTCCGTTCTTCACCCGATTTAAGTTTTACGCCCGAATGAAGTGTAGGAACTTATTTTTTTTGAAAATTTTCAAAATCGACGACATTGTTGGAAACGAGATATAAAACCTAACTGTCTCATTCACGAATCAAAATTAGGTCTTCTGATCAGTAAAATCTTACTGTCAGTGAAAACGCAGACCAGCCTCCATCTGAATTTTCAACCCAAAATTTAATCGTAACTCCTTACGATAGCGTAGAGTATGAATATGGTCTTAATTTATTTAAATTCACTTTCTAGAACCTTCGATAAAATATAAACTTATTTATATAAATTACCAACTTAGAAAGTGGTGAAAATCGGGGTGTTACAATAAAACCCCGAAGCTGGGTTTGTGCTCCATTCTCAACCAAATGGACTCAGATCTCTTATATTTCCCCAACCAAACAGCTCGCCCTTGCTTTCTACAGCTTAGAGAATGAATTGGAGTTGGAGTTGAATGTTAAGGGATTTTGTAACTTCAATTGTAATTTCAACTAGAAATGAGACTCTATATCATAAATTGTGTAGCAAATTGTAACTCTTGTTGTCAATGTTGAATGAATTTTCGCTTCACATCTATATTTTTTTTGTTTTTTTGTTTTTGGTGTTCACTTCACATCTATTACTTCACAACTAGCTAGAATTTAATTTTCGCTACACGACTATTTGCCCACTTTTTTTAAAAATAAAAAACGCTTTCCTCCTTCAATAGCAATTTTACAAATAATCGCTATACTTGCCCAATTTATCTATTTTTTAAAACAATATAAGAAAAAATATTTTACCCTTATACAACGCTAACTAATACAAGCTCTATTAAACGTGTAACTGTGATAACGTTTACTTTAGAAAACACTATTTTATTCGATATTAATCAAAACGATTTAGATTTAAGTGACCAACTATCTACATTTTAGTTGACACAGTTCTACCCCCCAACGCATAGAAAACTGTCCATAATTAATTGATTCAATTCTTTCTTTAATAGCTATTGAATAATGCACAAATCTATGAACCAAACTCTCCTATAATCAATTCTACATTGAATTATCCAACGCTCAAAATGCAGATCAATTGAACCAAACTCTCCTATAAATAACTCTCCTTTGTGTTCTTATCCTTCACACTCCAAATTTTACCATTCCCAAATTCCAAATATTTCTCAATCCATTATGTTTTTCATTTCTCGAGTTCCCTTTCTAGTATGGGAAAGATGGAAGAAATCTTACTCAATAAAATCCAGAATGTAAGGCACAATAAAGTCCAAAAGAAAGGATGTAAGCTACAATAAAGCCCAAAACGTGACTTTATTGATAAACTATGCCTGTTGATAGAAACGCATTCATCTTTTCTGTTTTCCATCCCTTTTTTATGATGGAAAGGGACCCATTTCTCTCTGTTTTCCATCTCGTTTCTGTTTTAGATCCTTCTCCCTTGAGAAAGGGATTTCTCGTTTCTGTTTTCCTTCCTTCTTCCTTGAGAAACTCACGCACCTCCACATGCAAATCAGGTGTAAAGGGTTGGAAAACACAGCAAGGGAGGAAAACACCTCATTCATGATAGACAAAAAAAAGATGTAAGGGAGTCGATGTAACATCCCAGTTTTTGGAAGCTGTAATTGGGTAATTATATATTTCTTTATTATTATTATCATGGCTTGAAAGTGTGTTTAGAGAGTATGTTAAGAGTAGGAATGAATTGAATAAGAGGAAGAAGAAGAACAAAGGATCATGGGCAGAACGCTCAAGCGTGCACCAGGGGAACGCTCAAGCGTGCTGACGCTCTAGCGTGGAGAGTTCTGGACACTCAAGCGTGGACCCTCTGACCAGTGGCTGGTAGTGATGGGACATAAAGTGACACGTGTCGGTTACGCGTCGTGGCTGGCGCGTGATGGGCGGTGCCTTAGCGGTAAGGAAACGTCAACGCTCAAGCATTGAGGAAGCCAACCCTTAAGCGTTGGAACGCTAAAGCGTGGAGTTCTAGAACACTAAAGCGTTCACAGCAGAGTTTTAGCTCTATAAATACTTCATCATTTTTCACCGAGGGGAGTTTACAAAACTTCATAGAATTCACAGAGAGCTCGAGACAAGGGACCTAAACAGGTTGGAGCTTCAATCCAAGTCTGTGATCCGTTCGTCAATCCAATTTCAATTCCGATTGTGTTTTCGTGATCAGCGCAACTCCTACTCCAATTCTACCGGTTTACTTTCGTGATCCATCAAGGGTAAGACGAGGTTCCGTATCTACCTACATTGTACCTATACAATGTTCTCTTTTGGTTTAAGCTTCTTTTCATGGTTTTAACTTCGTATTAGGGTTAATGCAATAGTCTACGTGTTATTTCCGTGATTAGGGCAAGTTTGGAAGTGGCATGCGGAACCCGTTGGAGCAAGGTGGGCTGCGGAAGTGAGGCAAGCAGAGGAGAAAAGGAGTGCTCATTGTGCTCGTGGATATCACCATATTCGCTATCAGGTGGGGCGCTATCAGGTGGGGAGAAAGAGTTACACACGTCGGGGAGGCAAGAGTAGTCCATATAGCTGTATTGTATGTTTTATGTGTATGGGGGAACCTTAAACCCTATGTGAGGTTGAGCCCTGACAAAGTACCTGATCCCCAGGTTTAGTCTACTTTGGGCTATCACCGTTATATTTGATACCCTAGGTTAGTGGATTTGTGATGCATGATAATATGTGTTAAATGTGGATATATGTGTACCTGTTATTTGTGATGTTTTATATGTGCAAGGGATGCATAATATGTTGATGATAATGGTATGTGGGTATATATATATATATATATATATATATATATTGTTTATTGCTAGATGGAGCATGTTGATGATTGATGAACTATTGCATTATATCTGGAGATGTATATGTATGAGATTCGAAGGTTTAGCATGATTAGGGCTTTGACCCCGTGGTGGATATTTGAGTTGATAATTGAGATTTGAGGTATAGTGGAACTTGGAGATCATAAGGTTATGATGGGAGCTTGGAGCTCATATGTGTACCCGTGGAACTTGGAGCTCGTATGTGTACCTGTGGAGCTTGGAGCTCATGTTGCTAAGAGCAAGTTTGCATGTGTTGTGATATCAGCTCAAGAGATATGGATGACATGCATAGCATATGCATTTAATGCCAAGTGGCGAGCCATATGCTTTGAGGCATACGAGGTTGGTGCACCGAGTGCGGGTGCGAAAAACGGAAGGGTAGGTCTGCGTGATCTTGGGGATACACTGGACATAGGTGTACCCACAAGAGACCGGTATGGTAGCGCCTATCGTGTCGTGGAGGTCCTGAGCACGTCCTACTATCTCGACTGGACCCTGAGTCTTTCCAGTTGCCAGTGGATCTTCCGAGGAAGCCCAGTTAACCCTCTTTGTCCAGGACAGTTGAGCGGTGATGCACTCTTATGGTTCACGACGAGCGGAACGGATTACCGGAACGAACCAACTTGTTGTTCGATATGCAGACATGATGTTGCCCTTAGTAGAGTGTTTAGTACCGGCCGACATGCATAGAAAGAGTATGTGTACATTTAGCTAGGGAACGACCGTGGCGTCGTGATATTGAGAGATGCTTGTGTTTGCTATATGTTCTGCATTGCATCATCCCTGTCATAGATGTGTTGTATATCTTATCTCCCTGTATTTCTTGTATGTGTACATTAGATTGTGCGGACAGACGACGAGTTAGCGGAGGATCAGAATGGACCCGAGGCTTCACCCGTTTATCTCGGGGGCACCGCAGATGCAGGTGTTGGGGGATATTGAGATAGTCTACCGTGATGAAATGGGATGGCAGGTGGACCCCTCGACCTTTTTGGCCGTATATACCGGACCTGTCAGCTTGATCTTCCGGAGCGGCACACCGCCATATGTGGACATCATCGGACCTTATCGCATATACCAGATTCTTCCCTTCTCTCGGATGTGGTACCCTCCGAGGCAGAGAGAGCGAGACTAATTGTGGGTGGCACCCCAGTCTTCTGTAGTATCCAGCAGGAGAGGCTTCGTCCACCGAGGACAGCGCAGGCATACGGAGCGGTACCTGAGGGCAGCTTAGAGGCGTAGGATCATAGTGTCGAGTTCCTCATCCGAGTATGAGCCTATGCAGGTTTATAGGCACACTCATGAAGAGGGACAGGGTAGTTCAGGGCATCCTCACCACTGAGGGTGAGAGCCAGCCAGTGCGTCTCTAGGATTGTGTAGAAAGGTTTGATGTACTTTGAGAGTGGGCAGAGGAGAGTGCCGGTGAGCCTTGAGAGTTTTTGGAGGTCCTTGGATGTACTTTGTTTATGTTTTCAGTTTTATTATGTACTTTCGTATGTATTTTCACTTAGCCCTACTGATGGGGCCACCATATATATATATATATATATATATATATATATATATATATATGTGCTGCGTGTGGATGTTTCGTTTATCCCGTTGTGTTTACTCTGATATTGTGCATTTTTTTTAAATTGATCATATGTCATCTCTGTTTTAATAAACGCATAATCGCTAAGTTATAATGTAATAGTATGTTTAGGTTCTAAAATAATGGGACTTCCTCGAGTGGGACTTGGGGACGTCACAGTCTATGCAAAGGGTTGGCTATAACAAAAGAGAAGGTGATGCATGGGCTTAAAAAATAGATTACTTCCCACCTCAAAATGCTTCTCTTTTAGGTCCTGATATACTGGAGGCATAATGAAGTCCAAAATGAAAGAGAGTTTGGATGGAAGAGTTGAGGCCCAATTTCTGGTTTCCAACCTCATTTCATTTGAGGAAGGAAGGCACAAGGGGAACTAAAAAATTGCTTCCCTTTTTGTTCCATCTAACCTCAAGTGTAAGAAATTGCCAATGGGAAGAGAGAAGGAAGATGTTTCCAAATTTCTCTTTGAGTTTCTAGTTTTCCATTCCAATTCCCAAATTATAACTCTTGTTTAGGTGGTAGAGATCAAAAGGTGCTCATTGTAACTCTGGGTTCACTTTTAATCTACTTTTGTAACGGTGGATCACTATGTTGTAACTCTTGTTGGCAATGATAAAAAATGTTGAAATTCTCAAGAATATATTTCTGCTTTGTTTCTATTTCAATGAAAAGAAATTTGGAGTTTCTCCAATATAAGGGTGTTTATAAAAAAATATTATATAAGGTTATATTATATAATTATATTATCTAAGGTTGTTGTTCAATGCTTAAAGTTTAAACCAATAGAAGTGAAGCACGCTATTTTACAAATAAACATTATAATGTTTTAAAAGGCTTTTTAATGATTTGACAACGTTTACTCGTAAAAGTGTTGTTGACAGCTATTACTTTAAAATATTTTATAATGCCGTTTAAAGATATGATAGAGTTTATCCGTAAAAGTGTTATTGACAAACATTATTTTGAAGGATGTTTAAAGATATGATATCGTTTAACCTAAAAGTTGTTGTTGAACGTGGTACATTTAACAACGCTTCTTTGTGTAAACACTTTCGTTTAACAATTTTAAAAAACAAAGACTCAAGTGAACACTATTCTCTCTCACTCTTTCAAACTCGCGTGAACTCTTTGGCTTTTTCTTCACTCTCTATGACCATCTCTTGCTCTCACACTCTTTCACTCCCGCTCTCAATCTCTTCAGTCGCTTCAACGAACATCTTCGTCTTCCACATCAACTGGTAAGTCTCTTCATTTCGACTCGTTTTTCTGCAGTTAGGGCTTAGAGTTAGGGTTACTTAGAGTCCTTTTTGCAGTTAAAATGACCTCCACACCAAACGCAAGTGCATCCACCCGGAAAATTAGATTTAAGCATGGACCTACCATCTGTAAGGAAATTAATAGTTTGCGACGTAAAGGAGAAAGATTAAGTGTAAGTACCATTTTTAGCATTTATATAATTTTTATCATTTAGAAAGATTAAGTGTAAGTGTCATTTGTATTAGGTTGAATGGAACGCTAAGGGTCAACCAATTAAGGAGAATAGTGCAAAATTGACGATTTACAAAGCCGAGATTTGGACCGTGTCAAACAGAAAATTTGGGAAGATGTACATGTAACAAGTTTGTAGATTGTTTCCTAGATTTGCATTAATTCATCAATTGTTTGATTTTATTGTTTTGCAGTCATGTTTTGATATTAGTGACAATCTGATGCCATATGTACTAAAATTAGATGGCAAGACGCACAGAACATATAGAACTAACCTCACAAGCCTTTTAAAAATGAAGATGGGAATCTCATTAGGGAGCTTTTGTAATATATATATATATATATATATACACGTAATAAGTATGTCTTGATCTAATTACTATGTTTCTATGTACAGAAAGTAAGTAAAGAAAATACGGAAAGAGCTAAAATCCCAAGTATCCATATAGAGAATCATGTAAGGGGTATAAAGGCATTGAGCAAGATTAGCTCCAGCAGCAGCAGACTCCCTCACAATCACGGCTAACACAAGCACCACGCCATAAGTTGTGAAGGGCAGCCCGCGTGAACGCTAAGGGTGAGATTGACAACGAAAACATTTGGCAAGTGGTTGACCAATTAGTAAGTAGGATAGCATTTTATTTTGTGATTTTCATTTGTTAGTCTTACGATAATTATGATGATTAACATTCTTTTCATGCTTTTCTTTATCAGGATGCCCTATCACAGAGTAGTGCAGGGGAGGTGCAAGAGTTTGGCCAAGAGGACCGACTTGCCTAAGCATTAAACGAACCAGAGTACCCTGGTCGTGTCAAGGGTGTTGGATTTGGGGTCAAACCCAAAGATTACTTCCTAGATCGAAAGCGCCAAAGGAATGAAAATGACACTGAAGTCAAGGAGCTTAGAGAGGAGGTGCAAACACTAAGATTCTAAATCGATATAGTGCTCGCTAAGCTTGCTGAGAAGGAAGCGGGGATGAGGCAGCCTGATTGCCCCAGTTAGGGGTGTTCACGGGTCCGGATCAACCCGTCGAACCCGAGAAACCGACCCAAACCAAAGCATTTGGGTTGGGTTTTTTTTTTTTATGTTCGGCTAGAACCCAAACCGACCCGTTGAAGACCCGTCCCCAATGGTTCGGGTAATAGGTTTGCTCCATGCAAACCCGTGAACCCATTATCCGACCTTTGAACCTATTCCTATTGTTAAAAAAAACACGTTGAAGACTTGTTGAATGGCCTTCCTGATCTCTTTCAATTCTTGTGTTCAAGTTGTGCAGACGCGGAGCACCTCGATCTAGCGGTCGTCGTGGCCGGAATCGCGCAAGTCACGGCGGAAAAACGCCACACCAGTTAAGGCGTCTCTCACTCTTGTGTTCTCTGCCTCATTTCTGCTCTCTGCCTCATCTGTTTGTTTTCTTCTCCAGCGGTCTCTGTTCTCCAACGATGCTGTGGCGGTGTGATTGGCCTTCTCCTTGCCTGTGATTATGCTACGCATCAAACTCTTCGATATGTGGTTCTTAGGGAAGGAGACGTATGATATATTTTTAGGGTTCCCATGTTTTGAATAGAGGTGACACACCATCTATCTTCAATCTGTGAATTTAGGGCAACTGATGCCCTAATTTGTTTTGTGTGGGTTACTTATTTTCAATATGTAACATATTGGGCTTGGGCTCAACTTCCCAGCAAGTGTTATTTTTTTCCCACCTATCCCACATATTCTAATTTTCATTTTTGGGACCAATTTGACCCAACTCGACCCGACCTGACCCAACTCATTTTTTAGGCGGGTTAGTTTAGGTCGGGTTTGTAAAAAATTGGAAAGCTCGAACCGACCCAACCCGACTCGTGTGCACCCCTTGCCCCAGTTGTAAGGATAGTTGCACGCTTGCATCACAAAACCTTACTGGGTAATTGTTTCATTTTGTAATACTACATTTACATTTAATTATCTTAGGGCGTCTCTTTAGTTCGTGACATAAATCATTGGTTTAGGGTATATCTGCATTCGAACTTTATTCAGCAGCTTCTTCTCGTCACATGGTTGATAAGGGAAGAGTGCATAACGAAAATGGTCAAACAATAATACACAACAGACCACTACCCGTCAACTTTGTTATAGTTGCGATTGAGGTTGCTGTGGAGGGGGATGCACCATTGCCAGTACCTATTCATGATGATGAGCCAATGAACTTAGTTGATGTAATAAGTAGTTTTGTGGCATGGCCAATCCACCTCATTCAAGTAGTAGGCAATGCTATGATATGTCAATAGATAGGATTCCCTAGCTATACTATACTGCATATTTATTTCATTAGTTGATCGCTAACTGTTTCACTTATCTGTAATAGAATATTCAGCAACCTGGAAAATCTGCAAAATCCAAAAGGGCGGATCAAAACAAAAGGTCAGGGATCTCAAAATTATCAGTTGTGAGTCCAGGGAAGAGGACTCAGCCCTCCCCCACTGTAGATGGTACAGCAAGTATCCCTCATCCCCTAATTTCACATGTTGAAGCTCTTAGCTCACATTTTTAGCAGGTTGGTCTGAATAAGACAATGTTGCGACTTAACTTTGATGATGATCATGAAATATTTGGGACAAATGTTGATTGGACGGAGATCATTAGTGGAGATGATATCGATTTTCTTCTTAGGAATGATATTCTAGACCAATGTGGCATTGCTGCATACATTAGGTACCTTTTCAAACCCATTTAAGTGTAGTCTTTTTATTTAAACATTGATGTTCTTGATAATCCATCTGTAGTTTTTCATTTTAGGTATTTGTGGAAGGAAGTGATGGTCCTGTCTTAAAAGACGAAATTCTCGTTTTTGCACCCGACAAAGACAACTGTTGCTAAGAGAATTGAGAATATGGAAGGATCAAGTTATATATGCAATGTTGTCATGCAAACTTGCGAAAAGAATAAGATGCTTCTAGTACCTGTCAACGTTGGATGAGTCACAATTTCTAAACTTAATTTACGATAATGAATTCTATGAAATGTTGCTTAATTAGGGTTTGCTAACTCAACATTTTTTACCAGGGAGCATTGGGTGTTGGTAGCCATTAATGCCTCTCAGGAGACATTTTATTATCTGGATCCAGCGGCGAATGGTTTACTGGAAAATTGCCTAGTGATGAAGAAAGTAATTGAGGAGTAAGGATATGTGTTAATTTCAGCATAATTATGTCTGTCATGATTCTCAATATTTAATCTTATGAAGTTTATTGATTTTGTTAGTGGTATTTGGCATTACTGGATAAAATTACATGAAAACAGGGTGTACAAACCTAAGTATACTCCCTTCCAATGGATCGAGATAAAGGTATTTACAAAACTTCTACACATGAATTTAATTTTATTCTTTTGGTTGTATAGTGCCCCCGCTAAACAGGCTATAAAGAATATGGCTACTATGTCATGAGGTTCATGAAGGAGATCATTAGGAAAAACCAAACTAGTCTCTCGACGGCGGTATGTCATTAGCTAGCTAGATAGCTTATATTTACCATGCAAAGTTCTTAAATTTGACCATTCAATTCTAAGTTGATTTTATTCTGATGTTTTATTTTGCAGTACTTCCCTGACTTCAGGTGTGATTCTTACTCGGAGTCTAAGTTTAATGAAATCAAAGAAGAGATGTGCCAATATATAAGAAAGATATTTGATGAAACAAACTGGACAACATGATTTTTTTGTTGCTAGCCATTTTTGTTGTATATTCTATTACAAACAGTTCTTGTAAACTTTGTATTGAAATATATTTTATTTTCTGTGCACGTACAATTTTGGATCAATATCAGGGAGAATGTATATATCAACCAGCTAAAAATTTTTATTTAAAACAACATTTAAACATAAAAGCGCTATGCTAGGTCAAAACAAAGATGGTGTGTTCTTTCGTACACGCTATATTGGCTTCTCAACTTAGATAAGTGTTTCCGTGAACCAGCACTATGTTAGGTCCTAAACTAAGATAGCGTTTCACAGACGGTGTGCTATCTGCTATCGTAAACTTAGACAATGTCTCCTTGATAGCGCTATGTGTAGTTGCATCTCTGATAGCATTTCGAAAGCGTTATCTTTGGATGTCATCTTCAATAGCGACTCGGTAGATAGCGTCCGAAAGCGCTATCAAACACCATAAATATGCGCTATTAAATCGCAAATCTGTTGTAGTGTGTTGAGCTTAAATAATCATTCAAAGATAAAATGAGACAAATCTTTGTTATCCAAAGTTGTTTCGTGAAGAAGGAGAAGAAGATAATGACAATGATGTACGAAGATTTTGAAGTCTCTTTAGTCAAATCAATGAAGCACCAAAGTAGGATATGTAAGTGTCACTTGCTCACTTACTGAATTTAAATATTTGTTAGCGTTTAACTTATATTTTCCTTCAACATACTTTAACTAGTTAGGTTTGTTGAAATGATGATAAGAATCTTATGCATAATCTCTTACTTATTTCCAATATTTTATAAATCATTTGAACTGATAAATTGAAAGAAATTGTTTAGGGTTCAACAATGTTAAGATAAACCAATGACTAAGATGTTTAGGATAAAACATAGTTATTATATCAAAAAACAATATACACTATTATTGCTGTTGTTATTATCAATATTATTATTACTATTATTTTATTATTATTATTATTATTATTATTATTATTATTATTATTATGTAGGACAAACAAATGGTTGATGAGGTTGGAACTTCAAACCAAATGTTGATGCCCGGTCAATTCACTCATCAGACTTCGATCCAACCCGAGACAATCACCATGGGCCTTCAAGCCAACTTGGGGCTGAATTTTGTTTTGTTCTAGCTAGAATCGAACTTAGAACTTTGTCAATGACATTTCCAAGGGAAGAGGAATAAAAAAACCAACCCACAACCACAAGCCAAGTTGAAACCTCAAGGCGAGTTCGAAGAAGAAATGATGTGTCAAGAAAGTTCATACGAAGTGAAAATTAGAGTTTATAAATGCTTCTATTTTTTTTTGGGCCTTTTTTGTGGGACTGCATATGTTTATATTTATGTTTACTGTAGACAATTTTTTCTCGATGTTGAATTATTGTATACCACATTGGATGTAACTTGATACAAAAGATCTAATTTTTTGGCTATTAAATCCATTTTGGTTACATTTCATATATAATCCGGTGTAATGTCATTAGAAGATCCTTATGTATAGGTTGCACAATAATTCACAAAATTATGTAGCTTACTAGATGCCAGAGCTTTTATGGTAATGAATGAAAATGAGTTTGGACTTGATTCTGATATGATTATATGTGTTATACATATTTAACATAGGGTAAAGTGAACTAATATCCTTGAACCTTATGTCTTTTGCAAATACACTCCTTTAACTATTGGTTCGTCTTAATTAATTCTTAAATTCCAACTATTAGTAAAATTAGACCATATGTTAGCTCCAAGTTAATTTACTAATTTACTAAATGTGAATAAATTTAACCATTTTTGTTAAATCTAAATAATTGATTATTTTATTTTTTAATTTATTTCAAAATGAAAAAATAACATACAAAGCTTCTCTTCCAAAGAGAGAAAGCTTCTCTTCTTCACCCGTACGTATCTGTTGTTTTCTTCTTCTTCGACAGATAGAGCAAAGACAGCGTGAACGCCATTTTGGGCCCTAACTTTGAGTTTGTTCTGTTTTTTGTGTGTATGGGATCATAGGCTGCAGTCGTCTGACTTTTGTTTGGGTAATACAAATTCTAGATGTATTGTCTCATTTTCGTGGATGTATTGACTTCAAATACAATATTAACGACAAACTCAATACCTCGAACAATAATTACTCTTGAATTCGAATGGTGTAAGGGTACATTGCTAGAACAAAAAAATATTCGTTAGTAAAATACATCATATGAAACAAATAAGTCAACCTAACCATATCTAACGACGTTCAATTATATATGCCAAATGTTGTTGAAATCCATATGAAAAATATAAATCATGAAGCTTTTTAGCGAGGTTAACTGACACAACTTTTTAATTGGTATATATATGTATATATATATATATAGACCCACAGTATCAAATGCTGCTAACAGATTCAACTCGTGAAACTTTTGGTATATAACATATTCAACTTCACTATATATATATATATATATATATATATATATATATATATATATATATATATATAGCGAGGTTAACTCGTGAAACTTTTGTCTAGGCTAACATATTCAACTGCTTAAATAGCTAGCTCGAACCTGATAGAATATTCAAATTATCTGCATGAAATATTAAGAAATATGTAAAGCATTTTCGAAATATGACAGTATAATGTACTTTTTTGTAAAATAAATGATTAGTTGGTTTAACTAGTTAAACTACTCAGTTAAATTGGTCTTTCAGCGATAGTCAAAATCTGTCACTATATGTTTAAAATCCGTAGGTGTATATGGAGTTTACATTCACCTACAGTCGCTCCATCCGTCTATTATGAGTGACGAACACCAATAGCAATTAATTGTCATTATAGGCTTTACCTAAGATCCACATACCTTTACATACAATTACATTTGACTGTCAATAAGTTTTACATGTGCTTCACCTACCTTTACCTATACGGTTTGGCCAACACTAATACTTGTACCTATAGTTTTAACGACTGTCACTAAAAGTGTCTGTAGGTATATGAAAAATTTCTTGTAGTGTTTGTTTGGCTTTTATCGATTTTGTTAGGACATAAGTGATTTAACGCCGAGTTAGGTTCTGAGACTATAATATACCCATACAAGTAGGGGTGGCAAAATGGGTTGGGCCCGACGGGCCAACCCGTTTAACCCGCTAATTTTGGCGGGTTTGGTTGGGGTCATCAACCCACCAACCCGTTTTGACAGCCCTGTTTAACCCAATCCAAAACGGGCTCATGGAAGGTCGGTCACGGGTTGACCCGCCAACCCACCAACTTAAAATACTTTTTCCCCCTTTACAAATTGAAATACTCTCTTCTCTGTCTCTGAACTGAAATCTCGCGTCACTTTTTTTTTTCTTTAGGGTTCACTCACTTCACTCTCTCGTCTCTCTTATTCAGCACCGCTGCGCCATCAATCACGGCCAGAGGTAGAGCAGCCAGCCAGAGCTCTTCCTCCTCGTGCACGGCTCGCCTGATGCAGTGACGCAGAGCTCCTCCTTCGCAATCCGCGGCTGTCTCCTCTTCCTTGGCGAGTCGCAGGCCCGCGGCTGTCTCCTCTTCTTTCGCGAGTCGCGGCGTCTTCTCTGGTGGTCATCAGCATCTCCGTTCTCCAGCCATCTCCGATCATCAGCATCTCTGTTCTCCGGCCATCTCCTTCATTGGTAAATTCACTTTCAACTCTGTTTCCTTTCTTCATTTTTTATTTTTTAGTTTATAGTCTGAGTTGTTTTGTTTGATTAGATTATGATTTGTTTATTTGATTGATTATTGTACTGAAATTCTTAAAACCTAAACCTGTTTTGATTTTTTTATATTCTGATTGGTGAATTTGTGCAAAACCTGTTTTGAATTTTTGATGCATGCTAATTGCTTAGTTTTTTGCTTAATTGTCAGAAATGGATTCAAATAATATTATAGTAGATGCTGCTGAAGTTGATGGGGAAAATTTGGATATTGGGGTTGATGAATCCCAAACCATTGGACCTATTAAGAGAAAGGCCAAATCAACAACATCTGACTGTTGGAAGTTTTTCACTAAAATAGGACCGGGTAAAGATGGAATTGATAGGGCAAGATGTAATGCTTGTAAACAAGATTATAAATGTGGCGGTAAACAATATGGAACATCATCTTTAAATCGTCATATTTCTAAATGTAAGCAAATTAAATTTGAAGATATTGGTCAATTGATGGTAGACATGCAAGGGAAATTAAAGTCTCGTACGATAGATCAGTTGGTTTCACGTGAGATGTGTGCTAAAGCAATCATTGAGCATGATTTGCCCTTCAATTTTGTTGAGTATAGGAAGATTAGGGGTTGGATGAAGTACTTGAATCCAGATGTAATTTTTATTACTAGAAATACTGCGAAGGCCGATGTCTTGAATATTTACATGAGAGAGAAGGAAAAACTTAAACAAGAAATGGCTAGCATTCCGACTAGGATATCTTTAACTTTTGATTTGTGACTACTGAGGGTTACATATGTTTGACTGCTCATTAACTGAGTTGTCTAAGAAGATTCTTGAGTTTTTGATTGATTGGGGAATAGAGAAGAAGATTTTTTCTCTCACTTTAGATAATGCATCTGCCAATAATGTTATGCAACAACAACTGAAAGGTCAACTTGTCTTGCATAATTGGTTGTTGTGTGATGGAGAGTTCTTTCACGTGCGTTGTTCTGCACACATTTTAAATCTCATTGTTCAAGAAGGGTTAAAAGTAGCTAATGAAGCCCTGCACAAGATTAGAGAGAGTGTCAAATATGTGCGGGGTTCAAAGAGTAGAATGAAAAAATTTAAGGAATGCATTGAAAGAATCGGTGGTGTTGATACTTCATTTCGTTTGTGTCTAGATGTTCCTACGAGGTGGAACTCTACTTATTTGATGCTTGACCGTGCTCTTAAATATAAGCGTGTATTTGCTAATCTTGACTTTGATGATGATAATTATAAGTATTGTCCTTTGGAAGAAGAATGGAAAAGGGAAGAAAAAATTTGTGTATTCTTGTTGCCTTTTTATCAAATCACCAACATGATTTCTGGCACATCCTACCCTACTTCTAACTTGTATTTTTTGCAATTTTGGAAAATTCAGTGTGTTATACTTGAGAGTTTAAAAAGTGAAGATGAAGTTATAAGAGATATAGCTGAAATGATGATTGAGAAGTTTGAGAGCTATTGGAATGAATATAGTATTGTGCTTGCACTTGGAGCGGTTCTTGACCCACGGATGAAGCTTTCTTCATTGGGTTATTGTTACTCTCAAGTTGATACATCTACATGTGAAGACAAGGTGGAAAAAGTAAAGAGGAAGTTGTACATGTTATTTGAGAAGTACTCTATTGCTTCCAAAGAGAGAAGTAATACTATTGATAACTCATCTTCTACTTCTAGCATGTTGAAGCAATCCCAGCCTTTTTCTGACAACTTGATTAATGTAAGTTCATATATATTTAATTAATATTTAATTACCTTCTTTATTGAATTTTATTAACCTTGTTTATCTTTAATGCTTTCTTTTTCATGTGTTTCACTTGTTAAATATAATAGGGATTGAAAATTCACAATCAACAACTTGCTTCTAAATCTAGGAAGTCTCAACTTGATGTCTATTTGGATGGCCAAATTTGGATTTCAATTATTCTGAGGGATTGGATGTATTACAATGGTGGGGGGGGGGATAATAAGAGTCGGTTTTCAGAACTATCTATAATGGCCCGTGACTTGTTGAGCATTCCTATTACTACTGTTGCATCTGAGTCTGCATTTAGCATTGGTTCTATTATCCTCAACAAGTATAGAAGTCGTCTCTTGTCAAAAAATATGGAAGCTTTGATTTGTTCGCGCAATTGGATGCATGGTTTTGTGAGCAATGGTAATTTATTTATTTTGAATGTATTTATTTATTATTGTATTATTTTGATTTGTTAATTTAATTATTTTCTACTTCCATTATAATATGTAGATAATGATGATGAATATGATGGAGAAGTGGAGCCTTCTACATCCAAGGCAGCATCTAATGTTCTGAATTTGGAAGATGATGATGATTAATTGTTTTTTTGCTTTGTGGAAGTAGATTAAGACATTAAAACTTATTTGTGCCTATTAAATTATGGACTATTGTCTATTGGTACTTGTACTTGACTTATGATGTTTGTTTTTAAATTGCTTATTTTGATTATGAAGTTATGATGACTTATGAGTTATGATTGTGGACTATTATGTTAAGAAATTCATGTTGAGTAGAAATTCATGGCTGTTAAGTAGATTGGTAAAACATTATAGGTGCATGTTTTTGGTGGTTTGGTTGGAGATTGTTAAATTTTGATAATTTAATTTTGGTTAAGAAATTCATGTTGATTAGTAACGCGGTAAGAAATTCATTATTATTAAAAAATGCTGTAAAAAGTTTTTTTAATGGGTCAACCCGCCAACCCATTTATGTTTTTTTTGTGTGTGGCGGGCCAACCGGCCAACCCGCCATTAAGCTAGGTGGGTTGGGGGGTCAAACCAACACAACAAAAACGGGTTGGCCCGCCCCGCCCCGTTTTTGGCGGGTTGATGGCGGGTCAGGGCGGGGCGGCCCGTTTTGCCATCCCTACATATAAGTATCTATGGTTAATGATATAAGACTGGTCTGAGATTTCAATCCTGTGACACCCTCAAACCCAGTGCCACTTTCGTAACTCAAAACCCTTAGTGAAACGATAAATAAAATTTCACTGGTTTTACTTTCGGAAAATATATCTTTTGTGTAAGCAGATTCTGGAAATCGTGACCAAAATTTTTCTCATTAAGATGTATAAGCACCACTCCAGATAGCACAGGATTACTCATATACAATAATTAGAACAAGGTATATATACATATATATATGATGGACAACAAGTCCCTTTACAAAAGAACGAATGATTACTAAACTTTCTAAAAAGCTATAAAACTAGGCAGCGACAGTCTGGAACCATATCTCTAAAACCTATGGCCATCAGTAGCCGTTAACAGACTACCCAAAACCACTGCCTCAAAAAAAAGGGTCTACACCCTAAGCTGGTCCGACTAATGGAAACCATTGGACAATCCCCCGGAGGGAAGTCCAATGCTGGAACCAGAGGAAGAACTCTGGGAACCTACATTCCCGTTCCCCTGTGGATGGGGATCGGAAGCATCCGAAAGATGATCCTCCGGGTCCTCCTGAGGATCCTCCTCAGGGTCTTCCTCCTCCTCCTCCTCTTCCCCCACATCCTCCACGACGTGCTCGCCCGCTACCAAGACAAAAGGCGGGGGAGGCGTCTGGGGTAGCTGTGGCTGCGGGGACTGTGCAGCGGGGGCGACCGACTCGATCACACCCTGCTCCATAAGGGCCTGCAGCATCAGCCCGATGGGAGGGAGAGGCACCTGGATAGTCTCCACTGTCCGAGTACTCTTCCGCGGTCCCGTCTCCGTCGTTCCGCTTACAGTGCAAACTGGTCCCGTGTACGCCGCACTTTCCACCCCTGGGTGGATGACCCACGCGGCTGGGTCCGTCCTTCGATCAAACGCTAGGACGCGCATCCCGGAGTGCGCTAGGTGATCCGGCTCCGGCTCCATCTGTAAACACGATACAATATATACCAAAGGACAACCCGTCCAAAAACATGCAAGGGTCAGAAACCAATATATGAATCCATAAACAACAACTATATGCCCAATCCACACAACAGACTCATATACTGTGACTCACTCAAATCATCATATAACATGGCATATATCATCAGATACAAATGACGGTAAATGCACAAGGGCTTCGTACCCCACAATCAACGTTATCTCCTAAACGTATGCATGGCACTTCCATATACCTCAACTAATATTCACACTAGATTACTAGATTTCCGGAAATCCCATCACCATTCGAAATGAGCTGATCAGGCTCCAATATTTGGCCCAAAAACGAGTACTTTGAATCCCATGACACTACGCGATTCTCACATGGGGGCGCAATCAGAAGTACTCCACAAGAAAACGGTCATACTGCATTGTCCAACTCAAGGCACAATACGTTCCCAGAACACGTATGACACCATTGTCCATCAAGGCACAATGTTATGACAAGTAAGTCATCTCAGGTTCTCCTTGCTTATCAAGGTCCCCCGTATCACGGCACGTCTGCCCCGCATTTAATGCATGAGAAACCTATCTAGTTTCCGATAATTGATCTTTGTCGCATCAATGTTTCCTCGTTGTAGCATCAACGCTAACAACCACCATAATGTCTTAGACTCTTTAAGCCTCAAGAACACATTTTCTCAAAAACAGGACACTTAGCCCAAAAACAACTTAAATCCCAACACCCCTAACCGATGCACCAGTCAAGGACGTTGGATTCAAGATCATAAAAACATCCTCAAGCTTACAGGACCACAAAGATTGTCCTTAAGCCGACAGGACCACAACTAACACGGATCCTTGATCCACGTGTTCTGCAGAACCCTAGAACCCCGACGTCTCGGTTTCTAGTTTCTAAGCTTTAAGCTTTAAAACCACTTTCCTTGAAAACTCGAAAACCAAAAACCCAAAATCTCCGATACTTACACAAAGTCATCGGGATCGATTTTTCATAAAACAAAACTTGGTCCAGAGACCATTTCTTTTTCTTTCGTTGTTTTTCGGTAAAATACGAACTTAAAACAAAACTTGCACAAACTCATTTTTCTTGAATAAACTCAGTATGACTTCGGAAACCACATTACTCAAAAGGGTTTACTTATCAAATTAAGACATATTGAAGGTTTCTAATGCCCTATTTGCTTTTAAACTTCACTTTTTCTTATCAAAACACATTTCAGACTTTTAAAGCTTTTAAGTTACACGATGTCGGATCCTAATCAAAATTAGGTCCTCTAATGCCTAAATCCCACAGCAGGGCACACATTACATCCCTATAACCATTCAGCAAGTATAACATGCATTCAACTATATCAACAGTTACATCAATACATCAGCACATCAATGCATATTCCAATCAACAGCAGTCAATCAAGCAGTCAATCAAGAAATCAACTAACATGCAATACAAATACAATACAAACACCGATGCAGCACATAGCTGTCGGAAATGGAATTCCTCAGGTTTATCCCCTTACCTCTTGTAGCTTCCAGCTCAACTCGGAACACCCGATCAACTTGTTTCTCTTCCCAACACGCTGCCGATCACTACATACACGTAAAACATATCGGCATTAACTTACAAAACAAAGATTTCTCCTAATGCACCACCCCTAGGGTTCGGCCCTATTACACTAAAAATAGCTAGGGAGCTCCAAAATTTCTCATTTTCTGGATAACACCCTAACTAAGTGTGACAGCCCTAGATATCAGATCAGATCATCAAAAACCAACCAAAACCCTACCCTACACCCATAGGGGGGTTTCGGCCCCTACCTAGAAAACATAGTTAGAGGGATTTCTTGGCTCTAAGCTCTTGGATCATACAAGTATGTCATGAACCTAGGCCATAGAAACTGGTTTGGTACAGATACGATTTTCCTACAATTTTTCATGGATTTTCAAAGATTTTAGGGACAAAACCCTAACATCCTTGATCATGAAAATATGAGGAGAGAAAAGAGAGATTGAGAGAGATAGAGTTGAACTACTACCTCCTATGATGATCCACTCCAAGTTTGGTGAAGATTGCTCCACAAAAACTCAAGCTTTTGGCCTTCAACAATGGTGGTTTTGAAAAGAAAAGAGAAAGAAGAGAAAGGAAGAGAAAAGAAGAAGATGAAGTAATTTGGGGGAGGGGGCTGCCGAAAATGAGAGAAGAAAAGTGAGAGGTTGAGAGTAAAAGTGGTTAGATATTTAGGATTTATTAGTTTAATAATAGGAAAGGTAAATTGGTAATAAAATTAACCAAGGGCAATTTGGTCAATTCACATCCCGATATTTGGAATCGTCCCGACACTGGTATGAGTCCTCAAATTACTTGATACAATTTTGGTATGAAAAACATCTGATCGTGGGTCTCGAAAAACCCTAAGACAGCTCGAAACGTCTCCTCGATCGATTATCAGCCCGAATATAAAATATTATTTATATTTTGGACGTCAGGACACATTTTAGGAAAAAGATAGAGGAATATATTCTAAGACTAATGGTTTCGTTCGTTAGTCCAGATTAGGTCGTGATAGTAGAAAACACTATCATCTGAAAAACGTAGATCGGTTTTCGTTTGAGTTTTCGGCCCAAAACTTAACCGAAGGCTCCTATGATTTTATGAAACAAGACTATGATCTTAGTTTTCCCAAAATCATTTTCTAAAACACAGATAAAAATATAAACTCATTAATTGAGTTTATCGTCCTTAGAAAGCATGAAAAATCGGGGTGTTACATTACTATCCCCCTTAAAATAATTTCGTCCTCGAAATTACATACCTGTGAACAGATAAGGATATTGCTCTCTGATGTTGTCCTCAGTTTCCCAAGTTGCTTCTCCAGTTGTATCATCCCAAATAACCTTGACTAAAGAGATTTGTTTTCCCCTCAGTTGTCTGACTCTCTTGTCCTCAATCCTTACAGGTGCGGTCTCATAAGACAGATTCTCTTTCAAGGGTACTTGATCAGGTTCAATTACATGAGATGGATCAGGAATATACTTCCTCAATTGTGAAACATGAAAGACATTATGTAAATTTGAAAGAAAAGGAGGTAAAGCAATTTGATACGCTACTGGACCAATACGCCGAAGAATTTGGTATGGTCCAATGAATTTAGGAGTGAGTTTTCTGGATTTCATTACCCGACCTACCCCAGTCGTTGGATTGACTCTCAGAAACACATGATCGCCTTCTTGAAATTCGAGAGGTCGTCTTCGCTTATCCGAATAACTCTTCTGTCTGCTCTGAGATGTCCTCATTCTTTCCCGAATCTGTTTGACTTTATCAGTCGTCTCTTGCACAACCTCGGGTCCTAGAATTGTACTCTCTCCATCCTGATACCAACAAAGAGGAGTTTGACACTTCCTCCCATACAAAGCCTCATAGGGTGCCATCCCTATGCTTGAGTGATAACTGTTATTATACGTGAATTCAATCAGAGGTAACAGTTCGTCCCAACTTCCTCGATTATCCAACACACAAGCTCTTAGCAAATCTTCTAACGATTGAATCGTTCGTTCTGTTTGTCCATCCGTCTGAGGGTGGTATGCTGAACTTAGACGTAACTTAATTCCCAAAGCTTGATGTAAGCTTTCCCAAAAACGCGATGTAAACTTCGGATCTCGATCCGAAACAATACTTGAGGGTATTCCGTGCAATCTAATTACTTCTCTTATGTACACCTCAGTCAACTTTGCTTCTGTGTAGTTTGTCTTGACAGGTAAGAAATGTGCCGATTTCGTCAACCTATCCACGATTACCCAAATCGAATCAAAGTTCCTTGGTGTTCGGGGTAAACTTACTACGAAATCCATAGAGATACTCTCCCATTTCCATTCCGGTACATCTAAGGATTGCAGCATTCCTCCAGGTCTCTGATGTTCTACTTTTGCTTTCTGACAAGTTAGACATGATGCAACATATTCTGCAACTTGTTTCTTCATACCTGGCCACCAAAATCTTTGTTTCATGTCTTGATACATCTTGGTTGCACCAGGATGAATACTCAATCCACTCTTGTGGGATTCTTCGAGAATCATCTTTCTCATCTCCGTGTTGTTGGGCACACAAACTCGTCCATTACACCTTAAGATTCCATCTGCTCCCAAACTAAACTCACTAGCTCTCCCTTGTTCCACCAACACCCTTTTCTCTTGAAGAGATTCATCAGTAGCTTGTTGCTCACGTATCTCTTCCATCAAACCATTAGAGATCTTAAGCATTCCGAAGCTTAGTTTCTTAGGACTTATTTCTAATCCCAAGTTCAGATCACGAAACTCTTCAATCAGTTTCAATTCTCTCACCATCATAGTTGAAATATGAACGGCTTTCCGACTCAAAGCATCTGCCACGACGTTCGCCTTCCCTGTATGTTATTGCAACGTGAAGTCGTAATCTTTTAAAAACTCCATCCATCGTCTTTGCCTCATATTGAGCTCCTTCTGGTCGGCCAGATATTTCAAACTCTTGTGATCACTGAAGACATCGAACTTTGCACCATACAGATGGTGTCTCCATATCTTTAGTGCAAAAACCACTGCAGCTAATTCTAGGTCATGAGTGGGATAATTCTTTTCATGAATCTTTAACTGTCGTGATGCATAAGCCACCACTTTGCGGTGTTGCATCAGCACACAACCTAGATCTTGATGTGAAGCATCACAATATACTTCATAAGGTTCACTCGGTTCTGGAAGTATCAGCATTGGTGAAGTAGTCAGAAGTTTCTTAATCTTTTGGAAACTTTCTTCACACTGATCAGTCCAAACAAAAGGTTGATCTTTCCTCGTCAATTGAGTCAACGGTGACACAATCTTAGAGAATCCTTCAATAAACCTTCGGTAGTAACCGGCTAATCCAACAAAACTTCTTATCTCGGTTACAGTCTTTGGTTTTTCCCAAGAAAGTACGGCTTCTACTTTAGCAGGGTCCACAGAAATTCCTTGTTTCGTGATAACATGACCCAAAAATCCGACTTCTTCGAGCGAAAACTCACACTTAGAGAGTTTAGCATACAACATCTTTTCCCGCAAAACATGAAGGACTTGCCGTAAATGCTCCTCGTGTTCTTCACGATTCTTAGAATAAACCAGAATATCATCGATAAACACTACAACAAACTTATCAAGAAACGGACGAAAAATCCGATTCATGTAGTCCATGAAAACAGCAGGTGCGTTCATCACTCCAAAAGGCATCACGAGATACTCGTAATGTCCGTAACGAGTTCTGAAAGCAGTCTTTGGTATATCCTCCGTTTTCACTCGAATCTGGTGGTATCCTGACCTTAAGTCGATCTTTGAGAAAACAGCAGCTCCTCGCAGTTGATCCATCAAGTCATCAATCCTAGGCAACGGATACTTGTTCTTGATCGTAACCTTGTTCAACTGACGATAGTCCACACAAAGTCTCGAACCTCCGTCCTTCTTTCTCACTAAGAGAACCGGCGCTCCCCATGGCGAAACACTTGGTCTGATGAACTGCTTTGATAACAAGTCCTCGACTTGTGTCTTTAACTCAACAAGTTCAGTAGGCGACATTCGATATGCAGCTATCGATATCGGTCCGGTTCCTGGGATCAGATCGATGGAGAATTCTATGTCCCGTACAGGTGGCAAACCTGGAACATCCTCTGGAAACACCTCGGGAAAATCTCTCACAACAGGCATCTGACTCAGCTCGGTCTTCCCCTCGACTTCTAAGTTGGTTAAAAGCACATATTTCGGATCTCCTTCTTTCGAAGAAGTTCTAACATGGTTGGCGGTTAAAAATCCAGAAATCTCAGTACTAGGAAAAACTAGGGTTTTATGTGCACAATCTAATAGGATCTGGTTGGAAGATAACCAATCCATGCCCAAAATTACATCTAATTGCATTAAAGGCAAACATATTAAGTCAACAAGAAAATGTCTATCCTGGATAACAATAGGACAGTCTAGACATATAGAATTCACAACAACAGGTTCAGCAGTTGGTGTAGAAACAATTAAATCAAATGACAAGGAAGAAACAGATAACTCTAAACGTTTCACACAATCCATAGAAATGAATGAATGGGTTGCACCTGAATCAAAGAGCACTAATAAGAGATTACCGTCTATGTCACCCACACCCTGTATCAGATCTTCGGAGTTCGAAGCCTCAGCACCACTCAGGGTATAAACTCTTCCCCTAGCCGTCGGTCGTTTGGCTCCAACACTCCTGTCCGCAGTTTGGACTGGATTCTGGGCTCTACAATCCCTGGCAAAATGACCTGGTTGTCCACAACGATAGCAATGGTCATTCCTCACAGTACAGTTGTTTGCCAAATGCGATGAATCCCCGCACTTGAAACATTTCCTCCCTTGGTTTTGCCCTCCTTGACCTCCACTGCCCGATGCACGAGCAATAGGTCGATAAGGTTGCTTCTGGAAGTTCCCAGGTGGTCGAGAATATGGTTTCTTCTGAACTTGTTTCCCTCTCTGGTCCTGAGATTGACCCTTGAATCTGAAAGGTCCTCCGACGTTCCCTCTATTGTCTCTCCCACGCTTCATCAGTTCTATTTGTCTGCTTTTCTCAACGAGTGCTTGAAAATTTCTGATTCCTTGCGGTAGGACCGACTCTTTTATCTCATACCGCAGTCCTCTCTCAAAGGCTTCGCATTTCCATTCTTCCTCAGGGTTATTCTGAAAGAAACGGAAATACTTGGCCAACGATTCGAACTTAGTCGCATATTCCCCGACTGACATATCTCTCTGTTGTAGTCGCAAGAATTCCTGCTCCTTCTCTGCTCTTGCACTCTGAGGGAAATACTTTCCCAAAAAGCGATCCTTGAACAGCGTATGGGCATATGGCACCTTCACTTCTTCGGGACTACGTATCAACTCAAAAATTTTCTCAACTTCATGAATCCAAAGATTAGCTTTCTCAGGATCCACGTCACCAGAAAATTGTGGCGGATTCTGACGCCTGAAAGTAGTCAAGCTTCGACCCTCAGCGGCCTGGTCAGCACGGAGTTGTTCCTGAGCATTGTGGGCGTTCATGGTTGCAGTTTGGACAGCAATAGCCGCAGCCATGTTAGCCATTGCCTGAGCAGCAAAATCCATTCCAGTTGCTCCAGCAACATCCTCAGCTTGGACACCAGCTCCCCGACCGCGACCACGTCCACGGCCACGTCCACGTCCACGTCCACGTCCTGCTTCTGCTCCAATTTCTAGTTCCATATCTGACCTACAAGGCCCAAATTCAGTCAAATAGCAACCAGAAAATAAAGCAAATAAGCAGTTCTAGACATACAACATTTCCAAGAGTAGTAACATCTCAACCCTTGGTTTCGCTACGCGAACCAGAGAGTCTGCTTGAGAGTCAAGGAACAGCTCCTCGGACTCGCGACGCGAATGATCCTTCGCCTCGCGATCCAGGAAGCCTGCCAGAGAAACAGAACACAACTCTCGGCCTCGCGACGCGAACGTTCATTCGCCTCGCGATACAAAAACATGCCCTCTGCTTCGCGACGCGAAATCCAGTTCGCTACGCGATTGCAGGGGTCCTACCGAGACACCACTCCTCTGCCTCGCGTCGCAAATCCCGTTCGCCACGCGATGCAGAGAACACATCTAGAAAGCTTCTCTGCTTCGCAACGCGAAATACATTTCGCTTCGCGAATCAGAGACCATGCAACTCCACTCCTCTGTCTCGCGACGCGAAATCAATTCGCGACGCGACGCAGAGGACCTACCTGAGAGACAGAGCACTATTTCTCTGGCTCGCGACGCGAATTTAGGTTCGCTACGCGATCCAGAGAACATGCAACTCCCCTCCTCTGCCTCGCGACGCGAAATTCGTTTCGCTACGCGACGCAGAGAACATACCCGAGAAACAGAGCATCATCTCCCTGCCTCGCGACGCGACTTTCCATTCGCTACGCGAGACAGAGAACATGCCCTAAGAAACTTCTCGGGCTCGCGACGCGAATCACTTTCGCCTCGCGAATACAGAGATCACACAACAGCAAACACAACAGACCTATTCCCCAAGGATTCCCGAAAGACTCGACCAGCTCTGATACCACTAATGTGACACCCTCAAACCCAGTGCCACTTTCGTAACTCAAAACCCTTAGTGAAACGATAAATAAAATTTCGCTGGTTTTACTTTCGGAAAATATATCTTTTGTGTAAGCAGATTCTGGAAATCGTGACCAAAATTTTTCTCATTAAGATGTATAAGAACCACTCCAGATAACACAGGATTACTCATATACAATAATTAGAACAAGGTATATATACATATATATATGATGGACAACAAGTCCCTTTACAAAAGAACGAATGATTACTAAACTTTCTAAAAAGCTATAAAACTAGGCAGCGACAGTCTGGAACCATATCTCTAAAACCTATGGCCATCAGTAGCCGTTAACAGACTACCCAAAACCACTGCCTCAAAAAAAAGGGGTCTACACCCTAAGCTGGTCCGACTAATGGAAACCATTGGACAATCCCCCGGAGGGAAGTCCAATGCTGGAACCAGAGGAAGAACTCTGGGAACCTACATTCCCGTTCCCCTGTGGATGGGGATCGGAAGCATCCGAAAGATGATCCTCCGGGTCCTCCTGAGGATCCTCCTCAGGGTCTTCCTCCTCCTCCTCCTCTTCCCCCACATCCTCCACGACGTGCTCGCCCGCTACCAAGACAAAAGGCGGGGGAGGCGTCTGGGGTAGCTGTGGCTGCGGGGACTGTGCAGCGGGGGCGACCGACTCGATCACACCCTGCTCCATAAGGGCCTGCAGCATCAGCCCGATGGGAGGGAGAGGCACCTGGATAGTCTCCACTGTCCGAGTACTCTTCCGCGGTCCCGTCTCCGTCGTTCCGCTTACAGTGCAAACTGGTCCCGTGTACGCCGCACTTTCCACCCCTGGGTGGATGACCCACGCGGCTGGGTCCGTCCTTCGATCAAACGCTAGGACGCGCATCCCGGAGTGCGCTAGGTGATCCGGCTCCGGCTCCATCTGTAAACACGATACAATATATACCAAAGGACAACCCGTCCAAAAACATGCAAGGGTGAGAAACCAATATATGAATCCATAAACAACAACTATATGCCCAATCCACACAACAGACTCATATACTGTGACTCACTCAAATCATCATATAACATGGCATATATCATTAGATACAAATGACGGTAAATGCACAAGGGCTTCGTACCCCACAATCAACGTTATCTCCTAAACGTATGCATGGCACTTCCATATACCTCAACTAATATTCACACTAGATTACTAGATTTCCGGAAATCCCATCACCATTCGAAATGAGCTGATCAGGCTCCAATATTTGGCCCAAAAACGAGTACTTTGAATCCCATGACACTACGCGATTCTCACATGGGGGCGCAATCAGAAGTACTCCACAAGAAAACGGTCATACTGCATTGTCCAACTCAAGGCACAATATGTTCCCAGAACACGTATGACACCATTGTCCATCAAGGCACAATGTTATGACAAGTAAGTCATCTCAGGTTCTCCTTGCTTATCAAGGTCCCCCGTATCACGGCACGTCTGCCCCGCATTTAATGCATGAGAAACCTATCTAGTTTCCGATAATTGATCTTTGTCGCATCAATGTTTCCTCGTTGTAGCATCAACGCTAACAACCACCATAATGTCTTAGACTCTTTAAGCCTCAAGAACACATTTTCTCAAAAACAGGACACTTAGCCCAAAAACAACTTAAATCCCAACACCCCTAACCGATGCACCAGTCAAGGACGTTGGATTCAAGATCATAAAAACATCCTCAAGCTTACAGGACCACAAAGATTGTCCCTAAGCCGACAGGACCACAACTAACACGGATCCTTGATCCACGTGTTCTGCAGAACCCTAGAACCCCGACGTCTCGGTTTCTAGTTTCTAAGCTTTAAGCTTTAAAACCACTTTCCTTGAAAACTCGAAAACCAAAAACCCAAAATCTCCGATACTTACACAAAGTCATCGGGATCGGTTTTTCATAAAACAAAACTTGGTCCAGAGACCATTTCTTTTTTCTTTCGTTGTTTTTCGGTAAAATACGAACTTAAAACAAAACTTGCACAAACTCATTTTTCTTGAATAAACTCAGTATGACTTCGGAAACCACATTACTCAAAAGGGTTTACTTATCAAATTAAGACATATTGAAGGTTTCTAATGCCCTATTTGCTTTTAAACTTCACTTTTTCTTATCAAAACACATTTCAGACTTTTAAAGCTTTTAAGTTACACGATGTCGGATCCTAATCAAAATTAGGTCCTCTAATGCCTAAATCCCACAGCAGGGCACACATTACATCCCTATAACCATTCAGCAAGTATAACATGCATTCAACTATATCAACAGTTACATCAATACATCAGCACATCAATGCATATTCCAATCAACAGTAGTCAATCAAGCAGTCAATCAAGAAATCAACTAACATGCAATACAAATACAATACAAACACCGATGCAGCACATAGCTGTCGGAAATGGAATTCCTCAGGTTTATCCCCTTACCTCTTGTAGCTTCCAGCTCAACTCGGAACACCCGATCAACTTGTTTCTCTTCCCAACACGCTGCCGATCACTACATACACGTAAAACATATCGGCATTAACTTACAAAACAAAGATTTCTCCTAATGCACCACCCCTAGGGTTCGGCCCTATTACACTAAAAATAGCTAGGGAGCTCCAAAATTTCTCATTTTCTGGATAACACCCTAACTAAGTGTGACAGCCCTAGATATCAGATCAGATCATCAAAAACCAACCAAAACCCTACCCTACACCCATAGGGGGTTTCGGCCCCTACCTAGAAAACATAGTTAGAGGGATTTCTTGGCTCTAAGCTCTTGGATCATACAAGTATGTCATGAACCTAGGCCATAGAAACTGGTTTGGTACAGATACGATTTTCCTACAATTTTTCATGGATTTTCAAAGATTTTTGGGACAAAACCCTAACATCCTTGATCATGAAAATATGAGGAGAGAAAAGAGAGATTGAGAGAGATAGAGTTGAACTACTACCTCCTATGATGATCCACTCCAAGTTTGGTGAAGATTGCTCCACAAAAACTCAAGCTTTTGGCCTTCAACAATGGTGGTTTTGAGAAGAAAAGAGAAAGAAGAGAAAGGAAGAGAAAAGAAGAAGATGAAGTAATTTGGGGGAGGGGGGCTGCCGAAAATGAGAGAAGAAAAGTGAGAGGTTGAGAGTAAAAGTGGTTAGATATTTAGGGTTTATTAGTTTAATAATAGGAAAGGTAAATTGGAAATAAAATTAACCAAGGGCAATTTGGTCAATTCACATCCCGATATTTGGAATCGTCCCGACACTGGTATGAGTCCTCAAATTACTTGATACAATTTTGGTATGAAAAACATCTGATCGTGGGTCTCGAAAAACCCTAAGACAGCTCGAAACGTCTCCTCGATCGATTATCGGCCCGAATATAAAATATTATTTATATTTTGGACGTCAGGACACATTTTAGGAAAAAGACAGAGGAATGTATTCTAAGACTAATGGTTTCGTTCGTTAGTCCAGATTAGGTCGTGATAGTAGAAAACACTATCATCTGAAAAACGTAGATCGGTTTTCGTTTGAGTTTTCGGCCCAAAACTTAACCGAAGGCTCCTATGATTTTATGAAACAAGACTATGATCTTAGTTTTCCCAAAATCATTTTCTAAAACACAGATAAAAATATAAACTCATTAATTGAGTTTATCGTCCTTAGAAAGCATGAAAAATCGGGGTGTTACAAATCCGATCTGAATTTAACATGGTACACACTAGTAATCCTACTACTAATTTACCATACAAATGCTAACTATTTAAAAATGTAAACTGCATAATATTTTTTTTTATAAAAAGGCTAATGACATGCAAAAGAATCACTATAGAAAAAGGCATCCCAACTTGGTTGGCACCCCAAATCTTAACAATCATCTCCAGCATAATATGAAAAATGTTATAATTTTTTTTTTAAACTAATACTAGTACTTTTTTAACCACTCATTTGGTTAATTCAATTATTTAAATAATTTTAAAGTAAGTACTCTTTAAATGTCATTGATTATTTAACTAATTGTGTGATTAATTATTCTTAAATTAGCAAATTTTATATAGTAAAAGTCACAATTTTAGTTATAATATATAGTATTAATCATTTTCAATTATTACTAAAACTATATATTAATATCAGTTTTTAATGCGAGCAAAATTAAATTACCATAGAAAGTAGGTGAAATGCACATAGCAAAAGTGGAAAGAATAAATCTTATATCAATAAGTTAAATAATTAATGACGTATCTAATTTATTTTTAAAATTTAATAAAGGTACAAAAATTTATGAACCTAAAATTGGAAATTTTTAATACTTTCATTGATTATAAAATGAAAATATTTCAATTTGAAAGTACTCTTATTTACATACCAAATGCGGTAAACCTTTTTCTATATAAATATTGATTAAATGGAATTTACAAAAGATTACTTCTTTTGCTAATTTTTTACTTGATTTTTGTCATAGTGAGATGCAATGTATTTTAGTACTTGCTGACAAGTCTAGTCCAACCACTTTAAGGATATTCAGTTACATGTATAAAATGCTACTGCTAAGCTTAAATCATAACATTCAAAGATAAAATGAGCAAAACCTTTGTTATTGAAAAAACATCAAAGTTGTTTGGTAGAGAAAAAGAAGATGAAAAAGGAGACGAAGATGAAGACAATGATGTAAAAAGATTTTGAAGTCTCTTTAGTCAAATCAACGAAACACCAAATTAGGATAGGTAAGTCTCACTTGTTCACTTAAGCATTTAAATATTTGCTACTATTTAACTTATATTTTTCATCAACATACTTTAATGAGTTAGGTTTGTCGAAATGATGATAAGAATCTTATGCATGATCTCTTACTTATTACCAATAGGCTTAAAAAGCCTTTTGGTCCCTACAAAGAGGGTCATATATATATATAGTTTTAGTGCTTCCATTTTTCCCTTATGATCTATGATCTATTGTTATAACGTTTTCAAACTTTGAAACTAGGGCCTGCCATTAGGTCAGGTCAGTTAACAGGTGACGTGACTGACGGTGCATCACCTCAGCCAAACCACATGTGCATTTTCAATTTTTTTTTAATTCCATGTGGATTTATTGATGTCACGTGGATTTTTTATTTTTTATTTAAAATCTAAAATTTATTTAAATAAATTTAATTAATGTTTATAAAGTTTAAGTGTTAAATAATCTTTTAATTATTATAAATTGTTTATTAGGATGGGTTTGTTGAAGGAGCTGTGACAATGATGACTTGCTTTCTTTCACCTCCAGGGTTGGAAGAACCAACATCACCCCAAATACTGATCAAAATGGTGTGATTGTGATTGGTTCAGTGAATGAATTTTTGCCAGAAAAAACAATTACCCACCACCACATTGATAAAGGGATCGATGGAAGGAGCCACCACAAAAGAAGGAGCCACCTCCTGTAACGGTGGTTGTGGCTGCTGCAACCCATAGGAAAAAAGATTCGGTGGTGGAAGATGAAAATTTTTTTGGCACCCTTCCCCTTACGAGAACTATCACCAATGGGTATGTTCCTCAACGTTCCTAATCATTGTTGTAGCTTCAAAATTGAAAGCTGAAACCTAAACAACGCTCAAGATTACACTTTTTACAGAGCCATTCTTTTTCTGCGTTTCTCCTTTCTCCTAAGTTCCTTCTTCGCCGATTCGAAACAATCATGGTGTTCATTGTGCCACTGAACCATAGAACGTTATATTTAGACATAAACCCTAACACCACCACCCTTGATCTCCTCAAGCTAGCAATTCAACAAAATTACAACCTAGAACATACCCATTTCTCAACAACGTTTCTTCCAATTACTCGAGGGAGGCAACGACTCCGTTCTAATATCCGACTGTTAAATTCTAATACAGCGCTTCAACTTATTGTTATAATAGTTGGTTAGTTTGTTAGAGTAGTTAAGAGTTAGTTACTCTTTTCCCGCGCGCCTATTATAAATAGTATTTGTACATGTAAATTCATTCAGAATGTGAAATTCAATTAATAAGAATTTCCACCATTTTCATTGTCTTCCATTCTCTGCACTATGCGAGTTTTTCTTTCTGTTCATGATGAACAAAGGCAACCTTTACATGGTATAAGAAGTATCGAAAGAAAATCAGTTTGGATTTAATTCTGATATGATTATATGTGTTAAACATATTTAATTTTGGGTAAAGTGAATTAATACCCTTAAACTTTATGTCTTTTGCAAATAGACATTTTCATTGGTTCGTCCTAATTAGTCCTTAAACTCCAACTATCAGTAAAATTAGTCCATCTATTAACTCCAAATTAATTTACTAACCGTGAATAAATCTATCCATTTTTGTAAATCAAAATCGTTAACTATTTTATTTTTAATTTATTTGAAAAAGAAAACAGAACATACAAAGCTTCTCTTCCAAAGAGAGAAAGCTTCTCTTTTTCTCCTCCTGTAAGTATATGTTGTCTTCTTCTTCTTTGATAAATAGAGCAAAGATAGAGGGAACACCATTTTGTGCCCTTACTTTGCGTTTGTTCTGTTTTTTTTTGTGTGTATGGGATCATAGGCTGAAGTCGTCTAACTTTTGTTTGTGCAATACAAATTCTGGATTTATTGGCTCATTTTCATGGATGTATTGATTCCAGATACGATATTCATGCCAAAATCAATAACTCGAATAATAATTACTCTTAAATTGAAATGGTATAATACTACAGTCCTAGAATAAAAAAAAATGATATTCATTAGTGAAATTCATCATATGAAACAAATAAACCAACCTAACCACACCCAACGACGTTAAATTATATATATCAAATGTTGTTAAAATCCATCCGAAAATGTAATGTGTGTGTGTGTTGACTCATTTTCATGGATGTATTGACTCCAAATACGATATTCACGACAAACTCAATACCTCGAACAAGAATTACTCATGAATTCCAAAGGTGTAAGTGTACATGGCTAGAATAAAAAAAAAATTCAATGGGGAAATACATAATATGAAACAAATAAACCAACCTCACCACATCCAACGAAGTTCAATTATATACACCAAATGTTGTTGAAATCCATACGAAAAATGTAAATCATGACCAACCCAACCTACCTGTGTGTTTATGTATCAAATGCTGCTAAAATTCATTCATAAAAGTTAATATGTGAACTTTTGGTTTAGGCTAACAGATACAATTGTTTAAATAGCCAACTCGAACCTCATGGAATATTCAAATTATCTACAAGAAATAATAAGAAATAGGTAAAGTATTTATGAAATACGAAAATATAATGTATTTTCTATAAAATAAATTATCAATTGCTTTAACTAATTAAACTGCTCAGATGAATTGGGTTTTTATTGGCTTTAATCGATTTTGTTGGGACCCAAGTGATTTAACCCCGAATTAGGTTCTGAGACTATACTGTAGCCATATAAGCATCCATTGTTTATGATAGGATTGGTCCGAATTAGGTTCTGAGACTACTGGATTCCTAAATTCCCATTTTTTATACTCCTTCCATCCCATTATATATGTCACATTTACAAAAAAAAAAAAAATTATCCCAAAATATAAGTCATTCTCTCGTTTCAATGTAATATTAAATGCTTTCTACCAATTGTACTCTTAAATACTCCACTTACATTTATGACAATAGTTAATACACCAATGATTAATAAGGTTAATTTGATAAAATTATCATTCTCTTCCTTTCATTTATTGATTTTTCTTAAACTGTGTGATTTAACTAAATATGACATATATATTGGGACGGATGGAGTATATAGTAAGTCACAATTGTAGTTTAATATATAGTATTAACTATTTTCCATTATTACTAAAATTAATATAGGCTTAATGAAGTTTTTGGTCCCTGCAAATATAGGGTTTTTGGTTTTGGTCCCTATCTTTCGTTTGCTTTAATTTTGGTCCTTGTAACTTTATTTTTTTGGTTTTTGGTCCTTGCCGTTAACTACTTCTGTTAACTACTTACATGTCAAACGGCAGGCCACGTGGCCAGTGACACGTGGCTAGACACGTCACTTTTTTTTTAAAATCTATGTCACCTATTTATTTTTTATTTATAATAAATAATTAAAAAAATAATTGTTTTTGTTAGAATTAGAAGGGAAAGTCGTTGATACATAACTTTGCATTTCCATCGAACCTTCTCATTGCGCTCTGGTTTGGAAGAAATACTGAAGAACTCTCATTCGACTCCCACTTCTCACTCTGCTGTTTTTGTTGCTTCCTCTACGAGTGTGCTGGTCGGGACTGGATGGAAGAAACCTTTCTGTGGGTCCTTCGACGCTGAAAAAGGAAGACACTGAAGACAAACATCATTTTCTTAGGACGTGGGTGTCAGGTATGTGGTCCTTTTCCTTTTAATGGTTTATTCGTTTAGTGTTCATTATTTTATTTCCTCTGAGTGTGTATTGTTTATTGGTGGGGGACCATTGCTGACATTCCTCTTTTCTTTAATGCTGGGGGACCATATTGATTCGTTGGGTTAGGGTTTCGAATATATGGGTTTGCATTATGGGTTAGGGTTGCAAATATTAGGGTTTCGTAAATTGGCTCGGGTTTCGAAATCTAGGGTTTTAAATTTTGAGAAATTTGGAGGTTTTGTTTAATTTGTGTTTAATTCGTGAATTTTAGTCAAATTAGGTAAAATGCAAAAGTGAAATTTGGGGGGTTTTGCTGTCTTTACGATTTTTGAAGGTTTTAGGGTTTCTAATTTGGGAAAATTTGTGGGTTTTGATCACTGTCTACTGAAAATGCGTTTACTGTTAACTGATTTACTTTCTTATATGTAGACTGTATATTGTAGGATGAGTTTTACAGTTGTGAGACACCATGGTGGGTCATTTGTAGATGGACCTCCCCTAAGGTATGTAGGGGGAGAGGTCCATGTAGTTAAGGACGTGGACCTTGATAGATGGTCTTATTTTGAGGCAATGATCTTAGTTAAAGAACTAGGATACACTTAACCTGGAAAGATGTGGTGGAAGGGTAGTGGGGGGCTATCGAGACTGATCTAAAAGAGATAACATGGGAGATCTAAAACTGATTTACACTTAACATTCATTACACAAACTGAAATTCCAGCCTTACAATGACCATAACCCACTGGAACAGATACAAACATATTACCCACTGCACTGGTAATTGAAAATACAAAATAAGGAGAATCCCAATGCAACTCCCATGCACAATAACAATATTTGCGATTTTTTCCTTCCAAATGCTAGCTTCGACTGCATCTTGTCTCTCTTCCTCTAAAAATCTTCTATATGTGCAGCATGTACCAAAGTGACCTCCTCAACTGCACTCATATTGTTATTCGAAATTGGAGGATTTTCTGCTTCAGATTCGGCCCACTCAAAATTGTGCTCTGAATAACCACTACTTTTCTTCATCTGCCAAGAAGGATGAAATTAGGGTTTAGGGTTTAAATGAAATAACATCAGAGAGGAAAAATTAGGAAAATTTTAGGGCTTTTACCTTCCAATTAGGGCATCCCCAAAATTGTCTTCCAGGTTTCTTGTTGGTTCTAGATGTCATCAACTTTATTTTGGATCCACAAACACAAATCCTTTCTTCAGCATTAGAGCTTGAACCAAATGACCTATGGCTCACACCCATGGCATTTGATGGTGACTTCTGATCACTGGGTTGAGTCATGTTCATACAGTCCAGGTAATTGATCAAGCCAAGTTACATTAAACCCTAGCCGCCAGAGGGAATGATAAGAAGAAGGAGGAGGAGGAGGAGGAGGAGAAGGTAGAATGGAAGAAGCACATGACGCAAATGGAGGAATGAAACCAAGGCTGCTGAGTAAAATGTCATAGGAATGTTGGGTTTTTAATAAAGAAGATGAAGATAAATGGTTATTTTTTTAATTAATTATTATTTATTTAAATAAAAAAATAAATAGGTGACATGGATTTTAAAAAAAAAAGTAACGGGTCTAGCCATGTGTCACTGGCCACGTGGCCTGCCGTCTGACATGTAAGCAGTTAACAGAAGCAGTTAATGGCTGGAACCAAAAACCAAAAAAATAAAGTTATAAGGACCAAAATCAAAGCAAACAAAAGATAGGGACCAAAATAAAAAACCCTATATTTGCAGAGACCAAAATCTTCATTAAGCCATTAATATATTAATCTCAGTTTTTAATGCATGCATTTACAAGGGAACAAATTAAAATTACCATAGAAAGTAGGTGAGATGCACATAGTACAAGGGGAAAGAATAAATCTTTAATCAATTAGTTAAATAATTAATGGCATATTTCTATTTTTTTTTTGGTCGAATCCAGGGTATCCCTCGCTCGCAACAGCGGAGATTAATCTCGCGTGAAAACTGAGGTCCATTTAAGGGGATGTCCTCTCCCAACAAATGTTTTTTCATACACACTGATCAAGGATCGAATCCCTGACCACATGCTTTAGGAACACGAGTACCTACCATTCGTGCCATACCATGTTGGTATATATCTAATTTATTTTAAAAACTGAATAAAGGTAAAACAAAATTATGAAACTAAAGTTTGGAATTTTTAATACTTTCATTGATAATAAAATGAAAATATTTTAATTGGAAATTACTCTTACTTACATACCAAATGCGGTAAACCACTTTCCATATAAATATCCACTGAATGAAATTTTAAAAGAATTCTTCTTTTGCTAATTTTCTACTTGGTTTTTGTCATAGTGAGAATGTATGTTAGTACTTACTGACAAGTCTATTCCAATAAGTTCAAGGATATTCAGTTACATGTATAAAATGTTACTGTTAAGCTTAAATCATAACATTCAAAGATAAAATGAGCAATTCACCAAAAAAAGAAGATAAAATGAGCAAAACCTCAGTTATTGAAAAACATCAAAGTTGTTTGGTAGAGCAAAAAGATGAAGAAGGAGAAGAAGATGATGACAATGATGTAAAAATATTTTGAAGTCTCTTTAGTCAAAACAATGAAGCACCAAATTAGGATACATAAGTGTCACTTGCTCACTTACTGAATTTAAATATTTGTTAGCATTTAACTTATATTTTTCTTCAACATACTTTAACTAGTTAGGTTTGTCGAAATGATAATAAAAATCTTATGCATAATCTCTTACTTATTACCAATATTTAAAAATCAGTTGAACCGATGAATTGAAAGAAGATTATTCAGGGTTCAACAATGTTAAGATAAATTGATTACTGAGATGTTTAGGATAAAAATTAATTATTATACCAAAAAATAAAGACATTATTATTATTATTATTATTATTATTATTATTATTATTATACAGGACCAACAAAAGGTTGATCAGGAACTTGGAACTTCAAGCCAAGTAATAAATTATATCAATTATGGAACTTCAAGCCAAATGTTGATGACCGATCAAGTCACTCTTCAGACTTCAAACCAACCTGAGACAACCACTCATGGGACTTCAAGCCAACTTGGGGCTGAATTTTGTTTTGTTTTAGCTAGATTTGAACTTAGAACTTGGCATTGACATTTTCAATGCAAGAGGAATAAAATAACTAACCACACTCTCAAGCCAAGTTGGAACCTCAAGGCGAGTTTGAAGAAGAAAGGATGTGCCGAGAAAGTTCATACGGAGTGAGAATTAGAGTTCATAAATGCTTCTATTTTTTGGGCCTTTTTTGTGGGACTGCATATGTTTATTTTTATGTTTACCACAGACTATTTTTTTTCTAGAAGTTAAATTATAGTAGACCACATTGGATATAATTTGTAACACCCCTCTCCTTCGGGTGTTACTTTTGTAACCCAAAATATCCATTTACCCTTATTAACAAAAGACTTTTTCGAAAATAACTCTATAGTATTTGCGAAAATCTGATACCAAAAGAAAAGCTTTAACAATCCGAGGAAAACAAAATGAAACTCATCATATATGACAATAATTCAAGTTCTGCCATTAGGCATACATACTTCGAATCTCTCAATACACAACACTCATAGTCATAGTCGGAAGACTGAACTTACACATTTATAAATCTTAAGAGCTGGTCTGACAAAAGAATTTTATGGACAATAAAACTTGCTGTCTAACATAAGCCGTACCAATGACACCGGATCTCGTCGTCAACAAACCACACCTCTTCGTCGTCAACCTCAAGCACCCAAGCTATAGGGCCCCAGAGTGACTTAGAGGACTGTTGATAAACATCTGTACATGTATCCAAAAACACAACAGGGTGTCCAACATGTACAGGCAAGGGTGAGACACCAATATTTGAATCCAAAAACGACAACCATATACTCAAACACATACAACAGATTCATATAAGCATATCTCACAAGTATCATCATGCATAGTCTAGTACAATATATCAAAGTACTAACAGTAAAACACAAGGGTCTCGTACCTCACAATCAACGTTATTTTCTAAACGTATGCATGAAGACTTCCATATATCTCAACTAATATTCAATTCTAGATTTCCGGAAATCCCATCAACATTCGCAATGAGCTGATCAGGCTCCTAAATCAAAAACGAGTACTTTGAATCCCATGACACCACGCGATTCTCATATGGAGGTGCAATCAGAAGTACTCAACAAAATACGGTTATACTATATTGTCCAACTCAAGGCACAATACGTTCCCAGAACACGTATGACACCATTGTCCATCAAGGCACAATGTCATGACAAATAAGTCATCTCAGGTTCTCCTTGCCTATCAAGGTCCCCCGTTTTCACGACACGTCTGCCCCACGTAAAATGCATGAGAAAACTATCTAGTTTCCGATAATTGATCTTTGTCGCATCAATATTTCCCCGTTGTAGAATCAACGCTAACAACCACCATAATGTCTTAGTCTCTTTAAGCCTCAAAATTTTTTTCTCAAAACCGGACATCTAGTCCAAAACAGCTCGAACCCCAAACATTCTTAACCGATGCACCAGTCTAGAACGTTGGATTCAAGATCATAAAAACATCCTCAAGCTTACAGGACCACAAAGATCGTCCCTAAGCCGACAGGACTACAACTAACACGGATCCTTGATCCACGTGTTCTGCAGAACCCTAGAACCCCGACGTCTCGGTTTCTAGTTTCTAAGCTTTAAAATCACTTTTCTTTAAAACTCGAAAATCAAAAACCCAAATCTCCGATACTTACACAAGTCATCGGGATCGGTTTTCTATAAAACAAAACTTAGTCTAAAGACTATTTCTTTTCCTTTTGTTGTTTTGCGGTAAAATACAAACCTTAAAACAAAGCTTGTAAAATCCTTTCCTTGGATAAAACCAATAAATTTTATAAATCATGTTTATTAAAATGCTTTTGCTCAAACGGTTAACTTTATTAATTTAAAAACTAATAAAGGTTTCTAACATCCTATTTAATTTAAAAACATCGCTTTTAGTGATTAAAAACCACATTTTCACAACTTTGCTCTTTTAAGTTGACTTTTCTTAAAAGCAGCTGTTCATTATATTTTCTTTCAAAAGAGATAATTCATTTATTTTCTCTTACATGAAACTGAGAAACAATAAAACATATTTATTTCCTCAATTCAACATTTCAGACTTTTAAAGTTTTTAAGTTACACGATGTCGGATCCTAATCAAAATTAGGTCCTCTAACGCCTTAAATCCCACAGCAGTGCACACGATACATCCATATAATTATTCAACAACTATAGCATGTATTCAAATATGTCAGCAGTTATATCATGCATATTCAAATCAACAGCAGTAAACCAAACAATCAACCAACAATCAGATACAGAATATTTAAATACGATACAAACACCGATGCAGCACATAGCTATCGGAAATAGAGTTCCTCAGGTTTATCCCCTTACCTTAAATGAGGGCTCTTTGATGAGCAACTCCAAACATCAAATCCAAGAGGTGACTGAAGGTGGCATTGACGTCCCAACTCCACAACAACTCCAAGAATGCATATTCAGCTCCCCCAAGTAAGCACAGCCACAACCAAAAACCAAGAGATAACATCCAAGCACATTCAGCATCAAAACAATATATCAATTAACTAATCATCATTTAAAAACATAATCTAATGGATTTAAATATTTACTTAGTCCAACAAAATTACTTTTCCAATAAAATCAATTTGGGAAAAACCAATTTGGTCATGGAAATATGAAATTAGCTTAGGAAATCATTAATTAACTACCCTATTTGCACTAAAACAGAATTAATTTCATGATTAGAGTAAGATAAAGATTTAGGAATTTAGTAAAATTGGGGAAATCCGAATTCAAAGGGGGATTTAAGCAATTGACATAGGGAACTTGAAATTGATATACCCAATTGCATAAAAACATAATCAATTTCTCATTTAAAGCATGAAATTAAAATGCTAGGGTTTTGAATTGGGGATTTAGGGTTAAGGTTCCTCATGAAATCAAAAACCAAGAGAAAGGAATGAAGGATCTTTACCAAGGAGGAAGAAAGAGCGGCTTCGGCGGTCCCGGCGATGGCGCACAGTGGCGACGCACGGCTGCTCCGGTGGTGGCAGTGGCGGTGCTTGGTCCAAAACATGGAGGAAGATGCTGCCTTCCACGTGGTTGGTTCATTTCTGGAAAGGAAGGCCAAACGGTGGCCGGAAAACCCCAAAAACAGTGGCGGTTCTATGGTGGCTCCGCCGTCAACGTTGTTCGTTTGCAAAAATGTTGAGCTAGAAATGTAGAGGAAGGTGAGGAGAGCAAAGTTACAAGGTTGGTTTGATGAAAAGTGGCCGGACGGTGGCCGAAAAACGCCCAAACAGTGACGGTGGCCCCGTCGTCAACTTTCTCCGTTTGGAAAAATGTTCGGTTAGAATTGTAGAGGAGAAGATAGGGAACATTTCTATGATTTTGGTTTTGGGAGGGGTGGCCGGAGTTGGCCAGAAATTAAGAGATAAGGAGAGAAAGTTAGAGAGATCGAGAGAGACGCCGTTGTAGAGGAAGAAGAAAGAAAAGAAAGGGAAGAAAGAAAAGGGAAAAAGAGAGAGAGAGAGAGAGAGAGACGGTGGGGGTGGGGTGCCGTGGGGGTTTGGGTTTCTTCTTTCTTTTTTCTTTTTTGTAGTTATAGATAAAAACTGAGTAGTTGAGATTGAGTCAAAAAAAGAAATAAATCTTGACTCTTTAATCTAAAAGCAAAGGGAAACAAATCTAAATTTTCAAAATTCGAAATAAGATAGAGATTGATGGTTGAATTTATCAACCTAGGGAATCAATAATCCAAAATAAATTTTTGATTAAATCCAAACCATTTTATTTTCAAATCTAAAATCAGATAGATTAAATTTGGAAAATAATTTCCTTCAATCATATTATTTAAATTACTTAAATAATATTTTTCTAAACAAATAATAATAATAACAATAGACGACTATTTTTTGTTTTGCAAGAGTGTATAAATATGATAACGCACCCAATAGAATAAATAAACTAATTTAAGCAAATAAAATTAACTATTCACAGATATAGGATTTTCGGGGTATTACATAATTAGATACGAAAGATCTAATTTTTTGGCTATTAAGTCCATTAATTTGGTTACATTTCTTATATAATTGGTTTAATGTTATTAGAAGATCCTTATGGATAGGTTGCATAATGATTTACAGAATTATGTGAAAATGAGTTTGGATTTAATTCTGATATGATTATATGTGTTGTACATATTTAAGTTACGATAAAGTGAATTAATATCCTTAAACTTTATGTCTTTTGCATATTGACACATTCAACTATTGGTTCGTCCCAATTAGTCCTTAAACTCCAACTATCAGTAAAATTAGTTCATATGTTAGCTCCAAGTTAATTTACTAACAGTGAATCTAACCATTTTTGTTAAATCTAAATAGATGATTATATTACTTTTTTAATTTATTTAAAAGGAAAACATGACATACAAAGCTTCTCTTCCAAAGAGGGAAAGCTTCTCTTCTTATCCTCTTGTATGTATCTGTTATATCTTCTTCTTTCTTCGACATATACAGCAAAGACAGAGGGAATGCCATTTTGTGCCCTAACTTTGCCTTTGTTTTGTTTTTCTGTGCATGGGGTCATAGGCTGAAGTTGTTTGGCATTTATTTGGCCAATACTAAAGGATGTATTGTCTCATTTTCATGGATATATTGATTCCAAATACGATATTCACGACAAAAGCAATATCTCGAACAATAATAAATCTTGAATTCAAATGGTGTAAGAGTACATTTTCTTTTAAACACAAATAGTATGCATAAGCATCACTAAAGGAATTGACATCCCAACTAGGTTGGCTCCTCAAACCCTATCAATCATCTGCAGCATACTACTATTTATCACTACAAGAAAGCAGCTCATTACCGACGGTCTAAAACCGCCAGTAATCACCATAAGCCTTCAGTAATAGTAACTTTCCGACGGCCAAAAATCCCTTGGAAAGAGGGTCCTTGGTAATTATTACTGACGACCTTTTGCATTGGCTGTCGGTAATGACCCAATCACATTTCCGACGACTAGCCCGTCGGTAATAACCTAAGCACTTTCCCGCCGGCCTATGTCTTAGGTCTATGCTTTTACAAATTACCAATGGCTACCGGCGGCCTTTGGTATATATAATTTATTTATTTTTTAAAATTCAAAATAACATTAAAGAAATTAAAATTATATCCAAATGATAAATAACATATATTCTTACAATACATAGAAATAAAAAAGTAATATGAAAAATCTAATATTCCCTATCATAATGATGAGGAGACTGGATAAGATCATAGAAAGAGTCCTCATCATCGTCAACCCGGGTGCGATTGGTCAGCTGATCTGGATGGGGGGCTGTTGCTGCATTTGTTGTATGGTCCGTAGCATCTGCTACATTGACGCCTCCATCCGATGCTCACGCTCCTCGACACGTCACTCGGACTCAGCTAGTCTCCGCCTCAGTTTAGCAATCTCTTGATCAGTGTGGCGACTGCCTCTGGTGGATGCTACGGTGCTGATATCCAAGCGCGAAGACCATTTCCGATAGTTACCGGAAAAGTCTTCTGCACCATAAAGACGACACTTCTTCTTGCCGTCGACAACCTCTGCCCAAACACACAGCGCAAGCCACTCCTCCTCCTCGAGGTCAAGTGGGTGGAGGAAGAGGTTATTGCTTGAGACATCCTCTCCTCGAACTCCTCCGGTTATGCATAATCAAACAAATTAATCAAGATATTTATAATATATAATAAAATCATACATTTTAAAACTATAAATAAATGGGGCATTACCTAAGTGCGCCTAGAGCGCTCATCTACATACTCGTCAGTACCCTTCTTGATATGGGTGTGGCGGTGGAGCTCGTTAATCGGCATTGGTCTCCTTATGTCCCTAACATGTACGTACACAAACATTCCGATAGTCAAGCTGTCAGTAATAATTAGTTTGCCTTACCGACGGCTTAGGCCGTCGGAAATCTTGAAATGTGACTATTACCTCGGAAAAGCGAAAAGTCATAGTTGCACCAAAATTAGCGGCAGATTTACCGACGGCCTTGTCCTCGGTAAAGTTATCGACGCTCACAACCGTTGATAAAGTGATCAATTAATTATTCGCTTGATACCGACGGCTAAAGCCGTCAGAAATTCCTGAATTATAGACGACAGTATGGCCGTCAATAAATATTCGTTCGTATTAGCAGGTTTTCTAGTAGTGTATTAAAATGAAGGTGTAAGAGTACATTGCTAGAATAAAAAAAAGGAGTAAACACTTAATTTGTTCCCGAAAGTTGTAAGATCGTATCAACCTGGTCCCTGACATTAGAGAAATTTCAAATTAGTCCCTGAAGTTGTAAAACGTTAATCAAGTTAGTCCCTCTGTCAACCTCAGTCAGTTAACGTCGTTAGTAAGACTAAGATGGCACGTTAAGTGCCCTGCTGGATGTCATATCACTGTTCTATGTCAGAAATGTCAGGGACTAAATTGAGCAGGGACTAATTTGAGACTATTCTCTCTCTCTTCCTCTAACTCTCCCTCTTCCTCCTCCTTCTGTCTCTCTTCCTCCTTCTTTCTCTCTTCCTCCACCTCTCCCACTTCCTCCTCCTCACTCTTGCTTTTGTGCTTCCAACAAGATGTTTCACCTTTGAAGAAAATGAAAGGATGTTATGAATATAAAACAAAACAGAAAAATAATGACAGAAAGAAGAGATGATGCCATGCGTGGGACTTGGCTTGCATGTGGACAATAGAAGTAAGAATCTAATAAATAAATTTTATGGATTCTGAATTTGAATGTGCAAGGAAGGGATGGCATGCCAAGGTTGTTTAGCATTTTATTATGAAACTTGTTCACAGAATGATTTTTGTTTCCCACTTAGACAAAACGTATGTCATTGGAATGGGGTCTTGGAGCAGCGCCAGAGCCATTGTGTGTAGTGGATATCGTCGACGGCGGAAAGGAATATTCCGGCGAAGATGGTGGTTGAGATGAGGGATATGGAGAGGCTGTGAAGTGCGGGGAGGAGGAAGAGGGGAGGGATGGAGGAAGAGAGAGAGAGAGAGGAGCCTCAATTTAGTCCCGACTCAATTCAATTTAATCCCTGACATTTCTGATGTGGAACAGTGACATAACGTTCAGCAGGACACTTAACGTGCCACCTCAGCCCCACTAACAGTGTTAACTGACTGAGGTTGATGGAGGGACTAACTTGATTAACGTTTTACAACTTCAGGGATTAATTTGAAATTTCGCTAATGTCAGGACAGATTGATATGACGTTACAATTTCAGGGATCAAATTGGGTATTTACTCTAAAAAAAAGATATTCGTTCGTGAAATGCATCATACGAAACAAATAAACCAACCTAACCATACATGAGGTTCAATTATATATACCAAATGTTGTTTAAATCCATCCGAAAATGTGATGTGTGTGTGTTGACTCATTTTTCGTCTATGTATTGACTCCAAATACGATATTCAGGACAAACTAAATACCTCGAGCAAGAATTACTGGTGAATTCTAATGGTGTAAGTGTACATTGCTAGAATAAAAAAAAAGACTTTCATTAGATAAATATATCATATGAAACAAATAAACCAACCTCACCACATCCAACGACGTTCAAGTATATATAAGAAATGTTGTTGAAATCCATACGAAAAATGTAAATCATGACTAGCCTAATCTATCTGTGTGTTTGTGTATCAAATGCTGCTAAAATTCATTCATAAAAAGTTAATTCTTGAACTTTTGGTTTAAGCTAACAGATTCAACGGTTTTAGGCAGCTCGAACCTCATGGAATATTCAAATTATCTCCATGAAATAATAAGAAGTATGCATGTAAATCCTTTACGACATATGAAAATATAATGTATTTAATTTTTGTAAAATAAATTATCAGTTGGTTTAACCAAACTGCTGAGTAGAATTGGGTTTTATTGGGTTTTATCGATTTTGTTAGAACCCTGGTGATTTAACCCCGAGATAGGTTCTGAGACTATATTGTAGCCATATAAGTATCTTGGTTTATGATAAGACTAGTCCGGGATTTCAATCTGATCTGAATTTAACAACGTTGGTACATATTAGTAATCCTACTAGTAGTTTGCCGTACAATGCTACCTATTTAAGAAAGTAAAGTACATAATGTGAAATATGTTGTAGGTTTTTTTTTAAATTAATAATTGTTAACCACTCAGTTGGATAATTCAGTCTTTAAATAAATTTAAAGTAAGTACTCTTTAAATGTTATCGATTAATTTTTATTTTTTGGTGTTCCATGTCATCGATTATTTTTCTAATTGTGTGATTAATTATTTCTAAGGTAACAATTTTATATAGTAGTCACAATTGTAGTTTAATATATAGTATTAATCATTACCCATTATTACTGAAACTATAATATTAATATTAGTTTTTCATGCATGCCTTTACAAGGGAACAAATTTAAATTACCATAAAAAGTAGGGGAGATGCCCATATTAAAACTGGAAAGAAAAAATGTCATAGCAATTAGTTAAATAATTAATAACATATATCAAACTTATTTTAAAAATTGAAAAAAGGTAAAAAATTATTAAATTAAAGTTGGGATTTTTAAATTCTTTCATTGATAATAAAATGAAAATATTCTAACTTGAAAGTACTTTTATTTACTTACCAAACGCGGTAAACCACTTTCTATATAAATATCGATTAAATGAAATTTATAAAAGAATACTTCTTTTTCTAATTTTCTACTTGATTTTTGTCATAGGGAGATGTAGAGTATGTTTGGGAAAGTTGAAAAAAATAGATTGTACTGATAATCGATTATATATATAATCGATTATTGTGATCATCGATTATAATCAGAATCTGTTTTTGTTTGGGTATGTTTGTTGAAAAGCGATTTTAAGATAATTTATTTCGTTTGGGTGGTGTAAAAAAAATCACTTTTACATAGTAAATTACGAAAAAAAGGTATGAAGTTATTTGTATAATTTAATAATATTTATTTGGAAGTTAGTTTTGTAAGGGTAAATAGGGAAAAAAGTTTTGAGAATGAAAAATAATCAAATCACAACAATCTTAAACTAAAACAAATTAAATTGTATAAAACAGCTTTTTACCCCAAAAAAGCTTTTTTTTTTTTTATAAATTAAGCAAAGTGCCAAACAAGAAAGATTATTTCAAAAACAACTTTTTTCATCCAAAACAGCCGAAACCCAATTAATCCAGCTTTCACAAACATGCTCTAAGTCTCAAGATTTGGTGCCCTGGATTCTTAAAAACATATGGAGAAATTGCTTGTCCTTAACAAAGCAGATGCAATTTTGTGTATCCCATATTTTAACTTTGGCATTAGTAATCATTGTTTCACTTGGTGGGATTTGCCACCACATTGTATTTTGGAAGACTTTAATCGCAATAGATTTAGTCTGCCATTTTTAGATTTAGATTATTCTTTCTATTTCTCTTCATAGGTTTTGGTTTGGTCCCCCCATGACATTGTATTCCTTTTTATTCTTTTTAATAAATTTTATGATGTGCTGCAAATGATGGATAAGGTTAGAGGTGCCAACCTAGTTGGTATCTCCCTTCTTACAGTGATGTCTTTGCAGCCATTTTTGTTTTAAAAAAATGAAGCACCGTTCACGGTGGAACTTGATATTCCTTGTTCCCGACAAACTGTCAACAAATGATTGTGGGGTCTTAAGTTTCTACGGTAATCGTGTGTGAGGTTTTGTCAAAATGAGATTTCGACCGTAAGTTAAGCGAAGTTCAGAAGTTGTGTGTAAGATTAAAAGTGTGGGATGCTTATGGGAAAATATAAATTTTTCAGAATTTTTTTTAAAAAAAACTCATTTTTACTTAGTACAAAATAATGAAGAAGTCGGGTTGTGGATGAAATGATTATTTTCACTCTAATGTTGTTTTAAATAATTATTATAATTGGTAGGAACTTTTAGCAGTCTCATACCTTTCTCATGTTTGATGATCAATAGGGGGCACATATGTCACGACCCAAAATCGGTGTCTGTGGCCGGCTAGAAAAGGGGATGACAACCCTTATTCCGAAGCCTTGCCTAGGTTAACATTTTCTCATTAACCATATAAATAAATACTTGAGACGCACAACTAGATTACATTCATTTTAAAAACATAAATAAATAACAAAAGGTTTACAGCTCAACTTTTCTTCTTTAAAGAAAAGGAGAATTTATAGTTAAAAGGAAAACTCCAACCGACAAGTTTTCACTAATAGTTTACAAAAGGATCTTTTAATAAGAGTTATGAAACCAAAACTCTTGGTCAAAACACTACACCCTAAAAATTTCAAGGTTTTACCAAAATCATAATTAATCAAAGAATGATAATTTTTAATGAATACATGTGTGTTTGATTTTAAGTTGACATAACCAAACTGAAGTTTGCAATAACATAAATGTAATAAAAATATCATCAAACGTGAAAGGAACTTTTTTTTTTTTGCATTTAGCAAACGTTCGTTTGCAACGTAAATACAAACACAATCTACGTCATCGGAGGTTCGACATGGCACATTAACTCCACAACTACGAGTTGATCAGCTCAGGATGACCCAGCAGCTTCCACGCTTGCATCTAAAATATTAGGAGAGAGTGAGTTAATTTAAACTCAGTAAGTGCTACACAAAGATATGATAACAAAGAGTATGCAATTAAAGTATACTCTAAAATATTTAATCGTAATTGAACTCGTCGTAATGTTGATTCAATCATAACATTATTTCCTCTTTAGACCACTCATACAATGATGTTTGACTTTTTGATCCATCCCTTAAACAATATCCTATGTCCATGATATCATACATTCAATCAATTGAATACTCTTAATATTATATCACATTGAATTCATCGCTAGAGGGATTCAAAATTTCAAACTCAATATCATTAATCCATATGCCATAGGATAGCCATGAACCAACAATCTCATGAATAAAGTACTATTAATCATAAAATTATTCATTTATGTTCCTAACAACAATATTATTAACTCGCATTCTTCCTTGTGTTTCCACCAACGATCGATGTCATAGTAACATCTCACAGATCACATAATCAATATAATCATATTTAGCATTTACCAATAACGAAAACAACTCATTCCAAGCTCGAGCGTAAGAATATTAAAATTAATTTCCAATATCATAGAAGCAATTCACTAGACATACGGTCCAAAGACCAATCTCCAGGCTCTTCAATAATATATTATTACTATTTGTAACCAAGACATATTTCCCTATATAGATTATTCCAAGCGCATAGTCATTGACTTCAAATATTTCAACACCACACTATCTCGTATACACATAATATCATCTCTACCCTAACTCACTTTCAGAACTCCACACAATCACGATTTAAACATGATTAAGTATCCTTGTACTTTAATAACTACCTAAATTAAGGGGGCCATTACCATAGGGTCGTGGGAGCCTTTAGGCAATTGAGACAGTTGCCTAAGGTCCACGATTACCTAAGACCCCCAATTTTTTTTTATATTTTCAATAAATTTGACTTATTATTAATTTAAATTATCAAGTGATAAGTTTTATTGTGATAACTTTTCAATAAAAAAAACTTTTCATTGAGGCTTTTGTGTTTTTTATATCACTTTAAAATAAATTATTGTCTTCATTATAATTGTCATCAATTCTCAATTTTATATTTAAGTTGTTATAATTTTGCTAATAATTATATGAATTAATAATTGTATTAATTATCCTTTTTTCTTAATTATTTATCCTAAAACTTTGTAAGCTAATTGATATTTTAATTATTCTTTTTCTCACTCTCTTGTCTCTCTATATCCCTTTACATATTTATCCTTCTTCTGACTTTTTATTTCCCAATCTTAATGCTATTAGCCTATTCTTCTCCTTCAAACTCTATAAGCCACTATTATTTGCTTGTTGCTAACCACAAAGCTTTTTCACCCTACTACTTTGCCTCCAGCAGAATTGATGAAATATTAAACTAGATCTCAAACATGAATTTTGTTATTAAGACCCCAAAATTTCTAAACACGGCTTACATTACCCGCTAGCATCATACACCTCATTTTATACTTACGATAATTGGAGGGTTCATAGCAACCCAACTTACTCAACTATTAATTATATTAAGCATACTCATTCATTTCCCTTTACTCGACACACATATAACATTAAATTATTCACCTTCTTCATCTTAACACACTTCTCCCCATACCAAGTCATATATATTGCTATTCATCATGATTCCCATAACTCAAGTACGTCTCTTCCTATTAATTCCTTACTCTCATAACATTTCCCTTTTAGAGGAACTCCATCAATATATAATATAATGTTTCTAACTCACTGACGTTTATATCTTATTACATGTGCTAAGTCTTTGCCATGCAGCGTGAGAGAGAGTGGGAAGCGGGTAGGGGATTGTGACAGTCTTCCACAAAGACAACAAAAGGTGTGGAGACACAAACAAGAGCAATTTCAACCAAGGGGATTCATCAAAACCCTCCTCAAGGAAACCATCACATACTTTTTTACAAACTTTCCTGATGATCATGGAACTGCGGAAATGTGTAGGCTATTCTCTAGATGGGGGATGGGGAAAGGTGGGTGAAGTACTGTTTATTCCAGGAAAGTTAAGGAAGATGGGAAGAAGATTTGGCTTTGTGAGGTTTAAGGAGGTTGTGGATGCACTGAGACTGGAGGAGCAGTTACAAAAAGTGGAAAGGAGGGATACCATACAATCAAGTCAACACTCACTCATGGGTGGCAAATTAGTACTTCTATCTGCTGATGACATAGATGAGATCCCTACGATTATTAGAAGCGCAGGTGACTTCTTCTGTGATTGGTTCGAAATTATCAAACTTGCTTTGCCCTCCTGGCATGCTTCTAAGGAAGCACATGGAAACTAGGTTCTAATGAATTCAACTCCCTCTCTTGACGCTGAAAATCTGTGGAATGTTGCTGTTGAACTAAGGGTAGTCTCTACTTGCAATGACAAAAATAATTATAGACAAATTTGTGGAATTGGGAAAAAAAAAAAAGGGACAAGGAATGCTTTGATGAAAACAGGGGTTTGTCGTAAGGAGGAAAGGAAATGGAGAAGGTGAGAAGATTCGCGGGCAAAGTCACAAATGTGACAGTGAAGGAAATATGGGGAGTGAAAACAGTTATCATGAAGAATGCTAACTCTGAATGTGAGAGGATTGGGTGGGCAGGGTGAAGAGGAAGGAAATCAAAGAGTTTGCTCTAAAGAGGGGTTTGAGGCAAGGTGATCCACTATCACCCTTCTTATTTTTATTAGCTGCAGAAGGACTCGGTGGACTAATAAGGAGTGCAGTTGAAAAGGGCTTATTTAGCAGCTACAAGGTAGGGAATGAGGGGGTGGAAGTATCTCATTTGCAGTATGCAGATGATGCTGTTTTGATTGGAGATGGGCATCAGAAAAACTACAAGACAATAAAAAGTGTCCTGAGAGCATTTGAAGTTGTTTCTGGATTAAAGGTAAATTTTCACAAGAGTGGACTCTTCTCCTTCAATATGAATCATGATGATGAGATAGCAATCGCAGCTGCAACACGAAACTGTAGAATTGGCAAGGCACCTTTCAAGTATCTTGGAATCCCGATTAGCATCAATCCGAGAAGAAAGGAGGGTTGGGAGATTCTGATTTAGGAAATGAGAAGAAAGTTATCAAAGTGGAAAGGGAAAAAACATATCTTTTGGTGGAAGAATTGCTCTTATAAATTCTGTTTTATCTTCTCTTCCTGTATACATGTTATCCTTCTATAAAGCACCAAAAATGGTTATTAGGACCCTGTAAAGGATCTAACGTGAGTTCTTGTCAGGTGGGGATGAGGAAAAAAAAGAAAGTTGCTCGTGTAAATTGGGAGAGAGTGTATAAAACAAAGAGGGAGGGTGGGTTAGGTATAAAAAATCTAGAGCAATTCAACATTGCTCTTTTAGGGAAGTGGAGGTGGAGGATGTTGGTTGAGGGTGAGGCACTGTGGAATAAGGTGTTCAGTGAAAAATATGGTGGGTGGCAGCCGGGGGTGAGTAGGGAAGGGGAACAAAGGCAAAATAAAAAGGGGTCTATTTGGTGGAGGGATCTAAGGAAAATAGATGAGGGTGGGTATTGGAAAAAGAGGTGGTGGTGTGAGGGGGTTAGGAAGAAAGTTGGCGATGGATTAGAGACTTCCTTTTGGGAGGAATGTTGGGTTGGGAGTGAAAGTTTCAAAACTAAATATCCTAGGTTGTTTTCAATTAGTGAGTGTAAGGAGAAAAGGGTTGGTGAAATGGGGAGGTGGTGTGATGGAAGTTGGATGTGGGAGTTCAGGTGGAGGAGGAACCTCTTTCAATGGGAGGTGGAACAATTGCTCTTATTGATTTCGGACATTGAAAATTTACAGCTTCAACAACATGAGGTGGACAAATGGATTTGGATAGCAGATAGCTCATTGGTCTACTCATGTAAATCGGCTTACTCTTGGCTGCAAAGACATGAATTACATTTTGAGCCAATTTTTTTTTTCAAGGTTCTAGACAAATGCAATTCCCTAAAAGCTTGTGCCTTTTGCTTGGAAATTGGTTCGTGACAGGATCCCAACTAGGCATAATCTGGCAAAAAGAAAGGTTATCAATGATGGCGAAGATTTAAAACGTGCGTTCTGTTCGAAAGATATTGGGACTTCAGATCATTTATTTTTCAGGTGCAGTCACTCCTATGATGTTTGTTAACAAGTATACAAATGGTTTGGCTTGGAAGTGGCAATGCAATGAGAGGGGAAAGCACACTTTAACCAACATATGGGGCTGCTGTCTTCAAAAAGGATACAGAAGCATTGGCAACTTATTTGGTTCTATGTGATATGGTTTATTTGGAGACACGAGAATAATGTGATGTTCAAGTCAGAACCAATGGACTGGATTCAGGTCTTTGAGTTAATCAAGATTGAAAAAAGGGAAAAATGAAAGATTCATGCTCTCTTATTTTGAATGGTGGTCGAACTCGAACCCTCTTGCATGTTTGAAATCAAGTTAGCTTTCTGTCTATTTGTTCTTCTCTTGCTCACTGTTGGGCATTTAACTCTATGTATGGCAGGGGGTCTATCACAGTACGATGGGCATGATTGTGTTATTTTCTTGGATCCTCATTAGGTGCACGGAATCTCTTTGTCACTGTGCTTTGGCCTGAAAGGTTGTTCTGCTTGGATATTGTTTCTGCTGCAGGGTGCTGATTTTTGGGAGCCATGATTCCTCTGTTTGTTTATTTCATTATTTGTTTTTTGGGTACTGGCCGGAGAGTATGTAATTGTTATAAGGCTTATTAGCTTGTTGTTGGTTGTAGCATGAACTTATATTGGCTTGTGTCATTTTGCTATTTGTACTGGTTGGGGTATCTCTTATGCCCCCTATTAATATACTTTTTCTTAAAAAATAAAAACTCACTGACGTTTATAATTTAAGAGAAATCCATTTCAAGCCAAGCAAACACTCTACTTTAACATTTTATCATACTAGTTTTATCAACTTAAATTTTATTATTTAAATAAAACATAACAACATTAAGATGAGAAATGAAAATACACTTGTACGCATTACTAAAGAGCACATTTAAATAATCTCATGATTTCCACACAAATTATTTCACTCTAAAAAGAGCTTATAAAAATATCATAAATTATTTTCATAAGTAATTTGTATGAGTTTATTTTCATAAGTTATTCTCATAAGCTTTTTATAAGCTATTCCAAACATACCCTCAATCATAACTCAACATCATCATTAAATTCACATTGTCCTCAACCAAAATAACAAGTAATGATCATTAAAAAATCAATGTGGTCTCATTTTGCTACAATAAATCACATCATCAACTCTACATGACCTAGTAAATTTCTTGTAAACAAAAACTCAATAATGTGTATAATCCACTAGTCCTCTACATTATATGCAGACATTATCATAACTACCATTAGTATAATTGATACATTTCTTGCTCAATATATACAAAAATCTCATGATTTATTTAGTCTCAATTCATGATTATGCATATAAGTAAATATACCTCTTTATCTTAATGGATGTCATTGACACTGTACACTATATTTTACAAAGTTAGAACAAGAGGAGGTTGCTACACCTCTGGCAATTGAAAAAAAACAAAAAAAATGCAGCTGAAAGAAAAGATCCCCGGCACCTGGCAACCCCACCCCCAATTTTTTTCACTACACCAAAATTTATATTTAGTGGCAATTATTTAATGACAATAAGCTAATTGACAGCATTTCATTACCTGACTCAAAAAATTTGTGACTAAAAAACATTAGCCACTAAAACAAATGAATAACAATAATTTCATTATTTGGGGGTGAGACAATTGCGTCACCCCCTTCATTTGTCCAAATTATACTTCACTTCTCCAAAAACACCATTTCATCACTAGCATTTGAACTCAACCTACTTCCAATTCTTTTATAATTTCCTCACATTCTTCTCATTCATCTACTTCCGTTTTCGAACTCAAACTACTTCCGATTTCTAACCCTAAATCACCTCACTAGCATTTCGAAACCCAATTTTCCTCTTCTTCGCGTTCCTCTTCTTCGCAAATTGGTCGGTGTTCTTCAACATTTTCTGCAAAAAGGTCGCTCATCTCCTCTCTCTCTCTCTCTCTACTTCCATCAACCTCAACATTTTCTCTCTCTCTCTCTCTTTGTGATTTCTTTGCAGAGCTGTTGAATGATTGCTAACATAGGAACACACAGATCTCACCGTCACAAAATTAGTTAGTGAGTTTATTTCTTTATTGGGGCAATTTTTTTTTTTTTGCAGCTATAAATTATTTCGAGCTCTTGAAGTTATCGTAATTAGTTTTGTGTTTATATTTAGCTCTGATTTATGTGCCTTTTAGTTTTTATTCGTTCTTTCCAATTTTTCCCTGTGATTTCAGTGATAAACCTTTGATTTATGTCATTCGATGTGTTATGGTGTACTTTGTGATTGGTTGAACTTTGATAGATACAATAAACGACAGGGTGAAATTTATGGGATGTGATACAGGATAATAGTGGTATATGGCTGTTCATTTGTATTGTATGTTTGAGAATTTGGATTGATCTCTGAAAATGCATTTAGGATTTTTTTTTTTTGGGATTCCTTTTTTGAGTTTTTATTAGTAGTTTAAGTTTTTCCGGATGATTTTATATAATTGAATCGGGCACTCAAGTGTAGTTTAATAACTAGAGGAGTCAGCAACCATTTCGCAAGCAGCATGCTGACTGTGGTTGTGCATTCCCATTTTGTAGTTATCTGGATCACATTGGCTCCATTTTTTTTTATTAAGCTAAGAGTAGTCAACTGGGTTTTATGTTCATTTGAGTAGTTGGCAAAAAAGGAAATGTGGGACCATTTAATTTTCTCTTCACTGCTGCAGTTATACATGAGAGAAAATCTCTGCAACAGATTAATTTATAAGATAGTGGTATAGTGGGAATATGAAGGACTTTGGGTATAGTTATTAAATAAATCAAGTCAACTAATTGGCATCTTCTTAAAATTACTACAAAGTCTAAACTTCCTTCTATAAATTACTATAAGGACTGATAAAGTTTCAATTAGGGGGGATGCATTAATTCATGGCTGTTGTAGTACAAATATGGGCTGATTTGGTGGGATGGTCCCAGATATTTGGGGTGATTTACTTGGATGGTTTGCTTGCCTTTCACTTTTTAGTAGATCATGTTCTATATTAATGTATATATATATATATATATATATGGAGGGGATGTGTACTTTGTTTGGTGTGTCTTAGCAAGATAACTATTACAAATTGTGAGAAGCTTGCTACTGCACCAAATTCACTTGTAGGTACTTTGAGGTGGTCACCTTTTGTGCTTGCTACTGATATAACAAATGTGGATGGGTGTGCCTTTGGCAAGTAGAGGGAGGTAGGGGATTGCTTTGATAGTTTTTTTTATCTATTCGTTTGTTGTCTCCTTTATCCTATAGTTTTTAGTTTATGGTTCTACTGGTTCGGAGTCTTCAATACTACAATGGGAATGGTTCACAATTTGGTTGGGATATAATTTACTGCGTTATGCCTTTAGGAGAAAAAGCCTATTGTAATATTTATACTGTCTTGGTTGATTGATAAAGGCAGTATAAATATTAATTTGATAGAGGCAGCATGAACTTCAATACTACACTGTTATCACTAAATACTCTACTTTGTTTGATTTTTGCCTTGTAATTAAATTGACTTTGCAGGATGTTAAATCAAACTTGCTTTGATCACATGCAAAAGGCTTAATCAAGCTGAAGTAAGAGGCTTCTATTGCATCATTAACAGGTGCTATTCTTAAAACAGGTATGTTGTTTTGTCCACAAAAAATAAGTACTATCCACTAAGTTGCTTCCTATCTTCTTACTCACTTATTTATGCTGGGTGGCATTTTGAAAGCTTTAATGATATGACTGCATACATAATTTGCAGGTGATCGAGTAAAGTTTGTTGGGAACTTTCCTTCTTCTATCCCGTCACTTCAAAATTGTCTTTCCAGGTAATATGTTATGAAAGAATTATATATTTTAATATTTTTAAGCTTCCGTAACTTTTTGTTTAGGAAGAAACTAGAAACTCATTGTGGTATCTGGTATATAAGTGTATACTGTTTTATTCTACTTAGTTTACTGAATTTTAGATTGTGATTGTAGAAAAATATTCACTTTTCTTCATGTCTTTACTGGTTTCGTTCCCATCCTATCATCATTGATCCTTGGTTTAGATGGGCTTTTGTTAATAACATCTATTTGTTTGGCCTCATCTTCTCAAGAGGCAGAATTGAACATTGTTTTTTGATCCCTACAGGAAAGAATTCCTTCCTTTGCTTGATAGATTCAAAGCTTGAGAATAGTCTTTTCACTGATATTGGTAAGTTCTCACGCTTTGACCGAATATTACTTGGTTTGTGATTACATTTCACATTTGAATCTTATTTTTGACTAGCTTGTATTGTTTTTGTTCTTGCAAGTTTAAGTTCAATTGCTTCAATCCTACTGCACCGTGTTCTTTTACTATTTTACAGATTGATTTATTTCAATGGCACTGAACAAATTGTATTCTTTTAGTGTTATACAGATTGTGTCCATAAGCCTTTCAATGACAATGACACTAGTTATTAGATTCAAAAGCTTTTTATGTTTTGTTGATGACACTCTTGAAGTTAATGATAGTTGTTATTTTTTGTTGTGGATTTAATGAAATATATATTGTTTTGATGAAATGACTTTTAGTATGATTTATTTGGAACAATTTGTATGCCATGATTTAAGTGTTCTATGAGCAAATATTATTGTCGTTAAAACTTTTGTTAATCAAATCATACTTGCTTTGAGTGACAAATAATCTTAATATTTCGTGGCAATAGTAATTGCTGGGAAAAATTAGCTAGAACTTTTAGCGGCTATAAAAAAAGCTGGTAAATGTGTTTAGAAGACAATTCTAAAATCATATTTAGTGGCCATTAAAATTGCCGCTAAAGGTCGTGATAATTGCCGCTATAATTTTTGACTTTTAGCGGTAATTATTTGGGTCTTTATCAGTATTTCCTACAATTGTCGGGAAAGCTTTTAGCGACACTGGATACGCCGGCTAATTAATAATTGTCGGTAAAGGTTTTGGTGGCCATTATTATTGCCGTTAAAGACCATATTCATATCATGCAGTCCTTTATGTGGAGGTGTTGTAAACATACATATTTAGTATGTGGTGGACAACTATCTTAATTTGTTATCTAAAAATATTTCATAACATCTTGATCATATATTAGAATATTTTAGTGTATCATAGACAATCTAATAGGATTATCTTCTATTTATGTTTCGTGAATTATTTTAGGATTACTAGTCTAATATTGGTATAATTAGAACTAAATGATTTATCGTTGAAAGACTTGATCACATTATCAATATAACTCTAAAGAGAAATATTATAGCTAGTTAATGCAAAACTAGACTTTGAATTCATAATTCTATTATTTTTATTTCTCTATTTTTATTTTATATTTACAATAGTAATCAACTACACCATAATTTGTTAAAAGAAATGTATATAAAAAATAGATGATTTGACTTTCATATATTATAATAAATTATAGTGGATTCAAGTTTATATATGAATATATTTATTGAAAAACTATTTTAGTATAATCTATTTAGTTTGGATTATAAAAAAAAACTTATATAATAAATCACATAGAAGTGTGCGGAATTATTTATTTAGATTGATAATATTTACCTTATAGCTGATTATGCTAGGTGAAATGATAAATATGTGATTGATTTATGACTAATCCAATAATTTTTTCAAATAAATTTGAAATATGGTTTTTTAAAAATTGCTTTTCCCTCATAAATATGTGCATCGTTTGCGAATTTTTATGTTTGTATAAAACTTTCAAAAAGAGAATGTTGTGAGAGAAAAATAATGCATATATTATATGGATTAAAAGAGTATGTACTGTGAGAGTAAAAAGTGTTAAACTTAAGTCCACTAATTTTTTGACATTTATGTGTGTTTTTATTTTAATATCTAGGAGAAAAATAATAATAATGCTGATTTGTGAAAATATCCGTGGATGCCAATGTAAAACTGCACGACAATAACAATATATAATAATTAAAATCATTTTATATTTTTATGTGTTTTTTTTATATCTCCAATAATTTTAGGATAAAAGTTATTCTGTCTAATCAGAATATGTCATTTCAATTAAATAAGTCTTGTTAGTGAACCAAGTCAAATAGTTCTCACCATCTGATTTGGCTACCTAGGCAGGGTAAAATTACCCTTAGAGTACTGAAGAATTCACTATATTTTTACTATCTTTAGACTTACATACTACAGTCATATAATAAAATTTATATTTTTTTTGGATTTAATTGATATTTATCATGAGTATAAAAATATTTTATACTATCAACCAAATGTAAATCGTCAAATCATTAAAAGTGTTTGGCTAATTATATCATGAGTGAATGTCCAAATTAGTCTCTAACAATTTATGGGAACCCACTTTTAGTCCTTGAAAAAAATAAATTAATCATTTAGTCCCTCAAATTAACAAACTCGAGACACATTAGTCCCTAAGTTTAGTTCCAATGTCCATTTACTTGTTTACGTGTCTCATTAACCATCCTATTTGGTCTGTTAGTGATCCAGCGTGACCTATGGCGAATTTTCATCATGAAAAATAAATGAAAAGTTAAAAAAGTATAAATTTAAGGTATTATGAATTTTTAAATTGTACATTTTTTCTCACTTTTTATTCGTTTTCAACGTCATAAGTCATACAAGACCACTAATGATTCAGTTAGGATGGTTTTTTTTTTAAGGCAAATAAAATAGTATGCAAAAGCATTATTATGACAACTGACATCCCAACTAGGTTGGCATCTCAGAAATCACCAATTATTTGCAGCATACCATAAATTTATTCCAATAAAATTGAAAAGAATACAAAATGCAAGTGGGGACATAAACCAAAACCATTGCAAGAGTTATTTGAATCTATAAGCCGGAAAACCACTCCTATTTCTACCAAATTCCTCCTTGATAAAAGAAGCAATAGTGTCCCACCAAAAAGAATTTAAAATATCTATATCATAAGATGCAAGTCTATCTACACAACTCTTTCCTTCACGAAAAATGTGAATAGCAATGAAACACGTTTTCTTAGACAATTCTAAATAATTTAACCATCTAATTTTTAAATGTCAAGGAAAGTTAATTGGATACATAGGCAAGTAAATGAATATCAGAATTAAACCTGAGGAGTAATATATCCTATATTTATAAATTTAAGAACTAAATGATTAATTTTTTTTTTTTTTGAGGGATTACACGTGTATGCGCAAAAATGTTGAGCAGCCAATCTCGGTCTGCACTGTTATATCAATTAAACTCTATTCTTTTTGGAAAAAAATGAAATAGATCAAAAATTAAGTCCATGTTTATATTCCTATCTTTTCATGACGAGAATAAGTTTTGTTTAGTGTGCTGGAATAAAGGTTGATGATGAATAAAGTGAGCATCTGAAAGTTAATTAATCTTGTGTCACAGGCACTGCACACTCCCCTCTGCGGATCGCTGACATTGATTAATCAAACAAGGTAACATCTTTGCCATTCCATTTTACTCTTTCTTCTAATTTGTTGCAAATTCATAAATGGAATTTGATTTCTCTGCAAGTTCAGCCCCCATTACGCTTTTAGAAATAAGAGATCGATTCTCATAGTAAATTCTGAAACCAATTGGGACTTCACCCAAGTTTCCAAGCTGAATACTGAAGACAAAACGGAAATAAAGTTTCAATTTTGATGGTCGGTTTGTTTTGGTTTTTATTCTTCTTTTATGCGGCTGATTTTTATTTTTATTTTCACATCATGTATTGAATACTATTGGTTGTGTCTTTTTAAGTTGTGAACCCAAATTTCTCAAAAATAAAATCTTTTACTTATTATGGTGGCAGGGATTTTGGTATATGTTGTTTATGCTAGGGTTGTAGAGGCTTCATCAGAGTGAAGTTGCTGATTATATCAGAATTTGTTGTTGGGTGTTTAACCCTGCTATTTGTAATCTGAGAAGAAAAAAGGAACAGAATGAGTAGTCCACAGATGCCAAAGAAAAGAGTGGCTTTTGTGCTGATTGACGGGTTGGGTGATGTGTCAATGCCAAGGTTTGGATACAAGACTCCTCTTCAGGCAGCAAAACTCCCCAACTTGGATGCCATAGCATCTTCTGGAGTTAATGGACTAATGGACCCTGTAGAGGTTGGCTTAGCTTGTGGAAGTGACACTGCTCATCTTTCCTTGTTGGGTTATGATCCTCGAGTTTATTATCGTGGTCGAGGAGCATTTGAGTCCATGGGGGCTGGATTGGCCATGTCACCTGGTGATATTGCGTTTAAGGTTGATCTTGATCCCTACTTTGATTTTTCATCATTCAGCTTACTTTTGGATGGGAGCTATCGTACTTTATCTCTTCAAACTAATGCAAGCTATAGAAACTATCCCCTTCCTGGATGGTTTATTGAGGTTAAACCACCCTAGATATTTTCGTCGATTGTTACTGTAATATAGAAAGGCTTGTAGCATATATTTCATGGATAGCACTGAATAGTTACTCTGCGTGGGAAATTCTATCAATGTTTTGTCTCCTTTCCTTGCATTTCTGGACTTTGATGACTAAAGAGGGTAACTTCACTTGTAAGATTTAACTATAAGCCATTTAGTGTAAGGTGGCTGCTCTCTATTTTAGGAAAAGAAAAACAAGTGAATAGAAAAAGTTAATATGTTTGACATTTCTGCAGGAAGATGTTTAGATCTCTCTGTGGATCTCCATACTGAATTTTGAACTTAAAGATAGTCACTTTTGACTCATGTATTTTTCATTCACTTACTATTTGCCCATTCCTTGGGAAACCTAGAGGATTGGCTTTATCTCTATTCTTTGTAATTTATATGGCCAGAGAGTTTAACATTGTGGTTTTTTTCTAACACACCCCCTCCCCCCACCCCCAAAAAAAAGTGATTTCTTTAGGAATATGAATGATGGTGCATGCGATCCTCTAATTGTTAGGATAGATGGAAAGCCTAAGAAGCCTACCATTTCATGTTAATGCTATTTCAAAAGCTATAGTCTTTTTGGCACGTAGTGGGACTTCATATCTTTCCAATATTATTCAAGGGAAGACCTTAATGGCCTGACCTTTTGATGCTATTAATGTTACTTCCAAAGTGATATTAATAGTCTGACCTTAATATTAACTTTTCATAGTAATATTACTTCAAAAGCAGTCTTTTAGCATGTACTGGGGCTTCAAATCTTTCGGATATTATTCAAGGGAAGACCTTAATAATCTGTTCTTTTGCTGCTTTATTGAATTGCTTTACCAATGCAACTTTGGGTAGCATCCGTCTTCCAACCTAGTGATTAATATTGCAGCTAAATTCCGTACAGAAATTGTGCTTTCTATTTTATGTTATAAATATTGCTTCTTAGCCTTCCATTTCTAAAACAGATAGGTTTTTCTGCATTGTTCATGTTAATCACGTGATGAAATGTTTTCATGCAGTCAAATTTTGCAACTATTGATGAGAAAACTGGAATAGTCACCAGTAGGAGGGCTGACCGGCACTTTGAAGAAGAAGGCCCCATACTTTGTGCTGCCCTGGATGGAATGAAGCTGCCATCTTTCCCTCAACATGAAGTCAGAGTCAGGTGAAGATGCCTAATGTCGCTAACTCGCCATAATATTTAAGTTTTAATTATTAATGCAGGTAACCACTTATGGGTAATATTGAGTTTTTAATATTCTCAGTCTCTTTTTGAAGTGACAATAGTTTTGAGAACATTGTGATTTGTGCCTCTTGTTAGAGAAAATTTTAGTAGTGTAATAAATCTATATGGTATCCATCTTTGGAGGATATTTGATGGTTGGGCTCTATTTATCTAGTTTAAAGATTTCATTCCAAAATTTAAAAATTCAGCCCTCGAGTAAAATTGATTACTATTTGTTTACAAGTTTAGGTACTCAAGACAAGATTTATGCAGAGCAAAATTAACAGTTCTTTATACTTTTTACTATTCTTTTCATAGGTATGCAACAGAGCATAGATGTGGAGTGGTTGTCAAAGGACCAAATTTGAGTGGAAATATATCAGGAACAGACCCATTAAAGGACAACCGCTTACTTTTGAAAGCAGAAGCTTTAGATGATTCTCATGAAGCAAGGCACACTGCTGCTGTTGTTAATGAGTTGTCCAAGGAAATAACCAAAATACTAGTTGCTCATCCTGTGAATGCTAAACGTGTTGCAGGAGGGAAGAACATAGCAAATGTAGTCCTTTTAAGAGGCTGTGGCATTCGAATTGAGGTGTGTTCTTTCAGTTCATATCATAATTTACACATGTATCTTTCAAAAGTGAAAGTGAGCTTTAAGAAAATCAAACTATTTTAGTTCTTAATCCATTTAGACATCAAGGTACTTCAAAGGAAAGCACTTCAAATATGCAGTAATTATTTAAGAATAATTTAAAATAGTGTTAAAATAAATGGTAATTTGCATGTTCTGCGGTTGAGTTTTCTCACTTTTTCAATTTTATGGTATGTTGTTTATTCAAATATTGTTAATTTGCAAACCTAAGGTTTAAGTTTGACTGCAAAAGTGGTCATTCTATAACTTCAGCACTTTCTATATTCTGTTACTTTGGCAATATACTCTGTAAATACTTGGATAAAGAATTAAATGCAAGTTGGTCTGCCAATTGTATCCTCTGTTTGAGCCAATAAACTATTATATCATTAACTTCAATCTGTGTTATAATTACTTATAAATGCTTATGTGTGTCCATGTACTAGTTATATGTGTTTATCACTTTTAAATTGGATATTACATTTACAGGTTCCTCCATTCATAAATAAACATGGCTTGTGGCCATGCATGGTAGCTCCCACAAAAATAATTGCTGGCCTGGGCTTATCACTTGGTATTGATATTCTAGAAGCTCCTGGAGCAACTGGAGACTATCGAACTTTACTAACTTCAAAAGCATCAGCAATAGCTAAGGCACTCTCAGCTCCTTTGCAGTCTAGCCCCCGAGTTTTTGTACCTGGAGAGGATGAGCATAAAGCAGGCCGGTCAGATGGCTATGAATTTGGATTTCTTCATATTAAGGTCAAAATTTTATAAGTTTTGGTTTCTTTATCTGCTTTACTTTTCAGCATTTCACCTGTCAACTTCATAGCTATTCGAGAATCATAATTTATAGATGGGGAGTGTTTTGCTTTGTACTTTGCTTCGGCCCAAAAAATTATGATATGAGGTGTTAATTGTAATCAAATCTCTGGCCAAGTATTGGGAAACAAATGCCTCATGTTTAGTGCTGCTGCTGCATGGAATCCAGGAAAAAATTTTCCTGGACTCTTTTAAGTACCTGAGCACGCCAATATACGATTAGAGTTAAATCTTGCATCTTTCACTTAGAATGCTGCTCTTTCGCTTCTCCTTCTTATTAACCTGTTATATTCATTTCTAGATTTTTGGATTATTCAATTGTGATGAGACCTTATATGATTTTGCAGGCAATAGATGATGCAAGCCACGACAAGGCAAGCATTCTCAAACTCAAAGCATTAGAAGCTGTAGATACTACTGTAGGGCAGTTGGCAAGGCTTCTCTGGGAAGCAGAATCAAGTGGAAAATTTCAGTTTTTCCTTTGTGTCACAGGTGACCACTCTACTCCAATAGAATATGGAGATCATAGCTTTGAACCAGTTCCTTTCACCATGTGTCGGTTGAAAGACTTTGTTGGTGCAGTTGGTGAATCCAATATTTGCAAAACTTCTCTTGATCCATTTCATATTCCAAGTGTTAAGCCTGGTGAAGACTTAACTGATGTTTTGGAAATAGAAGAGAGAAGAGATAAATGTTCTCAACCTTATAGTGGCGATTCAGTGTATGAGTTAAATGAAATGGCTGCTGCAAGGGGATGTCTGGGGCGTTTCCCTGGTGGAGAGATGATGGGAATTATAAAGAAATTCCGTAGCCTAGATGCGCCTACGGCTGTAATAGGAAGTTAGAAGTGTTATGGCAGTACTTATTTGTAGGTTAAAATATATTTTTGGTGCCTTATCTTTATTTTAGGTTTCATTTTGGTTCCTCTTTTATTTCTTGTTCCACAATGGTCCCTTATTTTGCAAAGTTATACCAATGTGGTTCCACTTTTATTTTTTTTTTTTCGAAATGGTCCATTATTTTGCAAAGTTATATCAAAGTGGCCCCCCTTTTTTTGTTTCGACATAGTCCCTCTTTTATTTTATTTTCGTTTCGAAATGGTCCCTTATTTGACAAAAGTTATACCAATGTGGTCCTCTCCATACCACAATTTAAACGGAAAAAATCACATTGAAACCTAAAATAAAGATAAGGGATCAATTTGGAACAAAAAATAACAGAGGGACCAAATCGAAACCTAAAATAAAGATAAGGAATCAAAAGTATAGTTTAGCCTATTTTAATGAGAATTCTATGTTTATACTTCTCCCTCTCTTACTTTGAGAATTTTGATGCTATAAAGCTATGAAGAAATGTGGTTGCCCCGGATAATATGTTTTGATGATGACACAATGTGTAAGTTTAATAACATAAGTTGATGGTGATAATATGCTCTTTAATAATGATATATTCTATAAGCTTGAAATGATAAATCAGTCTGTGGGGATTTAAGCTTATAGGTTAGATTCAATAACAAAGGGGGGGAATATGGAAAAATAAATATTCTTAAGTATTGCATTGCAAAAATATGATTAACATATATGGAAGCTGCAATATGAATACTCTATGGTTAAATGCTTTAAAACATAATGTGTTTATTCTGGATAGTAGCGCGTAGTGACCGACCCCCAAAAATGCTATAGCGGGATAGTGTATAGCGGGATGGTCGCTATTCTAGGCCACTAGTGAGAACTGAGAAGTAAGAAGGGTGGATAGCAAAAAGAAGTTGGACAATGACAGTGGCCACAAAATGAAGAACAGTGGTCGGAACACTAGGAACAAGCTAGAAACCACCAAATTTGGTTGGAAACTCGCCGAAGATGAGAGTGAGAACAAGTGAGAACTGAGAGACACAAAGTCAAGAGACTTAGATGAAAGTGAGCATACAAAGGCGTTTTCAAAACCATATTAATTTTTTTACCCAGAACCTGAAATTACCACCCCAAAAGTAGCATCCAACCTTCATATCCGAGATAGAACATAATATACAACTTTTGTTCAATGTTTAGAGCTAGGTAGTCAATCCCGGATAACGGCGTGGAGTGGCCGACCCCAAAATCGCTAAAGCGGGATAACGAATAGCGGGATAACCGCTATAGCGAAGATAGCAGATATATAAAACATAATTTTTCATCCACACATTAATCAGTAATACTCAAATTTTATAATTTAAAAGACACATTTACTATTAATGTGAAGCATAACTAATAACAATAAATTAGTAATAACAAAAACCGTAAGAATGCAGACATGGGTTTGGCCAGAGAAAGACGAAACATAAGCTGAAATGAAGTATGAAGCTGCATCAAACAAGTATAGGATGTTGGGAACCTGCCAAATCAGAGTGAAGAGAGTGCAAAGCAGGTGTAGGACAGAATAAATAGCTAGAACCGATATAGAGATGAAGAAGAACCAATAGAGGAGCCAGAAAGCATTGGAAGTCGCCAGAAAATGCTAGAAAACGCAGGTCGCCGGAAACAAAGAGGGAATGGAAGAGAGAAGGTTGGACTGAACGTTCGTTTGCAGTGTCCATATGAAGAAGGTGGGAATGACCTAAAACTAAAAGGATAGAGCGAAATGGCTTGAAAACCTAAAAAAGAGGGAACGACTAAATTTCGGGGGCAAAATCGGGTTTTCAACCACCCTTAACCTTCGCGGTCGCTACTCCCACGATTGCGCCGCTACTGAGCTTTTCTTCCTGACACCTAGTTGCTCTGCTTTGCGAACCCTCTATTCGCCGCTTGGTGACGCTATTGATAACATAGGTTTGGCTTATTTTATAAATACAACAGAACATGACGGATAAAAAATGGGCATTTTGATTCCATTAAAAGAGTGGAATCAAAGAAAATAGAACATAATTTTGTTTTGCTCGCGCACCAATGCTATCTTAAGCTTGTGGAAGATAAAGAGGTAGAAATTATTATAAAAAAAAAAAAAAAAGAAAGACAAAGAGTGTGAAGAGAGTGAATGTCCAAAAAACAAAAACAGAGGGGTGCAGAGGAGGGTGGGCTGCCAGAAAAAGGCTATGATGTGGCTAGAAAAGGGGTGGGCAAACAAGATAGTGGCATTATTAAGGATGTGATTGGAAAAGGGGTTTAGCTTATTTTATAAATACAACAAAACATGACGGATATTAATTTTGGTTCCATTAAAAGAGTGGAATCAAAGAAAACAGAACATAATTTTGTTTTGCTCACGCACCAATGCTATCTTAAGCTTGTGGAAGATAAAGAGATAGAAATTATTATAAAAAAAAAAAAAGACAAAGAGTGTGAAGAGAGTGAATGTCCAAAAAACAAAAACAGAGGGGTGCAAAGGAGGATGGGCTGCCAGAAAAAGGCTATGATGTGGCTAGAAAAGGGGTGGGCAAACAAGATAGTGGCATTATTAAGGATGTGACTGGAAAAGGGGTAGGCAAACAATATCTATGTAGTCAATAGTGGCCAATACTGGTGCTATCGCGCCATCGCAGAACAGCACTGCGGTACGATGGGATCACGTGCAGTAGGGCGTTTTTGCATAGCGGGCGTCGCAGTCACGAATCACAACGAATAGCGACCGCCACCGACGCGATAGTGAAGGTCGCGAGTTTTGCCCCAAAAAAACCTATTTCTAGCGATACTCCGACAATTGTCCTTCCTAAGTTCTCTTCTTTTCTTCTGTTGTCGCAGCTGCCACCTTTGTTGCTACTAGAAGTAGGGTTTTTTTGTTGTTTCCTTAACTTTGTTATTACAACTTTATCCGTTCTTTCATTCATGAAAGTACTATTTTCGCTCTCTCTAACTCAGAGATACTCTATTTTGCCTTATCTTTATCTTGTATGATGTCTTCTTTACTCTCACTCAAACCCAGTAAAAGTTAATAAAAGAAGGGAGATTGAATTGTATTTTTAAAAACTTTTGCGGTTTTAAGTGAAACATGAACTTTAGATGATACAGAAAATAAACGAGTCATTTTTAATTATAGGTTCTTTCTAGATACTAGTAAAAGTGTTCTCATTTGATTTTTGGATCATCTAAATAAAAAGCTGAGAGACCCTTTTAGATTAAGAAAACTTTACTAAGAAACACAAGTTAGTAAAAGCACTTTTCTTCAACCCATGTTAGATAATTTAAAAGGATAAGGAAGAGAGAATGACACGTGTTTTATCCTAGTTCAGCCCATACTTTGGCCTATGTCCAATCCTCACTCACCACTAGGATTTTCACAATGGCCTGCTAATTACAACACCATTCTTTAGCATGCTGCCTCTTCAAGCTATTACACAAGTTTTTTAAAACTTAGCCTTTTTAGGCTAAAAGAGAGAGTGAATCAAAAGAATAAAGAACAAAGATGAAATATATATATATATATATATATATATATATATATATATATATATATATTTAAACGTAGCATACTAATAGACTTTAATGAACTCAACAACTACAATCTCTTCTATATCTACTGCCTCATTGTTGGCTTCGATTTATTGACTTCAGTTATTTAACAATTGAGAGGTGAACTTTCACCTTCTTCATGCGCTTGATGAAATAACCAAATGCACTACAACATATCATTCCCCTACATGAGTCCAAAAGCATATGCAAGACTGAGGTGTAAAGAAGATGCAGAAACTATGATGGCAAGGATAGAAGAAAAATGCATATCTTTCCTAGGCAGGTTAAGTATCGTCCAGTGCAACCTTCTGAGTTGGGTTACTATATCCATCCAATGGAAGTTATGATGTGGGGTTTGGCACTTGGAAGCTCCTTTATCAAAGATGCCAACCTTTTGCCAATAACTCAGTTCACTCAACCAATCGCCCATATTGGAATTATGTCGGGTAGGTGTTGTCCTCCTCTTCCTCTCATCGACCTCAACAAAGATAAGGATCCAAAGAAAAGGAGGAACAAGGTAGTTATGCCCACTCCCTCTGCCTTCAACACCCGTTTTGGCAAGACAATGTTTAATCCAGCTGCAGTTGATCTGCCCTTAAAGGTTTCTCAGGAAGTTCAACCAGTGAGGAAAAGTCACTGCCTTTTGGGGAAGGCATGACTATGAGTGTGAGGAAGATGCCTCCTCATCTGGTTTGACCATTGAAGAAAAATAAGAAACACCTACAGTCGGAGGAGAATTCAGTCTATCCTATCAACATTTCATCATGTTAAATGACATCTTCGACCTACCAGCCAGACCAACTTCCTCTCCTTATGATTCTGCAAAATTTGTCATCCTTTCTTTGCTCTTTATGAGCCTTTTACCAAGAGCTTTTCGATTGGATGAACAGTATCCTGATGAGCATGTCTTTAAGATGGAGCATGAGTCCAATCCTCGGGGGACATGCTAAAGAATCATACCACAGAAGGGTGGGAGAGATAAGACATGGGGACATGCTCAAGAAATGATAACTGAATAGAAAAAGTGTTGCAAGTTCATGAATTCTCGGCAATTGAGGGGACAGGGAGAATACAATACGTGATTTCAAATTAATTATAAATCGATTTCATCGGTTATAAATAAATTATTTTCGAAATTCTATATGGGCTGACATCATGTGATTATCCAGTGACTAAATTTGCAATTTATTATGACGTAATATTCATCTCTTGTGTTTGTATTAAATGAATGATGATTTGTGTCGTAAAATCAATCATTCATGAAAAGTTACCAAATTTATATTGTAAAATAATAGCAACTAGTGATTGATAATTGATTAATAATTGAAATATCAATTAAAACTTGGCAAATTGTTTAAGAAAATATATTTTTTGTTTTGTCAATGGTAATTAATTGAGATGATGTAAAAGTTTTTCCCCTGATATATTTCTTATTTTTATTCTAAATTTAAAGTTTCCATAACAGCCAATACATTATGATGGGTTTAAATATTTCCATAAATGTCAATAACTTTGCAAATGAAGGAGAATATGATGGGTTCAAATCTTTCTATAAATGACAATAACATACAAAATGTTTCAAAAAAAAAAAATTGTAGGCTTAATGCGAATTGCTCATAGCTTGACATATGGCATATTGGCTTTGAGAATGATCCTGCAAGTGACACCTGTATATGTAGACTTGGAGAATAGACTCTTGATTGTATATATTATATTATTATATTATATTATATAGATTATAGATGCTCATAGTGTTGGATTACACATTATGTATGATAAGTTATGTATTCTAGGAGCTCGTTTGGTGGTCAGATGGGATAGTGACAAATAGGATAAGAGAGATGGATACGGATAAGATAAAATATGAGGATAATAAGCTTTTATCTTATCCAATATTTGATGCGCACCACATAACCTATTAGATAGTATTATGTTATCTTATCCTGTGTTTGAGGTGAACTAGATAATAACGGGATATGATACAAATTATATGCAAATGACAAAATTATCATTATATTATAACTACATATACTTTTTCAAAATTAACTTTTAATATTTTTTTTGCTTTTTATACATTAGTCCATTTTTAAATTATAAAATATTATATACATAATAATTAACTTGTAATATTTTTGTTACTTTTTTATATAAATTGTCAGTAATAAGTTTGATTTATAAGGTTTGAAAATATAATTAAACAATAATGTTTTCATAGCAAAGATTATCACGGTTAAACATGACTAAAAAATATAATTTTTAAGTAATCACAATTAACCGTGGCTAAAACACTTGCAATCTATCATTCTTGGGTGAAGGATGGAGGTCCGCCATTAATGAAGGACCGAAGTGTAAATGGCTAGTATAAGCAAAAAAGGTGAAGATTTTCATGATGTAACCCACAGATTTCGTTCTCGCTTTGATTTTGCGTGCAAGTCTAATAGCCGCACCACTGTCTTGTTGGAGCTTGACCATTATAGCCACACCATCACCTCATTGGAGTACAACACTTTTGTCGTCCCACGAAGTAGGACTTAGAGAGTTAGGATTAGGGTTAGAGGGGGAAACAAATTTTTTATCCTATTTTGCTTGTTTCTAACCCAGCTCCCTCCATGGGATAAGATTTTAACTAATGAGCATGATAGGATAAGCCAACAAGATAAGCTTATCCTATCATATTGGCTCACCAAACCATAGATTAAAAGATGATATGATAACTTAGCATATTCTATCTTTCTTATTCTGACCTCCAAACAGGCCCTAAAAGTCTGTTATGAGTCCTATTCTTGTATTTGGAGTGTTGTGATCAAGTCCGAACAAGTTTCTTAACATACAATTCATTAATGATCCTCTCTGCTTGCCGTTTGGTTGTTAAAGTGAGTAATACTTTGGTCTGATGGTTGGCTGTGATACTTGTCTATCTTCTGCACTACCTTAATGCTGATTGTGCTATGCATTTAGAATTTCCAATATATGATTAAAAAACGGAACTTATTGTTGTTGTGACTTCTAATATGTTTGTTTCATTAGTAGATAAAATTATTATTTTTTATAAACAGTAGATAAAATTATTATTGTTGGACTTTTGCAATTGTGTGTTTATTGTGCTTTATATAAAACTATAATTTTGCTTATGAGTATACTAGAGCCACTGTATTATGAATTTGCTACAAGTGTTAATTTTTCTATTACACTATGTTGGGTTGGTGAAGGAAAATGAAAGGAAAGAAAGGGAAATGAGAGAAAAAGAATGAAAAATGAGATGATTTATTTAATTGTTTGGTTGAAGAGAAAATGAAAAAAAAGAAAAATATACTTTTCTCTCTCTTTGTTTGATCGGACAAAAAATAAGAGGAAAGAAAAAACAAATTTATGAAATGACATAAATACCCTTAAAAAAAAATTGAATGCAATAAATAGAATAAAAATGTAAAATATATTCTCCCTAAAGATCCAAAATGAATTAAAAAATATTAATAAATTTAAAAATTTTAATAAATTGTTTTCGTCTATAGGGGAGTTTTATTTTTTTATGGTACTTTCACTTTTAAAAACATCTCAACTTTTTTTTCGCATTTCCACCTGTCTGTCTCCCACTCACCCTCCTCTACACCCACACTTCGGCGGCCACCTCCCTTTCCTCGGCCCAGTCAGCGACGGTGGGCCGATCCACACTGCCACTCCGACTGTTTCTCTCAAGTAAGATTTCCTTTGCATTTTTGTCTCCCACACTGCTGAGGCTGAGCTTTTGTTTTTACCTTTTCATTCTCAGGGAACCGATTTTGTGATGTCCTAGTCTTGTTTGACGAAATTCCCCAATGAATTCTTTGTTTTGAATCACTATAGAAATTACTTTTAGTGATTGCAAATGATTATAAAGAGACGATAGAGACAAATGTTTATGTTATCTGCACTTTGCTTCCATTACCGTACCATTAATACTTCCAAAAAAATGAATTCAGAATTCAAAGTATCCTCTCTTTGGAATTATAGCTGCTACTTCCTTTATTCTCTTTTTTTTTTTCTGTGGTCTTTACCTGTATATAATATCTTGAGGTTGGTCTTTGTGTTTTTCACTGCTACTATCCCTCCTCAATTTCTTTCAGTCCTATCTAATCTTCAAAATCTTTCTATGTTATTCTTCAGTATTGTGATCAATCTGTCTTCTACTGGAGTGCTTTATTATGTCAACCTTGAAACTTGTTTTTATAGTTTTTAGAGAAGTTAATCCATAACTAGGTTTTTTTTCAGGGCCCTATATTATGATAAGCAGAATTCTAGCTAGCAACCTAGTAGTAGGAGTCTAGTACCCTCTGTAGTCAATAGTGCACTATAGCGACGTTGCACGGCCAGGCTGCGACACACAACGCATCAGAGTGTTTTTCTGTTGAGGCCAATTGCGGCCGCTACCTTCATACGATAGAGCTGTCAAAGTGAGCCAGCCCGGCTCATCCGGGTCGGCCCACCACGAGTTGACCAAAAAGTGAGCCAACCCAATCCGGCTCAACCCACCCCGGGTTGGTGGGTTAAACGGGTTGGTTCACTTTTTTTTTTAAGAAAAAAGTTCACTGAAAATAAAAAAAAAAAACAGAAAAAAATGATAAAAAATATCAAAAGCAGTGTCAAAGGCAACTTTTGATAAAAAAAAACTCTGGTGCTCATGTGGGCAAGTGGTGTCAAAGGCAACTTTAGGTACCAATTTCCCTGGTGTAGTGGTCTTTGTGTTTTTCACTTCTATTATCCCCCCTCAATTTCTTCCAGTCCTATCTAATCTTCAAAATCTTTCTATGTTATTCTTCAGTATTGTGATCAATCTGTCCTCTACTGGAGTGCTCTATTATGTCAGCCTTGAAACTTGTTTTTATAGTTTTCATTCAATTTTACTACTAAGAACTTTCTATCTTTTATACATCACTTAATAGAACTTAACATTGCTATAGGTAGTACAAAGGCTGAAGCATAGACATTGGTGGCTTAAACAATGGGGTCCAATTCACTGAAGGATTATCTAAAAAGGTACGAAAGTAACACTGAAGAAGAGAAGAAAAGTAAGAAGAAGAAGCTGAAGAAGAAAACTCAACCACAAGCAACTGGCTTGTTAGTTGTGGATGAAGATCCCTCATGGCAGAAACCCATAGATCTCGGAGAAGAAAATGATGACAACTCATCAGGTAAATAGTACAGATGTTAATATCTATTCATGTTAGGCAACTTACTATGTTTGGTTTCTGAATTATTTCAACATAACCGTATTTTATTGATGTATGTAGATGGGGAGAAGCCACTAATTGATGAAGACATTGAAGTGAAGCGTATGAAGAGGCTTGAGCTGCTGAGGGCCAGACGTCCTTATCATGCTATATCCGAGGATGGAAGTGGTTGGGTTCCACTTTCTTCTGACTCTGTGGATCCTATTGACCTAAATAATGATATGTCTCCACCCCGTAAGCGGAGGGTTCGAAAGGACACTCCCTCACCAGAACCTGAATTAAATCCTTCAACTTCTACTAGAAAGGATGTTGATTTATCTCCTCATCATCAATTGAAACGCTATGACACTCCGTCACCTGAACCTGACTCACATCCAGCACATTCTAAGGGACTGAATTCGGATTTATCTCCCCCTCGTAAACACAGAGTTGAGAGTGTTACAATTTTACCAGCTCGAGAACCAAGGCTGTCAGAATCAAAAACTGAAGATAATGATTTATCACCTCCACGGCAGCGACACAAAGGTCGCTTTACTCCATCCCCGAGTCCTGACATTTCCCCCCCTCGCCGTCCTCATCGTCAAATATTTGAAGATGTTGGAACAAAGAATAATGAGAGTTCTGATTTACAAGATCTCTCTCCGCCTCGGCGAGGTCGTCATGATTCTCCCTATCAAGATAATTTACATAGATCAGCAGGGTCGGACCTTTCACCCCCAAGGAAAAGCCGGAAGGATGTTTCAAGACCCGGTTTGTCCGATCTTTCTCACCGTCGTTCACCTGGTTCTTCCTCTGTAAAAGTTTCTTCACATCCATCTTTGTCTCCTGACCTATCTCCACCAAGGAAAAATCAAAAGGACCCATTCATTCCAGCATCTGTGAACGAGAGAAAAACAGGTTTAATTTCTGGTAAGGATATCAGGGAAGAGATTGACAAAAAGAAGAAGGATGATTTGTTGAGGTAATTGCTCAGTTATTTTATATTGTTTTCCAAGCACATTTTCTTATGTACTAGATGAGTTTTTGTTATAATCCATGCTTAATGCCATAATCGCAGGTTCTGTTTTTTCTTGTATTTCTGAAGCATGATTTTGATTTATGATAGAACATTATGGCGTCGTTTGATCCATGTAGCCGACCCCACCTAGTGGGAATAGGCTTGGTTGTTGTTGTATTTCTAAAGCATGTTTTTTACGTGGTTATGGTAGTACAAAATATTGAGATAGTTCTATCAGCCTTAAAGAGAAGTAATGCCACAAAGATCAGCAACAAAGGCTATTAAATATTCAGTGACTAGGGTTGCGTTTGGATTAGATCTTTAATTTTCTGAAAAATGTGCTTTTATTGGTAAAATAAAAAGAAAAAACAAACTTCCAACGATGATATGATGCTTTTTATGTTATATGATAATTTGATATAAAACTTTAGTCAAACTTTCCATATTAAAACTTGCGAGTATCAGTGAAGCAATCACATTGTCAAAATTTTAATTCAAGTATAATACTTGTTTTCTTTTTTTGTTAGCTGTTTAGAACTTAGTTTGTTGTGGTAGGTAATATTCCTTAAATTCTTTGCTTTTAACTATCAATATCCATTAATCAAGAAATATAGAGCTAATAAAATGTTGCATGCAGAGGACCAATTTTCTAAAAGCTTAAGCTATAAGGTAGAGGCCCAAGGAATAGGTTTATATCACTAATATGCCCAGGAAAAGCTTATTCTGACTTTAGATCTATTCATTTATGTAGATTTAAACTGATGGACACTTCCATCAGTGGGCGTGGTGCTGAACCTGTATATCGTGATAAAATAAAAGGTCAGGAATTGAAATTGATTTTAGTTGATGTTTCTGTTCAATCTATTTGATGTCTTCATGATGAACTTGAACTAGTGAATCATGCTGATTTCTGCAGGAATACGCATTTCCAAAGAGGAATTCTTGAAGTCAAAACAGAAAGTAGAAGAAAAGCCCAAGGTATATTGTGCACTGCATGATTCTGTCTAGCACTGTTTTTTTTTTTTTTTTTTTTTTTTTTTTTATGTAGCTTTCTGCATAAAAAAGAAAATATGATTCTTTCTTACGATCCAATTTTTTTGTTTGTAGGTAATATGGGTGATTAGAAAGATACTTGCTTAGATTGTTTTTGTTCATCGATGGATATTTTCCTGGAGACTATCTGCAAATTGAATGATGTTAAGATTGAATTAGCAATATACAGTGTTACATATGTTAATTTTGTCAGTTGTAATTGCCTAATTGGTTTTTTAAGGATTACATAAAATGACCATAAAGCATTCGGCGGTGCTTGACTTGCTAGAACAAGAGAAATGATAAAGCTCAATTTGTGTTCATGACAGAGGTTGATCATTATACAGTGCAAGTTATATAATTTTTTACCTTATAAAATACAGTATAAGTTATTCTTCCATGTCAATATATATGCTAAAATTTACTTTTATAATTGCCTTGTAAAGATATTGATAGATACTGGTATTAACTATGAAAAATGGTAGGAAAGACAGAAGGTAGAAGAGCTTCAATTTACAAAGAAAATGGCAGAAAAGTCTAGATACAAATGTAGGTAGAAGAGAAAGAAAGAAGATTAGGGCTGCAAGTGCAGTCTCTGCCCTAACTAGCTGTAATTGCTGCCCACTGCTGCCCTTTTTTACTCTACTGTTATACACGTAATTGCTGCCCACTACTGCATCTCTTTACTCTTCTATTATACACGTTTGATTGTGGGTCTATCAGATATACTATACCTCGAATGTTGCTTCAAAAGAACAAGAACCATCTCATTTGTTATTATCATTTTGTTTCTATCCTGTAATTGAAGTATGAGTCTTACTTCCAATAGAAGTTAGAAAATTGATGTTATTCATGTTTTCCCATGAAAATTGGTCAAATTTAAATATTAGCTCCCTTTGTGATTATCAGGAGAAGGAAATAGAATGGGGCAAGGGCTTGGCTCAAAAGCGGGAGGCTGAGGCTAGGATGAAGGAACTAGAACTTGAGAAGGACAAGCCTTTTGCGCAGACCAGGTACACAAAAATTACCTAGAAATGGTTTGTAGATTGTTCTAAATATTTATCATAGTATTGTAGTAACACATTACTTTCCTATTGATTGTCATGTGTTTAACCTCCAGGACTAGTCCTTTTCACTTCGTTAAGACATACTATAGAGTTTTAGTCATCTGGTTGATCATCTCCCTGAAAAATCTAATCTGATAGCCTGCAACAACTAGAGCTTTAGATAATCAATTTGAATTCACTAGTAAGTTTTGACTCTACACTCTAGGCTGTAAATTGGTTTATATTTGTTTCATGAGTGGGTGATAGTCTTAACTCTCTATTAGTTAGTAATCTATCAATTTGCTAATTGATCCTCTTGTCAGCAGCCTTCATGAGTAGGATTTTCTTCACTTTATTGTGACTTGGGTGATAATCTGATTTACTATGTTCTCTGCAACTGTTGTCCCTGTTCGGTAGGGATGATGCTAGGCATCCTGGGAGTTACAAAGCCCGGATAGCCCAGCTGTTCTTATCTTGATAAAAAAGCTTTTATTTTAAAATAAAAAAAGCAAAATAGAAACTTAAATTGTGTCAGTTAAAAAGTCCCCCTTTGTGCTCCTCTGGGCCAATTAATGACAGGACTTCCGCCATTTTCTTATGCCCTGACTCGAATGTTTCTTTTACCATTATAGGTTGGTTGGGCTCCTCACTTCCACTTTTATGAAATATCATTTTACTTGAAATGGTCAAAGAAAATAACACCATTCCCTTCTTCCGAGCACAGCTTTGAACCTGCTATGCGATCCTTGCCATTGTAGTCAGCCCTCCAATATGTAATGAATAATGATTCTCTACTCTTTTTTCCCCTCCAAACATGGTGGGCTTTCACCTTTTGTTTTGTTTGGTGGTGGTAAATGCTTTATAAATTTCCTAGTTTTCTGCATGCCAGCATGAAAGTTTCTTTATAAAATGATTTATATGTTACTGAAAATCCCTTTAGAGAACAAGTTACGGGCTGTCATTTATATGTACTGGTTGGTGTTTATCATGCGAGTTGATGTCATTGAAAAAGGTTTCTTTTTCTTTCTTTTCCCCTTTTTTGCTATACTGCATTTATAGCTGTGTTTTCTTTCAGAGATGATCCAGAACTTGACAAAATGCTGAAGGAGAGATTAAGATGGGGTGATCCTATGGCACATCTGGTAAAGGTAATGCAATAAAACTCTTACTGTCTTATATTGACACATAAGATGGAGGAGTTTGATCAGTTCTGACATGTTTCTCTTGTCAATTGTCATTTGCAGAAAAAATATCCAGAGCCTGTTCTTCCAAACTTGGGGGAAAGTGAGAAGATGATGGAATCAGGCTTTGTTGTTCCTCAGGATATTCCAGATCACAGCTGGTTAAAACGAGGTTTAGATGCTGCACCAAATCGGTATGGGATAAGGCCAGGGCGGCACTGGGATGGTGTTGATCGTAGTAATGGTTGGTTCATATTTCCCATACTTGTATTTGGATTTTACCTTCATTTTTCTCCGAGAAATATTGGAAAACTTTTGGTCTTTATTGATTGGCTTAAACTGTTTCCCTGCTTGTAGGGTTTGAGAAGGAACTTTTCAAGAGAACAAATGAGAGGCAAGCTAAAGATAAAGAAGCTTATCTGTGGTCTGTGTCTGATATGTGAAAACTCACATTACAAAGGGTGGTTGACGATGCATAAGTCATTCAGAGTCACATCAGGAGGCATGTTTGTAATGTGGTTTTTGAGGGATTTAATGTTGATATGGCCATGATTGCCCAATTGGAAAGATTGCTGCATTTAATGTTTCATCTATACTTGGAAAAATTGATGAGCCCTGTGTAACCTGTCCTCATTATTCAAATCATGCAGAAAAAAGGATAATTTGTAAGCCTCAATTTTATATCCAAGACAAGCACATGGGGAATCTCCAATTGCCTTGATGAACCACAACTTATTTGTGTATTGACAAGTTTTTAATCGTAAATTACAGTTTGTTCAAAGTAATTTAGACTAACTTGATTTTGTTGTGTAGTTTAAAAAGTGGATGGTGTTTCATTCTGATCGTAACCATAAAGTCTATTTTGTTTTACAGTATTTCTCCTTACTTACAGGCTTCAAGGAATTAATAAATGTATGCAAGAAAACACTATTTAATCTCCTAATATATTTTTTTATAATTTTAACAATTTAAAAAAGTCTGGAATGCAAGGTATATTCTTTAGTTTAACAAATATACAAATCATAATAGTTTTCTTTCAGAAATTAAACATTATATTTGAAAAATTCTTAAAATCAATAATAATGTCACCTCATTTTGACAATAAAATTAGGGATATTTAGTATTTTTCCTTGACAAAAAAAGTTGTATGTTCATCGTTCAAATCATTATGGAATGGGAATCACTCTAATTTGGGTTAGTTGTTGGTTGTTATTAGGGATTTGAAGAGGATGAATTTATACTACTCTAACGATCATAAATTTCAAAGCAAGTGAATTTTGAGAAAGAAGATTAAATGACGTTTTACACTTTATTTATTTTATACAAAGTACAAAAGATAATATTTCAAGTGTGGTTGACGATGCAAGTGTCAAGTTGGCACATGTGAGACACTTTGTTAAGTATAATTGATATATATTAATATCAAGGGTCAAATTGGTTGATTATCAAAGTTATAGACTAATTTTTCTTTTCATAAAGTCAGGAATTAATATGACTGATCGTAATAATTTCAGAGATTGAATTAATATTACAATGTTATTTCGAACATGATTTGCTACGTAATCGTTACTGCTTATCGTGTCACATGACACTCCGTTGAATGAAACTGATACGCACTAACAACATGAACCAAATTGAGTACCAAAATCAATGACTAATTTTTCTTTTTCATAAAGTTAAAAGACTAACATAACTAACTATGACAATTTTAGGGAATAAATGTTTTACTCATAAATTTTTTTGTTTTCAAAGTGGCCAATCATAGAAGGGTCGAATCTCAGGAGTTGCATATTATTTTCCCTATTTTTTTTTCTCTAATTTAATGACATTTTAAAATGCAACAAATGTCTTTCAACTTAAAGAGAGAATTCACAACTTTGTGAAGCACATATATTTTTTGGACCAAGAGACAATCCAATTTTTCCATTCCAATTTCAACCGATCTTAACTTTGTTATACATTTGTTTAAAAAAGGTTGTTATACAAATGCTTCTAAAAGTTGAGTTAACCTCTAATTTTAAGAGAGTAAGATATCAGCTCAGAGATGAACAAACAAAAGAAACAACGTTATTGCAACTAATCAAATCATGGAGAAGCGCTTGGCTTTTGTAAATCAAGGAAGCAAGTGCACTTGAAATGATAAATCAGACTGACAAAAAGTGCAGTTAAATAATAGCTCTGTGCGTCTCTTACTCTCTTGCAAACAAACTCTCTGAACTTGCAAATGGCATAATGGTAGGGAGAAAATGAAGCAAGTCTATGCCCGAAAGTTGACTTAGTCTATCAACATTTCTAAAATCAACAATTAAACTGAAAATAAGCAAAGGATGGGGAATCAATCGATTTCAAAGCTACGAAAACATAAACTTAGTGGTTCAGCTTGATAACTCGAGACACCCTTTCAAAGAAGATGGGGCACATGGTTGTGCTGAACATGATGTCCTCCCTCATCCATTCTGGTGCTACTCTTTCAAATGTGCCTAGAGATAGAACATGGTACAGCAGCTCTGCTTCCTCTCCTGGTGCTTTGCTAATCAAAGTTAAACTGAAGGAGTAACCTATCATGATCGCAATCAAAAGATAATGTTAACCAAGTACTTACATATCTGCAACTGTTGGATAGCTACATTCTTATTAAAGATGCAGTAAAGATCCTCCAAAAACTCCAACTAAGATTAGCTTCATGCAAAAGTGACCGACAAACAAAAATAGAATGCAAATCAAGTTATCTTATGGAAATGAGAATAAAAGAACCAACATTTAAGAGTATAAAACCAACAAAAGTAATCCACAAGCTGGCTAATCATACAAAATCAAAGCATGTAAAAAATAAAACTAATACCTGTTTGTTTAGCGCCAAACCGGTATTAGTTTTATTTAACATATTTTGTATATCTCCCTTGTTCTTATAAATAGGGATCAAAGTGTTTCTCCTCCATTCATCTGGCGTTTTATTAGACCTAGTTATCTCGTTAAATAACATTGAGAGCCTACCTTTCTCTCCTAGGCACTTCTGTATCTCAATTGATATATTATCTGGCCCAACTGCTTTTCCACTGTCCATTATATTTAGTGCTTCTTTCAGCTCAAACTCCCGAAATCTACAATAAGTATAATTTTGGTCCTCCTCTATAGTGTTTAGAATCTCTAAGTCCAATGATGTCGCATGTCCCTCATTAATTAACTTATGAAAATAACTCCTCCATCATTTCTTGATTTCTTGTTTCACATAACCAAGACTTACCCTCTTCGTCCTTCATACCTTTCACTTGAACTAAGTCTTTTGTCTTCCTCTCTCTACCTTTAGCAAGCCTATAAATATTCCTTTCCCAGTCTTTGGTGCCTAAGGATTGGTATATATAACCCATCAAATGCTTTAGCTTTCGCCTCACTCACCGCCAACTTAGTATCTTTCTTAGAAGCCATAAATTTTTCCCAAATCTCATCTTTTTACAAAATTGGCAAGCTTTATAGAACTCTCTTTTAACTTTAACCTTCTCTTGAACACTTGATTCCCACAACTAAGATTCTTTATACTTAGGCCCGAAGCGTCTTGATTCATCAAGTGTCTCTTTTACTACCTTCCTAATCCCTTTAGCCATCTCATCCCACATATTGTTAACACTCCTTTGTGCTCCCCCAAAACTCTTCCCACAAAATCTCCCTCTGAAAGATAATTTGTTTTCCTTCCTTTAGTTGCCATTACTTGATCTTTGGAACCCTGTCTTGGCAATTTCTTTTTACTCTCATCTTAACACGTACATCCATAACCAAAATCCTGTCTTGGGTAGTCAAGCTCTCCCCAGGGATGGCATTGCAATCCATATAATTGCATTTCTACCACCAAGAAAAAGTATGACACTTGCATGATTTGGTCCTTCATTTTAAATGGCACAATTTTGGTCCCATTAATTTTAAACACTTTCAAATGAGGTCCAATCATAACCTGGTTAGTGTTAGCAATTGCCACCCTTTCCAATTCCCTTGCATTAGCATCACGCCTCAAACCCTTATCCAATGAAAGCCTTTTAAAAATCATGCAGATACCTTTAAATTCTAGGAGATGGTTGGACCATATTTGGAAGAATTTTAAATTGATTGGACCAAAATACAGCATTTGCAATTGAGGGAACCAATATCATGAAATAAATGTCACATCTTGATATTAGAAACCACTGTTGTGCTAGCAGTCTAGCTCATGAAAGTATTTTGAGTCTTCTACACACAATAAATACTCTCATTTCCCATTTCTGTCAATTTTAAACTACATGGATAACTGTAATCTTGACAGAGCCTTTTATATTCATTTCAGCACTGAAAGACATGGTGTATAGACATCCCTGTTGTACCATTGACCAGGATTGTGTTCAATTGAAGAAAAGTGTATAGAAACATTTTGAAAGATCCCCATCCATTAACAACTTGATCAAATAGAACAGAGTCCTAATCATTCAGAAATCAGAATCTTCCAGATATCCAGATTAAGACAATATAGCCAAGCACATTAAGTATTCCAACAAACAGTTAACACCGAATCAGGATATAATAAGACAAAGAAATCAGTTGCAATCCAAAAATTGTGAATTACCACTTGATTGATGCAGTGCAGAAAGGCATATTTGTCCAGTTTGATAGTCAGTGGATAATTTCATTCCCAATGCATACTCAAAAAGAGTTTGAATAAGCCAATTACAATGATCACTTTCCTGTAAACCTAAACATGTAGAAAGCAATGAAGGATATACGAAATATGACATAATCCCAATGAAACAATTCACTTATAAAGCAACATGAATACCATATGATAACACCAACCTGATTGATCATTAGCCTTGCAAAAGTTGTGTGTTGACTCTTTCAACATGGAACTACCTTCACTGTTTTTGCAAGATATAAACCTTGCTTCTTTTTCCAATGCATCGTGCTTACTACTTTTTCTAGTCATTCTTCTAGATGGGCTATCGGATATAGCTCCAAACAGATCATCTTCAGCAATGACCATACTTTTATCATTTAAATCACCAGAAGTTCCTTCCTGCTGCATACGTTTTCTAGTGATTCTTCTGGATGAGCTATTTGAGATAGCCCTAAACTGATCATCTTCAGCCATGACCTTACTGTTATTATTTAAATCACCAAAAGTTCTTTCCTGCTGCAGCTTTCGCAACGTCTCAACTTCTTCAGAAAGAGCTTCATCTGCCGACAGTTCACACTCGACTCCTCAATACTAAAGAAGAATCGATAGAAATGAGACAAATTTAAGGGCAGAGACACGGGAGAATACTGTGCTGAACTTACATTCACAAACCACAACACAGAATAAAACATAATCAAACTCCAACATTGAATCAAGATTCCCACCAATGTTCCAAAAAAAGGGTTAACTTAGGTAGTTATCAGAATTCAGAATGGTAAACCTCACATTACCACTTCAATAAGGACATAACCAGAAAATATGAAAAGTAAACAAAGTGACAAGGTAAAACACTAAAGAACACATTAGAAAAATCAATAGGTTACTGACATCTTTTGCTCTTTAAAATGAATCAAAAAATTATTTACTAACTTTAAAGAACCAAGAATATCCCATTGAAAAGAAAAATCAAGTTTGATCTGCTAAAAAGGAAATATTTCCTGATATAAGGACATTTTAGCATATGATAACCAATCTAATATCAATGACCTTGTTAATAACAGAATTCTTATTTAAAGTACCAGCATGAAGGAAAAAAGCGCCTATTTTTCTTTCAGGTAAGTAAATGCCAAGCAGAAGGGACAAGAGAATGCAAACTGAGTACATGTAAAAGTCCAAAATAAGACTAATCACAGATCCACAAACCAAGAATTCAGGTGAAGAGACGAACAGTGCCAATTGAAAGAAAATAAAGAATATCTTACAAAAGTGAAAGAATTATGCTTTATGCTTTATTACACTATAAGTCTAAAACAATATACTGTAAAATCAACAATTACATAGTTCAATCTTCACGATACCCTGCCTTGGATGTGCTAAATAAATAAATAAATAAAATCACGCAGACATACACACAGAAATTCTTTTAGTTAAGAAACTTCCACTATATTCCATCTACTAAGAATATAGATGGAAAAACTTAATTATTTAAATAAGAGAAAATAGGTTGAGCCTGAAACATGTCAAACCATTAAAAAAACACAGGAAGACATTGAATAATCAGTGTGACAATAAATTAAGATCTTGGAAGAAGTATTGTTTCCAACAATTACTTTAATATCAGAAACTATAAAAAATAAACTTTTCCCAACATAGTACTATAATTATTTAAAGAGTATTTCAAGAACCACAAAAGTAATTCAGCATCTCACTTTTCTTGGTTTCCTCCATTAAAAGCCTTTGATATTCGACCAACTGTTTGTCTTTTGCAAGCCTGACAGGAGGAAAGTACATTTTTTGAGTTTTCCACACAGGATCCAGCCAGTATAAATAAATGGAAGAAATTAATAAAACTATTCAGTTAAAAATCTACAAAAAAAATAAAAAAAGGAGGCAGGAATGTGGAATACAGACCTAACCGAAGCCACCTCACTTCTCAATTCATTGATTTGTCCATGCAGCTGGTCATTTTCGCTCTTCAAGTGCTCTATCAACTCCTCTGCAGCTGTGATACGGAGATCGACAATAAGGAAAACTAGTTTACATAAGCATGCAGATTATGCTTCCTGTAGTAAATATAGTGCTAAGTCTTCTGAATCATACTACCAAATACAGATTAGTAAAGCTATGAATTCCTTCTAAAGACTGCAAAAGCTATGCCACAACTATGTGATGCAGCTCAATACACTTCTCTGTTCCATTTTTTTTTTTTTTTTTAAAACTCAAAGGTCAAACCGTCAAAGTTAGAAAGGGAAAGAAAAAAAGGCAATAGGGGACAGGAACAGGAATAGACACGAAAATAAACCGTGATATAAAACTGAATGTCTCTGAATTCTTATCCTCCTTAACATGGTTTTCGAATGCATGAGCATAAGATCAAAATTCAGAATGTATTGCAAATTGTTCCAAGAACTCATGTTATCATAAGCTGCAGTCTTTCAAAACTTCCAAACGTGAAAAAAAAAATGATAAGAGGCATAAAGAAGATATATATACCAGTCAAATAATTCATAAATTTAACTTCTTGTTCTTTATTTAGCTGATCCAACTCGGACAGTTTCTTAGTCTGGAACAAGAAAGAAAATCAAGAGTCAATAATTAAAACCTAACAACTTGTGTTTCCTTTTCATTCACTAGATGAAATATCGACTCAATTAACCAAATTCATCATTAAACACTGAATAACTTGATATACAATACAAGCAGGAAGCTACAATGCTATGTACTTATTAGCATTGACATAAAAGTAAAATGAGACAGATAGAGAAATAGACCTTGATTTTGATGTACTTATTATAGAGCTTTGAGTACACAGCCTCCATTTTATGAATCAAACGGTTATGACAGTCACTGGAATTAGGGCATCAGTTGGGAGATTTCAAAAGGTAAAGTAGCAGTAAATTGGGTTTGCAACTTCCATTTCGACCCTCCTGATAAAAAATGAGAAAAAGCAATTAAAATTAAATCTGAAATGAACCGTGAATTCAAGTGAAGCATCAACTACTAAGTAATTGAACAAGGTACCAGTGTTCGGAAAAAAGTGTGACTATCACACGAATAACTTCAGAATTTGTTCTCAATTTATAGACAAACATACATAGGATGGCATGGAAAATTAAACTGATAATGATAATGACAAAAGAGGTGATATTTTGAAGACAGAAAGGAACAAACTAACGTACGCAGGATGGTGTGGGTGCCTTGGATTTCGCGACCTACGAGATGAATTGCAATGTCGTGTTGTATCACTGAACGGAGTGGCAGAATATGGAGTTTCTTCTTTGAGGAAATGTTAATATGTTTGGGATTATTATGGAGATAATGGGAAAGAATTTGGCTCCAGTAAACTGATAAAGCATTTTTAATGGTCATGTATTTATCAAATTAATAGTAGATGCATCATTACTTTCTCACGTTAAAGGAGTCAAATCTAATGTGAAATGCAATCAAGTGTAAAGTGGAACCAAGAGTAAGATAAAAGAGTAAAGGCCTAAATTAGTCCTTCACAAAAAAAAAAACACGATGACAATTTGATTCCTGAACAATGAAAAATATCAATTTGATCCTCAAGAATGTAAAATGTGGGTCAAATTGGTCCTTTTTAGGATAATTTTTAGGTACATTTTAGTTCTTATTAGGGACTTTTTCGACCCGTATTTTACATTCTTGAGGATCAAATTGATATTTTCTATTTTTTAGGGACCAAAATGTCACCGTAATTTTTTGCCGAGGACCAATTTGAATCTTTACTGAAAGTAAAAATAGAACAATTCTCGGGTCCTTTTAAGTTGAGTTTTGATCCTCCCAAAATCCAATTATTGATTTTGTTACTAATATGTTCAATCCCCACCATACATTTATCGGTTTTATCACTAAGAAATCAAGCTTCAAACAAATGCTTGAAAAAATTTTTACAAACTTGAGCCCTTTTTACTTGGGATACTTCATGCTTGTGCAAGAGTCTTCGAATTTCACTAAAAGGGATTCTCACCCTTTTTACAAATCACTAGAGGATGCCTCACCTTCTCTCACAAAGATTGCACTAGAGAATTTGAATATTTAAGATGTAAGTCTCACAAGGTTGAAAGAGACAAATAGAAGCACCAATGACTTTTTGATAAAGATTAGCTCAAGTTAGATAGCAAAAATTAAGGAGAGTTGTAAGATCCCTAAATGAGTTGGACAATGTTGTATTAATGTTCTCTGATCTTTAAAACGAGTTTGGTAGGTGTATTTATCAGTGTGAGAGTGAATAAAGTTGTTACACACAATCTAACATACATTCAAAGATCTGAACTAGTTGTTATTTTGAATTATAATCGATTAAATCTTTTGATTTAATAGATTATTCTAATATATTAATCGATTACATATCTCTCCTTAATCAATTATTGCTTTTCAAAAAGATCTTCAATATAGACATACGAATAACTTAATTGATTTGATGAAAAAAAATTAGCTATTAATGGAAGCTAATTGATTAAGTTCTTTCCAAATAATGGAATAATAGCTCTCTAAATTTCATCCAACTTTGTAATGTGTAACTTAAATATTAATATTCTATTAATATTCTTCTGAAAGCGGGCAAATCAAATTTTCATATTGTTAATCGATTATTAGCATTTCTATAATCGATTAATACATTTTTGTTTGAGAATAGTAGGATTGTAAATATGCTCTAATCGACTAACACCTTGTGAATAATAGATTAATAAGTTTCTGACTTAAGATGCTCATTTTAACACCATTTAATCGAATAACTAAACCTTGATAATAAATTAAAATCTCTTTCAAAATTGTTTTAGATTTAGAAAGTTTTCTATGGCGCAAACAAATGATTTTTCAAAAGACCAATAGTCATTTAATCAATTAGAAAGCATTGAAAACATATTTTGCCAATGATAAAAGCATATTTTTAATGTCCAAGACAATTAGCTATCTTATGCTTAAGTTTAGTTACGATTAGGTGCATTTTCAACAAATTAATATTCCGTTGATTCTGTAAGTGCTGTAATTATATGAACAATTACTTTATGTGGTTTTGAGTAATGACAAATCAAAAAAACAAGTTTACTAAGAATATGGCATATATAATTTATCATATAAATGTGTGAACATTGCTAATTGTGTGCTCAAGTGTGTAGATTTATATAATGAGTTTTTAGTCACTTGTCTGTACTAAGTCAAGACTCGTCTAAGCTGGAGTTCACCCGTCTGATAAAGATATATGATTCATCTGACCAAGAAAGCTCACCCATCTAAAGCTTATTGAAAGTCAGTTTGTCTAAAGCCAAATATCTTCACCCGTTTGATAACTATCAGTGAAGAAATGTTCACCCGCCTGCTGACTCTCGTGAAAAACCTCGTACAAGATTGAAGATCGAAGTCAAGCGTCTCATGACGACAATCAAGCGTCTGAACGTCATATATTTCTCGTTACTCACTCAAATGAAGTGACCTTGGTATCGTTGGAAATATAAGAGAATTATCTACAAATTTCATGAAGCAGTCGAGATCTGAAACGATTTCTATTTTGGTGAAATTCCTCAAGAAGTTTGGTGACGTGATGCTGTCCTTAAAAGTCATATATACACACGTCTGATGTAAATATCTTTCACTGTAGATATCCAAACTGCACGAAACCAGTTCCATATGAAAGCTAACATTCATATCTACAACTTTCATGAAGAAATCGAGACTTGAATCAGTCTCTATCTTGGAGATATTTTGTCGGCAAGTTGGAAACGTGATATTGTTCTGATAGCCCGAACATACACACGTCTGATGGACATATCGGGAGCTTTAGGTGTCCAAATTGAGTGAAACCTGTGTCTACTTAAATCTAGCTTCCATAGCTACATTTTTCATTAAGACATCAAAGCCTAATTCGAAGGTTAAGAAGGTCAAAGAAACAAAATACGCTGATTTGATAGATTCTACGAATTTGACAACTTTGTGAATATGTCTAGTGCAGAACAAAGCATCTCAGCTCATTTAAGAAGCGTTTAATGAAGCTAACCAAGTGTCTACTCAGAATATAGAACAATATGATGGCTGGACAAGTGATTTTGAATAAAGTATTAATATCTTCAAAATCCAAGCTTGATCAGAAAATGAGATACTATTTTCAACAAAGTTCTGAAGCATGAGTTATTGTAGCAGAAGAAGAGAAAAACTTCAGCAACTTTATTAGAAAGAAGAAAAAGCAAGAAAGAGAAGAAAATCTGAGCAAAAGCATAAAAATTGCAGAAGCAAAAACACTTTATCTAAAGTGCACTCAGCATAAAGGACAAAGACTTTGTGCAGCATCAAAAATCTCCAACAGCTATATTTCAACAGCTATATTTTTTATATATCTATATAAGGGAGATCTGAAGATGAAGATCAAAGAGAGTGAATGCATATACAAGCTGGTGGATACTGTTGTTACTGCTGCTGCAGTTGGCGAAAAATGAGAGCATCACCATTTTCATCTCCACTGAATTTCTTGTCAACATAATCATTTTTTATCCACTCAAATAAGTGTTATGAGAGATTTTCTTTAGTTCTTATGAACTTCATTATCTATCCACTCTTATGAGTGTAGAAAGAACATTTTCTCCTTACTTATTTGTAAACACACTCTGTGAGTGATTGTGAGAGTATTTTAATGTAAATCTTCAACAAAATCAATGAGAGCTTGAAGAGGCTAATCAAAAAGAATACTCAACAATAGCCTGGAAAGGCTGGCTAAGAATAATACTTGCCTTGAGCCTGGAGAGGCTATGTGTGCAAAGAATACTCAACGGTCTGGAGAGGTCGGTGAAGAACAATACTCATTGAGCCTGGAGAGTCTAGGTATGCAAATAATACTTGAGCCTGTAATATGATAAGATATAGAGAAAAACTTAGTGAAGCCAAAGACTGGATGTAGCCGCACTAAGTTGGTGTTGGTGAACCAAGATACATCATTGTGTGATTTTCTCTTATCCCTCATCTCTTTATTTATGTTGTTTTATATATTTCAAAAAGTTTCTAACTGTGGGTAAAGTCTGTGTTCTAAGTTGTTTTCAAATGTCTTTATCCTATATATTTAGTTTGACTGGTGGACATGTAGGTAGATCGCTAAGATGAGTCAATGTTCATCATACCAGAAAATCTAGCTTAGACAAATATACGTTTTTAGTAGTGTTTGATGGTTGTTAAATTAGTTTCTTTTAACCATCTACACTCTCTTCATTGGTAAAATCTTTTATGTGAAGTAAAAGTTTGTAAAATTCCCAGATCACCCAATTCACCCCCTCTTGTGTGATGGTTACTTGACCCAACAGATTCTAGTTACGTGCCAATCTACCTTAGAATCTTACAAGAACTAAACATCTTAAGACCTTAAAGACCTTTTACCAATTGAAGCTCTTCGCTTAGTCCTGGAGTCTTGTCCTTTTGTTCATGCACTTTTTGCTCATTGTCTATATGTTGATCATCAAAACTTTATAATCCTGTAACATGGGCATTCACATTCTCCTCCTTTTGGATGGTGACAAAACATTTTATTTTTGAGAAAAAAACTGGTGGGAGGTTAGTCACGACAATATATATATATATATATATATATATATATATATATATATAGAGAGAGAGAGAGAGAGAGAGAGAGAGAGAGAGAGAGAGAGAGAGATGTATCAAGTGAGAGGAGTGCTTTTATACGAGAGTAAGAGCAGTAATTCTTAGCCTTTGGATTAAACTATGAATGATCAAGATTAGAAGATAAAGTCACATGACTTTTTTAAGTAATCACATGACCACTAAGCAACTTTTAATCTTGACAATCCATATATGATTTTAATGGGCAAGATTTGTTTCTCTCACTCTCACATACAAGAGTTAAAGGCGCAATTGTTGAAACAAGTAATGCAACTCTCCCCCTTACTTGATGCCTATTTATTTTTCTCAAAACAAAGTATTTATCCATTTTTCTCCCCCTTTTTGTTACTATCAAAAATTGTAATGCTAGATGTAATGTGTGTATCAGTCCATATCAGTGTTTTTATAGTGCATAACATTTCATATCATATAGTCCATATCATGATAGCAACAATAGGATAGTGTACACACTTAAAAATCATTCTGATGCAATCATGGCAACATTTTAGCAATGAGCTTATGATAAAAAAAACATCCATAATTAGTGCATTGTCATTTCAAATGTTAGCATAACAAAAGTATCAAAGCAAAGGCACAACCATTTAAGCATTGTCGCTACCTAATCACAACTATCAAATCACAACCATCAATGCAAAATCAAAATTCATAACTACATCACTAACCAAAATTCACAATAGTTGTCAAATACATATTAGCATAACAAATATAAGTGCATAAGCCAGATAATGATAAAAGAAACTATGGTGAAGTTGTGAGCATAGAATCTTGGAGCAAGGCTCATGGATAAACTTGTAAGTTATAGTTCTCTAAGATTCTCAATAATAGAAAACTATCATACTCATAAAAGGATCTTGAAATCTATGATTCTCACATAAGAGTAAATGATACTTACCTCCTTGATCCATGAGTAAATGGCAAGAAGAAGATATTCACCAAACCCAATCTATCTCTTCCCTTTTGCTTTCCTTCTCACACTCTTTCTTGATGGCAATGGTAGAGAGAAACTTAATGGGAGAGATAGAACCCCCAAAAAAAAAAAATACATCAATATAATAACTCCCATCAAGTTATTAAGTAGTTACTGGAAGTTTTCAACTTCTCATAATAACCAATAGGTCCCTTACTTTATTTAATTACATTCAGGCCCATTACTTTATTTCACATGAGTCACACTAATTAATTTATTTATTTATTTAATTTTTCCAACATTCTCCCCCTTGACTCGTGTGTTATTGTGACACTTAAATACATCAATTATGATGTACATCAATGGACCTTACATACATTGGTTCCATCATTAACCATAATTAAGAATATAAACTAATAAGAGTCATGGCGGTCATATGTTATTAAATCAACGCACTTCCTTCCATGTACTACTATATTAGCCTTTCTCCTCAATATGATCTTGAAATGAGAAATCCATAATGGGTTCAAACATAATGTCATTATCAAGAACATAATCTGTTTTCGACATCATCAATTGCATGCATATACATAAGTAGAAAACAGAAAATTCATAAACTTACACATTAACGAGCTCAGAGTGTCAAACATACATCAATAATGAAATAAAACATTACAATTCAACATTCGCTAGCAGACATAATGCCCGTATTCTCAACATGGCCAGCAAATATTTTGGGCGGCAACCCTTTTGTTAAAGGGTCAGCTATCATAAGGTTGGTGCTAATATGATTAATTGACACCCTATGTTTCTGAACTTCTTCTTTAACGGCAAAGTATTTCAATTCCATATGCTTAGCACCCTTGGAATACTTGTCGTTCTTAGAAAAGAAGACTGCTGCGGAATTATCACAATAAATTTTCAGCGGCCTAGCAATACTATCGACTATTCCAAGTCCTGAAATAAAGTTCGGCAACCAATTAGCCTGAATCGTGGCCTCAAAGCATGCCACAAATTCAGCCTCCATGGTGGATGCAGCAATGACTGTCTGCTTCACACTCTTCCATGATATCGCTCCTCCGGCTAGAAGATACACATAGCCAAATGTGGACTTTCTTGTATCCACACAATAAGCAAAGTCTGAATCTGTGTATCCAATCACCTCAAGGTGATCAAATCTCCTATAAGTAAGCATGTGATCCTTCGTTCCTTGCAAATATCTCAAAACTTTCTTTGCAGCTTTCCAGTGATCCAATCCTGGATTACTCTGGTATCTACCCAGCATTCCAACTGCAAAACTAATATCTGGCCTTATACATGTTTGAGCATAAATCAAACTCCCAACAACAGATGCATAAGGAATCTTTTCCATCTCCTTTCGTTCCAAATCATTCTTTGGACATTGCATGAGACTAAACTTATCTCCTTTCTGAATTGGAACGGGAGATGCCGAGCACTTGTTCATTCTAAATCTCTCTAAAACTTTATTAATATATGCTTTCTGAGACAAACCCAACAATCCAAGTGATCTATCCCGGAATATTTCTATTCAGATCACATAGTTTGCCTCTCCCATATCTTTCATTTCAAAGTTATCAGAGAGAAAATTCTTAGTCTCACGTAATAGACCAAGATCATTAGTTGCAAGCACGATATCATCAGCATACAGAATCAGAAATATAAACTTACTCCCACTGACCTTTAGATATATACATCGATCAACAATGTTTTCCTTAAATCCAAAGGAAACAATGTATCATTAAACTTGAGATACCATTGTCGGGAAGCTTGTTTAAGTCCGTATATTGATCTCTTAAGTTTACACACCATATGTTCCTTTCCTTCTTCTATGAATCCCATTGTTTGATCCATATAAACATCTTCCTCTAAATTCCCATTTAGAAAGGCAGTTTTCACATCCATTTGATGCAACTCTAAATCATAATGAGCTACCAATGCCATGATAATTCTGAAGGAATCTTTCTTGGAAACCGGTGAAAAGGTTTCCTTGTAGTCAATGCCATCTTTCTGAGTAAAACCTTTAGCAACAAGTCTAGTCTTGTAACGTTCAAGGTTGCCATGAGAGTCACATTTAGTCTTAAAGACCCATTTACACCCAACTCTCTTGCAACCTTCAGGCAATTCCATAAGGTCCCAGACATCATTCTGTTCCATGGATTTAAGCTCATCTTTCATAGTATCTAACCATTTATCAGCATTATCACTATTAATGGCTTGTGAAAACGAAACTGGATCGTCATCAATTCCTAAGTCGTTTTCCGACTCTTGTAGATATACCACATAGTCATTTGGAATAGCAGATCTCCTTTCTCTTTGGGATCTTCTTAATGCTATTTCTTGTGGTTGTTCTACTATAGGTTCATTATCAACCTCGGGCTCATTAATTTGTTGTTCTTCTTGATTATTATGCGGTACAACAACATGAGGAACAACAACTTGAGTAGTAGGAACACAAGTCAAAGGGACTTGTATTCTAACTTCCTTAATCTCCACATTTTGTGAAGCTTCACTCCCACTGGTTTCACCATTCTCAATAAACTTAGCATTTCCAGTTTCAACAATTCTTGTATTATGAGTAGGACAATAGAATCTAAACCCCTTAGACTTTTCTGGATAACCAATGAAATATCCACTGATTGTTCTTGCATCCAGTTTCTTTTCTTGTGGATTATAACTCCTTATTTCTGCCTGGCAACCCCAAACATGTAGGTGCCTTAAACTAGGTTTCCTACCAGTCCACAGTTCAAAAGGTGTCTTTGGAACTGCCTTACTAGGAACCCTGTTCAACAAATACATAGCAGTCTTTAAGGCATACATCCTCAATGATAAGGGTAAAGATGCATTACTTAACATACTCCTAACCATGTCCATTAAGGTTCGGTTACGCCTTTCTGATACACCATTTTGTTGTGGTGTACCCGGCATTGTGTATTAAGCACATATGCCACGCTTTTCTAAGAACTTAGCAAATGGACCAGGGTGTTGTCCATTTTCATCATACCTTCCGTAATACTCACCACCTCTATCAGACCTAATGATTTTCAACTTTCTGTCTAATTGTCTTTCAACTTCATTTACATAAATTTCTAAGGCATTCACTGCTTGAGACTTCTCATGCAGTAAGTAGACATATCCATAACGCGAATAATCATCAATAAAGGTGATAATGTACTTTTCTTTACCGAAAGAATTGACATCAAAAGGTCCATATATATCGTTGTGTACTATTTCAAGAAGCTGAGTGCTTCTTGTGGCACCTTTCTTTGTGTGTTTTGTTTGCTTTCCTTTAATACAATCCACACAAATATTAAGGTCAGTAAAATCCAATTCTGGAAGGACTTCATTCTTTACTAGTCTTTCCATTCTCTCCTTGGAAATATGACCCAAACGCTTATGCCACAAATAAGCAGAACATTCATTCACTAAACTACGTTTAGTGCCAACATTATAATGCAAGGTCATAAGAGTTTCAGCATATAAATTATCAAGATTCAATTTATATAAACCATCACAAAGTATACCAGATCCAATCATAAAGGTATGCTTATACAAACTGAAACATCCATTACCAAACTTAAAAGAGTATCCAGCAACATCTAGTTTAGACAAAGAAACTAAATTCCTAGAAATATTAGGTACATACAAAGTTTCAAACAAATCTAAATGATGTCCAGTGTCTAGGATTAAACGATAAGTCCCGACAGCTTCCACTGAAACTTTCACTCTATTCCCCATGAAGACAAACTTCTCATTTGGGCTTATGGTTTGGATTGTAAGGAATCCCTGCATCGTATTAGAAACATGAGTTGTACATCCAGAATCAATCCACCAAGTATTATGTGGAACTTCAGTTAAATTTGATTCAAAACATACTAAAGCATTAAACTTACCTTTCTTTTCGAACCAAGCCTTACGTTTTGGGCAATCCTTCTGGAAATGTCCAGATTTCCCACAGAAATGACATTTGTCATTCTTTTCCTTCTTCTGGATCTTAACGGAGGACTCATTTATCTTCAGCGGTCCTTTCCCCTTTCCATGTTTCTTATCAGCTTTCTTACCAGCTCCTTGATGGTTCACATAATGGATTGAGTGACTTCCTTGATTCTTAAGTCTCGTTTCCTCTTGAGCCAACATACTATGCAGTTCATGCACATTCCATTTATCTTTCATGGTGTTGTAGCTCATTTGGAACGGGCCATACTCAGACGGTAATGAGTTCAGAATGTACTGCACAAGGAAATTCTCATCCACTTCCATTCCCAATGACTTAAGTCTTGCTGCAATATTTGTCATTTCAATGACGTGCTCATGCATGGTACGAGAACCAGCAAACTTCATGGTGGTTAAAGTACCCATTAATGTCCCAGCAAGAGACTTGTCAGCAGTTTGGGAGCGCTCTTCCACATTCTTCATAAATTCTTTTGCACTTTCAGTTTTGGGAAGAGCAGACTTGATGTTACTTGCTATGCTCATTCGCATAAACATTAAGCTCAACCTATTTGACTTTTCCCAAGCCTTATAATGGGCTATTTCTTCATTGCTACTATCATCAGTAATAACAGCAGGTTTCTCAACTTGAAGAGCCAAATCAAGATCCATTACACCAAGGTGAAATTGGATTTGTTCACTCCAATCAAAGAAATTCAGCCCATTAAAGGTTGGAATAGACATAGCATGCGAATGTAAGGATATAGGAGTAGATACTGCAATTAACACATGCCTAACATTAATACTTTGAGTCATAAAACAACATACAATACAGATTCAGACAATAAAACATTAAACATTCAATGCACATCAATGTTCTCCTTTGGGTGATTCATAAATGTACAACAAACATAATGATGCTAATAAAACCAACATTATTAGGCAATGAAATATACACTAACTAGAAATATTTATTATCTTTGGATATATAAATAAAACTAATAGTGCATTCACATTACTAGCAATCATGTCCATTAATTATAAGAACAACTAATCAACCTTTGGGTGATTCATAAATGCCTTATAACAATGTACGTACTTCAATTTACCCATAAACAAAAAAAAATCATTCTGTCATTTATAGCATCCATTCTATGGGTAATTGAAATTAAACATAATTAATTTGGAACTAAATAAACTTGCAGATTTGACCACTTTGATGATTAACAAATCTATCATACATTCAATTCCAAATTATTTTATCAGGCACGATTCGTACCAGTGTTCCACAACACGGAGGAGTTGTGGGCGATACTGGCCATTAATTTCTTTCGGAAAACTCAATTCACGTAACAGTCCAAAAGATGCAGTTTTTTGTGGCTTTCGTCAAATCACATCACATTCAATATAAAACAACCAAAAAACATTGTTCTTGCTTTTTCATTATAAGCTTCTCGTGAAAGAAAGATCCATTACAAATTCTTTATGTATATTTTTATTATACCAATTCTTCACTGGACTTTCCGAAAATCAATTCAAGATGCAGCGGAAATACATATCAATGATGAGAATTCATCTATCATAATTAAATTCCTAATTTTTATAATTAGGGTTCATACAAATTGGGGAAACCAAACATCATCAATGGAGAATCAGAAATTTTCACAACCAGTCTCTGATACCACATGTAAGTTATAGTTCTCTAAAATTCTCAATAATAGAAAACTATCATACTCATAAAAGGATCTTGAAATCTATGATTCTCACATAAGAGTAAATGATACTTACCTCCTTGATCCATGAGTAAATGGCAAGAAGAAGATATTCACTAATGCCCAATCTATCTCTTCCCTTTTGCTTTCTTTCTCACACTCTTTCTTGATGGCAATGGTAGAGAGAAACTTAATGGGAGAGATAGAACCAAAAAAAAAAAAAACATCAATATAATAACTCCCATCAAGTTATTAAGTAGTTACTGGAAGTTTTCAACTTCTCATAATAACCAATAGGTCCCTTACTTTATTTAATTACATTCAGGCCCATTACTTTATTTCACATGAGTCACTAATTAATTTATTTATTTATTTAATTTTTCCAACAAAACTACCTCATCACCATCTGGTGTAGAATGAGTATCAGCGCTTATATCATGACCCAAATTTCGTAGCCATGACCGGCTGAAAAGAAAAGTCTTTCTTTCCCCTTCGCAGCCTCACAAGCATACATAAATTTGTTTCATCCAAAGAAAACGATTACTTTCATTAATTACAACATAATGAACATAATACATCAGAGTAACTAAACAAAACATAAATTACCAAGTCCTATTAAAAACGAGATACACTTAAACTATGAGAATCAACTCATTAAAAGCTATCTACATGACATCCAAAGCTTCTGGTGGCTTCACAGATTCCAGCATCTAAAACGTTAAACATGAAGTGAGTACCCTGACTCAGTGAGGGAGTTTTCCCCAAACATATGCAGTCATACATAACAAGTGTGAACTAAAATAATGCAATCATTCATGTATATCCAAAAGCATCATACCATCACAATACATAACATAGTCATACTCATACATAAGCAACAATGGACCTCTTGTCCACAAACTGGGTACTTATGGAATGACTTGCACATAACTTTTTTCTTATAGCTCATGCTCCATTTATAAGGGGATACATGTCATATACATATACTCATATCGAGTCTTTGGGGTTCCAATTGGGGTTGCTCACTAAGGTCCCCCGTCTCGACAGTTTTAATTTCATATCCCAGAGATATTGTTCCCTCTGACCATCAACATCCCTCCTCAACTCCGAGGTTACTCACTAAGGTTCCCAACCTCGACGGTTTTAGCTTATATACTGGAGATATCGCCCCTTCCGATCAGATACCCAAAGATTCATATCATTATCACATCAATCCATTCAACCAAATACTTTTCAAATAACATTCACAAAAAGAACATACACATGGATTAACATCCTTCAACACTATGAAAATAGGGCAATATACTAACATTTACTATAATATCCACATATTCATAATTCTATCATAAAGAAAGTCAATATATCTTCTCCAAAACACATGACAACAACAATTCCATATCATAATTCACAATCACATCTTCATCTATCTCAATAACCTCAACACAATAAACATACTTTAACATAACTTATGTCATCCTCATCTCAATATCAATCATTTTCCACATATATCATATATTTCTCATTTCATCATCCCAACTATCATAAGTTACTTAAAAATTACTCTATAGTATCAATCACATATTCTAATTATAATCATGAGAGAGTCTATATCGTCTCCAAACATTCCAATCAACACTTATATGCAAGATATCAAATAACATCACTTAAATTCTCCTCATTTCTCATATCATAAGCATACTCACAACACAATCATTTTATAAATACATCATGGCATTACCATTAAACCTATATCTCGTTTTATCTTTTTTTTTTTTGATAAAAGACTATTGGCATGCAGAAGCATCACAAAAGGGAAAGGCATCCCAACTATGTTGGCACCCCAGACCCTTACAATCATCTGCAGCATGCCAAAATATTATTAAGAATTAAAAAAGAATACAAAAAACATGTGGGACTATAGCCAATACCCATAAAGAAAGAGAATAAAAAGAATCATCTAAATCTGTAGCTAGGAAGACCTAACCTATCTCGATAAAAATCTTCTCTAAGAAAACTAGGAAGATTATCCCACCAAGAATAACAGCGACTAATTATTCCAAAATTGGCTAACTTGTCAACACAACAGTTTCCTTCCCGGAATATATGAGTACTCTAGAATTTATTTGTGAACAATAAAAAAGGCAATTCTTCCATCTGTTTGTCAAGCACCATGGAACTTGGTAATTTGAAGAAAATGCATCAACAACTAATTTAGAATCACATTCCAACCAAAGGTAGTGCCAACCCTTTCTATAAGCTATTTTAATTGTCGTCATGGCTGCACAAAATTCAGCATGAAGGGAAGTTGTAGAATTCAAATACTCTGAAAAACACCCTACGAAAGCACCCATTGAGTCCCTAAAAATACCACCACCAGCTGCTTGTCCAGGAAACCCTTTGGCAGCTCCATCACTATTGCATTTAATCCAACCACATAAAGGTTTAAACCAATCAACTTGGTTAATTACTGGTGCTTTGGATAAATGAGCCTTGACTGCAAATGCTTTTAGAATCAGAAATTCATCCATTGAGTTAGACATTGTTCCTTTCGAGAAAGCCCCTGCTTGACTAGTTGCTGCCTTGATCAAATTAACTGCACGATGAAAAGAAATTCTCCTACTCTTGAACCTATACTGATTACCACAAAACCAGATTGTCCAGAAACAATTGATTACTGATGCCAAGATTATGTCCTTTATTTGACTACTCCATTGTTTGTAACAAACAGCAAGAATAGAAGAGATAGATGAGCAATCTAAATGAGAGTGAATTAAATCACTAAGCCAAGCCCACAAACTAGCAGCAAATTGACAATCCAAAAATAAATGATTGGATGACTCTTCTGATTGTCCACACAAACAGCAGATAGAGATTATATAGCATCCTTTATTTTTGAGATTATCATCTGTTGGCATTTTGGAATGAATCAATCTCCAAACTATGAAAGACTTGGATGGTAGAATACAAGATTGCCAAATAAGTCTACCCCATTTAACCACATTTGCTCCTGGATTAAGAAAAGAGTAGGCTTCCTTTAAGTTTAAAATACTTGAATCATTGTCACCCCAAACCTGTCGATCACACTCACCTGATAATGGCAGAGATACATGCTTGATCTCATTCATTATCAATGGGAATTTATTACAGAGAACCTCCGGCAATGACCAAGCTTTGCTGTACGAATGAAGTCACTAACAGTTGTAGCAAGTAAAACCCGATCTGCATCTGGGACATTGATTAAATCTGCAACTGGTTTATGTAACCATTTATCCTTCCAGAAATTAATTTGAGTTCCATCCCCAATGATCCAGGATGTATTTGATCTTACAATATTAATGAACCTCTTTGTGCCTGGCCAAATTGAAGACCTAACATAAAAAGAAACAATTAAACTTCAAGAATCTTGCTCTTATAAACTTTGCCCAACCAGCATTAGAGCTCAAAACATCTCAGCTGAGTTTCAGAATGGCTGCATCATTAATAGCACGAATTGATCTAAGACCAAGCCCACCCTCCTGCACTGGTAAACACACTTTTTTCCAGGCTACTGTTACTAATTTTTTGTATAAATGTCTCCTGCCCACACAAAGTTTCTTATCCATCTATCAATAGACTTTAACAAAGAAATCAGCCAAGAATAGATTTGGAAACTGTAAAGCAACACACCCTTAATAACTGAGTTAACCAATTCTACTCTTCCTATAATTGATAAGAGAGATCCTTTCCAAGCAGAGAGTTTGTTTTTAATTCTATCTGCAATAGCTTGTAAGTAAACAACTTTAGGCTTACCCTTAAACAAAGGCACCCCAAGATAGGAGAAAGGAAACTGACCAGAAGAAAATCCAAAGAGTGTTACTAATGTCAATGAGCCTCCTAGCATTAATCGATCCTGCAAAGAACTTGCATTTTGCAGTACTTAAATGTTAGCCAGATATATCACCATAGGAACTAAAAAGCAGCATGAGTTTTTGAGATTTTGCTTTGTTCCTTGGCAGAAAACAAGTATATCATCTGCATAAAGAATATGTGAAGGAGTTGTAAATCCTCTTGGACCAGACATAGCCTTCAACTGATTGGAAGACACAATTTAGAAATGCTTCTACTAAGAACATCTTCAGCTAAACAAAATAAAAGAGAAGACAGAGGATCTCCTTGCCTTACACCCCTCTTGCAAGATAAATAACCAACAGGTTTGCCATTAATCAAAAAAGAAAGCTTCACAGATTTAAGAATAGTGTGCACCCAACTACAAAACTGATGATCAAACCCAAAAGCAGAGAGAACCTTTAATAAAAACTTCCAATCGAGAGTATCAAATGCTTTTTTAATGTCAAATTTCAAGGCCACATTACCACCATAGGATTTAGAATCTAACATATTGATAGCCTCTGAAGCAATGCAAATACACTTAGCAATATTTCTACCTTTAATGAATCCTCTCTGTTGTTAAGAAACTATTTTTGGAGCAACCATTGCTAGCCTATCGGAAAGAACCTTGGTTATAATTTTCAACTGAAAATTGGCAAGAGCAATATGTCTATAATCTTCTATTTTATCTGCCTCTAGAAACTTAGGAATCAAGGCAACTGAGTTTGAATTTAAGCCAGGCATAATCCAATTTTGAGTGTAGAATTGAAGCATAACATTATACACATCCTCACCAACTATATCCCAAAAGGTTTGGTAGAAACAACCACCAAAACCATCTGGACCAGGGGCTCCCAAACCATTCATTGAAAAGACAGCTAATCTAACCTCTTCCTTAGTTGGAATATTAGTTAACATCATGTTATCTGCTGCTGAAACTAAGGCAGGAATAGACGGCTCAATAAGATCATTATCAATACAAATATTTTTGGTTGCATAAAGGGAAGTATCAAAATCTAGCACATGCTGTTCAATATCATCATATGAGTCAAGAACAGTGTTCGTGGTTGTATATAAGTCGTGGTTGAGGCATTAGTGTTAATCCTGTGAGTCAGTGAGATTCATGTTGCATAATTGTTATTCATCACTGTGTTGGCATACGGGCGATTTCGATCTTACCTGCGAGGAGATGGTCGTACCGATTAGTTTGGCGTAGGGGCGATTTCGATCTTACCTGCGGGAAGATGGTCGTACCCGTTAGTCAAATTGTAGATGGACGGGCAAATATCTCGACCTAGCCTGCGGGCGGGGGGATATGTATTTACCGAAAGTTGAGTTGTTAACGGACGGACGAGTGTTTCGACCTAGCCTGCGGGCGGGGGAACATATCGTTACAGTAAGTTGCGTTGTTGATGGGCGAATATTCCGACTTGGCCTGCAGTCAGGGGAATATGTTGTATCCATGAGCCGTCTCAAACAGTATCACCACTTCTCAAGATAGACAGTTGTTTGGTTGAATGTCTAATCATTGCAACTCTATGAAAAAAAACTGTGTTTTTATCCCTATGACAGAACTAGTTCATATTTGATTTTTGTTTTCAAATCCTCAATAGAAAGAGCTCTATTGAGATTAAGTTGTGCTTTCAGCTCTTTCTCATGAAGACTATCGGAATTACCTAGAGAATCAATCTCTATTTGAATCTTATCCATGTCCTCAAAAGCATTGTCTACGAGAATTTTGACATTACCAAATACCTGATTGTTCCATACTTTGAACTCAGATTTAAGAATTTTCAACTTCTGGGATAGAATACTCATTGGACAACCAATGACAGTCTTAGACCAAACATCCTTCACAAGTCTTAGACAATCACTATGTTCTGCCCACATAGTGAAATACTTGAAAGATGAAACAAAATTTCTGGAATCATTATTCAGATTCAATAAAATGGGAAAATGATCTGACTGGCTCCTTATTAAAGTGCAACAAGACATGCTTTGCCAGAAAGAAAGCCAAGCATCATTAACAATTGCTCTGTCAAGTCTCTTCTCAGTATGAGCAGCAGCAGCTCTTCTATTTGACCAGTAAAGGCAACACCTCTAGTTAAAACATGAGTGAATTTTCCTATTGAAGTCCATGAACTAAAGTCATCACAAGATGCTTTTAAAGGTAATCCTCCACCCCTTTTCTCATGAGCTCCAAGAATGGCATTAAAGTCCCCCATAAAAAGCCATAGACCAAGATTAGAATGTTCCAATTCATATAAATCTTTCCATAACTGTCTTATGAAAACATAAGAAGTTGATGCATATAAAGTAGCCATAAAAAGGTCTTGACCTTGATAGTTAATAGAAAAGGCACAGAACTGAGATGACACTGAAATAACCACAGGATTCACATTTACAGAACTTAAACACCAGAGATTAGGAAGATCTGAACCTCTGTTATTGAAAGCAAAAGACTGTAAACCGATAGCATTCCAAAGGAACTAGGAAAAATATCAAAATCCATCCAAGGCTCTGCTAAAAATACTAAATCTGGTTTATTATCCAAACAGAATTTTTTCAGCACACGCCTAGTTTTATCATTAGCTAGGCCTCTAGCATTCCAAAAGAACACTTTCATTGAGTAATGATTCTTTGGGCAACTCGGACAGGTCCAATAAAAAATCTTCGTTAGACAAATTGTTGAGGACCAACCCTTGAACGGGTATGATATTTATCAGCTTTTTTTTTTCCAGGCTTACCTTCCTTTTCATTCTTTTCTTTTGAGACTTAGCCAAAACTACAGAGAACACTGCACTAGGGACCTGCTTATCAACCTTTGAGGCATCAGCTAAATACTTGCTAGCAACTGCACCGCATTGAGGAGGCATGAATTGTTCTGGAGGATCAATCTCATCATCACCCCAAAATTGCCCAGCAATTCCTACAACTCTCAAATCATTTGCCACCATAGGATTTAAATCTTGATTCACTGGAGTGACAGTAGTTAGCTCTAAAGATGGAGTAACACAATCCTTTGTAGAAATTGTGTCATTAATAATAAAATTTTGCGTCTGACTAACTATAGAATTATCTTCATTATTGCACAAGTTATCAGACTCAGAAACATGATCAGAATCAGAAAACACAACTCTTTCCTTAGGAGATTCAGGATGTAAAGACTCATCATAGATAATGTTTGTATCATCATTAATATCATCACTACCGATTTCTCTGATAGGGGAATTAACCTCTTGAATCACAAAATCTATTGAGTTTCCTTCCTTTGCTGATTCAAGATCCACATTAATGGACTTTTGCCTTGGCTGAACATTCACTCTATCAACATTTATTGCATGAATATCAACATCACTAGGAGGAACCAAAGGACTTGACTGCACTTGAACAATTTTAGATCCAACTCTTACAAAGGAACTGCCACTTGAAAAGGATCAACATTCTCTCTATTGTTGGATATCGAAATTGCATCATCAGAGAAAATTCTATCTAAAACCTCATTCACTGTTTTTAAGGGGGCACCAAGAACACGATCCTGACCACTGTTAGAAATAGGGACATAGATCTGCTTGCCATAATTATTTTTTGCTGTGTCAACTGCAATCTTTCCATCAATCTTGGACCTTGGATTAGCATGCGAGCTTTTCATGCAATTCTCAAAGGAATGACCAATCATTTTGCAAGCATGACAAAAAGGAGGCAATCTTTCATATTCAATTTTCACAAAGAAAGCGAAGTCTTTTCTTTCCACAAGAATTTGGTTGCGAAGTTTGTCAGCAAGATCAACATCCACCAACACCCTTGCAAAGTGCCCAAGTGCTTTATTAATAATGGCATCATCAAGAGATAGAGGAGTACCAACGCCTCTGGCAATAGCAAAAAGGAGTTTAGGCCTCCAATATTCCTGTGGTGGGCCAAGAATCCTAATCCAACATTGAACATTGGTTTGATGAACAAGATCAGGATTAAAATCCGGAGTCCAAGAGAAGAGTCTTAAAGAACAAGGATCAAGGTTCCAAGATCCAACCGAAAGCACCTTCCGTATATCTTCAATGAAGGAGAAGGAAAACTCAAAGAAACCCTTTCCTATAGGGACCATTCTCCATTGAGTAATAGGCTTCCATAGTTTCGATAGCTTGTCTCGCAAGTCATTAATTCTAGGAGAAGAGTCTCCTTTAGAAAGCAAAATTCGACCATGAAGATTGTTTTTCGAAGCCTCCAGGCCAGTAATATATTCATCTTCTGGGATAGTGACGGCAAGTTCATCCCCTTTCAAGCATGGAACCAGCAACTGACTAAGGGGAATATCACAAGCATTGTTTAAGGCTTGTGCAAAAGTCTTCTTTTTGGGAGGTGGGGGAGAAGAGAAAGAAGGTAAAACTGTGGAAGAGGAACTGTGAGCAAGGCATCTCCAAGGAATAATTGGCCTGACGTCAGCCATGAGCGATCATGCAAAACTAGGATTCACATGGAGACAAACCCTAGCAGAGCCATCTTATGCGCACTTAAAATTGATTCTCATTGGTTTACACTTTTCATCCTTATCTATATTCCTATATATCATTCAGCTATAAGAAAATGACAAGAACCAAATATAAGCAACAACAATTCACAATTGTATGACTTAGATGACATTTCTGAAGCAGAATAGTCTTAAGATAGCGTTGTCCAAAGTATAACCTTTAATAGTGTTTCCTTTAGTATACGCTATTAAAGATTACCATTTTCACCTTCAATAGTATTTCCTTAGGAAACGCTATTAAAGGTTTTTGTTATGAAGATTATTTTTCAACCGATCATTAATTAAACAATACTAGACACAAAACATGAAATTAAATAAACTTCTATTTTGGCATAACTTTGAGTATTTAGAGATTGAATATATTAAACAACCCTATATATATGTATGTATGTATAATATAGTCTTCTCTAAAAGTGTATATTTTAATGAAATTGAGACCTATTTGCCAGTATGTTCTTTCTTAAACTAATATTTTCTAACCCCCGTTTCATTACAACAGAAACAAATAAATATGAAGCAATCAAAGTAACAACTAAAAAAACAAATAAATACGAACCAAAGGTTCTTTCATCATTGACAACAAGAGTTGCAATTTGCTACAATAAACATATGGAATGAAGTTTGAAGAGATAAAGAAGGCACTTCAAGATATTACATTGATAACTAGAGGAGCAGTCTCAGTTACTGTCATGTTTTCTTTACAGCTTTGCTTTCAATATCGAAGAAGATTTCAGAAACTACTTTGCAGAGGGTTGAGCTATTTTATTGGTAGATTCATAAACTTGATGATCAGCAGAAGGGTTTGCTACTAGAAAAGGTTAATTCTTATTCAGTGGAGACTCTAGAAACTTTCCCTTTTTGTAGAGACCCTACTAGAAAGGCTTCTTCATCTCATTATTTTAGTCTTATACCCTCGTTTGGGCGAAGAATGACCAAGATGTCACATTCTCATATCTTTTTTTTTCCGTCTATCATGACATTTTAGGAAAAGCCTCTTCTGAGCATTCCTAGCATGGAAGGTGGAGAATGAAGAGGTTAAGGCTAAAGGCTTCCCCTTTCATTGAAATGTTAGGGAAAGTATCAAGAAATGACGAATACAAAGAAGACGGTGAGTTTATAAAATTTGTAGTGTGAAGGATAAGAACACAGAGGAAGGATATTTATAGAAGCATTTTTTTGTGCAGAGGTTCATGAACGTTCATGAACTATGTCAACTAACATGCAGATAGTTGATCACCTAGATTGTTTTGTTTTGATAACGATGTAAAGATAGCATTTCCACAAGTAGGTGCTATTATATTTAAACGTTTAATAGCGTCTGTTCAGGAAAACGCTATTAAACCTATTCATGTACACACTTCTCCGTAAACACGCGGTTAAAGTATGAGCGGATTTTTAAAAAAAAAAATAGTAATTAATGATAGTGCTTCTTTGGTAAAATGCTATTAAATTTGTACATAACATTCTCTTGTGTAATGATTAAGTAACATTCTCTTCACTACAAAATTATAGTTTTTTAGGTGGATACTTTCTCTATGTTTCATTATCAGATTATAGTGCGTTGATTAAGTTTGGAAATCCATTCACAATGTTAAATAAAATAGACTCCAAAAAACTTAATTTCTATTTTATTTCATATGTTTCAAATTCATACATATATTGAATACATTGTTACAGAGATGATAAAAAATTGAATACATTGTTATAGAGATCGCACAAAATATTAGAAACAAAATGACGCTTGTTGTGCAAAAGAATAGAAACATCAATGGTTCAATATTATCTTCTCTTTAGACTCCACTATTGCCTTCGTTTCTCATCCAACAATCTGGTGTTCTCAGCCCTCAAATCATCAATGACATTCTTGTCATTGGGTTGAAGCGTTGGGTGCCCAAGCAATACACCAGTCTTCTCAGAGGATGCCCAAAAGCTATCAGCTTGAAGCATTAGATGAAGACCACACTCCATACAAGCAGTGTTTGAGCCTTCACTTTCGTTTCTACGTTGCCTTCTTCTCTAGTGAGAGACGTCAGCATTCTCATATCTTTTTTTCGTTTATCTTGACATTTAGGAGGGACTCCCCTCTCCTGTATATTCATCATAATACAAGAAAAAAAGATATGGGACCGTACGTCAGCCTCTTCTGTGGTCCATAAATGTGGCTCATAAATCATAAGAGAGATCCAGAAATGAAGAACACAAAGATTTTATAAACTTTGTGTGAAGGATAAGAACACATATGCAAGTTATTTATAGGGGAGTTTGGTTCAATCGGTCTATATTTTGTGCGTTGGTTAATTCAATAGATATTAAGGCAACATTCATTATGGACACTTTCCTATGCATTGAAGATTGAATATCGCGTTTTTTGTGCAGAGGTTTATTAATGTTCATAAACTGTGTCAACTAACCTGCAGAGAGTTGTCACCTAGATCATGTACAATTTGGATATGCCGGTAAGATAGCGTTTTCGCTAGCAGACGCTATACGTTTTCAACAGCGTCTGTTCAAGAAAACGCCATTAAATAGAAAATTTATAATACCACTTCTCCGAAAACACGCTATTAAAGTATGAACATATTTTTTAAAAAAAAAAATGGGAGCGAGTAAAGATAGCGTTTGGAAAGACAAACGCTATTAAAGGTAGAGCAGGCAAAATGGGTCTAGCCGACCGGGCTAGCCCGAATAAGCCCGGTAAAATGTAGAGATTGGGCTGCAAAATTTGAGCCCGAATTACATCCGCTTTTTTAGCCCAATCAGATGAAACCCGAGCTCGTATTGGGGCTAGCCCGACCAGGCTTTAGGCAGCCCGCATAACAATTAGAAATTAAAAAAATTCTATGTAGGAGTCTTTTTTGTGATTATGTTGTTGTGTACTTTACTTATCAAGATACTTGTGTTGTTTCTCCTAATAATATTTTAATTTACAGGTGTCATGATACTGTTTGAACTGGTGCTGTGTTGCACACATATAGGTACAAATTTTTTTTTTCTAAATTAACAAGAGACTTTCGAAAGCCATATAGAAATGCTTATGACTATATTCTCTGCAATATTCAAATTTCTAAGCAATTTTATGAGGTGGAATAAATAGATATATAAGAAGTAACACAACAATATATGAAACATACAGCCAAGAGTTCCAAAGAAACATAAGATCTAATGAACCGCATGGAAGATATGCACTAAATAGTTTAATTCAGATTAACTCAGACGATGAATACATATATTATGCTCTACTATAATCTAGTCACTTTTTGTCAGTTATTTGAGCTTATTTGCAAATGATCCATTTTTTATGTAATCATCATTGCTTGACAGTTGATACTGATAGAAACTCATATAAAACATAATCGCAACACTGAAACTTTCATTCATGCATACAAACTGAGAAATAAACGTAGAAAGTACTCAAAGTAAACAGGCCACAGTCACATTTGACTGATTTGATCAATTTTTTAAATTATTTGCTTAAAAAAAATAGGTGCTTTTTCCTTGAATAACAATAAAAAAAGAATTTTTTTTAAACTATATATATTTGTCGGGCCGGCCCGAACAACCCTGCAGCCCGCATAGGGCCGGGCTTGGGCACTTATTCTTCAGCCCGAATTGTATCCGATTTTTTTTTTGCTCGGTCTGATAAAGCCCGAACCCGCATCGGGTCGGCCCGTCGTGGGGTTGCATAGCCCGTTTTGCCACCTCTAATTAAAGGTGTATCTTTTAATTACGTTTTCTTGGTTATGCGCTATTAAAATTTTCCGCGCATTTTTTCAAAGCACTTCACATCGAAATTAAGCCGTTGTTAAGTGTACATTATTAAATCCTGAATCTGTTTTAGTGCGAAATGCTTATCACTCGGCCAACCATTGGTTGATCAAACCCTAGTTGGTTTTATAAAGAAACAATTAGGCTTAGGTAATTTTAGTAAATTATTACATGTAATGGAGTAGAAACCACATGATTTTGCGGAAGGAAATTAATCGCCAGCATAGTCAAGGTCCTTTCAAATATTGAGACTACATTGACTTTATGTTGGTTAATTAGTTAGTTTTCTCGGGTAATATTGTGTTGTATATGCATATAATAAACTCATAAACGAAGAAAGAAAAAGCAATTACAGAAAGAAGAAAACGGACTCATCAATTCGCTACCCTTTGTCCTTTTTTCAATTTTCTCGTTTTGGTCATGGGGCCTCCGAAAATGTTGTTCTTCCAATCATTTACTTTTCTCTCTGACATCTAATCACCCCTCTCTCCTTCTGCCACGTGGTGCCTCACTCTTGTTCCCCATCCCTTTTTCTTTGCTCTGTGGCCGTAATGACAATTGCAACCTGCCACAGGAGTTGCTCCGGCACCTTCTGAAAATCTCTTTTTCTTTTTTCTCTATTTTCTCTCTTCTCTTCTTGCATTTTTAATTCTGAATTCGACACAAGAGGTAGAGCTCCATTATTTAATATGTCTACGTAGCATCTTAGAGGAGAGAGCGCTGCTTTTTATTTGATGATGAATTAATAGTGTTGCCTATGTTGTTCAAAAGATATATATTTTGCATTTCCATAAGAAATACACATCTTGAATTTATTCTCAAACATAATTTTCTTTCACATTATACCAAAATATCAAGAGGTTCACCTTGGTGAAACGGTAAGGTTACTGCCTTATTAGCCGGAGGTTACGAATTAAATCCTGCAAAATAACATTTCCATATCTCACTAGATAGAACCCTCGTGCACTTAGACCACCATATAGCAAAATATCTAACATGCATTACTCTATTATTCATTTCCACAAGAATCCAAAATATATTTCCATATGCGTTTTTTGAATCCCGTTTGAGCGGCGAGAAAATCATTCGAGAGATTGATTGATTTTATAAGTTACGAAAGGGAAAAGATGTTTGTTGCTGTAGATACTAATGCAAAAAGATGAGAAAAAAGTTTTTATATATTTTGTGTGTTCAATGTATAATGAGGTGCATGTTGCATATGATACAGGGAAGGGGAGAGAGAGGGAGAGTTGTGGCCGGCGCACGGGAGAGATGTCGAATCTCGAGGCGGCACCGCAGACGCTGACGCGGCGGCCATCGAGGAGCGCTGCCATGACAACATTCTCGATGGAAGTATTTGACAACGAAGTGGTGCCGTCGTCATTGGCTTCAATCTCACCCATTCTTCGAGTGGCAAACGAGATCGAAAGCGAACGCCCAAGGGTTGCTTATTTATGTATGTTGTTAATTACAATTACATTACACCAATTATCATTTCATTTCATTTGATATAGGTTTGCAAGTTTGGTGTGATTTGTATTGTTTTTTGGGTTTTGGAAGGTCGTTTCTATGCGTTCGAGAAGGCACACAGATTGGATCAGAGCTCCAGCGGGCGTGGTGTCAGGCAGTTTAAGACCTTGTTGCTCCAGAGATTGGAGAGGGTGCGTTACTTTCACCACGAACTGACTCTCTTCCTCTTTCTCTCTTTACAACACACCAACATGCGCATGCAGCTTCATGCAAAATGTTTTTTATTTTTTCTCAGCTTTTCATTTAATAACGGGAAGTGTTTTGAATAATATTTAATTAACGGCTAATACAGCAGCTGGACCAGTATTCTTTTTCTATTTCGGATTTGACACTTTCCTCCTCATGTCAAATTTGCTTGGAGCAATGTTTTCTTAATCAAAACACAGATACCATGGAGTACTTGTTTATTTTTTTTTAGATTTATTTAAAAAATACGTGTATATAAATATATATCAAATCAAATATAACATTTAAAAGTTCACGTTGAAATAACAAAATTTTTTGTTATGAGGAAGCTGGTCAAATTTTAATTAATGAGACCCTCTTAAGATATTAGGATCTTATGTCTATTTCTTTTCTGGTGACGTTGTATGTAGAAATTTGAGCTGAGAAAATTCATTCGTCTCTAATCTTTCTTATGTTTGCATCAAATTCAGTATTTGAACACCAAGCTTTGACATCATAGATGACACTTTTTTTTATGTAAATAAATGACCCTTCTTTCATATTTATATATAATATATCTATTATATTTCAAAATATAGTATATCTCAACACTCATTTATATTTTTGTCAAAAAAAAAAAAAAACACCCATTTTTATTCATATCATCTATAATGTCTATACTGATCATAAAAACATTTGTTAAAAAACATTTTGGCAGGGTCAAATGCAGTGCTAATTTTTTTCCTGTTTATTTATTAGAGTTTGATTGATATGCATGGTTAATATAAACTTTTTTATACTATCAATCAATCATAAATAATGATATGAGTTACTTTTAAAGTAATTAGACAAATATTTTTACTGATATGATAATATAAATTTTTTTGAGTTTAATTGCTATACAATGTCAGTATAAAGTATTTTACACTGTCAACCAATCCGAAATCATGATATGAATGATTTTTAAAACTACTTAGAACAAGAGTCAAACATTTTAATTGATGTAATAAGCGATAATTGGTTGACAATATAAAAAATAGTTACATTATTAGTTCATATCAATTAAATCCAATTTTTTTATATTAATTATTATTGGTTTAAGTCACTTTACCCTGCCTTCACTGTTCACACCTACACTAATATTTGAATCCAATTTCACCACCGATAAACAAAATTTCTTTTTTGCTTGTTACCTTGACGTTCTGTAATGGACTCCGGAGATGCTGTAGTTCATTCCTCAGCGGCAATGGTTTTTAAGAACTCAATCGTATTCTTTGGGAAACTCTTTTGCAAAGGAGCAGAAGCGGTTGGAATTGGTTAGGTAGAAATCTGTAATCGGTGACTAGAAATTCATTTGCTTCGTTCCCAATAACGGGTTGGTTTCATGAAAACAAACTTGAGCAGAATTCTGAGTGTGATGAACGTAGTATCACTCAGTTATTATACCATAAAACTGAACTATTATTAAAAGAGAGTGTGTGAAGAATAAAAAAGAATAATAGTGTTTTGAACAATCATACTTCAAACTTACATAATTTCTCAAAGTGCAGGACAATGCCTCAAGTCTTGCCTCTCGGCTTAAGAAGACAGATGCAAGGGAAATCCAAGCTTATTATCAGCAATACTATGAGCATTACGTCAGATCTCTTGACCAAGGAGAGCAAGCTGACAGGTACATACATACATACATACATACATACATACCCTTTTATGCTGCCAAAATGTTTTGTGACCAATCATTAATCTAGACAACTTCTACAAAACTTTAATTTTTATGTTATGGAGTGAACTGGTTAGTAACGGATTGGAAATGTAAAAAATCTTAATCCATTATTTAGGAGTTTTTTAAGTAATGAAGTGAAATGATTAAGGATGAGAACCCAAATCATAACATATTACTCAAACTCTCAAATTTTTTTACCCTACAATTTGAGGGTTTGGGATGGAGTGGAGTCTAAATCACTTGTATCCTTTGTTATTCATTTCACCGATCTTCCTCTATTCTCTTGCCAAAACTTCCACATAAATATACTTTTACCTTTTCACTTCATTTCATTCTAAATCACTGTACTATTAACCACTCCACTGTATCTCAAACTCCCTAAAATGTAAAGTGGGAAAAGTTGTGCAAATGAATTGTACTGTTTGTTAAGATGGGGATACCTCATACCTCTTCACTCTATGCTTAACTGGTTCCTGCTTTTCATCTGCCCTTGAATTTCCTTTGTTGCAGAGCACAGCTCGGTAAAGCTTACCAGACTGCAGGGGTGCTTTTTGAAGTGCTCTGTGCCGTTAACAAGACTGAGAAGGTCGAAGAAGTAGCTCCTGAGGTTAGTTAGTCTTGATTAATTTACCATATACATTTCATTTTTCCTTTTGTTGTGAAAATGAGTTCTCTTGCATCATAATTTTCTTTCAGTATTCATATCTTGGAGGCTTAACAGCATTGCATTTTGTTTATTCAGATTATTGCAGCTGCTAGAGATGTCCAGGAAAAGACGGAGATTTATGTGCCTTTTAACATTCTTCCGTTGGATTCTGCCGGGGCTTCTCAGCCTATTATGCAGCTTGAAGAGGTATATCCCTTCTGCTGTGAATGATGTTGAGTCTGTCTGTGTTTTGTTTCGCATTGCACTGAGTGAGTTCCTTGGTTTTCTTTCAATGTTATAGATTAAGGCAGCTGTTTCTGCGCTCTGGAACACTCGTGGCTTGAGCTGGCCTAGTTCATTTGAGCAACCGAGGCAGAGAACTGGAGATTTGGACCTGCTTGATTGGCTTAGGTCCATGTTTGGGTTCCAGGCATGTATTTTGTACCCCAAACAGAATGAGATAGGAGAAAGTTTTATGATTAACTAAAATTCTTTTGTATAGCCTCCACAAATTGTTAACGTGTTCGGTTTATTTTGGATCAGAGGGACAATGTCAGGAACCAGAGAGAGCATTTGATTCTGCTTCTTGCTAACTCTCACATAAGGCTACACCCCAAACCTGAACCTCTCAACAAGGCACGTAGCTGTCTCTCACATCTTCCTGTTGTTGGAAAATGCATAACAGACTAAATACTAATGGAGCTAAACAATAAGTCAAGAGAACTCTGGTCAAAATTACTTGTTTAGTTATCAGGGTAGCCTGCTTTGGTTTTGGTCTGTAGTTAAATTCCACTGTAACTTTCTCTTCTTTTTTTTTTTGGGACAACTGCAGCTTGATGATCGTGCCGTTAATTCAGTGATGAATGATCTCTTTAAAAATTACAAAACATGGTGCAAATTTTTGGGACGAAAACATAGTTTAAGGTAAGATGTAATGTAATAGTATCTCCATCAGCAAACAATTGTCCTATTCACCCCCACCCTCAAAATCAAATTTTTTAAGAATAAAGTCCGAGACTTTTTTATGCTGAAAGTGCTTATCTTGTTCTTTCACACAGACTCCCTCAAGGCCAGCAAGAGATGCAGCAGAGGAAGTTACTTTACATGGGCTTGTATCTTCTCATATGGGGCGAAGCATCTAATGTTCGCTTCATGCCAGAGTGTCTATGCTACATATTTCACAATGTGAGTACATATTTTTCATATGTTTTAAAATATATTCTGCCAGAATGACTTTGCAAATGAAATGTAACTCTTGTTTTGTTTTTGTCTTCTTTAATAATTTAGTATTTAGTACTTAGTAGTGATGTTCTGCTTGTATTAACACCCAACTATAACTTCAGATGGCATATGAACTTCATGGTTTATTGGCTGGAAATGTCAGCATTGTTACTGGTGAAAATATCAAGCCTTCTTATGGTGGTCATGATGAGGCATTCCTGCGCAAGGTTATAACTCCCATATACCGAGTGATTGAAAAGGTATATATTTGTCTGATATGGACATTGTCAGCATACTTCAGGTACCTCTCCTTGATGATGAGTTATAATCATGTTAATTGATCCAGGAAGCCAAGAGGAGCAAAAATGGAACGGCACCTCACTCAACCTGGTGCAACTATGATGATCTAAATGAGTATTTCTGGTTCGTTTGGCTTTAGATTCTTATTTCTTAATGAACAATTTCTTTGTCTGGTTTAATCTTTTAATTTATTGTTTTAACTTTAGTTGCATTCTATTTCAGGTCACCTGATTGCTTTTCTCTTGGATGGCCCATGCGTGACGATGGTGAATTTTTTAAATCGACATTTGATTTGGTACAGGTATTTTTTCTCGTAGAAGTTACTCGCATGTATATAAAATTCTTATTTGGTTCAATGCTTATATAAAATTCCATATCAGGGAAGAAAAGGTGCTCGTAAAAAATCTGGAAGAACTGGAAAATCAAATTTTATTGAGACCCGGACATTCTGGCACATCTTCCGTAGTTTTGATCGTCTTTGGACCTTCTATTTACTGGGTTTGCAGGTATTTTTTTTTTTTTTCAACAGAAGGAAATGCTTATGTCAATATTCCCTGATTGTTGTTCTGATAAGGCCTGAACATTCTCATCACAGGTGATGTTCATTATTGCATGGAAAGGGATTTCACTGATGGATATCTTTCAGAAAGATGTATTATATAGTCTCTCTAGTATATTCATCACAGCAGCCATTCTGCGTTTACTTCAAAGTATGATATGTTCACTTAAGTGGCTTTGTATATGTAAACTTATCATGCTACTGTCAGAAGCACTAGTTACAATAATTTTTTTACTGATGTCTGTTTAACCTCGTAGTTGAAAAAGTGGCACCTCATTTGCTCCTCTTTATTTTGATTCAGGTATCTTGGACCTGGCCCTGAACTTTCCAGGCTATCATCGATGGAGATTCACTGATGTGCTACGGAATTTTCTCAAAGTCATTGTTAGTGTTTTTTGGGTTATCGTTCTTCCACTCCTTTACGTGCATTCCTTCAAGAGTTCCCCTGAGAGTATCAAGAAGTTGCTTTCCTTTCTTCATCCAATAAAGGGCATTCCACCATTTTATATCCTGGCAGTTGCAGTATATCTGCTTCCAAATTTACTAGCAGCTGTTCTCTTTCTTTTCCCATTGCTTAGGCGTTGGATTGAAAACTCAGATTGGCATATAGTTAGGCTCCTCTTATGGTGGTCACAGGTACCTGTGTCGTCTTATTTCATTCACTTGCACATATAGCTATTTCACTTCATAATTATAAATAGAAATGATTTTGGTATGAAGTTTGTGTCATTGTAGTTAATGTTCATGAGCAATGCTACATAGCCAGAAAAAAATATACCCAGAATTTTGACAGAATACAAGGGGTTGTTGGATGGAAAAAAGTGGTAGGGACCACTCGCCCATCCAATAGTTAACAAGCATGCCACATCATTCTGACTAAAAAAATCTAGCAAAAATTCTGGCTCTTCAGCATTTTTCGTTGTTGGTTGTGAAAGTAATGCAAAAATGCACCTGATCAGAAATCAATAGGCGAACAGTTTTTTCTTGTCAATTTTATTCAAATGGAAAACAGTGATATCTGTCATGTGAAGAGCATATGGGATACGGCTAATATACCTAGCCAGGACATTTTGTAGTAGGCATGATCCTTAAGGATCTAAGTGGCTATGGTTATTAGTTAATGCATACATAAATGTACATGCACGCACGTGTGTACACATGCACATTCCATATGTGGTAGGAACTGATAGTGAAGCACTTAGTACTGAATTTTGACTCTACATGCCCTCAATCCATTTTTGTAATATATTTTTCCTGAGAATAAATATCTAATAAATTTAATAAATTAGTCTGGGAGTTTGATTAAATTTATAGTAAATCCCTATTTTTGTCTTCCAAAGATACAATTGTCTTCACTTTGGCCCTCAAAAGATTTTTATCATCAATTTAGTTCACAATAGTTCAAGGTGTCATCACTTTTGGTCCTCCAAAGATTTTTGTCTACAATTTAGCCCCTCAATAATGCAAAGTTCCATCAGTATAGTCCCTCAATAATGCAGAATGTCATCAAATTAGTTCCCAAATTAGGGCTCAGTTATACTCAATTCTCTCAGTTTGACAAAGAAGGACCAAGTTGATGGCACTTTGCATAATTGATGGCAAAAAAATTTCAAGGACTAAAGTGATGATGTATCGTTGGAACAAAAATAGGGGCTTATTCTAAAATTTAACTTGTCTGATCAAAGGTTTTCATCTAAAGAGTTTCCTTAAATTTCAAAACACATAAAAATTTTCTCATCATTTTCCTTATATTTACAGCAACTTTAGTTGCCCTACATGGTTCATTGCTGTATATTTTGCTGCAATCTTTTGGTTACAATGTTTGAGTGAGAACTTTTATATTCTTTTCAGCAAAAATTTGGCCATAAAATTGATATTTAGTTGATGACCATGATTTTGTACATTCATAGCGGCAGCATTGATGGTCTACTTGTAGTCCTCTTTTTTGTGTGAATGGGGTTCAAAGTTTGAACTCGAATTAGGGGAGGAGAAACACCTACTTATTACGAAGTGGGTGACCACCAAACCCGAGGCCTGATGGTTTTTGTTTTTTTAAGCCACTCTTCTCTGGACGTTCTAAATGCATGAATACTAGGAGTTAGTGACTTTTAATCTTTCAACAGCCTATATGTATTGCTGAAAAATGCTTCTCTTTTAAATAACCTTGGACCTTGGACTTCATTTGTCCATTTTCTGAATGATTATTTCTTCCTGTGCAGCCAAGAATCTATGTTGGAAGAGGAATGCATGAAAGTCAATTAGCTCTCCTTAAGTGAGTTTCACATAACACTATATTTTTCAAGTTATTTAAGGTTTGTGCTCCTGCTGTTTGTTTGAAATTTGTTTCATTGTCTAAATTCTTTTTTTGAATCAGGTACACTCTTTTCTGGGTGATTCTTTTGGCTTCCAAGTTTTCTTTCAGCTTTTTTGTCCAGGTAATTTTTACATGTACAGTAGTTGTTATTTTCCTAATAGTGCCTTGTGAAGTAGTTGGGTCTCTTTTAACTGTTGTCTTGATCTTCAGATCAAACCTCTAGTTAAGCCAACTAAGGACATAATGAGCATTCGGCATGTTGATTTTGCTTGGCATGAGTTTTTCCCCAATGGTAGTTTCTTCTTCTTTTTAATGATTCTATTGTAAATTTCTGATAATTCTTTTGATCTAATATTTCCTGTCTATGCAGCTAAAAATAACTATGGTGCAGTTATTGCACTCTGGGCTCCTGTACTTATGGTGTGTATGCTATATTTATTAGTTATGTTCACATATGTTGTCTTTTGTTTGGGATGATTGTTTTCAGTGTAACATCTCTTTTTACATTTTAAATGCAGGTTTATTTCATGGACACTCAAATTTGGTATGCTATCTTCTCAACTCTGTGCGGTGGTGTTATTGGAGCCTTTGATCGTCTAGGAGAGGTCATTGTCAATTTTATCTTATTTCTAGCTTTCTATATATGGAGAGAATTTCAGAATTGACTATTATATTGGTTTTCTTTATTTTTGTAAAGTATGTGCATACAAAAAGAAAAGAACCTATTTAAAGAAGAAATTATTTTGGACGCAGAAAGTACTAGATCATCATTTACTGACGTTTTTATGAAATTTCGTAGTCTCCAAGTTGTAAATAAACTCAGATTTCGCTTTTCATTTTATGGGAAAACTTCAGTTTGGATTACTCTTATGGAACCAAAAAGATTATAATACTTACAAGTCACAATCTTATAACAGCCAGTTAATGTCATCTATTTTCTGACACAGATACGCACTCTTAGCATGCTAAGATCACGGTTTCAGTCATTGCCTGGTGCATTCAACACATACTTGGTTCCTACTGACAATAAACAGAAAAAGAGATTCTCTTTCTCAAAGCGATTCGCTGAGGTTCTATCACATTTTCATTGCTAACTAGAGTAAGCTAAATGTTATTGTTTATCGTCGCTTATGTTTCCATGCTTGTATAGATTTCTGCAAGCCGAAGGAGTGAAGCTGCTAAATTTGCCCAACTGTGGAACGAAGTTATTTGCAGTTTCCGTGAGGAAGATATCATAAGTGATAGGAAAGACCTCAGAGCCAAACTCTTTATTTGCTTCTTTTGTCCTCAATCCTAGCTTACTCTTTCTCCTTCATCTTTTGATTATCTTCCATCATCTATTAAGGATTAAATTGTGTTTGCATCACTCCAGGGAGATGGATCTTATGCTGGTTCCTTACTCATCAGATCCTAGCCTGAAAATAATTCAATGGCCACCATTTCTGCTTGCAAGCAAGGTCAGTGTAATTCAATTTCTACCATTGTGGTGTTTGATACCACTTCATATAGTTATTTCCTTGTCTATGTGTGCAGATTCCTGTAGCACTGGATATGGCGGCTCAATTTAGAGGAAAGGACTCCGATCTTTGGAAGCGCATATGTGCAGACGAATATATGAAGTGTGCTGTGATTGAATGCTATGAAACTTTCAAAAATGTCCTCAATACTTTGGTGGTTGGAGAAGCTGAAAAAAGGTAGCTTTTAGTATCTTTCCCTGTCGATGTTTGTCTATTTTAGTTCATGCTTTATGCTAGATGCACTATCAGTGGAAGATTATAGATAAAGGATTACCCATCTTTTTTGGGTAGCACAATTGAGATCCAGTACTATTGGCACTCTATCCTGCTTTTCTTTCCCAAGTTATTTTATTGTACAAAGACTCTGAATTTTTCTCTTGCAGTTTCTATTGAATTCCATGAATAGCAATTAGCCTTTATACTGTGTTTTTGTTTTTCATCTATTAATCTATTGGGTTTTGCTAACAAGTTCCCTATGGGCACTTGTTAAGGAATTCAAAACAGGAAGTTTATAGTTAAAAGTAGAGCTTTTTCAATTCCCAATGTATTAAATACTCTACTTTTCGTATTTTCCATTTTAGATTCCCAAGGGCCCTTGTTAGCAAAACCCTAATCTATTTGTATTTAAAATGTCTTTCTTGGTCACTTACAACAAAAAATAAATGAAGGAAGAAATAGTTAAGTTGCCTAATCAATTTTTAGTTTGAGCCACATTCATTTGAAATTTTTTATTGCATTACTAAGGTCTTTCAAAATCTCATATCAGCTACTTTTGTTGTTTTTCTTAATTAGCTCATAGAATTGAAGCTATAGAAATTTCATTAAAACCATATCATTATCAGTAGTTCTGAATTCTTTGTTATGGAACAGGACAATCTCTGTCATCATTAAGGAAGTTGAAAGCAACATCTCTAAGAATACACTTCTTACAAACATTCGAATGGGATTTTTGCCCTCCCTTTGTAAGAAGTTTGTGGAGCTTGTGGAAATTTTGGTGCGTCATTCAAAGGAAATTAATCGTATCTGCATTTTGTAGTCTTGAACGGTTTCTTGTCTCTAACTTTCCTATTTGGAAACTTACAGAAAGATGCAGATCCCTCCAAACGAGGTACAGTGGTGGTCTTGTTGCAAGACATGTTAGAAGTGTTCACTCGTGATATGATGGTGAATGAGATCAGGTTGGTTAACTTAGTCTCTCTGGACTTGGAATATAGTAATGCTTGTGGCTCTTTCATTAAAAATAATAATGTTTGCTTTTTCAAAATGTTATGTTCATCAGCGAATTGGCAGAACTTAATCAAAGTAGTAAAGATACTGGAAGGCAACTTTTTGCTGGTACTGATGCAAAACCAGCCGTAGTATTCCCTCCCATGGTTACAGCACAATGGGAGGAACTGGTAATTAGTCATATTATTATGAATTACAATAGTTGACTCCTTTTAGTTTACATTATTATTAACTATCCAGATGTTTCTATAACTTAATAATCATTATCATTGTTTCAGATTAGACGTCTTCATTTACTCTTGACGGTGAGGGAATCTGCTATTGAGGTTCCAACAAACCTTGAAGCACGCAGAAGGATTGCATTCTTTACCAATTCATTGTTCATGGATATGCCACGTGCTCCACGAGTTCGTAAAATGCTCTCATTCAGGTCTGGTGCTTGTACAGAACTCATGGCCATGAAGATATATGCCGATCTCATGCTTTGCATAATAAACTGCAGGAACATCATCCTTTTGTAGTGGACATTAAACTAATTCATATTAAACGTCAAAATCATCACAAAGCTAATAGAAGCTATAACCATCAGGGTTATATGGTGTTTTCCTTAAATTGTGAATATTACTATCTTTCTTTGCACATATAACGTCTTATATGTTCGAAACAAATAATCTTTTTCTGTTATTTAATATTTTATTTCTAAAGCAATTTGCGATGCATAGAAGTTGAAATCTGATGTATTCTGAAATAGTCCAGCGCTTATATATATAGCATTTTGCTTCTTATTTGCAGTGTCCTAACTCCATACTACAGTGAAGAGACTGTTTATTCTAAGAATGACCTTGAGGTTGAAAACGAAGATGGTGTATCAATCATATATTACCTGCAAAAGATCTTCCCTGGTTTGTAATAACTAAAACTATATAGCTTGAATATATTTTGCTAATAAAGGATTGGCTAAAATGTAGTAATTTTGCCAGATGAGTGGAATAACTTCATGGAGCGACTTGATTGTAAGAAAGATAGTGAGGTATGGGAGAAAGAGGAGAATGTATTGCAGCTACGTCACTGGGCCTCATTACGAGGACAAACTCTTTGCAGGACAGGTAAACGATCACTTCCTCCCTCTCCATCCCCACAAGCAGGGTTTGGTTGATTAATATTTTTCCTCTTGTACCTATAAATTACTGCAGTTAGGGGAATGATGTACTACCGGAGGGCTCTTAAGCTCCAAGCTTTTCTTGATATGGCTAATGAAAAGGGTAAGAATGATTTTCTTTTATTCTGAGCTATTTAGCCGAATCTTGTTGGTACTGTGGCAGGCATGTGATTTATAGCTTTTTCAAATCTTGGGCCTTGGCATAATAAAAAATGACATTGTATTGTTTTCTGCTAACTTGTGGGCAGAGATACTTGATGGCTATAAAGCTATTACCGTTCCATCTGAGGAAGATAAAAAAAGTCACAGATCTCTATATGCCAGTTTAGAGGCTGTAGCTGACATGAAATTCACATACGTTGCTACCTGTCAGAACTATGGGAATCAGAAGCGTAGCGGAGACCGCCGTGCAACAGACATCCTGAATTTGATGGTTAAGTATGTTCTCCAATTGATAAATTAAAATTCAGTTCGAGCACAATATATTTGGCTTTAGTTTCTGAAATCCTTTTGATATAAGAATATAACTCCTGGTTCTTCATTTATAGCAATCCCTCACTCCGTGTGGCATATATTGATGAAGTTGAAGAAAGAGAAGGCGGAAAAGTACAGAAAGTTTATTACTCTGTATTGGTCAAAGCTGTGGACAATCTTGACCAAGTAAATGCATATTGATGTCAGAAAATAAGTTAATTTACTCATGGTTACCTTAGAACTTATGGTTTTATTATTTTCTATGAAGGAAATATATCGAATAAAACTGCCGGGTCCCGCGAAGTTAGGAGAAGGGAAGCCTGAAAATCAAAATCATGCCATCGTTTTTACTAGAGGGGAAGCTCTTCAGACTATTGATATGAACCAGGTAAAACATTATAAACTTTGAAACAGTAACAGGTTGACACTGGGTGTCAGTGCCTATTAAGATGGTCTATTTGCAAATTCTTCTAGGATAATTACTTGGAAGAAGCTTTCAAAATGCGCAACCTTCTGGAAGAATTTAATGAGGATCATGGGGTGCGCCGACCTACTATATTAGGTGTTCGTGAGCATATCTTTACCGGCAGGTCTGATGAATTTTATTCCACATACATTGAACATTGTCATGTTAAGTTCCCGTATTACTTAATTCTGTCACTTGTTACAGTGTCTCTTCCTTGGCTTGGTTTATGTCAAATCAAGAAACAAGTTTTGTTACAATTGGTCAAAGAGTCCTTGCAAGACCCCTGAAGTAAGTTCTCCTCTAGTGATGCCATGACATGGCTGACTTATACTTGTTTAACATATGTGATAAATCAGGAACCTCCAGCCAAACAAGTGGCTAATACAAGAACTCACCCAAAGTTAAAGAAGCGATTTAATTTAAAAGTGAAATGCTTGCAATACATATAGAACTACTTTCAAAGGTTAACATATTAATGGAAGGAAACGATACTTATTTGAGTTTTCCTTACCGATGAATTTTCTGCTTTCTCCTTCCCTCTTATTTGCTTTGCTTGTTGAAGTGTCATCTCCGATGCTATTTTGGAGTGAACTACTGAATTTTTATTTTCCCTCTCCTGCCACTGTTGCAAGAAATAAATTATTAGAATGGATATAATGCAGAATAAAATTTGTCTTATGATAGCTTTGTTCAATTCTAGGGTACGATTCCACTATGGTCATCCAGATGTTTTTGATAGAATTTTCCACATTACCCGTGGAGGAATTAGCAAGGCTTCTCGTGGCATCAATCTGAGCGAGGATATTTTTGCTGGTAACATTCTTGAAACATCTTTCTTTGCAGTGATTTTTGATATTTCTTCCACTTGCATCATATGCTTTTGCCTATACAGGGTTCAACTCGACACTAAGACGCGGGAATATTACTCATCATGAATATATCCAAGTTGGAAAGGGTAGAGATGTTGGGCTCAATCAAATCTCGCTTTTTGAAGCTAAAGTGGCCTGTGGTAATGGAGAGCAGATAATAAGCAGGGATATCTACCGGCTTGGCCATCGTTTTGACTTTTTCCGCATGTTATCATTTTATTTTACGACCGTTGGATTTTATATCAGCTCAATGGTAATGGTTATGCATTTAAGATAAAGCAAAACAATAGTGGACTTGTTTAATAGAAATGCATTAACTTTTTTCTCTCAAGACTTTGTTATTAAAATTGAACTAATGGTGTATTTAAAAATGAATTAATCCAAATAGTAGTAAAGTATACGGATATTAATTTCCTGTATCACCTGAACACTAAACCATATATCCTCACTCCAGAGGAGAGAACCTGAGTATTGTTACACTGACAGAAGAAAGTTTCCTTAGACCTTAGGTTAAATATGTATATAAATTTGGTTGTTTCTTTTCTTGATGTGTTAATCCTGCATATAGCAATAACTCTTTTTTCCGCTGCTTCACAGGTTGTGGTGCTCACGGTTTATGCATTCCTATATGGCAAACTTTACCTGTCATTGAGTGGACTTGAGAATACAATAGTTAAGTTAGCTAAGAGAAGGGGAGATGATCCACTAAAGGCAGCAATGGCTTCACAATCCCTTGTTCAAATAGGACTTCTAATGACTTTGCCCATGGTCATGGAAATTGGACTAGAGAGAGGGTTCAGAAGTGCTTTAGGTGACCTCATTATATTGCAGTTGCAGCTAGCACCCGTTTTCTTCACTTTCTCACTAGGGACGAAGATGCACTATTTTGGGCGCACTCTCCTTCATGGAGGTGCAAAGTATAGAGCAACTGGGCGTGGTTTTGTAGTTCGGCATGAGAAGTTTGCTGAAAACTACAGGCTGTACTCTAGGAGTCACTTTGTAAAAGGGATTGAGCTCACAGTCTTGCTGATATGTTACAAGATTTATGGATCATCAACACCTGATTCATCATCATATGCCCTTCTCTCATGGTCAATGTGGTTTTTGGTTTGTTCTTGGTTGTTTTCTCCTTTCCTTTTTAATCCATCAGGATTTGAGTGGCAGAAGATAGTTGAGGACTGGGATGATTGGCAAAAATGGATAAGTAATCGAGGTGGTATTGGTGTTCCTTCAAACAAGAGCTGGGAGTCATGGTGGGATGAGGAACAGGAGCATCTGCAGCATACTGGGTTTATGGGGCGAATTTGTGAGATTATTCTTGCCTTGCGTTTCTTTATCTATCAGTATGGGATTGTGTACCATCTCCATGTAGCCAGAGGTGACAAGAGCATCATGGTAATAATCCTTTGCTAATTTAATTTTATTTCATGTTGTCATTTCTGTTAAGTTATATGGAAAATATTTCATAATATTGTTATTTATTTTAAAATATTTTAGAGTATGTTAGATGATCTCTTAGGATTTATTTCCTTTTTATATTTTGTTTCATTATTTAATTAGGATTAAGAGTCTAGTATTAGTATAATATGATATTGATATAATATGATGTGATGATGATGTGGATACAAAAGACAAAGTAAATAGTACTATTTCTGGTAATACTAAACTCTTACTCCTAATTAAATTGTGAAACAATTCAAGGAATATAAATAGGAAATATATCATAAGAGATCTTGTAGGATAATTTAAAATATTCTACGATACTTTAACAATATTATGAGATATTTTCCATATATTCTAACAATGTCATACTTTAGAATCTGCATGTCAAGGTTCAACTTCTTTAACACCATGATCATTACTATTCTTCAAAATTCATGACAACAGAAAATAGACTTTTCACTCCAGTAATTGGAAGTGAGTGAAGTGTTGTTAAAATAGGGATTAGACAAAGTAGTTCGTCGGATATATAGGAGAATTTAGTCCTTTCCTTTTCCAAACAAACAAGGAAAAAAATGGAACAAATAACAAAAATGAGATTATATATAGAGAAGATTTTTCTGACATGGATTCTCTCTCCAGGTTTATGCTCTGTCCTGGATAGTGATAGTAGCTGTCATGGTTATCTTGAAGGTCGGTTTTCGGTGATAAAAGAGTTCAGTCTTAATAAAATTTTCTCTGTTGAGCTTGATAATGATTTTATGAATTGGTGGCCTCTGAAACTGCAGATTGTGTCCATGGGCAGAAAGAAGTTCAGTGCAGATTTCCAGTTGATGTTTCGTCTTCTCAAATTGTTTCTGTTTATTGGAGCCATTGTTGCTCTGGGCTTAATGTTTACTCTGCTTAGTCTCACAGTTGGAGACATCTTTGCGAGCCTCCTAGCCTTTTTGCCAACAGCATGGGCACTTGTACAGGTACTTGTTTAGTAGTTATTACCTTTTTTTTATGGATATTTGTCTCATTCGAAGACGCCGAATTGTGTCCCGGACACGTTTGACGTTAACACTTGTTAGAGCAACTCCAATGGGAGTTGCTTAACAGGTTCTTAAAGTTGTCCCATGTTGCTGACTCAAGTTGCATGGTTCACTCATCATGGCAATTTCTAATTTAGTTAAATGTCATACTCTATAAATATCAGATTACAAGTGATAATCATTTTTTTCTTGATATAAGATCAGAAAATCAAGTACTTTTCTCTTTCTTCATTCATGCAATTAGACAAGTTTCCCTCATGATTCATGTTGCTACAGTGAATGTAAAATCACTTCTTTCTGATGGATGTGGTGTTATAATATGCACAGATAGCACAAGCATGCAGGCCATTTGTGAAGGGCATTGGAATGTGGAGTTCTGTCAAAGCTTTAGCAAGGGGCTTTGAATACCTGATGGCAGTGATAATCTTTTCACCAGTGGCCATACTGGCTTGGTTCCCATTTGTTTCAGAATTCCAAACTAGGTTGCTATTCAACCAAGCATTCAGCCGAGGGCTTCAAATCCAGCGCATTCTGGCCGGTGGCAAGAAGCATAAGCAAGGTTGAACAAAACCCTTTGCAGCATATTGTTACAGATGGAAGATAAGATATAAGAGTACAGACACAGAGCACATACTGCATGTGGAATCAGTATCCTGTTAGTCATAACTCTAGCTCTGCAACTTAGGGGAGTCCGGTTTGATAATGTTAGTGGATGAGTTCTTCGTGCCAGAGTTGATAAATTATTGAATACTGATGAGAGAACTACATCCAAATGTTGTGTGTTATAAAATTGTATAAACCGTCCTCATCATTCTTATTCTCCTTCCTTCATGTAGAAACTGAAGCAAGGAATATAAATTTATTTTATTATTGTTTACCACTGTTGAGTGTGATACCTGAAAACTTCATGCAGCTCCCACTCTATCCCTGCTTCCCACATCTCCCATGAACACAAAATTGGGATCCTTATTTCGCAATAATTTTTACCTTTGTCAAACACACTGGCTAGAATTTCGTATCACCACAATAATGATCTCTAGTGATGGGTTTTGAAAATGATTAGAGACTAGAGTGCACAGCTAAACATCAGCGAAGTTTTTTTTATTTGAGTAAAGTATAAATATTTAGGTATGTTTGGTTTAGATTCTAGTGGAAACGGGAGGAAAATGTTTCTCGGTGCACTTTTTATCAAAGTAACGTATTGTTGCTTGATTCAAAAGCTGGTTGGAAGTATATTGGAAAACGTATTTTTCCGATTGCTTCCACAAGAATTTAAATCAAACAGAAATGATTAAAGATTGAGTTCATTGCACATTTTTCTAAAACAGGAAACTTAGGGCCTATTTGGTTTAATCATTTCCTATTTTTATTTTCAGTGAAAATAAAAAATGAGTTTGAAAATGTGTTTGGTTGAGTTTAATGAAAATGTTTTCACCGGAAACATTTCTCAAATTTTTTAAAATAGAAAATGAAAATGGAAACAGGAGGTCAAAACAAACATGTTTTCAAAATTTTCAAAATTTGAAAATGAAAACAATTTTCAGAAAATAGAAACAGGAAATGAAAATGCAAACCAAAGAGGCCCTTAAGTTTTCATTTTCCTCTTATTTAATTTAATACAATGTTCAGTGTGTAACACACATAACAGAAGTCATTCCCAAATCATGTTTAAGTAGAAGCAAGCGGGACCTTAATGGAATTGAATAATTGGATTCAAGTGCGAAAGGAAGGTATTATGCCTTCCATGGCCAACAAGCAAGGCAAAAATCTAAGGGTAATTGAACGGACTCATCCATTTTTAGAAACTATTTATCAATATAACTTTGTTTTGAAACTATTTACCAAATTAACCCACTTTTAGCCACGTGGCATTTTTTATTATTTTTTTCTGACACTGAAAAACGCTACTTTGACTAGCATTTTCTAAAAACGCTACTGTCACTATAAAAAAAATTTAAAAATTTTAAGTGACCGACACTAAAGGCCAACGTTATAGATGACACCTGTCTGAAGCTGAAGATTTTCACCCGTCTGATACCCGTCTGATATCAGACGGGTGAATCACCCGTCTGAAGATCTTCAGCTTCAGACAGGTGAAAAAATGTATCAGACGGGTGAACATTTCTTTATCCGTCTGATAGTCATCACCCGTCTGATACCCGTCTGATATCAGACGGATGAATCACCCGTCTGAAGATCTTCAGCTTCAGACAGGTGAAGAAATGTATCAGACGGGTGAACATTTCTTCACCCGTCTGATAGTCATCACCCGTCTGATACCTGTCTGATATCAGACGGGTGACACCCGTCTGAAGATCTTCAGCTTCAAACAGGTGAAGAAATGTATCAAACGGGTGAAGATCTTCAGCTTCAGACGGGTGATACTCTAGCGTCGGCCAAACCAAATTGTGCCACGGTAAAAACGCTACTAACAGTAGCGTTTTTAGAAAACGCTAGTCAAAGTAACGTTTTTCAGTGTCAGAAAAAAATAATAAAAAATGTCACGTGACTAAAAGTGGGTTAGTTTGGTAAATAGTTTCAAAACAAAGTTATATTGGTAAATAATTTTTAAAAGTAAGTCAGTTTGGTCAAATACCCAAAATCTAAAATACCAAACTAGAGAAATGCTTGCTGTACCCCTACAACTTCATCTCACATCTACGTGAGATTATAGTACAATTGAGTACAGAATACATAAAGAAAATTAATGGAATATCAAATGTGTGTAACTATTTATTTATAAGTTTAATTTCTATATACTCTTTATTGTAAAGGTTTTTACACCATCAACCGATAAGAAATCATGATGTAAATAACTTTTAAAATAGTTAAGATAAGAGTTAAATATTTTAGTTAATGTGACAATTTATGATTAGTTAACAATGTAATAACTCTTTACATTGATATTACATACCAATTAAATCCTTAATTTATTCATCAGATATTAAGATTTGTATTCTTTTCCTTACTGCTCTCATTTTTTCTCTCATGTTAGAAAAAAGAAAACATAAAAACAAATTTTAATGAACTCTACGCACAAATGCAAATTTCCTTTTATTTCTTCCCCTCTCTAACATAAGAGAAAAAGGAGAGGATCCAAATCTATTTTCTAAACTAATATTTTCACATTTATAAGTTTATAACATTGTCAAAAAAAAAAAAGTTTATAACAATTCCTCATAATAATGCTACTATGCTATTGATGAGCCACCTCAGAAAAATATATTACTTCTCTACATTTTATGTTTATAAAACACATGAATATTAACACTCAACTATATGATATTGGTATATTCATTTTAATTTTATATATGATATATATTTTATCACACTCACATCGAATGTCACATGAGTGTTTTGTTTCCCAAAATATATTCCACACGCAACTACGGAAATTAATCTCTTGAGGTATTGGACGACATTTAAAGATTGACTTCTTTCAAACAAGATAAGTATTTTGTTTGAAATGTACAAAAAGTAAAAAAAAAAAAAAAATTTATCCATATTCTGTACTTCCTCCTTTTTTTTTCTTCCCGAAAAATTATAAACAATAATTTTCCTTCACGCTTCAATTTGACACAAGCTCTCCTTATAGATAATAGATGTGTAAGGAGCATGCTCCCAGGCCCCTCATTATAATTATAGATAATAGATGTGTGAAGAGCATGCTTCCAAATCCCATTGGGGCGAGTATCGGGGTCCCCGCCCAAGTATCCGACTTTGAAATACGGCCAAATCGGATTTTACCATCGAAGTCAGCAGGTTTGAGCAGATACCCAGGGCTCGGGCTCGTTTGCCATACTTATCTACCATATATTAAAGGCAAGAGTGGAGCACAGCCAACGGCAGAAGGATGGCCACGATTGGTCTGTGATCTCCTTCCCCCATCGATTTGCTTGTTTGATGGGTCGCCAGCGGTAAGGGGTGTCAGTCGTGATAGCTAATTTATGTTATGCAAATCTATGCTCTAATGAGTTAATGACTATAATTATAGTATTAATACCTATAAATACAAAAGTTAGCAACATATAATATATAATCGTCATCATCATCAGTTAATAAAATGATAGTAAAAGAAACCAAAACACGTCACAAGTAGTGGTAAACAGCAAAAGGTGATAGTAGTAATGACAATTGATAACCGTAGTCATTATTAACAATAGATTGTCGGCGGAACGGCCATGCTCCTTCCTTGAAATATAACTATTTGAAGAATATGGCAATATGCTGCAAAAATAGATTCAACAACACGATTAATCTCCAGTGTAAATACTTCATAAGTTCTAAAAGAAGAATTTCGACCCCACGAATTAATCTTAACTGAACAATTGGGTCCTAGCTTTCAACATTATCAGTCGACATCATGTTAACTTATTCCAGAAATGAATGTTGAAATAAACAAACTTCGTGCCGCGATATAGTCTTCAAAAGAAAAATGAGAAGACAATCTATAGCTTTTCTAAGTCACATTAGTTACGGCTACAGTTCTATCAATTTTCTGTCGATACTTCCTCAATTTTCAAACCTTATTCATCTTGGCTCCAACTACCATCACGATTAGTCTGCCAGAACAATGGCGCCTCTAAGTCAATCAACTCCAAAAAGTCTGGGGGATCGCAAAACCCTAATAAAGGCATTTCGTTTGTGGTATATTCACTTTTGTCGCCACAGGAAAAACCATGTCCATCTTCACCCAATCCAACCAAGCTGTCAAGGTCTCCCAAGCCCTCAAAAATCTCACTTGGATCAAAATAAGGTGCGCCTTCAGCATTATTTGCCTGACCAGTATTATCAACCTCCTGCTTTTCCACAATCACAAAATCAGCAACAACAAAAAGAGATGGAGGATAAGGCAAGCATACTATAGATCATTTATGATTGCATATATACTTCAGGGTTAAAATCTACAGAAAAAGCCTCTCAAAAAAATTTAAAGATAGATCCAAAAGAAATGAGCAGTGCAGTTTTTTGTTTTAAGTATTCAGAACCATCCAATTTTTAAAGGTTTTTTCAAAGGTTAGTCAGCGTACTCTAACGCAAAACAGCAAACTACAAATATGAGCAACAAAAAAAGGGCAAACAACTAGACAAAAATCTAATCAACCTTTAGCAGTTAGTCAACATACTCATTCACATAACAGCAAATTACAAAAGTTAGCAAAATAAAATGGAGGCTAAATTAGACTTTTGGCCCCTTAACCATTTTATCTTTAAAAAGATTCATTTTGATCCTTTAAGTATCAAACATTACCCAAAGTAGTCCTTTCCTTCAACCCCATTAGCAATGATGTTAATCTCTCTCCTACGTGGTTGTTAACATATGATCTATGTTGTCAATCCCAAATAGCGGCGCGGAGCGGCCGAGCCCAAGAACGCTATAGCGGGATAGCGGTAGCGGGATGACCGCTATTGCGATGACTAAAAAATAGCTTACATATTTTATTTTTAAAGGGGTAGTCATAACATTCAAAATACTCCGCAGTCACTAGCATTCAAAAAGTATGATGTCTCCACTTCAAAAAGTATAACATAAGTACTACTTAACTACTAATTTAACTTAAGTTATATTGTTCTAAAAGTATTCAAAAATCAAAATAAGTACAAGTGATCTTAATTAGAATCAGAATCATTTCCAGCAACTTCAACCACATCAACTTCAACATTCTCTTGTTCATCACTTGATTCAAAGAAATGTTCCTCCTCCTCCTCTTCAATAGGTGCAACTGTAGAAGGTGTAGCTTCAACCATCAACTTGAAGCTTCTAGATTTGGCAACATTGAAAGGAATACCATTCCTATAAAAGCATCGAGCAATGTATTGAATGCATTTGTCCCTTGCCTCTCTCTCACAATCTCTAATCGATGTTTGCCTATACTTTGCCTCTGTTATCTTTATAGTTACTTCTGGAGGTTGCCACATAAAAACATCAATAGGGCCTTTAACATTACTCTTGCCCTTGGCAGCAGCTGCACCAAAAAAACCTGCAGTTGCAGGTCTTTTTCCAGCCCTCAAAACCCCAATTTCTTGCATTGCTTCCTCCTCCTCCTCATTAAAATTTCCTTCAGACTGAACAGCATCAGTAACTGCCTTTTTTTTCTCAAAGGCATCCTTAATTTTCTGCTTGATATCAGATGGTATTTTGTGGCAAGGGAATATGTCACCTTTTACCCCCATTTGATGCCTCTTTGCTCTTGTAATTCCACCTGTTGATTCCTTGCCACAAAAATCACATGTGACAGCTTTCTTGTTGTTAATGTCTCTCAAAGAATTCCATTCCCAAGCCATATCTAGGTTCGGACCTATAGGCTTCACCAGTGCAGTAAAACCAGTTGAGGAAGCATTAGCACTTCTTGGTGTTGGTGGTTGAGTGGAAGGTTGAGATGATGCCATGGTGGTTGAAACAAAGGAGAGAAAGGAGCAAGGAGAAGTGCAGAGAAACAGAGAGCACAACAGAGAAACAGAGGTGAGAGAAGGCTTGCGCACAGCAGCTGTCGCCGGAAAACCCCACAGCCGTCGCTGGAGATGAAGGTGGCAGAGAAGGCTCGCTGGAGTAGAGGAGGAAGTGAGGAGGAGGTGAATGTGTTGCCTTTGTCGAAGGAGGGAAGGATTGTCGAAGGAGGGAAGGAATGGGTTGTGACCTAAAATTCTAAGGGTTGGGGAAATGTCCAAAAACCCCAAAAAAATAGGATTCAACGGGAAAAAAATGAGGGCAAAGAGGGCATTTCGCCTCGAGCCCCTGTAGCGGCCGCGTCCGGCCGCGATAGCTGCGATTCCGTCGCGAAAAGCGGCCGCGAAGGCCACTAGACCAAACCGCGACGCACCTGGCTTTCGCGTCGCAAGAACCCATCAAACCGCACACTATTCCGCGATCGCGCGCTATCGCGACGCTATTGACAACATAACATATGATGTGGGCAGCATGACATGTCTGCCACATGGCAAAGTTTCACGGTGCCTCGTGGCAGCGTTTGATGGTGCCATGTGGCAAGACCATATTGAATCCTAAAAATAAGATGAAGGACCAAATCAAATCCAAAAATAAGATAAAGGACCAAATCGAAATTTTAGCCCTTTTTCCTCAATAAGTCTTTTTCTCCAATGGGTCTTCTTCCCCAAGGGTTGCAGATAGCTATGGATGACCCTTCTTTAACCTAGTCGAGTGCTTGCTGCTTGAGGGGAGTTGACATTTCCTATGTGAACAAAAGAACCCACTCATGGTTTCTTTTTACATTAACTAGTAGCTGAAACTCACCCCAAAAAATCACCATGGAGCGCTTTTTCAATGAATTTCGTGCCAAAACAGCCACTGCAACCCAGCCACCCTCTTCCATGCAGAATGCCAACCAGCCTTCGTGAAGTCCATCAAAGTCATCACGCTCCACCACGTTTCGCCTAGCAACTGTCACATGGCCCACTAGATTTAGGCTCCTTCACGCTGCACTAGTCATTGGTTAGGGGAAGGGTCATCCATGGTTGTCTACAACCCTTAAGGAAGAAAACCCGTTCGAGAAGATACATCAAGGGAGAAGGGCTAAAATTTTGATTTGGTCCTTTATCTTATTTTTGGATTCGATCTGACCCTTTATCATATTTTTTAAATTTTTAAATTCAATTTGGTCCTGCCATGTGGCACCACCACATGCTGCCACATGGCAAATGTGACATCTTAGCTGCCCACATCATCACTTGGCTGCCACGTAGGCTTAACGTTGTTACTAACCGGATTGACGGGAAGGGCTACTTTGGGTAGTGTTTGATTCTTAAGGGGCCAAAATGAATCTTTTTAAAAATAATGGACCAAAACGAATCTAAAAAAATAAAATGAGGGACCAAAAGTTTAATTTAGACTAAAACGGACAAACTACTAGACAAAATCAAATCAAATCAAATCAAAGCTCAACCGAGCCCTCCTTAAACAAAAAGAGAATGGATATAAGCAAGCCTCTCACTAAAGTATACACCAGAAAGGGGGAAATGGGCTGAAAGATCAGATGCCCAAATGGGCAAGGGACACATTGTGACCTCCGCTTACAAATTCCCAGCTTGGAGGTGTAGCAGAGGAAGAGTGACTTGGATAGGATTTGTGTGCAAATATAATAGAGAGAAAGGGAGAGGAGTGGGGGATAAGAAAGTAGGTAAGGAAATGATGTGGAAATTGAAAAGAACCAAGCCTTCTTGAATGGTTGGGCTATCCGGCCTTTTCATTTTGGCGTTTGGTTCATGGAATGTTTTATTGCCAAGTAAATTACATTCCTGGGAATCTCATTCCCAAGAATATTTCTTTCCCAACTTCACACAGGAGAATAGACTTTTTAACTTTCATTCACTAATTTTATTTTCGAGCATCTTTTATGTCTGGGAATAGTTTTTTAAAACCTGTATCAAACAATAGAAACTTTTATTCCCATGCCCACATTCCCAGGAATATTATTATATAACTTGTACCAAACACTACCTGAGAGTTATGTCATTGTATTCAAGCTTAGACCCAGTTGATATCAGCTCAGAAGAGGAGATGTGTCTCTTTTCTGTGTTGGTGTGTGATTTCTGGTCCAGTTAATTGCAGTTAGTTTATTAATTTATTTCTTTGACAAGCTAAGCACTAAGACCTTAAGAAAGCCTTTAAAGCCAATATCTTTTGCGTGGGTGTAGATATCCAGCAGATTCTTAAATGATACTTAGTCCAAAAAAGTCCAAAAAGTATTAAATAGACAGCAATAAAAACGTAGCATGTAAGCCCTTATACCCTTGTAGGCTCAGCACTTGTATAGAACAGTATAACTGTATAATACTCAAGCAACATGTGAGTATGAAAATAAAAATCAAAGAAAGCCAAGGCAGGACGTTTTATACTACATAGTATATACACAGTAATGTCAAAGATATCTACCAAGAACAAGGTCAACAAAAATGTTTTCACAATGAAAGTGTAAAACAATTTGAATTATGAGGAGCCAAATCCAAAATGGAAGGGATAGAAAACATCTGACAAATGAAATCAAAGACTACCAAGATTACGAAGCATCTGACACAAGCCATAAAAAGAAAAACAATCAAGCCAAAATTTCACTAAAAAATATGCACAAGCATAAAAAAGAAGAAATAGATTGCACACCTCAATTCTGTTGTTTCCATTCAGAGCCAAAGAGTCATCTTCTTTGAAAGAATCAAGCATTAATAAAATGTCATCATCAGCTTGATTACTACTACTTGGAGGAGCTAAATGATGTGTCGAGCAAGAAGGCACTGATCCTGATAGACATGACACAGAGGTCAACTCAATGCATTCATTTGTAGAAGGATGCATGTCATTTGCAACAGAAATATGACATGCGGTAAGCTGAATGGGAGCTGGAGCACACAGAGTAGCATCAGGGAGAGATTCTACACAATCAGTTTCCTTTTCATCCCAGTCTTCTTCATTAAATGGCTTTCCATATTGTGCACCATTCCTGGGACCAGGACCTTCCTTTTGGAATACCTTACATATCACATACGAATCCTGCAATACAAATATACCAGCAGAACTAATTAAAATAAATTTACAAGCATAACCAACCAGAAAACTACAAAGAGACAAAAGTCAACAAACAAAACCAATGTGAAAAGGGATGTTAAATTAGTAAAATGTAGAGTAACAAGATAACAAAAAAATGTTTACATTATATGCCGTATAACTTGAGCATATGCAATAGACAATTCTATTTCCATGCCATATCCAGCAAAAGAGGTTGCATGATATAATCTGATGTAAATTTGTGTATTGAAATATGTTCATCCACAAAGATTATCTTGTGCGGTGAAACAGATAACAATGTTAGCAGAAAAAATCCTAGATTCCATATATGCACTCATAGGCACAACTACTACAAACTGTTCCTATCCAACAAAATAGTTCACAACCAGCTGATACATATATCTCCTTATATATTTGTGCAAAACAAAAGACGTCGATGGTTACCTGAGGAATGAATTTGTCAGCAAGCTCCTTATCTTCAAGTCTGAATTCATGCATAACCCAATCAGTTCGATCTCCCTTAGGTGCTTTTCCAGTGTGAAACACCAGGGTTTTTATCATCCCCACAACTTCATTTTTATGTTCAATTGATCTATCCTTCCCAGTAGTCTTCCAGTACCCAATCTCTGTTGCTCGATTCATCCTCGCTCCACTGGCATATTTCTTTCCTCGAGGGCAAAAGAAGTACCACTCTAAATCCCCAGTTTTCAGTACAGCTTTATCTGAAAAACAATCAATAAAAGAAACCATATTAAGTAAAAAAACATGAGAAACACACACACAAACGGTACTCTACTAAACTGAGGAGATATTTGTGTGCAAACCTGGTAGATCCCATGGAGCATACTTGTATATGTCAATTTCAGCAATGACATCAAAAGGGAATCGTTTCCCTAGAATCTTCCTCTTTAGAAAATACTTAACCAGCTCAACATCAGTGGGATGAAACCGAAACCCTGGAATCAATTTCGTTTCGGCCATAGCAAAAAAAAATCCAACAACTTTAACTACAAACCCTACTACCCAATCCAATAAAGAACCACCTCACTAGCAATGAGGAAAAAAAAAACAGTATTCGATTTGTAGTTGAAACCTCGTGCAGGGTACGCCAACAATAATAATTGAAAAACAAAAATAAAAAAAGTGTAATAAATTAATTAATTAACCCTAATTGCGGTGTGGAGAGAGTGAATCGTCAAGTCCAATGGCGAAAGAAGAAATTCCAAGAACACCAAAGCCTTCCCCGATTCATGAAGCTAAAATGGAACTGGAAACCAAGAATGGATGATGATCTCTTTCGGTGAAGAAAAGTCATCGGCACAGTGGAACCCTAACATAGCAAATGTTCATCAACAAATTTGGGAGCGAAACCGAAAGAGAACGAAGAAAATATTTCTTAGTTATTAGGACTGAGAGTGAAAATTTGCGATTACGAAGAAAGAGAAGAGAGGAAAGCTTACCAGGGAAGGAAAGGAGGAAGCAGAAGACTCACTCCACACTTGGAATCTTTCAAGATTGGACTCAGAGAGAAGAGTGCGAGACTGAGGGAACGGTTGTATTTATAGTCATTTTTTTTTTGTATATTTTTTATTGCGTGAAGGGTTTGTGTTTTTTTTCTATATTTAGGTTTCTTCCTTGGATGCGAATGAGATATACGCGGCAAAGTAAATTTCTGCGTAGTTTAAATAAATATTTTAATTTTATTTTATTTTAATACAATAAAATTATAACATTTTTTATATTATTATTATTATTAGGATTTAATTGCTATACATTAACAGTATAAAATTTTTTTTACACTTTCAACCAATCAGAAATTGTCACATCATTAAAAATCATCGACTCCTATCCTAATTACTTTAAAAGTCATTTAAATCATTAATTCTTATTGGTTGACAATGTAAAAAAATTTTATACTATAGTGCATAACAATTAAACTTTTATTATTAACGGATTACATATTATTATATTTATAATTTTTAAATAATAATTATTACAAGAATCTAATATTGTTAGTGATATAATAATGCATAATTGAATATTAGTATAATTTTATTATGCGTAAATCATTATTTTGGTCTCTGAAAGTATGAGTCGCTGCCTGTTCAGTCCTTGGAAACAGTTAAATTATGAAAAAAACTCCCTCAATTTTATTTTTGTTAGTCAAATTAGTCCTTTGACGTTAATTTCGTCTGTCAATTTAGTCCATGTCAAGGACTAACTTCACTAACGAAATTAACATTAAGGAACTTTTTCATAATTTAACTGCTTTCAGGGATTAAACTGACAGTGCTTTATACTTTCAGAGATCAAAATAATGATTTATTCTTTTATTAAATTTATTCTATACTAAAATTAAGAATTTAATTTTAATACAACGTTGATGTAAAGTTTTTTGGGTTCATTTACCATTACGTATAAATGGTTTCCTGTCAACAAATATATTTTAACTAAATCCTAAAATTAAATATTTTTATTTTTTATAAAGACTTTTTTTAGTTTCAGACCTTCAATTAATGGATTAGGATTCCTTGCACTAATTCATCTCCATCTCTTTCCACTTGTACTTTTTTGGACAAAGCAAATCAAGGGCTGAAAGTGTGAGAGAAGTAAATCCAATGGTGATAGATTGCATAACTACGACAAATGTGTGAATTTGCTACTGCAGGCAATTCAGATCCTCAATTGAATCCCAATAAACCAATAAAGGTTGGTCCGAGTGGTAATGGTCTGGGGTCCCTTAAAAAAGTGGTCAAAAGTTCGATTCCTAACTCTTGTGTATGGAAAAAATCTAATTGTAAGGAGACATCCCAACTTAAGTGTCTTCGAATTACCCAAAGGAGATTAGTCTCGATAAACGACAGAGGAAACTCCTTACGATCATATACGAATCCAAAAAATAAATTCAAGTCAAGTCGGGAAGAATTAACTAGGTAAAGCTATCATAACATCTATTTATTTATTTTTACATTCACAAAACTCAAATTTAAAAGCTTACGTTTGAATGACCTGACCTGCTTGCCACTTAGAGTGTGTTTGGGAAAGCTGGAAAAAATAGATTATGCTATATAATCGATTATTGTGATAATCGATTATAATCAGATCTTTTTGTTTCGATATATTTGCTAAAAAACGATTTTAAGATAATCCATTTAGTTTGGATGATGCAAAAAAAAAAATCACTTTTACATAGTAAATTACGAAAAAGGATATGAAGTTATTTGTATAATTTAGGCCAAATAGGTTGATTGGTCATATACATTTATTTAATTTTTCACATCGGTCCCATAAGTTTTTTTTTCAAATTGGTCCCACATGTTATATTATGTTTCCATGTTAGTCCTTTCCGTCAATTTCGACCTAACGCCGTTAGTTTTGAGCTAACGTGGCATGATATTAGCTCGACACGTGTCTCTTGATTTGACGCCGTAAGGTCGAAATTGACGGAAAGGACTAACAGGAAAACAAAACATAACGTGTAGGACCAATTTGAAAAAAAAACTTATGGGACAGATGTGAAAAATTAAATAAACGTATAGGACCAATCAACCTATTTTGCCTATAATTTAATAATATTTGTTTGGAAGTTAGTTTTGTAGGGATAAATAGGAAAGAGAGTTTTGAAAATGAAAAATAATCAAATCACAACAAGCTTAAGCTAAAACAAATTAGATGATATAAAACAGTTTTTTTTCCCAAAAAAGATTTTTTATAAATTTAAGCTAATTGCCAAACATGATAGATTATATACAAAACAACTTTTTAGTCAAACTAAAGCTGAAATGGGAAAAATTAACCTTTCTCAAACATGCTCTTAAATCAATATGGATTGATTTACTATTTAAAATTGAAATAACTATTCTTTATAATATGATATGATTATCACAATAACATAAATTTGTTATTATGAAGACTTATTATCCTAATTATATTTTTAGTATGCTCTACATTTTTGTCGAAATGAGGGTACTAATTTTGCGCTCAATTGGCCAAGATACAAAGGCCAATAATGAAAAAATCCAGCGAAGAATGGCATCGTGGAAGTCAAGTCTGTTGAACAGGGCGGGTAAATTGTGTTTGGCTAAGTCAGTGGTGTCTTCGATATCGGTCTATACAATGCAAGTCCAGCTTCTTCCGAAAAAAATATGCACAAAAGTAGATAGCCTCAGTAGAGATTTTATTTGGGGTAAGAATGGAGGTTTGAGAGGCTGGAATCTTGTAAAATGTGACACGCTAAAATGCTCTAGGAAAGCTGGTGGCCTCGGTATCCGTGATACAAGATTAGCAAACGTAGCTCTACTGGGAAAGCTAGTTTGGAGCATTCTTCATGAGCCAAATAAGCTCTGGGTGCAAGTTCTAAGTCACAAATATTTGGGTATCAGCTCTTTGTGGAGTGTTGAAGCCAGGAACAATGCCTCACTCACTTGGCGTAGCATTTTAAAGGCTCGAGATGTCCTGCAAGATGGTTTTCAATTGCGCCTTGGAGCGGGGGATTCATCTCTATGGTATAAAGATTGGTCAGGGAAAGGTTTATTATGCAATAAGGTTTAGCATGTGCACATATCTGATTCTGATCTTCGACTCCATGATATTTGGGAGGATGGAGAATGGTGTTTAGATAGATTGGTTACTCCTCTCACAGCTGAAGTGAAAGACATTTTTCTTGCTGTCCAACCGCCAAGGCATACTGATATGGAACTCATAGATAGTTGGGTTTGGAAAGGTGACAAGAATGGGGTTTTTAAAACAGCTTCAGGTTATAATTGGTTATTGGCTTCCTCTTTACCTCAGGACAATAAGCAAAACTGGAACTGGGTTTGGAAACTAAAAGTGCCCTCTAAAGTACAATTTTTGGTTTGGTTGACACTTCACAATGCTCTACCTGTTAATGCAATGAGACAGAGATGCGGCTCACAGACAACCCAGGGTGTCAAAGATGTTCAGCGGTTATAGAGAGCCCCATGCATTGCCTTCGGGATTGTCCCCATTCGAGGGAAGTGCAGCTGAGATTGGGTTTGGGAGATCATCATTTGTTCTTCACTGAGACTGATATTTCTTCTTGGCTGAAAACATCAACTAATGGTGATATCCACTTGCTTTTCCTTTCTATTCTTTGGTGGGTGTGGTGTTGGAGGAATAATATGGTTATGGGAGAGGATAAGTGGTGTATCAACTTTGTTATTAAGATGATACACACTTCGCATGATGAGTTCCTGGAGTTTCTAAATCCTCACCTTCATGGAAACATTGCTAGGATGATGGCTCGTTGGATTCCACCACCTCCTAGTCATGTCACTGTTAATGCTGATGGAAGTTTCTTAGAGGGGTCTTTGAACATGGGTACAGGTGGTCTTCTTAGAACTGAAACCGGAGCTTGGATCATTGGATTCTCGAGTTATGAAGGCCATGGTGAGATCATTCTATCTGAACTCTTGGCCATCAAGAACGGCCTCTCTTTAGCTTGGGATCAGGGATACAGGAGAATTGTATGTGAATCAGACTCTCTTGAAGTGGTGAACCTGCTTATTAAAGGACAGAATTTGGATCTTCATACTTATGCCTCAGTTGCGAGGGATATTGCTGAGCTTTTGAAGAGATGCTGGGATGTCAAACTCCAACATGTGTATAGAGAAGCCAACTATTGTGCTGATTTTTTAGCAAAACAAGGTGCCAAAGATACCATCCATTGGAAGCTTTGGCTGGAACCTCCTCCACTTCTGGGATCTCTACTCCTGCAGGACTCCATGGGAGTTGACCCAGGATAGGCCCTTTGTTTTTGTTTTTTTTTTCTCCCACTTCACCAAAAAAAAAAAGGCCAATAACGAGTTTTTATAGCAACTAATCATGAAATTTAAGTCACTTATGCTAAAAAAAGATCAGTTATATGGACACCATCAATGTTTTAACCACTTTTGATTTTAAAGTAAATTTCATTTAAAAAAAATTGAATTTAATTTGAATATACTATTAATGTTTACATTTTTATAAACCCCAAGGGTTGGTCAAGTGGAGCATGACACGGTCTCGTATGTGACAGATCACAGATTTGAGTCCCCACTAGTCAATTTGGGGGGAGGTAAATGTAGATCCATTTTGTAAATGCTCTTAGAGCCCGAAGTTTTTCTCTGCCTTGGATTGGGGCATCATCCCCTCACCCTAAATTTTTCATTATAAAAAAAAATGTTTACACTTTTATTCAATCATACATTGTCAGTCACCAACAAGTCCTAACACAGTTGGTAGATAGTTAAGTTCCTTAAGCATATTATCAGGGGTTCGATTTATACCATGTGTATGGAAAATGTTTTGTTGGGAGATACAAAACTCACTTCTGTGATCTCTATATCTCGAAGGAATTAGTCTTCGACTATCGATTGGAGAATACCTTTTTGCACACCAAAATCACACATCGTCATTTATAAAAAAAGTATTCGATTCTTACAATAATTTTTTTTAAAAGTCTTACATGTGCTATGACTCAATGTAAAAACTTTATAATGATAATACATTAAAATTATGAGTGACAGCCATCCCTCACCCTAAATTTTTCATTATAAAAAAAATGTTTACACTTTTATTCAATCATAAATTGTCAGTCACCAACAAGTCCTAACACATTTGGTAGATAGTTAAATTCCTTAAGCATATTGTCAGTGGTTCGATTTATGCCGTGTGTATGGAAAATGTTTTGTTGGGAGAGACAAAACTCATTTCTGTGATCTCTATGCCTCGAAGGGATTAGTCTTCGACTATAGATTGGAGGATACCTTTTTACACACAAAAATCATAGATTGTCATTCATAAAAAAGTATTGGACTCTTACAATAATTTTTTTTAAAAGTCTTACATGTGCTATGACTCAATGTAAAAACTTTATAATGATAATACATTAAAATTTAGGATTTAATTGGTATGTACCATTAGTGTGAAAAAAAATTTATACTGACAACCAATCATAAATTATCACATCAGTAAAAATATTTGGCTCTTATTCTAACTATCTTAAAAGTCATACAAAACATGATTTGTAATGGCATGACAGTGTAAAAAACTTTAAACTGACATTACATAACAATTACACTCTAAAATTAATCTCTTTAACTTTTATGACTATCGGTGTATTTTTTTTTTAATAAGAAGGGCATCATTTATTTCTCATTAGAGTGCGTTTGTTTAAGATTATTTGATGATAAAAATCATTTTTAGTGATTTTAATTGTGCTTGTTTAAGATTTTTTAGGAAATCGTTCTTTGAAAAAAAACATTTTTATGGTTAAAATGAGAAGATACTCTCATCAGCTTCTCAAAGAAGAGAGAAAATATGTTTGTTAAAGATTATGAAAAAATGATTTTCATATTAATCGCTTTGATGAAATGATTAACAAACATGATCAATTGCATTCAAAAGTGATTAATTCAGGTGACGAGTTTTTGATTGTGGTATGGGTTAAAATCGAACCAAATTTAATTAATTAAAATCATGATCCAAAGGCAGTAAATAATGTAATGAAGCATCGGCTTTAAACAGGGATGCCAATTTTCAGTTGTACGCGGGGATCTTGCGAGAATTGCTCTATTCGGGACCCGAGAGTAGGGACTTTTTCCCTGTGACAACGGGAATGGGGAAGAAAAGCCCCCTAAAGGCATTTTGGGGATGAGGACATGTACTATATTCCACGTCGGAGTCCCCGTCTCCGAGAAAATTACAAAAATACCCTTCGTAGATATATATGCAAACCTATTTTGGTAATTTCATATATATATATATATATATACACTTTTATTGAATTCATAAAAGAAATTTAAAGTAAATCTCTTCACAGATCTTCTGCAAGTTTGTGAAAACAGACTCAAATGTCAGAACCCAAAACCCCATCGATGTGATAGCAAAGCTTGCTATACCTACATCCATCACAAACCCATCTCTTCCCTCATTTTTCGTCTTTTCTGGAACCTCCTCAACAGTGACAGAAATGTCAAATTCGTGAAAAGGTTTCCCATTAAGTATCCTTACGATGTTCTAGTGGGCTTGTCCAGTAGGGCTCCACAAATCTTCTGCAAATTTTTTAAAACAAAAATGCCACAACCCGAAACTTCATGGCCACGATAGCAAAGTTTATCCTACCCACATCAACCACAAACCCATCTCTTTCGTCATTTTTCACCTTGTCTAAAACCTCCTAAACAGTGAATCAAATATCAGGTTTGCAAAAAAATTTCTCTCCAAATATCCTCACAATGTTCTAGTGAGGCTTGTTAAGTAGGATTCCGAATTTCAAAAGTGAGTTTAAAACGGGATATTGAATGCCTTCCCCAACACTGACAACAACGAGATGGGGATTGATAGGATTTAATACAATCTAAGGGAAGATTGTATTAAAGGAAATATGAGTATTAACGACGAGAAAGCTAGGATTTGAGTTAGCATCAATTGCCATTTTAGGATCCAACAAGGAGGTAAGGAACAAGGATGGGAGAGAAATAATTTCCATGGCGAGGATCAAGATGGGGACGGGAAGCTGGAGGGTACTCCCCGCCCCTTCCCTGCCCCCATTGACATCCCTAGCCTTAAATATCTAGATGACAGGCAAATATTCGTATGTTGTAAAGCCTATCATGGAACTCCTCTTCTGATTAGTGAATCTGCCAAAAGCATAAAAGTTGAAAAACATAATTCCAAAACGAAAATAGGCAACATTAACCTGCTTTATGAAATCAAGAGTTCTTAAGACAGTTTGTTATAATTAAAGCCACGGTTAGACCTGTTTCAAGAAAAGTAAGAAATGGGTTCCAGACACAATGGTACCAAAACTTTATATGATTGATATGAAGGTGGAAAATTCACCGTGAAAGTAAACAGGATCAATTACACATGATGCAATCAAACATCATCAAAGAATTTTGATCACAATTTTCCAGTGTAGTATTGAAGAATCGACTCCGGGAAGACAGAAGCCAACATAAATCAGCTGAGATGAGAAAGAAATAACAGAGCAGTTCGCCAATACTTGATGTCTGCTCATTATTTCTCCAAAGGGATATCCAAAATGCACCAGGTCTGTATCTGCTCAGCAATTCAACACAACCCTCAAGATTTTTGATGAATCAAACAGATTACACTACTCATACCAACATCGAACATAAATCTGCTCTGTACTCCCGCTAAATTACTGTACAATTTGCACCATCTCTCAGCATTTAGGAGGCTAATGCAACTTCTCCAAGCAGCAGAGCTTCATTCACAAGAAACGAGGAAAAGAAATAAAAAATACTTGGCTGGAGTAAATTCTGCCTTGTAGACTGTTGTATATTTGCGAGTCAGAATCTTCCTCCCACCAGCAGAGAAGAGGCTGCACACTTCCACCTACTAATTCTTACCTCCCACAAGAACTCTAAAGCGACACCACAGTGAACCAACCACCCTCCAATGACTTATAAATGCAACACTAATAGATGGGCATTCACTGTGCAAGCTTAGTCAAAATGGAAGAAGCAAATAATCACCATTGACAAATTATCTCACAATATTCCATTCAAAACCCTCTGGTAATAATCATACTGCCGTGTCCTCCATGCATCCAAGCTGCAGCTAATAAGCGACAGAACCAAAGATACACATTGCTGCAAGAAAAATAAATAAATAAATAAATAAATAATAACTTTAAGAATCAAATCCAAAACATTTTTGTTGCTAAGAAAGTAACCGATATTAATATTGAAACCTCTTCTGTTAAACTGAGATGGAACCGCTTTCGTAAGTTTTGTATTGTCCGTGGGCCACCTTTAAAGCAGGGGAAACCTGAGTCCTGATACCAACATCAGAAAACAACAATTCAGGGAAAATCGAGCATGAATGGGAGAGTATTTCCTGATTTTCTCCTTCCATGCCCACACATGCATGATAACAGTAAGAGGTTCACAAAGGTACACAGTACACACAGTTGAGTTTCAAGACTATCAAAAGTCATTTAAAATACGTGAAACTAAGGATTATGTTGGATGATGAGGATCTGAATTCTGAAATTTTACGACCAACCGTCATCTACAAGGCAGGGGAACCTCTGTTTCTTTAACCTCTAATCAAACAAATGTGATGTAACCTTTTTGAACATATTGTTGTTTAACGAAAAATAGGATGCTTTTTCCATTCACTGTGTGTGGGTTGGAAGGAGCAGCAAACTTTATTTTTCAGCCATGTCAACAACCTCACCAATTTGCCATCCACTGTCCATTATCTAAAACAATTACGGGTATTCAATTGGCTAACACTAACTGTAGTGCTGGATACTTACTTCCCATCCACCGTTTTCTTACCCCAAAAAATGAAAAAAAAGTTGAAACATATACTATTTACCGAGAATTACTTGTTATGAATGTCATCCCCAATAAAAAATCTCAACATCAAACATATACCTGTCTACATACCCCTTCACCTTCAACAGACATTACTTTTTTCAGTTTTTGCTTGGCCATTGGCAGAATATAGAGATTATCTTAACAATCTTTTACTCATAAAATGCGAAAATAGGCTCTCATTACAAGCCTCCAAAGAGTATAGTCTTCTACCAATTCCCAATCACAAAGCAAAACACAGATTCTTGAGTACTTCATTGTCCCAGTAGTCCTAGTCTATAGTCTTGAGTTTAAACCTAACTTCAGATCAACCAAAATTCACTACAGGAATCATGTAAGATAGCTGCTCTTTGCACAATTTGTGAGCATCCAATTGGTTAGAAATACCATGTATTATGCATCGCTAGAACTCTAAAGAAGGAATGTAAATAATGAGATGATGCGAACCCAAGACTTCTAAGGCCCACTAAAGTCTATGTGAAGTAGACTAGGCACTCTCCAATTTGCTTACGCTATCTTTTCTTTTCTCTGAATTTTCTTCCTTGCCATATGATACCCAGGTGCTGATATCCCACTGATACAGACCTGTTAATTCCTTTATAATACTATAATTCAAGCATTATTCATCACTGTTTTTCTGGTTCCTATCATGAGATATTTCCAGTCAGTAAACCACTTGCAAGGTTATTAGAAAAGGCATTAACTTATACAACTAAATAGGCCAAGTTGGATTAGTCACTGAACATTCAATGGTGGCATATTAATAAAGATGAAAGTGGGCATCGGGAAGTAAGGGGCAGCATGAAATTACGTTTGGGCCAACAACCAAAAGTAGACCATAAAACAGAGCCTGTTGTTCTGTCATAAGAGATTGGAACTCATCAGGACCAGACAATGATCACAAGCAGGCTACGAGATGACAGTAGGACCCCAGGGAAATAACATTTACATTACCTGCAACATCTCAACAAGAAGAATAATACGCTCGGCATGCTTACGGCAAGTAAGGAAGCCTTGAATGCATAAAACCTGGATCAATGGACAAAGCAGCAAACAAATTTAGAACTAATAAAAGCAAAGGCTGTCTTTAGTCTCTATGAATATATTTTAAAATATATCACAGTACCTTGAAATAATCAAAGAACTCGCTTGGAATGCCCTCAGCATCAGAATCCATGACCTAGGACAATCACATTATCATAGTCATTGTAGAGAGAAAAGCTAAAGAGTAAAAACTGGTCGAATGGACACTCAAAATCAGGTGTATAATAAACAGAAAATGGCCTCGGTTTTACCTCAAGAAGCTCTCGGGTCAATTTGAAAGGTGCACTTTCAAAATTAACACCACCAGGTGAATTCGAAAGCATAAAGCCAAAATCAATATGTATAATATGGCCTTCTTCATCCATTAAGAGGTTCCCATTATGCCTATCCTTCACCTGGATGACAAGATAGCAAAAATGAGAAGTAGGTAGAACACAAACTCTTCAATAACAGTAAACAGAAAAATCTTATTAATCAAAATGCAATTTAATCAGGCAAAGCACTAGTTATAGAGAATGCATGCATGTGCATAATAAACATGTTTCACACCTGAAGAAGGTAGCAAACCAGGGAATATCCAGCCATACTCTCAACAAAGTTCCTCTGAAACAAAAAAAAAAAAGTAAACAAACTACCAAATTATAACAGAAACAATATCTTCTCTATTTTTAACATAAAAACAAAGCATTTTTCACCACATAGTTGAAATAGTAAAACGATGCAAGAAACAACATTCAAAATAGAAGGAAGAGAATAACCCTTTTAAATTTTAAAAATGCAAGATACCAAACCACACTCGATGCTAAAAACGGCATTCGAAAGAGAAGGAGGAGAATAACCCTTTTAAATTTAAAAGGTGCAAGATACCACACTGGAACTTATGCTAAAAAAGAAAGGGAGGGAGAGGAAATAAGTAGCAAATCATAGTACATTGCATGTTGCTAGTTAAAGTCAATAATGAAAGAAAATTGTCATAAACCATCTCTCCCAAAAGGTTGAGCAGTTAGGTGAAGGTACATGAATGGTTTTTATATCTAACATGCCCCCTCACGAAAGAGTCCTTTGGGCTTGAAGCATGTACAATGCACAGGTCTACCTACCTTGTGCTGAAATTTAACTTTACTAGAAGAATTGGGACAACAAAGATCAAACTCTAGACCACTTGATCATAGAAGCTTTGATACCATGTCATAAACCATCTCTCCCAAAAACTTAAGCTGTTAGGTAAAGGTACATGAATGATTATATATATCTAACAAGAGCAAATTAACACATCCCAGCAAGTGGTACCTAGGAATAATACAAATACCATTTCTTGTTAATAAAAATCACCAGAGTAGACCCAACAAACTACTATTAAGAATACACATATTACCATCAATTCAATTTGATTTACTTTCCCATTTTTAAGAGGTTCAATGTTTTAAACCAAGGATTCTGCTATTCATTGCTCATATGCATGTCATAGATATACACCAAACTAAGCTTTTTTAAGTATATCTGTATATATTTTAATTATATGTACTCATTTATAAATATATCATACCATACCATTCTCATATTCCAAATTTTTCAAAAAGTTGCCATATCCTGTTACATATATAGTACTTGTAACCAAGGTTCTGACCATTGGACTGGTCATTAAACTGGTAAAGGGACTAATTACCAATTCATTGGTCCAACTAGTCGAACAAGGGTATACACACAAGCATGCGTGCGCTAGAGTGGGATCAACTTATTCCAAGAGTAAGTCTTGGAAAATTTACAACTATTCAATATATATGCATGTATAGACTAATTAAAAACTTGATACAATTTTCAAAGTGGTACTCCTCACACTTCTTGCCTTGGACATTAAGTCAAATAATTTTTTTCTTAAATAAGAATTTTATTACAAAGAGTGATGACAATAAGGAATCCTCCTAAACAAAAGAACAAAACATATGATGAAAAAATAGAAACTCAATGTAATAAACCATCTCAATCCCTCAACATAAGTTGGGAGTGGATTCTCTCATGTTGAAAAAAAAACGAGGTAGTTATGTTTTTAATCCTCATCATTCAATAACCCTATCCCCCGTTTTAAACACACTCTTTCTCTCCTTCAACATATTACATGAGGGGTTGAGATTCAACATGAGAAAAAATAACATGAGGGGATCCGTTCCCACATATGTTAGAGAAGCCCCATGCAAAAGGCAATGAGTTTTGCACCAAATAGATGCCATCAGCCTAATAATTCACACTAAGAATCAATAATATTTTATTACACTAACATTTTTTACTTCAATTGCAAGTCTTTTCCAACTTTCTAAGCTAGCTCATTGCCTAGACCCTAGAGTACTAAAGTTGCACTTATGAGGTATGCTGCAAAATAGTGGCAGTTGGTTGATACTTGATAGCACCTTACATAATGCTCATTGGCTTTCTTTCCCATTCCCCTATCTCCATTCATACTTCTCCCTTCAGCACAGCTCGGTCTCTTACTTTTCCCCTTTTATTTTCTTATACTTTTTCCATTCAAAAAATTGCAATTGAGGTTGGGGGCTTTAATTTAAGACACTTGAGTTAATGAGGCACAACAGGGCTGAACCAGCATCCAAGGTGAATCGCTGAGCTGTCGCACCCACCAGCACAAGAATACATGAGCTGTGGGGGCCAGAACTGGGAGCAGCAGCATGAGCTAAATGGAAGCAATTAAGCTAGACAGAGGAACGGCAGCCAAAAAAAATATATCGGCATTCAAACCATTTGAACCACAACTGACCAAAAAAAATTATCGGCATTCATACCGTTTGAACCACAACCAGTCAGCCAATTTAGTGCTGGTTCGACAGTTCTTGAACGATTCGAAAAAACAGTTCATATAACAAGAGGACTTCTGAGATGAGTGGTCCACGGTCCAACCGGCAACCATGCTTTGCACCCATGCTTCTTGGGTCCATTCTTTCACTTGCATGTGAGAGAGTATTGACAAATACTGTTAGAATATATTGTATTTAATTGTATTCATTATAGGATATTCTCTTATAATTAGTTTATTGTACAAATTAATAAAGCAATTATTAGGATTATTGTATTCCTTATTTTTAGGATGGCATTGAGTGCCATTAGCCTATATATTGTAAATCCTCATTGTACAATTCAACTAAGTGAATAATATTCAACATTATTCATTTCAACTTGGTATCAGAGCTCTGGGTTTCTTCCTAGGCCTCTGCTCCTTCTTCTTTTTTTCAAAGCAGCCTCCATGGCTGCGTAGGGTTTCATTCCCTTATTCCTTCTTCAGGCAGCCTTATTGTTGCATAGGGTTTCATTCCCTTAATCCTTCTTCAAGCAGCCTTAAGTGCTGCACGTCCTGCCACCCACCAGCCACCGCCCTCCCCGGACTGCTCACCGGCCGTTTTCCAGCCAACCACCGAAGACCCACCTCCTCTCAACAGCTCATGTGCCCCCACGCGCCACCGTCCTTCTCTGCGCATGTAAGCCACGCACCGCCATCTTGGTCACCGTTTGCCGCGCTGCTGCCACGGTTCTAATCGCCGGCCTCCCCTGGTTCTGTTTTGAGGTATGGGTCCTTCTAGTATTTCTGAATCCGAGACTGTTATGACACAGACATCCCCTGCCTCCAAGGCTCATTTAGCGGCTGTTCCAGCCCTCAGTTCTAATGATCTCCCTCAATCTTGCACTCATCTTAGTAAGGCCGAGCTGAGTCGTTTGTGATTGCTCTTGGATTCTATTAGTAAGCCTTCTAGCACTTGTTCTCTACCCATGACCGCTAAGAATTTATTAAGTTCATTATCCTTTAATGCTTCTAGTTCTATATCTGAGAATCTCTGGATTATTGACTCTGGTGCTACTGATCACATGATCCCTCATTCTTCATATTTTTCAACTTACTATGAGTTGTCTGGTAATCATCACATCATTGTTGCTAGTGGGTCCCTTGTCCCTCCTTCAGGATGTGGTAACATTTCACTTTAACCTTCCCTTCCCTTACATAATGTACTTCATGTCCCTAAACTGTCGGATAACCGTATTTCAATTCATATGCTTACTCGAGATTTAAATTGTACAGTAATCTTCTTCCCCTCTCATTGTGTGTTTCAGGATCTTACCATGGAAAAGACGATTGGAGTTGCTAGGGAGCAGGGCGGGTTCTATGTTCTAAATCGAGATCGAGATAGTACCAGACCCATGTTGTCAACTTCATGTCATCAGAACAGTTCAGAATCCGCTACTTCTCAGATATGGCTTCACCACAAACGCCTTGGTCATCCTCCTTTTCATATTCACAGGTGTTTGTTTCCTCAGTTGTTTACAAAGGGGTTAGTTGAGTCTTTACACTGTGATGTTTGTCAGTTTGCGAAACACCATCACATAACTTTTCCTCCTAGTAATAATAAAAGTATTGAACTTTTTATCTTATTTATTCTGATGTGTGGGGAACTTCCTCTACTTCTAATATATCTGGTGCCAAATGGTTTGTTTCCTTTATTGATGATTGCACTAGGATTAGAGCTGTCAAAACGGGCCAACCCGACGGATTAGGGAAAATACGGGTCAACCCAACCTGCCTCACAATTTGGTGAGTCAAGAAATAGCCAATCTGGCTCAGCCCATCACGGGTTGGTGGCTTAAACAAGTTGACTCACTTAAAAAATAAAAATAAAAAATTTGTTAGGAAATAAAAAAAATTAAAATTTCGTTTACATTCTCCTCATCTTCCTCCTCATTTTCATCCTTAGCATCCCTTTCCACTACTACTGGTTTATCAGACATTGACATATCTAAATGGCGAATGGTAAAGCAAATTAGCCCACACAATATCCAATCACAACAAATCAAAGGCAAACGAAGTTACAAGACTAGAGGTGCGTAAGACGACATTTTAAAACTTCAATAAGACTTGAAGTTACAAGACGGGAAGTTAAAATACAATCCTGCGTAAGAATAACTTCAACAAGACAAGAAGGTGTGACTGCGAGCTGCCGGCTGGACAGTCTCAGGCCACGGTCAGCAAGTTTAGACTAGGCTTTAGAATTCCTATTTCCTGGATCAATATTTAGCCCAAGCCTGTACAGAATTTTTTTTAAAAAAAAAAAAAAACAGTCCCAAACCGTGAGCCAACCCGGCTCTAACCCGTGCAACCCACGGGTTAAGTGAGCCGAGTCAAAACGACCCGGAATAAATGTGAGCCTGATTTTTGCCAACCCAACCCACCAGTGAGCCGGGTTGGGCCGGATTGGCTCGCAGGTTGAAACCCGTATTGACAGCTCTAACTAGGGTCACATGGCTATTTCTTATGAAAGATAACAGTGAAGTTTTCCAATTGTTCTTCAATTTTTACCACATGATTCAAACTCAATTAGGAAAATCTATTAAAAGGTTACGTTCTGACAATGGCAAAGAATATGCGACTCATCATTTTACCAACTTTTTAAAAAACATGGTCTTTTGCATGAGTTAACCTGTGTGGATACCCCGCAACAAAATAGGGTTGCTGAAAGGAAAAACCGTCATCTCCTTGAGATTGCACGAGCTCTGCTCTTCCAAATGTCTGTCCCTAAGTCTTATTGGGGGGAGCTATTTTAACTACCACATATTTAATAAACAGGTTGCCCTTCTGAGTCTTGGATGGTCTTAGTCCTATTCAACTAATGACGTCTTTTTTCCCTTTCGTTCCGACTATGAAAAATCTTTCATGTCAACTCTGTTTGGTTGGAGATGAGAAAGTGAGAAGAAAGAAAGAGGGGGGAAACAAAGAGATGAGAAAGAGAGTGGATTTTTGTATTGTTTGGTATGAGAGAAAGATGAGAGAAAGAGAAGAGATATGTGAGTCTTCTCTCTCCCTTTGTTTGGTTGGATAGAAAATGGAAAGAGAGAATGAGTTTTTGTTGAATAGACCATTATACCCTTATATCATTAATAATAATTTTCATTCTAAATTTTAATTATATATTGATTAAAAAATCAAGAACTATTTTTAATAATAAATTTATTTTTAAAATCAATAAATTTAATTATTTATTTAATTAATCTGTTAAAAAATTCTAAAATATTCTTTTAACTTAAATTTAAGTAAATATTTTTCTATTAAAAATATATACAAACTATCTACATCCTATTTGAGTTATCCATTGATCTATTTAGCTATTAGTTCTAGTTGCATAAGAATATAGAAAACCACGTTAGCAAGAAGCATAAAGTTGATGCTTTGTGAGGTGCGTCTCCGGTTGCTGGGACGAGGAAAAAGGGCCTACGTTTTGATTCCACCAAGATGCTCAATCAAAACAACTATTTTTCTGCTTTAGGAAGATTTTTACGCTGTAGCTCTACTAGCTGCGTTTTCATACTAAGGAAGAAAGGAAGATAGAGAGAGCTGGGAAAGAGAGACCTGCGAACGTGGGATGAAGGAAAGAAGACACAACCAGGAGATGGGGTAATGGGTTCTGCAAAATCGTGGGCAAAGTTGGAAAATGATAAAAGGAAGTTGTTTTCTCCACTCTTTCTTTGCAGGTGTGGGGAGAAATAAATTTGGATGGGGCCCACCGGTTTTACTTCTCTCTACTCTATCTCTCTGCTGAACCAAAGGAGGGAAATGGGATATCTCTCTTCTATTTCTCTCTCTCCACTTTCTTTCTTCTCTATTTCACCTATACCAAACACAATGGTCGTATCTTCGGCTGTATTGCCTTTGTTCATGTTCATAGTCAACATCGTGGTAAGTTGGATCCTCGAGCTATTAAATGTATCTTCATAAGCTATGCTCCTGACAAAAAAAAGGTACAAATGTTATCATCCTCCAAGTCATCGGGTCTATGTTTCCATGGATGTCACTTTTCATGAATCTGAGTCGTTTCACCCCGATCCTCAGCTTCAGGGGGAGAGTGCTATTGAAGCTGAGTCTCTAGAGTCCCCTGTTCTTCCCCTTGTGGCTGAACCAATGGAGTCGCCTGTCTTCGTGGTTGAACCAATGGAGTCACCTGTCTTCCCTCTTATAAAGGATGTGACATCATCTTCTGGTCCTACTTCGAAGACCAAAGTTTCCCTTCCCATATCAGATGAGTTGAAATGGAAAGGGTATCACTTTCAGAGGCATACAAAACCCGACTGCGTCCAGCAGCAACTTCAGCCGCCTGAACCAGAGGTAAATATTCCTAAATCTGAGCCTTTGATTAATCCATTAAACAATATTTGTGAGCCTAACCTTGATAACTTGCCAATAGCCTTGAGAAAAGAAAAGAGAACATGTGCCAAATACCCCATATCTCAGTTTGTATCCACTAAACACCTATCAGTATAGCATCAGAACTTTATTTCAACTATTGCTTGTATCAGAATCCCTACTTCAGTTCAAGAAGCATTAATAGATAAGAACTGGGTTTAAGCCATGCATGAAGAGATGAGTGCTTTGAACAAGAACAAACATGGGAAATTGTTGAGAAACCAAAGGATAAAAGGTTAGTTAGGTGCAGATGGGTTTACATAGTAAAATATCGGTATGATGGTCTCTGGACCGATATAAGGCAAGACTGGTTGCAAAAGGGTACACTTAGACATATGGAATAGACTATGAAGAAACATTCGCCCTAGTAGCAAAGATGAACACAGTCAGGATTATCCTCTCCTTGGCAGCACACTTTGGTTGGGACTTGCACCATTTTGATGTTAAAAATGCCTTTCTACATGGCAACTTGGAAGAGGAGGTATATAGGACATTCCACCAGGGTATGACCCTACTGGTGGAGGAAATAAGGTGTGCAGATTACGAAAGGCCTTATATGGTCTCAAGCAGTCTCCTCGTGCTTGGTTCGGAAGGTTCACCAATGCTATGGTGTCCCTAGGTTATAGACAGAGTCAAGGAGATCATACACTCTTTGTGAAACATTCTCAAAACGGCAAACTCACTCTCCTGTTGGTCTATGTAGATGTCATGATCATTGTCGGTGATGATGAGGTTGAGAAACAGGTTTTGAGAGACAAACTAGTTGCACAATTCGAAATGAAAGACCTTGGGAAGCTGAAGTACTTCCTTGGGATTGAAGTTGCCTACTCCAAACAAGGCATCTTTATTTCCCAAAGGAAATATGTCCTGGATCTTCTTAAGGAGACAAAATATGTCCTGGATCTTCTTAAACTGGGCTGCAAAAGCTCAGGATTCACAGACGTGGAAATGATGAGGAGAGCTCAAAGGTGGAAAGGGCACGATATTAGAGACTTGGGGGAAAGCTTATATATTTGTCTCACACCAGACCAGACATAGACTATGCTGTCAGTGTGGTTAGCCAGTTTATGCATGATCCCCATGAAAGGCATATGCAAGCAGTGAATAGAATCATCAAGTACTTGAAGACGAGTCCAGGAAGAGGACTACTATTTTAGAAGGAGCAGAACTTGTCCATTGAGATCTATACTGATGCAGACTATGCCGGGTTAATTGCAGACAAGCGTTCTGCTTCCGGTTACTGCATGTTTTTAGGAGGAAATTTGGTGACTTGGCGAGGTAAGAAGCAGAATGTGGTTGCAAGGTCAGGTGCAGAGGCGGAATTTTGAGCAATGGCACAGGGAATTTGTGAAGTGTTATGGATGAGAATCATACTTTATGATCTCGGAATCAAGTATGAAGCTCTTATGAGGTTACTTTGTGACAATAAGTCTGCAATCAGCACTGCTCACAATCCGGTATAACATGATCGGACGAAGCACATAGAGATTGATCGTCATTTTATCAACGAAAAAATAGATAATGGTCTTACAGCTACAGAGTATGTCCCCTCAAAGCCCTAACTAGCAGATGTATTCACCAAGGGCTTCCCACAGAACGATTTCAAAGCCTAACTTGAAAGCTGGGAATGATAGATATCCACTCACCAGCTTGAGGGGGAGTGTAAGAATATCTTGTATTTAATTGTATTCATTATAGGATATTCTCTTATAATTAGTTTATTGAACAAATTAATAGAGCAATTATTAGGATTATTCCATTCCTTATTTTTAGGATGGCATTGAGTGCCATTAGCCTATATATTATAAATCCTCATTGTACAATTCAACTAAGTGAATAATATTCAGCATTATTCATTTCAACTAATACATTAGGCCATACTTGAACTCTCAGTTAAAACTTTAGATTTTAGGTTGAAATGATAAAATAGTTCGCTAACATAGTACAAAGCTTCATTGGCCTGATGACCAAGATTCAAAGTCCAGGTAACACCATTATTTTAGTTGAATTTCAGCATAGGCGAGTAATTAACCAATTGAAAAACGAGCAACCAATGGTAACAAATTTCTGTCCTGCTCTTACCTGTCTAAAGGTGAAACATAATATATGCTTGTAGGAAAATGGCCAATTAAGAGCACGTTGCAAAATATAAGATGAATGGGGTCAGTCTACGATAATGCACTGTATCTTTGCATCTCTAGATTACCTGGGCAAGCTTAAAACTCGGAGAATCTTCTTGATACTTGGCAATGAAGAATTCACGTAAACTTGAGATGTTGGGATATCTACTCTTGATAGAATGTAGAGAAGCCTATAAACCATATATATCTTAAATAATTAATAAAGACAAAAACTTAAGCATTTCAATATATTTGAAATGTGTAAGTACATAATTACCGTATCTGGAATTGTTTCAATAAGAGCTGTGTAAGAAGAAGTACATAAAACTTCATAAGGGCGCAACCAGAGAGGTAGTCCAGCTTCTTGGAAAATATCTGGCATCAAAATCTATCGATTGTAAGCAACAGGTCAAGAAACAAACAGACAGAGTCAGCATTGTATTGTAAATGGTACCAGAACATAGTAAAATAAGATCCAATCATGTGTCATCAACAAACTTAGGTGCATCCAACTGTTCACTAGAAAAGTTCATTCACGCTTTTACATACTTCTACTTCAATTTACAACTATTATGTTGAAAACTGCAATTAGGTAGATTTTGCGTGTCTCAATGTGCACATTCCGAATAGAACTTAAACTGAGTTCATAAAACCAAACAATTGTTAATGGGAAGAGGACCTTACATGTTTTCCCCTTTAAATAATAGTAAAATAAAATGAGGATGAAATTTCTGGAACAGTCAGAGTAAAACCTGCTCTACTTCTTTACAAAAAGTAAAAATGTTTCATTTGGATCCAGGAAGGCAAGTGAAAAGAAAAGGAAATGGAAGAATAGCTAGAAACGAGTATTTTTTTTAACATCTTCATTTTTCACATTTCCCTTTCTCTTCCCATACATCCCAAGGTCCAATTCATGACATGCTCATAGTGAAAACAAAATGCATAAACCAATGAAAAACTAGGGTTATCAATCAACCCACTTCTTACCAAAAAAATAAAAATAAAAATTCATTTGTCATTCAGAGCCTACTCAATCTATGCATGCATACACAAATTCTAACTAACATTTATCAAAAGGAAAATTTAGTCTTAATTTTACCTTTCACACTTGTTCAATTTGGACAAATTACAAAGAGTTCAATGCTTTTAAGATACATCTTATTTTACCACAACCACAAATAAATAAGAGCTGCTGCAGAAAACAAACACCGAAAGACAATAATAGCGAGAAACAAAAGTAGTTGCAACATAACGAACATCAATGGACCAAGGATTGTTATATTCTCAATTTCTCATTACTCTGAATATGAAGGGGCAAAGGAAAAGTCTGAAAGAGAACACCTACCATAGAAGTGTGAAATAAGTTGAACTGCTAGATGTTCCTGCCTGCAATCATCACCACTCTTTACAATAACCTATGCCAAAAAGAAAATTGTGCCATCATGCTCAAAAGATTTGTGATCTTAAACCACACATTCTCAAACGGAACAAACAAGTAACTCATCTAGAACAAAAGCCGACCAGACTTTACATTTTACAGAACTATATTTATAAAAATAAAGACATGATAGTACAGCTTTAATGAAATCAGAAAAATCAAGGTCTTGTTTGCTAAATATATTTTCTCATTCATGACTCTATTATGTGAATCCTGTCATGATATGTGCAATACATGTGCGTCATAATCCCTAACAGCACACAAATAATGAAGGAAATATTTCATTAATAGCAATACATAGACATTGTTTTCTTGCTAGCCTATTTTCCTAACAAAAGTCTTCAATGCTAAAATGTGATGTACTATATCCAAAACAAAGCTTGTCCAAAAAGTTGCGCCAACCTTTCGTATAGTTGCACTGCTGGAGAACATTCTTTCATATTGTTGTTCCATTGATATTGTCAAGTCTAATATTACAAACCATTTAGAAAATACTACGACAAAAATATTTTTTAAGAAACGATTCAATGCCCTGCACCTTAATAAGTAATACAAAGTATGATGTGTAAACAGTACAAAATTCTCAACCCCGCCAAAAATTACAATCTGTATGTAATTACAAACAATTACAAAACATTTTTTTGGACTTGAATAAATAGTTCAAATAGAAAATGAGTAAATTAACAAAAGACTTTTCTTTAGGTGATAAAAAATTATTGATCAAAAGATATTTAGATGCCCTTCTTAATATCTGTTATGCACAAATACCATTTTTATGTATTGTCTTCATGACATTCCACAATAACGACATGTAAAGCAAATCCTTTTGAATGATAAATGTACTTACAGATCTCAAGTCCCAATCAGGTAAATTCCCATGTATGGAAGCCTTGCGTATCCTCTCTTTCTTTGCCTCCCAAAGTTCACCAGACAAGGCATCACTGGCTTTGGGAGTAATTCCATTAGCCTGTTCGGAGGAATCATGTTATGTATAATAACTCCATATTTCCAAGGTTAAACAAAACTTACAACGATTATGTATTACCCTTGGTTGTGTATCTGATGAATCTTGACCAGCACCTTTCAAAGGGAGTCCAAGAGGTGCTTCCCCTTTTGCTGCAGCAGCCTAGAGAAATTGAAATGTGAACAAAACTACATCGTAAATTGAACTAGGAAATGTCAAACAAAGACATGAAAAATCAACTTATCATTAAATATAATCCCAATTCACACCTATCATTTGTTTATATTACATATCATGGAGTGAAAAGCAAAGCCTTTCATGAAAGAGCATTGATCTCAACAAGATCAGAGCGAGGAAGGGCTCACCCCACTCCAAGGCTAGGGCAAACCACCGACCTCAACAAGGACTTACATTAAGATCACAAATCACATACCAACGAAAGATCTTGGATTTGAACCCGAATCATGCAATTCTCATAAGCAAAAGGTAGACCAGGTATGCATAGTTTAAGCAGAATGACTCCAGATAATCCACACTACTGATTAATATCGACATCCTATAGTTTAATATTTTAAATTTTTTATTATATTATCATATAATGTGATACATGGCCCAATATTTTCTATTAAACATTCATTATATTGACTAGCACACATGAATTTATATGCATTGAAAAAGTGGACTTTATGCTGCCGCAACTTTATAGAGGAAAACCAGCTGAGTTTATTTACTTGGCCTATTGATATACAATGAAATTATGAAGTTTCAAGCTATGGAAAAGGATAAACACACATGGAAATTGACAATCCAGTGGCAATAAAATAGTTTCAACCAATTTAAATAAGAATATTAGGAATCAGAACTAATGCTTAAGTAAATATATATGAGAACTAATCTGTTACAGAAACAAGTCTGATACCATTAGGACTTCAAAAAAAAAATGATGCTCAATAGCAAAATAGACGAAAATCATGTGAATAGCATCCTCAATGTCACAAAAAACACTCAAAGACTCACCTTTACTTCCTCTATTGCCACTGTACTTGGAACACGACGATGTTCCTTCCGCCGTCGTGGTGCTTGATCCTCAATATCTTCCATTCTAACCCCGGGATCAGCTTTCAATACTACTCGTACCCACTCCACATCACTGTCATGTCCTATTTCCATTTCTCTCACACCCTCTCTATAAATTGAATCAGGATAACGACTGCCAACACGTAGATCCACCTCACTCTTCTCTGGATGACCATGTAATTGTGCTTCCAAAGAAAGACTCAAACTAACAAATTTGACTTTTGCTTCAGATACATGGGTCATTGCCTGGTCAATTGCCTGAGCAGTCGATCTGGACATCCTATCATTGCTATTACGATACACCTCTTGTGCAGTCCATAATGGATAAGCCCAAGGGGGTGGTTTTTGCAAGAAAGCATCTCCGTTTGCCAAAGGAATTCCACCTTTAGAAAGTTTCTGAGAACTGGATGTCTCCTTGGAATTGCTATAATAAATGTTTTGTGGGGAGGGAATATATCAGAAATATGCTTTACATTTTACTTACTGCACTATTTTCTAAAATTAACGAGGATGATTATCCAAGTAATAATACCTCGGCATTTCACATTTCAAAACTTCAACACAAATCAGGTAAGGCGCCTTCTCCCTAGAATTCAAGAGAACAGCTTCATCTTCAGGTATATGAAGCACACGGTACATGCCCTTTCCCAATGGAAAACAAACTCCTAGGATATAGGAAAAGCAAGATTCATACAGAAGCAAGAAAAAAAAATGAAACTGTAAGAAAAGGGAGTGCAGTAACATAATTTCCATTTAGCACACCAAAAAAAGTGACATTTTTTTAAAGTAAAGAACTAACAACAGCTAACAATTTCCGCTGCAAAATAGAAAACTTCTCAACAATTCCTCTAAGAAAGGGGTCCCTAGTAAACAACAAAAAGGGAGTTCCTAAACCTTAATTCCTAGAGAAATGAAAGAACAAGCAATAATAGATGTATAAAAAATCAACATTTTTTTTACAAAAAACATTCTACCCATCTCCTGCTTAAAACCAAACCATTTAGCGAGGTATTATTCCAACTGAAGAAGAAAATAACATGTTAAGTCTCTTACTCAGCACAATGAAAGGTGGCATTACTGCAACTATAAATTTTCAGACCACTCTTTTGAAACAAAATATAATCTGCTCAGATGAAACACATGCATGACAAACAGTGGAACCCATTGAGCCGGATTGAAATCACTCAAATAATATAATTAACAGTTAAGAAGTACCTCCAGAATTCTGAGCCTCAATTAAATGTAAATTGATCTCTGCAAGCGACTTGAAACACGAGAATAACAAATAATGTGTCAAAAACATTAGAATGGAACAGGTTCAAACATGGATATAGATACATATTTCCATCTCTAATAATGTCAAGATAAAGGAAACATAAAAAAAAAAAATGTAAGGAAATAACCTCATGCAGAGCACGCTTGCGGTCTTCAACTGGAAATACATCCACTAACCCAAATGACGTCTCACATAATGACAGCACAAAATCCAATGACTCATGGTAAGCTCCTTTCCGGAACTGTGATTGATTAAAAGGAAGTGGGGGCTTTGTTCCTGATTTCTCATTTCGTTGCTTTGGTGATCCAGGATGCTTCTGCCGAAGTAACAGGATAAAATCCAACTGAAGCATTACGACATGATATAAAGGAAATTGCCCTTTATCCAACAATAAAAACCAACAAAAGATATAAAGAAGAAAATGAAAACAGATTTGAAAATGCATTAACACTAATATTACTCTTTTAACTCTAAGCCACAATTAAAATCAGAGACATCAATCATAAGGATCATTGCTCAAGCCTCGATCATGTGTGAAACATGTCATGCAAACATGCCTATAATATGACTGCCACTGATAACAAATGCAGGTAGCCAATCATGTGATTGTTAAAAAGTGTAATTAATGTCAAGATCTAGATGGACACTGAAAAATGGACTTTGTATCAAGATCTCAGAGTGCGATTAAGCTATTTATTTGTATAAATAAAAAGAAATTATTTGGTGTATATGAATATGGGTTCCATTCACAGTTTTTTGGTTTACATTCCCCCAATATATGCAAATAAACTAAATGTTAATTGTTAAATGAATATTCAACAGACCTCTTTCTGCTTCTTTGACCCTAATAACTCTGAATCTTCAATTGAACGGTCACGGTCTCTAAACAATTTGCGGAAAAAATTCTCTGTACCTGGACTACTTTCAAACAAGCCACCATTGTTGTTTTCATTGGCTGAACTACTTTTACCATCTTCGGGGTGCACACGAAATAGTCTTTTGAACAAAGAAAAATCAGAAGGCTCTTCTTCCTCAACATTAGCAGTACCATCTTCAATTTTATCATTATCGTCTTTCTTGTCCTCAAATTTATCCTTAAAGAATTTCCTGAAAAACCCTTCTTTTTCATCCTCATCAGCAGGCTTTGCAGATTTCTCTTCAAAATGAGCAATATTTCCTTCATCATGCCCATCCTTCCTATCTTCAAATTTCTCTCTGAAAAACTTTCGGAAAAATCCCTCTTTTTCTTCATCTTCGATAGTTTTAGTGTGTGTTTTATCCTCAGAATCATTCTTGCTATCACGAAACAATCTCTTAAAAAATCCCTCTGAACTTGAGGCCAAATCCTCATCTTCACCTTTACTGTCCCTTAAGAGCCTTCTAAAGAAACCATCCTTTTCAGAATCTTCATCATCACCTCTACTGTCCCTTAAGAGCCTTTTAAAGAAATTATCCTTTTCAGAGTCTTCATCATATTTCTCAGATGACTTACGAAAGAGCAATGCATCTCGAATTTTCTGGCCCAACTCATCATCACCTTTGCTGTCTCTTAAAAGCCTCTTGAAAAAACCATCCTTTTCAGAATCATCATCGTCTTTCTCTGCGGACTTCCTAAAAAGCAAAGCATCTCTAACCTTTGGACCTGGCATAAATTTCTTAAATAACTTGTTCTCATCAGGAGACTGCGGACTACCGTCCTCTTGCAAATTGTTTCCTGAAGAAGGCGAGAATGACAAAGACTTCTGACTAGGTGGCGAAGATGTCAGTGACAACAAACGCTGTTTCGAGGACAGTATCTTATTCAAAACTTGGTTCTTGCCTCCAGGGCTTGAAGCTACACTCTGAGGCCGAATCAGAGGAGGCCACTCACCCATCAAGGTGGCTGCAATCTGGCACTTCTCCTGAATTCTACTAATCCCTTCATTATCGTCAGAGTCCTCAAGCTCTGCCAACACGAACCAATGCACCTTCAAAGCAATCTTAAGCGACTTGGAGCACACATCTATAACAAACTTATCCAAAGATGGGCTTGGCTTGTGTATCATCATGTAACACACTTGGAACAAATAACTCTCAATTCCCTGCAAGGGAAGTGTATACATTCTATTACAGAGATAATCACGCACCCCGGCATGATCATGCTTGTACAAGTAGCTAACAGCAATCCACTCACAAAAGAACGACGAGTCAAAGAACCTTATAAGCCACCCATTTTCACTAGAATCACTAGTAAGATTGGACCTCGAGGTAATTTCTCTGGGTTCATCAACCTCCCCACGAGTCAACCCCAAAAGCCTCACCATCCTCAATCTACCATCATCAACCCCCCGAAAGGGGAAAACTGAGACCAAACCTTGTCTCGTTTCAGCAAATAAACCACCCAATTTCAATAAAATCACCAGCTAAAGCATACTATACCCCTCAATTATAAACCCCACAAATCCCTTAAACCTTTGCTGAAAACCCTAATCCTATCACGAATCGAAATCGTCACCCTCATCGGCTATCCGATTCGGGCGTCTACTGCAAATTCCTATAACAAAAATATTGAGCAGAAGAAACCCTTGCACCAATTATATAAACAACAGAGCAAGACGATATATATAAGCTTTGAATCGAGAAAAAAATAGGGCACCGATAATTGAAGCTGAAGCATGAACAATCGGGGAATTCCCCCTAGAAATCGCAACGCGGCTTCAATTCGAGGAAATGAAAGTATCTGAATTGCATGAAAGGTGAAATGTGAATCTGATTCAAACTGCACCAGAGCGTGGAATTGAATCGAATGCCGCAATGGATCTCCGCAGCTTCTTCCGAACGACGGCGTTTTGATGGCGGTGGTTGCGGTGGTGGTAGTCGTCGTCGTTTCGTTTTTATTATTAGAGAGAACGACAAAGGAGAGGTACGAGTTAATTAAACGAGTAAAAATCAAAAAGAAAATGAAAAGAAAAGAAAAGAAAAACGTTTATTGCTAAGTTGCGCTTAACTGTAAGTTGCGCACTCGTAGGGTCGTGGGGCACTATTTTATTTCCCTCCAATTCCAATTGAAAGTGAAAATTTACGTTAATGAATAAAAAAAAAGTGAAATATTTAACGAATTTAATTGATGTGTATGTTAGTGTAAAGTTTATTTTTTTATAGTCTCAATCAATTGGATATCTTATTTTTTTATGATATAAATAACTTTTAAAATAATTAATATTACGTCAAAAATTAATAATATATTAATTTATGATGATTGATTAATAATATAAAAAAAATTTAATTGTTATATATTGTCAGTATAAAATTTTTTACACTGACAACCAATCAGAAATCATGATGTGTATAACTTTTAAGGTAATTAGGATAAGAGTCCAACACTTTAATTTTGTCTGTATAAAAAATCGTTACACTAATTATAATCATAATGGATATCAACATATTCAATTATTAATCAATTTCCATATCGCGAGATTCATAATTGATGATGATTGAGGGGTAAGATACCATTATATTCTATGATGAGAAATTGAATAATGTGTAACGTTCAAGGTTCATCAGGGATGGTAAATCATTAATGATAGATTAAACTTTTTTTTTTCCATCAAAGGCCAAGACAAATTATTCCGTTAATTTTTGTTGTCCTTCAAGCCGTGCGTACGATGATGATACGTAATTAGAACAACACAAATGGAGTTGTAACTACTAATAACTACTAATTTAAGGAATCAGAATAAATGCTTTGCAGTTTGCAGTCCTACGACCCACTTTTTTTTTTGGATAAACGACTCAAATTTTTATTACTGCGTGTTTTTCTATATTGGAAATAGACAAAGATACTTAAAATATCGTATCAAGGTGCTTACCACAAAAAAAAAAAAAAAAAGCATATCGTATAAAGGTTACCATTGTGTTCCAACGTACGTTCCTTTATCTAAACACAATTTGAAATTAGTAATTGAAACTTACATTCACATCAATTTATATTTATATATCTCAAAAAAAAAAGATAGTTTTATTACGATTTTTTTTTATAGATATTCTCATCGGATTAGGGAATAAAAAGGAGGTTCACATCTATGGGACAAATAAAAACTTCATCGCTGAATAACCTCTCTACAGTCTATACTCATTCATTAATTTAAAGCATTTAATTAATACTTAATCAACACTAGAACTTTCCTGCTACTTTATCAGTTTCAGAATAAAATTGCTTCATTCAATTGAAGAATCTCATTGCATCGCGCTGGTTTAGAGCTGATGGATATGATGGTTGTGTATCAAGAAGGAGCTTATGAGCGCCTATGCAGGTGAATCAACATCCCAAAATGTGGGTGGGGATTTGTGAGGAGGGTTTAAGAAAAAGATATTTTAAATAGAAAAAAAAAAAAGGAAAGAGAGTTGTATTAAAAAGATGAAGGGACGTAAAAAACAACTCCCTTTCTTTTACATAATTATACTTCAATTCTTGTTCCGAACTGTTACCTTGAAGTTTGAATACTTCACAAACAGTGATATAACAGAGATAGAACTTAGGTCTCCCCCCTTATTTTATAGCTTAAAGAGTAAGAGAATGAGACAAGGTTGTTATATTGTTGAGGTTGGGATCCCATGTTGGTTGGTGGAGTTCCTGGTCCTAATTTACAATGTTACAATTTAGTGTAGGCGGGAATCACCTCCCATTCACTCTTCACTTTCCCTTTCTCAGTATTTCCTCTCCCTCTTTACATTTAGGGGTGTTTACGCGTCGGATTTATCCCAACCCGTTAAAAATTATCATACCCGAACCAAATCAATCCGATCAAAATCGGGTTGGTTCGATTCGCGTCAATCGGGTCGACACGTAGCGTGTGGTTTCTTTATCTGGAAAATCATGAGAAGTTATTTACCAACCAAACAAAAAAGCAAAAGAAAAAACAACAAAAGCTTGGTGCAGATCTCAAAGATAAATGGAGAAGGAAAGAAAAACGTGGATCACCAGAACATGGAAAAGGAAAGAAAAGAATTAGGAAGGACCCACGATGGTGGAGACAACACGAGATGAACAGAACCATCGAACCGCGTGGTGGAGAACGAACAGAGCAGGGGTCGACGGTGGAGACAGCGCGAGAAGAACATAATCGCACGGTCGGGAACGAATGGAGCAGGCAGACGTACGACGGCGCAACGGTGGTGAAGAACGAACCCATGATGGTGAAGAACGAACCGCACGAGTCGTGAAGAACGAACAGCTAATGACGGCGCTGAGAGGAGTGAGGGACAGTGGGTCAGGTTTAAAGGACACTTGAGATGAGATGAGAACATAAAAAGAGAGGAGATGAGCAAACGGCTGACCTAACTTTGTTCCTATAGCAACAATTGAAGGAATCAGTTTAAAACACAAAAAGGGATTAAATTGTGTTTCTTAAGATTTTGAATTTTTTTTTCGTAAGCAGATGTATTTTTACAAAGGTTTGGACGCAAGAGAGATAACAAACGCAGAGAACGTGAATAAAGCACGATTGGACGCTGTAACGTCCTTCATTACATTAATAATCCAAAATAACTAATTTAAATAGAACATGTTAAAAAGAAATTTCTTAAATATATATTGAATAAATACTTAATATAATAATAATAATTCCAAAATATTTGTTTACATCAATTCAAAAACCAAAATAACATAATAAGTTTCAAAACCACAAAATTGGATATCTATAACATCTCACATAAGAAAATAACTAAACAATTAAAAGGTCCTCCTGACATATGTCATACAATACTAACCAAACTCTAAAACTAAAAAAATAGTCTTCAAAACGTCTGACTGCTCAACAGGGTTGCTTTTAGGCTCTGAAAACAATATCATTATTAAGATATAAAATCTCAGTGAACAGAAATACAGTTTAAAAGGTTTTCACAAAAGTATTGTTCTCATTCGGTGCGGTAACCGGAAAAACTGTCCATGGTAACCACTATTTTCAAAATAATGTATAAAATAATAATAATAATAATAATAATAATAATATAAATCATTATTGGCAATAATTAGTCATCATCAAGACATCATAATTCAAGAATATCAAATTCTCATATATCAAATAATCTCAACATCCTTATATGTGATATGACTTTCAAACTGCATATAACAATGGCGTCTCATTGCCTACCTTACTCATAAAGTTATTTCGATGTCACCTTCTCTTCAGTGACATTACTTATTGCGATACCAACCATTGTACACTGATGATATTATTCATTTCGACATCCCAACGTATGGCAATGTTGTTTTCGATACCCCATTATGACGGTATTTCATATTTCGACACCCCAATTCATTGGCGGTGTTACTTTCGATACCCCCGAACATAGGCGGTATTGCGGCAAACAGCATTCATCACATTTAACAGTTATTGAATCATGTCAGTATCATCAATATCATCATATAATCCAAAAAAAGTGTGTCAATCAACCAAGTCATGTACAAACATACATATCATAGCATCAATCTCAATAATAAACATTTGATTCAAGGTAGGAACACTTTAAAGGAAAAACCTCCAAATTTAGAAAATCAAGATCAGGATTTGACCAAACACAAGAATATTTTCCAAAAAACATGTTTTTGAAAGCATATCCCAACCCCAAGACAAATCACACCATGGAAAGGGTTAGAAAGAATATTTCTACTCACCTCTTGAAGATATTCAAGAATCTCCAATCGTACCCCATGGCGAATCCTGTATGTCGCCTTCCTCAACCTTGAATCTCCTTCTCCTTCTCCTTCTTCATCGTCTTCTTCTACCTCTTGTTGTTGTTATTGTTATTCTTCTTCCAAACTCATTGTTTGTTGCAACCCCATCTCCCAAGCATGGAGATGTTCCACAGCCGTTACTAAGGTGTTTTAGGATACAAAGAGAGTTTCTGGCCGCACTAGGGTGTTATAAGATGATATAAATAGGGGTCACATGCGTTCCCCCCTCGAAAACCCTCGCTTTTGACGTTACTGACGTCGAGCACCGGCGTGCTCCTATTTAGCACGCCCGTGCTCTTTGCACGAGCCAAAAAGAACACGATCTGCTGGACCTGGCGCTCAGCGCTGTCAAAGGCGTCCAACGCTGGAATCAACATTTTCCGACGTCGCAAACCGTGCTCTCCAGCACGGGCATGCTACATGAGCACGGGCGTGCTCACGCGTCAGGAAGTGAATTTTCTTTAGAAAATCACTCTTAACCACTTATAATTATTTTTAATCACTTTTATTTACTTCAAGGGCTCAAAACATATATTTTTGAGTCTTCCAAAAACTCTATAATATTCCTAATATTATAATATCTATTTATTTTATTTTCGAGGATGTTACATATCGTCCTTCCTTTAAGAATTTCGTCCCCGAAATTTTCTGCACACACTCATTCAAAACTTTACATATACACAGAGCAAACGTTTAAAATACCTTGACTGATAAGATCTAGATACAAACGCACGATATCCTCCTCAAGTTCCCAAGCAGCTTCATCAGGAGTTAATCCTTCCCAAACCACCTTCACCAAAGGAATTGTCTTGTTCCGCAGAGTCTTAGTGCTCTTGTCGATGATCTGACTAGGCCAGTTAAGTTATCCTTCAATTGTATTGACTCAGGAGCTATCACATGTGAAACATTTGATACGTATTTCTGGACCTTAGAAATATGGAAAACGTCATGAAGATTTGATAACGACATTGAAAAGCCAATTGGTAAACAATAGGCCCGACTACACTTTTTAGAATTTGAAAAAAAAAGGACAAGAAACAAAGAATTAATTTTCTAACTGCCATTGATATTCTCATCCCAAACTCAAGAGTAACTCTCAAGAATACGTGTTCCCCTTTCTAAAATTCTAAAGGCTTTCTTTTCTAGTCGGCACAAAACTCTTCACCTATTTTGCGCAATGAGCATCTTTCCCTTCTGAATCCTAACTATGGTCTCTTGGATTAAATCCGGTCCTAACAAGATCTCCTCACCGACTATATACTAACATAAAAGAGACCTACATATCCTAGTCACATCATCAATATACATATAGTCACTAAATATTTCACCACATATTAAGTGTACAATTCATGGCACCCTAACTATCAACATAATTTTAAAGGAAGTCAATGATAACATTTACATAATAAAATATGCACTTAAGCGTTTGTTTCTGTTCATCCTCCTAAAATCATAATATCTTCACTTGCATTTCATCATTATAAGAATTCTCAGAAGTAGATTTACAACAAACAATTCACAAAAGAAGTTGAAGTAGAGTTTTATATCATCCATACATACATCTTATAGTTCCTTATATATTCCACACTAAAACTATTATATTATTTACAGCACAGAGGAATTTTTGTAAATAGATAAACAAATAAAATAAAACAAAGAAAGAAAAACAGTAGAGACGTCCACATACTAAGTCTTATCTAGTCCAAGATGATAATTTCATAAGAAAAGAAACAGTTTCACTTTCTATCAAGAGATAATCTTACTAAAAACAAAAATTGGTAACAAAAGGGATAATAAGATTTAGTTAACTTGCAATTAAACCTTGCAGTCATTGAGTAGATACGACTTTCAAAACAACTTCATCAATAAATATCATAGCAGAACTAAGAAATCAGTTTCATTTGATTTTTTGAGTTAGCAAATACAAATAAGAAATAACATTTTTCACCCTTTTTTTTTTACAAGAAACGTAAGTTTGTGAAGATTTGATTGGCCATTAACCTATAGGGGAAACAAATCCAAAGAGTATGCTATTTGCTATTAATATTCGGTCACTTGAGAAGTAATCTGAAATTTCAAGGGAAAAGATTCTCAAAGAAAATATATACGACAACAATACAACATAATAATAGAATTTGAGCATATAAGTACAATTTCTTTAATACAACATCCATTTTTATTACCGTCCACAAATAATTTTCTTAAGGTCTTGTTACATCTTGATTATTTATGGATGTATGGTAAACTTTGCTCTATGTGTTTCTTTTAACACTTCCCCCCTAAGACTCTGCTCCTTAGGAATAACGATCCGATTTTTAAATATCATTAGCCCATCCGCAGATAATACATAACTTTTCTTGGCCCAACTAGGATTGCAATTCCTGATCTAAAAGTTGTTCACACCTAATCTCTTCTCTAAGGTCACTATAGATTCTCAACCTATTCAACTTCAAACTTAAGGCATTCAACGTCACATTAAGATTCATATTTCTAAACCATTCTTAGACGAGTCGCAATAAACGACAAAACTCACTAAAGGGTCTGGTATGGTCAAGACAGGCGCTATCACCAATTTTTTCTTAAGCTCTGGGAAGTTCTCTTCACAATCTTCGTCCCATTCAAAGGATCTTTCTTTCCTAGTCAACTTGGTGATAGGTATGGCTAGCTTAGAAAAACTCTCTATAAACTTCCTATAGTAACCTGTCAATCCAAGGAAACTTCTCACGTCTGTCAATGTCTTAGGCTTCTCTCATCCTATCTCTGCTTCTACTTTACTAAAGTAAACCACCACTCCACCATCTGATCTAAGGTCATCTACCCTAGGCAAAAATATGTATTCTTAATGGTTACTCTGTTCGGTTATCTAAGGTCCTCACATAGGTTCATACTCCCATCATTCTTTTTTCCACTAGAAGCACTCAAAACTCATCACAAAATCAAACATATTTCTTAACAATAATTAAAGTAGGATTTGATGTACACTATAATCGAATAATAATGAATTAGATTCCAATTAGTAACAATAAAAACAACCTCAACTCCGAATAGATGGTGAAATGATGCATTATGATAAGAAAGTTATAATTCCAAATCATTACGGTTTGACTTTTTTTTAAAAAAAAAATAGTGATGCACAAGGATATTTGCATTTATAAATTGAAAACTCATCGAAGCGAAAGAGAGTTAAAAACATGAATTCAAATCAAGTGAGACTTTCTTTGGGCAGTTTTGCTATCAAAGAAGAATATGCACATAAAAATGATAAATGAAAAGTAAAACTTTTTGTATAAATATAAGGAATATACATCTATACCAAATCAATTCATCAAAAGACCTAAAAAAAATATTTTAAGAATCTAATGTTTGGAATCACCAACCTTAAAATTCCAAGTTTTTTTTTTAATTATAATAGAGAAATTCACGTGTGAAAACTCATTTTCTAACAACTCCTTTAATCATTTATTAGGCTCACTTAACTCTAGGGATACTCGTTCTATAATGCGCTACTGACACTGGTCCACTTCTAGGCACTAGATCTATGTTAAACTCAACCCTTATATTTGATGTATGGTAGAGATCTATTTAGGGAACACATCTAGAAACGAACAGACAACAAGTAGTGTCGCTACGTCACTTTCAGTCTCAATCTTAACGGAAAACAATAATATGTATCATTGAGCTCCCTCAACTAAGAACTTATGACAGGGAAACGAATACGATATGGGTCGACATAAAAGAATCATCAAAATATCGGTTGTGAAGTACATAAATATTTCTATTTGGACAACATTATTAGACGATAGCGAAAACATACTAAGAATGACAGCCAAACCCGGCATAGGTACACATATCAAATCATATGATAAATTTTGGTATATCAAGGAACATTTTAAACAGGCAATAGATGTAACCAATTTATCTTTGGCAGGGGTATAAACACACTAATCAAAAGGTAATTTAGTAATAGGCAACTCCAAATTTTTTACACAAACAAGACATATGGAAGAATGGGTTGCTCCTGAATCAAACAACATGAGAACTTCTTGTCATAGCACAATTCCTCCTCGGCTTCTCTAGCTTCTGCAAGATCTGAGCTGCCCAGGAAAGATGGCGGATCGTCCTTTGAAAAAGTGGTAACCCCACATACTGAAGTTCTTGGGGTGCTATCACGAGCCAAAAAAGAACGCGATCTACTGGACCTGGCGCTAAGCCTTGTCAAGGACGCCTAATGCTGGAACCCTAGCACCCAGCGCTGGAATCAGCATTTTCCGACGTTGCAAACCGTGCTCTCCAGCACGGGCATGCTGCATGAGCACGGGCGTGCTCACACATCAAGAAGTGAATTTTTCTTAAAAAATTACTCTTAACCAATTTTAATTATTTTTAATCACTTTTATTTACTTTAAGGGCATAAAACATATATTCTGAACCTCCCAAAAACTCTATAATATTTCTCATACTAAAATATCTGTTTATTTTATTTTCTAGGATGTTACAGACGCTCACTGAGTTTGTTTAATTTTAAAGATAGACGTATAAAAAAAACAACTCAATCCTAATAGTTAGTTATAATCAAACTAAAGACAGAGATAAGGGAAAGAAGAATAACACATATAATTTATCCTTGTTTACTCTTAACCCAAGAGCTACGTTTAGTCCCCTCTACGTGAAAGCTTTTTCCACTATAACAACTTCTTGTTACAAGTATTTAACACCTCTTCAAGCAAGTATTCTACACATCTTCGGGCAACAGGCAACACTAAGTATTCTTTTACAGTCAAGCCTTTTTAAGCTCAAGTATTCTTTTTCAGACAAGTCTCTAGCTCCAGGCTCAACAAAGATTGATTTTGAAAAGAGTTTAAGCTCAACTAACTCACTATATGTGAGAGTATGAACTTATGAATAGAACTCTGAAAGATTAACTCTACGCAGAGAGTGATATGAAAATTTAAACTTAGAGAAAGCTTGTAAGCTTTTGTATGCTTGTGATTGCATGTATGCTCGTGTAAAGGTTCGTAACTTTGCTTCTTCAGCGATGAAGGTATTTATAGCCTTCAAGTCTTAAGCACTTCTTCAATCTTCAACGGATGGCAAAAGAGCCGTTCTGATGAGCATTAAATGCATTATCCCGTTGAGTCTGATAGCTTGTATAAGGACTTCTAAAAAACAGAGTAGACTATCAGGTTGATAGCTTAGAATGACACTGACATCTTTTTCTTGTACCCGAAAGTTATCTTTTGTCTTTCCTTTTAGAGATAGTCAAATCTTGTGTCAGGAACAGACTGGCTTTTACACATTTGATGGTACGAAGTTTACAAAGAATATTTGTCTAAGAGATATTACCCTTTTACACGTTGAGTAAAAGTTTAAACTAGCATTTCTTTAAGTTCTCGCTATCTTATAGTCCAGTTAATTAATTCTGATGGACTTTTACATTGGCCTAAGAGATAAAGAAACTATCTCAAGAATGAGTCTTTGGACTCAAATAAGCAAAACGAAAAGCATACAACATCCAGCGTGTACTTAGCGGCCATAAGACATAGGGTTTGGACGAATGATAAGTCTTTAGACTTAAAAAGATCTGCACACTTAGATAAACACGTTAGTCCATAGCAAATCTTTGTTCACTTAATTTTAGTCTTTTGTTAACATCAAAACCTTAAGAAGTTTATGAACCATAACCACTTTGGTTCCAACAATCTCCCCTTTTTTGATGACGACAAAACATACTAAATTTGATTGAACAAAGTTTTTCTAAAGAGCTAAAATGGCTCCCCTAAGAAATAGGCTTCTACCAACGATAGCATATATAAAAAGATTACATACAGTCCAATAACATGCATACAAAAAATAAGAGAATTTCCTTGTCTTTCTTATATATAAACAATCAAATTCCCTTGTCTTTCTCCTCTTTTTGTCATCAGACCTAACATAGTCAGAGAAAAAACTAAAAAGACTGAAAGGAAAACTAAGAAGTTTATAAAAAAAAATTAAGACGAAGGAGGAGGAGGTTTGGGAAGAAAGTTCTGAAACATGGCATCTATCTGATTTTGCAGCTTGACATTGTTGGCTTGAATGGCATTCGAGATGGATTGTTGGACAAACTCTTGAAACTCAGGAGGGACCACTGACATAGAGCTCTTAGTTGTGGCCTTGGTTGCCTCAGGGTTCTGTTGACTAGGGATCACACTTAGAGCATTGGACGGTGAGGGATCAACAAGATAACACAAGGAAATTATTTCGGTTCACTCTTAACCCAAGAGTTATGTCTTGTCCCTCTACATGAGAGCTTTATCCACTATGACAAAAACCTTGTTACGGTAAGTATTCTAAACCTCTTCAAGCAGAAGTATTCAACACCTCTTCAGACAACTACAAGTATTCTTTTATAGACAAGCCTCTCCAGGCTCAACCACAGATGGGTTTAAGAAGAAGATTCTTAGACTAAGTCTAAGCTCACTATGTGTGAGAGTATGACACTTAAGATCTAGAATTTTGAATAATAACTCTTCATAGAGAGTGAATATGAAAGTTTAAACTCAGAGAGAGCTTAAGAGCTTTGCTTTGCTTTGATTTGATTTCTTGTTTGCTAGAAGCTTATAAAATTTAGTTCAAGATTAGCATTCTTGCTTCTTCAAGGATGAGGGTTTTTATAGCCTTCAGAAATGCAAAATCCCGTTGAGTCGGCGAGCTTGTGGAGAGCTTCTGAAAAGTAGGATAGACTATCAAAGAGTGATGGCTAAAAGTAGTACTGACAACTTTTCCTTGTACTTGAAAGTTGTATTTTGTCTTTTATTGTTGGGATAGTCAACTTCAAAGTGTCAAGAACAGACTTACTTTATGTGTTTGAGAGTACTAAGATACTAAGGATTATTGTCTAACGGATATTCCCCTTTTACATGAAAGATAATAATTTGAACTTATTAACTTTTTACATTTGGGCGCTTTGAACATGGTCTAATAAGGTAAATATAAACAATTACACTAGACTTCTAAATTAAAAGCACGTATACTTTATTCTAATGAGTCTTTGGACTCAATTAAATTACTGAAAAGGTCTCAGTCCAGGAAGGACTTCGTTCATTTATCGTTTACAACAAAATGATAGACTATGCGATAACACTTAAGGGCTGATTAGTCCTTGGACTTTGTATACCTACACACTTAGGATAAATTTGGTAGACTATAACAAATCTTTGTTCACCTAATTTAGTCATTTGTTAATCGTCAAAATTTTAAGGAGTTATGGACCATAACCACATTGGCTCTAAAAAAAGGGTCCCCTTGCCGAAGACCTCTTACAATATCAAATTCACTTGTCGAGCTACCATATGGTTAACCATTATGACGATTTATGATTGGTTAACAGTGTGTCAAAATTAAACTCTATTTAGAGCATATTTGAGAAATATTGATTTTTCCTATTTCAACTGTTTTTCGGCTAAAAAGTTGATTCATACATAATCTATCATGTTTGGTAATTAGCTTAAATTTATAAAAAAAAAAAAAGCTTTTTTGGGGAGGAAAAAATTGTTTTATGTCATCTAATTTGTTTTAGCTTAAGATTATTGTGATTTGATAATTTTTCATTTTCAAAACTCCTTTCCCTATTTATTCCTACAAAATTAACTTCCAAACAAGTATAATTAAATTATACAAATAATTTCATACCTTTTTTCATAATTTACTATATAAAAGTGATTTTTTTTGCACCACCCAAATGAAATAGATTATCTTAAAATCGATTTTCAGCAAACATATCTAAATAAAAACGGATTCCGATTATAATCTATCATCACAATAATCGATTATATATATAATCGATTATCAACATAATCTATTTTTTCCAATTTTCTCAAACACACTCTATATATCCTGAAATAATGATTATGTAACTAAAATTAAGTTCGTAAGTTATCAATAAAAGTGTAGAAACACAAAAATATATCTTTATATATTTGTGTTTGCAAGATTAATTAACGATATAAATTAAATTTTTTTTTGGAATACAACGATATAAATTATTAAATAATAAAGAATAAACTATCTAATGCCATTATTATTATTATTATTATTATTATTATTATTATTATTATTATTATTATTATTATTATTATTATTATTATATATTAAGCAACTAATGCTATTAATTTTATAAAAATACCGACTATCAATCGGCTTGCAAGAAATTGATGATATTTATTATATAAAAATAATTATTATTTAGATTTAAAGTAATAATTTGGTCCTTATACATGACATTAATTCTTCGTTTAGTCCCTATACATAAAAAATTTAGAAATGAGTCCCTACATGTGTAAACGTTAGCAAATTTGGTCCCTAAATATGCAAACATTAACAAATTCTTTCCTGCCGTTAGCAAATTAGTTCTTATACGTGATATAAATTTTTGATTTGGTCCCTAAACCTGAAAAAAAATTAAATTGATCCTTATATGTGTAATCAATAATAATTTTATCTCTATCGCGTGCCAAAAAGTTCAGATCCAACTATAGATTCCTTTCTTATTGATTATTTTTTATATATTATATCAATCTATTTCTTATATTGAGAGTCAAATGGGATAATTTCATAATATAAAACCATTTACGGATCAAATGATACAATTTTTACTCTTAATAGAAAAAATAGATTGATATAATATATAGAAAATATTCAATACGAAAAGAATTTTTAGTTAGGTTCGAGTTCCTTGGTAGACGATAAAGATAAAATTGTTATTGATTGCACAGATAAAAACCGATTTAATTTTTTCAGGTTTAGGGACCAAATCAAAAATTTCTACCATGTATAAGGACCAATTTGCTGACGGCAAGGACGAATTTGCTAATGTTTTCACATTTAGGGACCAAATTGCTGATGTTTATACATGTAAGGACTCATTTCCAAATTTTTTATATATGGGGACTAAATAAAGAATAAATATCACGTATAGAGACCAAATTATTACTTTAACCTATTATTTATCAAATATGAAGAACCAATTAATGTCATTTTATATTATTAAATGAGTTTAATTATTATGCAGTATCAGTGTAAAGTTTTTATACTGACAACCAATCAGAAATCATAGTATGAGTGACTTTTAAGGTTGTTAGAATAAGTGTCAAACATTTTAACTTATGTGACAATTTCTGATTGGTTGACAGTGTAAAAACTCTTTATGCCGACAATGCATACGAATGAAATCCTTATTAAATATCTTATATATCATTATAATTTAAAAAGTAGTTAATAAAATTAGAAAATTCAAGAAATGAATATGTATATATAATTTATAATTATTTATGAAATTTCTTTCAAAGAGATTAATTATATTTTTAAGATTTATTTATCAAAATTAAAGAAGCAATTAATGTCGCTATATATTATTGAGTATTATATATATATATATATATATATATATATATATATATATATATATATATAAGGTAAGATAGTTAATAAATTAATTATAAATTGTAAATAAAAAGTACTTCTATATATATATATATATATATATATATATATATGTTCATTAGTAAGATTTCTACATCAACCTCTCTCTCTCTCTCTCTCTCTATATATATATATATATATATATATATCATTATATTATTAAAATATTAAATTTAAGAATTTAATTGGTATGCATTGTTAGTGTAAAAAAAATTAACTGTCAACCAATCATAAATTATCATATCATTAAATGTGTTTAACTTTTATCCTAACTACATTATAATTCACTCATACCATGATTTGTGATTGAATCACAGTAGTGTAAAAAATTTTATTCTAATAGTAAATAACAATTAAATTCTAAATTCAAACAACTCGTGCAGGGAGAATGTTTTTATATGAGAGTGAGAAGAGCAAATCTTAACCTTTGAATCAAATCATGAACGGTCGAGATTAGAACATAAAGTCACATAACTTTTTTAAATAGTCACATTATCACTAACCAACTTTTAATCTTGACCCTCCATGTTTAGTTTTAATGGCCAAGATTTGTTCCTCTCACTCTCACATAAAAAATCTCTCTCACTGGATATGCCCCCTATATATATATATATATATATATATATATATATATATATATATATATATATATATATATATATATATCCCAGATTTTGATCTGGTGCCCGCACGACCGATATGTGATGTGTGATTTTATAATGATTTACGTCAATATAAAAAGTGTATAAATTTTAAAAAGTGCTTAGATATGAAAAGTTTAGATATCAAAATAAATTCTCAATTTGAATTTAGATATCAAAATTAATTGTTTTATTCTGAATCAATTCCCAATTTGATTAGAATTGATTAATATTTTTTATTTTATTTTGCTTTTTGTTTTTAATAGTTGTTCAAATCTTTCTAAATATGGAAAATGGAAATCAATTCCTAATTTGAGCGTGATATCTAAATTAATTGTTTTATTTCAGTTTAATTCTCAATTTGATTTGAATTGATTAATCTTTTTTATTTTAATTTTTTTTGTTTTTAAAAATTGTTCGATTTTTAAAATATTCTTCTTTGGTGATGACACATGGCAAATTGTTCTTGCATTTGGAGTCTGCTTTGTATTATTTATTATTATTTATAGATTATAGATAGATTTATAGATAGATTAGTTGAAATTGAACAAAATTGTTAATTGCTTTTTCAATTATATTTTATTTAATATATTTTATTAACATTGGTCAGAATATTTCCAAAACATTAGATATGGAATGCTTATTTTGCATAAAATATCCCAGATTTATTTTTACTTAATTTGAAATTGAATACAATTTTTTTTTTAAATTTATCATCAATATAATTAAAAAGTTTTATTTTCGTTAATATCTTTTCTTAACCTCGGTGAAAAGATTTCCAATCCCAGTAGATTTATATTTCCTCTCAACTTAGAGCCGCCTCTCTCTCTCAACCTTTCCTCTACTCCTCTCTTCCTTGAGGGGGTGATTTTGGATCATTTTTTGGCCTGAAATCACCCATTTACATCGTTTTCTCTCTTTTTATATAAATAAGTGGTTTTTCCATATAGATCTATTTTTTCCGTGTTTTTTCATAATTTCGTCGATTGAGTGCTGTGTTGTTTTGTTCGTCGTCTTGGTGCGGCGTTGTTTGGTTTTCCTTCGTGTTGCGGTGTTCGTTTAGTTTAGATTGGCAGATTAGCTTCGATTCATTAGAGATTTAATCAAGACTTGGGCGTCAACGTTATAGATCCGGAGGCATGAGTATTCCGATCACTTTGATTTTGTCACATTTGTAGGTATTTTTCTGTTTTATGCTATTAACCTGGGTGCTGTGAGTTTGTTCGCGGATTCACCCTCTCGATTTTTAATGATGTTGAATTTGTGTTTTTTTCGATATATTTTACCAATTTAAACGAATGAATTTCTTTTTAGTCTATATATATATATATATATGTTATTTATTAATGGCTCTTAAATTATTGATAACAAAAAAAGTCAATATAACATGGAAACTATTGCATCTACCAAGCACAATATTCTCAGTATATGAATGTGATAAATTAGATTATTAGTATTTAGCCCTACAACCCGACGGCTGATCATGAAAGGTTATTACATTATGTAGTAATTAATTCTTTTACCAATTAAGTACAGAATCAAACCATGATTCATGCATGGTTAATGAATCAAATCAATCGATACAATATATATATATATATAGATATATATATATATATATATTACCTACAAATATATTTCGTACTTTTTGCTTAAATTAAACCAGCTCCTTGTCACTAGCAATAATATATGGAGGAGGTGACGGTGGCAATCATAGGTGCCGGTCCTTCTGGCCTTGCAGTTTCAGCATGCTTATCACAAAACTCTATCTCTCACATAATACTTGAAAAAGAGGATTGTAGTGCTTCTCTTTGGAGGAAAAATGCTTATGATCGACTAAACCTCCATCTAGCTAAAGAGTTTTGCTTTTTACCCTTAATGCCTCACCCACCCTCAACCCCAACCTTCCTAACCAAATCCGATTTTCTTCAATATATAGACAGGTACGTGGCACATTTTAACATAAACCCTCGCTATCATCGTTTGGTTGAATCTGCTGTGTATGATGAAATCGGTAACAAGTGGAGGGTTGAAGCAAAGAACAGTGATCAAGAAGACACAGTGGAAGTTTATGAGGCTAAGTTTCTGGTGATAGCCACCGGTGAAAACAGTGAAGGTTATATTCCTGATCTACCTGGACTAGCAAGCTTTGAAGGAGAAATAGTGCACTCCAAATACTACAAATCTGGTGCAAAATATGAATCTAAGGATGTTTTGGTAGTTGGGTGTGGTAACTCGGGAATGGAGATTGCTTATGACCTTCATAACTGGGGTGCTCGCACCTCCATTGTCATTCGAAACCCGGTAACACAGACTTTTCCATGCATAAATATTATACAGACATGCATAACATTCTAGACCATGTTTTAATTTAATTTTCCAGGCTGAACGTATGTTAGTATTTGTTTGAGACTGATTATATAAGCTAAAATATTTGACTATCTTATCCTAATTATGTTAAAAGTCACTCATATCTTGATTTTTGATTGGTTGATAATATAAAAAACCAATTAAACTCTATTTTTAAAGTAATAAGTAAAGTTAATATCACTCAAAAACTATTTCTGTATTACGATATTTTATTATCCTCTTTTTTATTACGGTAATAATTGGTATGGTGCAAAGATTTTTTACACGGTAAATCAATCATAAATTGATACATCATTAATTTTTTTTTTTTTTTGACTTTTATGATAACCTTTTAAGTGGATCTCCTTCCTATATATATAGTAGGGATCCAATTACATATCAGCGTAAGTCATTTTTTGTTTACATTCAATCAACTATCTCCATCTTCTGCACCATAAAAATCTCCAACTTCCTTCGCAAACCCATTTAAAATAATAGTCCGGCCTAGCCCATCAAGTCTTCCTCGCAATTCCAGCATTCAACTAATCCTGACACTTGAACTAATGTTCAACTGTTTCCGGTCGGCTAGTTCCTACCATTGGTGTGACACCCTTAAAACCAGTGTCACTTCTCGTAACTCAAAACATACATTAAAACGATAAATAAAATTTGCTGGTTTTACTTTCGGAAAACAAATCCTTTATTTTCATTCAGTCCTAAAAATTGTGATGAAATTTTTCTTATTTCATACTCATGAAACTACCACTCCAGAAAGAACAGAATACTCATATATATAACAATATATATATATATATATATATATATATATATATATATATATATATATATATATATATATATATATATATATACATCAACTAAAGCTATGGACAACCGTCCCTTTACAAAAGAACGATAAAAGATGAACTACTAAAAAGCTATAAACTAGGCAGCGACAGTCTGGAACCATATCACTAAAACCTATGGCCATCAGTAACCGTTAACAGACTACCAAAAACCGTTGCCTCAAAAGAAAGTCTACACCGTAAGCTGGTCCAACTAGTGGAAGCCATTGGACAATCCTCCAGAGGAAGGTCCAATGCTAGAACCAGGAGAAGAACCCTGGGAATCTACGTTCCCATTCTCCTGTGGATGAGGCTCGGGAGCATCCAAAGGATGATCCTCCGGGTCCTCCTGAGGATCCTCCTCAGGGTCTTCCTCCTCCTCCTCCTCCTCTACATCCTCCACTACATGCTCACCCGCTACCAAAACAAAAGGCGGGGGAGGTGTCTGTGGTGACTGTTGCTGCGGGGACTATGCAGCGGGGGCAAAATGCTCGATCATACCCTGCTGCATAAGGGCCTGCAGCATCATCCTAATGGGAGGTAGAGGTACATGGACGGTCTCCACAGTACGAGTACTCTTGCGAGGTCCCATCTCCGTCGTCCCGCTCACGGTGCAGACTGGTCCTGTATATGCTGCGCTCCCCACTCCCGGGTGGATAACCTATGCAGCTGGGTTAGTCCTCCGATCAAAAGCTAGGACGCGCATCCCCGAGTGCGCTAGATGGTCGGGCATCAGCTCCATCTATAAACAGATATAATATATATATACCAAAAGGACAAACCAGTCCAGAAAACATGCAAGGGTGAGAAACCAATATATGAATCCAAAAACGACAACTATATGCCTAATCCAAACAGCAGATTCATATAATGTAACTCACTCAAATCATCATACATCACATAATATAGCATGTATAATCAAGTACTAACAACAGTAAAGGCACAAGGGCTTCGTACCCCACAATCAACGTTATTCCCTAAACGTATGCATGACACTTCCATATATCTCAACTAATATTCAAACTAAATTTCCGGAAATCCCATCATCATAAACACGAGTTGATCAGACTCAACGTTATTGCCCCGCAGGATACAATAACAAACGCCAGAATCAACATTCGGCCAAACGTGAGCACGTAACCTTTCCAGGAAATAATACATGGACGCGCATGTCAGTGGTACTCACGATGTATAAGTCATACTATATTGTCCTCTTCACTGGGCACAATACGTTCTCCCTAGCTCGTATGACATCATTGTCCATCAAGGCACAATGTTACATAATGACATTAAGTCATCTCAGGTTCCCCTTGCCTATCAAGGTCCCCCATTTCACGGCACGTCTGCCTCACACACAAAATGCATGAGAAACTATCTAGTTTTCGATAATTGATCTTTGTCGCATCAATATTTCCTCGTTGTAGCATCAACGCTAACAACCACCATAATGTCTTAGACTCTTTAAGCCTCAAAAACATTTTCTCAAAACAGGACATTTAGTCCAAAAACAACTCAAATCCCAAACATCCCTAACCGATGCACCAGTCCAGGACGTTGGATTTAAGATCATAAAAACATCCTCAAGCTTACAGGACCACAAAGATCGTCCTTAAGCCGACAGGATTACAACTAACACGGATCCTTGATCCACGTGTTCTGTAGAAACCTAGAACCCCGTCGTCTCGGTTTCTAGTTTCTAAACTCTAAAACCACTTTTCTTGAAAACTCAAAAACCAAAAACCCAAATCTCCGATACTTACACAAAGTCATCGGGATCGGTTTTCTATAAAACAAAACTTGGTCTAAAGACCATTTCTTTTTCTTTTGTTGTTTTTCGGTGAAATACGAACTTAAAACGAAACTTTTAAAACCCCTTTTTTCTTGAATAAACTCAATATAACTTTGAACACCACATTTCTTAAAACACTTTTTCTCAACTGGTCAACTTTATCAATTTGGGAAAATTGAAGGTTTCTAATGCCCTATTTGCTTTTAAACTTCACTTTTCATTATTAAAATACATTTCAGACTTTTAAAGCTTTTAAGTTACACGATGTCGGATCCTAATCACAATTAGGTCCTCTAATGCCTTAAATCCCACAGCTGGGCACACGATACATCCTTATAATCATTCAACAATTATAGCATGCATTCAACTACATCAGCAGTTATATCATACATACTCAAATCAACAGCAGTAAATCAAGTAATCAACCAACAATCAGATACAAAATATTTAAATACAATACAAACATCGATGCAACACATAGCTGTCGGAAATGGAGTTCCTCAGGTTTATCCCCTTACCTCTTGTAGCTTCCAGCTAAGTTATGAACACCAGATCAACTTGATCACCGGCCCAGCACGCTGTCGATCACTACATACGTACAAACCATAATGGCATTAACTCACAAAACAAAGATTTCTCCTAATGCACCACCCCTAGGGTTCGGCCCTATTACACTAAAAATAGCTAGGGAGCTCCAAAATTTCTCATTTCTTGGATAACACCCTAACTAAGTGTGACAACCCTAGATATCAGATCAGAACATCAAAAACCAGCCAAAACCCTGCCCTACACACATAGGGGGTTTCGGCCTCCTCATAGAAAATATAGCTAAGGAGATTTCTTGGCTCTAAGCTCTTGGATCATGCAAGTATGCCATGAACCTAGGCCATAGAAATTGGTTTGGTACAGATACGATTTTCCTACACTTTTTCATGAATTTTTAAAGATTTTAGGGACAAAACCCTAACACCTTTTATCATGAAACTTTGAGGAGAGAAAGGAGAGATTGAGAGAGATAGAGATGGTATACTACCTCCTATGATTATCTACTCCAAGATTGATGAAGGTTGCTTCAAGAAAACTCAAAAACTCAAGCTCCAAAATGAGCTCTAATGGAAGAAGAAAAGGAAAATGAGAGAAAGGAGAAGATAGCGTGTTGGGAGAGAGAGAAACCACCGAAAAAAATGAGAAGAGATAAGGGTGGAATTAGATATTTAGGGGTTTTAAGACTTTAATAATAGGAAAGGTAATTAGGAATAAAAATTAACCAAGGGCAATTTGGTCAATTCACGTCCCGATAATTGAAATCATCACGACACTGGTATGAGTCCTCAAATAATTTGATACAATTCTGACATGAAAAACATCTGATCGTGAGTCTCGAAAAACCCTAAGACAGCTCGAATCGTCTCCTCGATCGATTATCGGCCCGAATATAAAATATCATTTATATTTTGGACATCAGGACACATTTTAGGAAAAAGATAGAGGATCGAATTCTAAGACTAATGGTCTCGTCCGTTAGTCAAGATTTGGTCATGATAGTAGAAAAACACTATCATCTGAAAAACATAGATCGGGTTTTGTTTGAGTTTTCGGCCCAAAACTTAACCGTAAGCTCCTACGATTATATGAAACAAGAATATGATTTTAGTTTTCCAAAATCATTTTCTATAACACAGATAAAAATATAAACTCATTAATTGAGTTTATCCTCCTTAGAAAACACGAAAAATCGGGGTGTTACAAATGGACTAGCGAAAATTAGTAACCCTCAATTAACAACAAACTAAGATTGCTTTAGCTGCCCATTACTTCGTCTGCCAAATCTAAATGATTTAGCTAACAAATGAAATAGTATATTCACTTCGTTTTCACCATATTCATAAGCTAGTCAAATCATCAACCGCTAGAAATTTATTTTTTGGTGATAACATTTGCCCCCTTACATCATTTAGCTGATGTCTCATTGATGCTGAAGCGATGTAATAACCTCGAGCCCTGCACCATAATAATTTTCTGACAGGCTAACACTTATCCTCTAGTTGAAATGGCTAGTTTATTCATTACACAGTGTCTATAAAATAACCAGCTTTAATCATTCAACCGATTACTGCTATTCCCTACTCATCTTCAACCTCCCATCACTCGAAGCTAAAGAATCACTACTGCCACTAATTCTCAGAACCCTAGCCTTAACCTAGAGCTGTCAAAATGGGTTATAACCCTCGAGCTCAACCTGGTTTAGGTTGCATAAAACTTGGCTCACATTTATCCCAAGTCATTTTGACCCGGCTCACTTAACCCGCGGGTTGGACGGGTTAGACCCGGTGCGAGCCGGGTTGGCTCACGGGTTGCATCATTTAAAAAAAAATTTACTTTCTTTTACTGTTCGTTGCTCCCTTCATTTTCACAATTTTTTCATCTCATTCTTCACTGTTATCGATAACTTCTTTCCATCCATCTCATTCTTCACTTTCACAATTTTTTCATTTTTCTTCCACCGCCCTCTTCCTTCATGCTCCTTATTCTTCTACAATTTTTTTTTTCCTGAAGCTAACCAGCCCCCACCATGAGCCCATAAACCACCAAAACTGGCCTCAATCTCCACCCAGTAGCAGTCACCTATTACGAGCGCATCCCCCCTGGACGCGCAGCAGAGCCGCCTCGCTCCACCACGAGCTCCGCCGCCTTCCCAGAACCACACACAAGCACATCCAGTCCCAGATCTGTGCGTGCAGTCACGGATCTGCGCGTCCCTTTTCACGGTGCCACCGTTGCCCATTGCCGCCCATCGCGAACTAGTCTAGTTCCGCAGCTCGGCCTCCATAACGTCCCTCCGCCGCTCGCACCACCGCAACGCCACCATCTCCCAGTCACGCCACCATAAAGGGCAATTTTTTTTAAAAAAAATGTTTCTTTTATATTTTGTGGGTCATTATTAGAGGAGTCACGCCACTATCCTGAGTGACTTTTTAATACTAGTAAATTATTGGAATTTTAATATTGAAATTTTCAATTTTTTTCAATTTTTGGTGAGTCAACCCGTATAACCTACCAACCCGTGGTGAGTCGGGCCTAGTTGATTATTTTATGGCTCACCAAAATGTGAGCCGGGTTGGGTTGACCAGTTTTTTCTCCAACCCGTGGTGGGCCAACCCAGGTGAGTTGGGTTAGCCCGTTTTGATAGCTCTACCTTAACCCCACAAACGATGACTCCAATTCTCCCATCAACATATCTTGTAATCCCCGCTAAGAACAAAACGAAGAAGCCGAAATTATAACCTTGGAACCATATCGCAAATCTTTCACTCTCAACTCCAAAGCTGAAGATGCAAAAACTCAAAGACTTGTAATTGATGAATTCCTCCTTCCCGAACCTTTCGAACTTCCAATTGTTTCCAAATGGTACACTATTTCTAAGTGCCCAATTGCCATGCTGACTTGGCCACGCTTAGCTCCTTCTTACCAAGAATGGCTAACTAGAATCTCTGCAGGAGAAAACTGGAAGAACTGGGGTATATATAACATTATTATGATGTCTGAAAAGACATACCCCTTAATCTTGATCTGTTGTATGGTTTCTTGATCAGTTTGTGGGCTACCTCCATCAATGGTTTTATCTTCCCCTTTGAAATGATGGGGCCAACTCTCCTAGACGTGGCAACCATTACTGGCCTTCCAGCATATGGAGATGAACTTCCTTCTCAATATGCAATTGGCAATGACAACTTTGGAATAGTTTTTTTTTCCAAGAACAAAGCCACATACTCTACTTTTCGGGCAGCCAACGCGAAGACTCGAGGGGAAGTAACTGATTCAGAGCACAAGGCATTTATGCTGTATGGGTTATGTAAATGTTTCATCTGCTCGAATTCAGTTTCCATAGTAGTGGAATACTCCTACTACCGTACTACGTTTCTTTGATTACTTCCGGAAGATGTCTAGCATTAGCTCCACTTTAATTTCCTCTCAATGTTAAATCAAGGTATCTTTACCTTTCTTGATCAGCTGAAACATAATGAAGAAACCAAAAACAATCCGGGTCCACTATGGTTTTTGCAACTTTGGATCCTTCATTACTTCCCTTCCTTCATCTTACCTTTTTTTGAAACTCAACCATCAGCTGATCATGCAATATATGGCACTATCCTTCAATCTTTTGTTCCTATTGACCAAAACACCTTTCAAGTGGCCAATCATTTTTTCAGTATGCCTCCTCAGGCGCCTTGGGAATATTATCCACTATTCAAGCGACTGATACGCCCTCGGTGGTTAACCATGGATCCTAACCCTTCTCAAGAAACACAACTCAGCTGGGGAAGTTTCTTGACAGCCAGAGATTTGATGTGGGGAGTGAAACCCACAACCAAGAACATCAAGTCATCGGTTGAGCCTTATTGCTCCAACTGTTTTACTCATCCATTTGGTTTGTTTCAACAAGTCTCACTTCCTTATCCTTCATTAGCTACTGCCACCAACAGGCCTGCTCTTAAGCCTCAAGAAGTAACAGACTTAACTATGACCAATTTCAAATGTTTGCAATCCTTTCGCTTTGTTCCTTTCAATCCAGCTCCTGGGGAAACACCTTCTTTTGCTACTTGGTGGTCTAAAGTAGCCGATCGACTTTTTTTTGAGCCAGCAGCCACCTATTTAATTTCCTTGGTAAATCAACAATCTCCTTCAGCAAAGAAACCATCGGCAGATCCTCCAGGCACATCCATCGGCAGTAAAGTCACTTCAGCATCATCTTCTAAAGGTAATATTTATTCCTGCCTCTTGTGACTTTTCATACTTTTAGACTTTTAGACTTTGAATTATCCTTCTGATCATCTAGGAAAATACCCTCAAACAGTCATTGATGTGGATACTGTGAGAGATGCTCCTGGGCAATCTCAAGCTCCTTCCAGAAAAAGAACCAGTTCATAAGCTGTTACTCAAACTACCATAGATTCTACTTCTAAAGAAACAACCTCTACTGCCAAGGTAAACTCCAACCTTCCTAGATTAAGTACACCTTTGACTGCTTACCAACGAATGCTCTCTTTACAAAAAAGCAAGAGTACCGCAACTGCTGATCCTCCCCGAACTCTCTTTTCTTCGAGAATTCCTTCTTCCGCCAAAGCAAAGTAATTGACCTCTTCGGTAAACATTGCCCACATCCGAGACTCTTTTCTTTCTCTTTATTTGATAAAAACAACATTGTTTGATTGTTTATTTCTACGGCCCACTCTTGCTCAAAGCACTCAATTCCAAGCTGAAACACCACCAACTTCTGCGGTTGTTGTAAAGCAATCACCACCAAGGCTCCCATTGACTACCATTACTCCACTGCCTCCAGCTCAAGTTTCGGAAGACCTATTATCTCAGTATTTTCTATCTCCAATTCCTCTTTCGGCCACAGCTCTAAACTCTTCCCCAACTGACCAACAATGGACATTTGTTTAAGAAAAACTCAATAAGGCCATCCCCAGTGATCAATCCCTTGTTACAGACTTAAGGTTGGCTTTATTGAAGCTGGCCAAATCTCAAGATACCGTTGCTGCTCAGAAAAGCATATTCAACCAAATGGCTATAAAAGTTGGAAGCATTTCCTTCAACTATCGAGTGCATAAAGAGATATGTGAAGCTGCTCAAAAGGACTTGATTCGGCTGAAGGAACTTGAAGACAAGAAAACCAACTATATATCCACCTTCCTGACAATGGAGACAGAAAGAAAAGCTGTTTTAGCCGAAATAACGGCTATGGACATCCGACTAGTAGAACTTACGAGGGAAAGGGCTAGAATCAACAAGGAAATAGCTACTCTACGCCCTCAATTGGATGTTGTTAACCAAAAGCTAAACCGAAGTGCAGAAATTAGGCTTCAGCTATATCATCAATCCACTTCTCTGGATCCTGAAATTACCCAGCTACTTCACCAAAAGGAAGCTTTGGAAGAAGACCTGTCAGTTGGTAAGACTGGGCTTCAATCGGCTGAAGCAGCATGGAATAATCTAAAGGATCTTCTGACTCTTACCAAAACAATCACAGATCCTATTGCCCACACTACTGAAAAGTCAACCGCTACCCCTGAGCATATCATGACCATAGATTTTACACAATACCCTGAAGCCACAACCCTTGATGCTCCATCAGTTGATGAACCTGTGATTGATATTTTGATGGAAACACCACTGCCTGGAGATCAGGCAATCTCTGCTATTGAAGAGGATCAAGCGAAAGATGCTCCTATCACTGAGTCATTAGCTATCCAGCCAGCCGATTCAACAGAAGTTATATCGGGTATAAAATTGATCAGACGGCTCCGACAAAAAACCCGGAGGCTGCCACAACGACTACTGATTAGACTTTTCTTTGCTCTATGTATATCTCCCCTCCCCCCTTTTTTTTTGTTTCATTTTGGGAGTTGGCTAAGTGTGAGCCACAACTTTAGTCCTCTGTATTTACATTATTTTCCCATATTGAGGGGTAAAAAGACTTGAGAAATTTCCCATTAATACTTTTGTTTAATTCCTCTCCTTGCATATTAAATAACCTATATGCATCGTGTAACACTCCGATTTTCGTGCTTTCTAATAATAAATTATATAATTGAGTTTAAATTTTATCTGAGGTTTAGAAAATGAATTAAAATAAACTGAGACCATAGTCACGCTCTACACTATCGTAGAGAGTTACGGTTAAATTTTGGGTCGAAAACTCAAACGGAGTCCGGTTTGCGTTTTTCACTGACAATAGTATTTTACTACTCAGAAGACTTAAATTTGACTCGTGAACGAGACAGTTAGACTTGGAATCGAATTTCATACCTTTGTGCTAAAATTGGTTTCACGCCCTAAAAAGCGGCATAATATAAGTTATTCGGGCGAAATCTTCAATTGGGGTGACGAACGGAGCTAAATAGGGATTTACCGGGACCCGCTAACGAATAAACATGAAGTCACATCACCTAGGAGCGCGTGTTTGTGTCATGATGACTTTAGAAAATATCTGGACGCGAAAAGACCAAAATGCCCCTGACTTTTTCACAATTACCATTTTACATTTGTGTGAAAAGACCATTTTGCCCTTAAGTGAAATGTTTTGGACCTTCCTACCCCTTCATACCCCACACCCCCTCCTTCCTGAACACTCATCCATTTCATTTTCTCCTAAAAACTCATTTCTTCATCACTTTTCTCCTTCATTTTCTCTCCATTTCCTTAAAGATTTTCAAGAACTTTTGAGAAGCAAAGTTGATCACTTCATCCATCTTCATCATCTAGAAGGTATGGACTTAATTCTTGAGCTCTCAGTCTTCATCTTTATCCATTCAAATTCTATGTTTTCAAGCTTTATTCAAGTTGAGCTTTGATCTTCATAAATTCATAAGAAATTGTAGAAAATTCTTTTAATGTCAAATCAATTTCTATGAGCTGGTCTCATTACACTCTTTCATAATCCAAGAGCTTGTAACCAAAAGATCTCTCTAACCCATATGGGTAAAGGAGGGCCGAACCATATACATATAGGAAAGTTTGAGTTTTTGATTCAAGCTTTGAATAATGAGACTTGATCAAGTGTTATGTATGTTTAAGGATCATTGATCCAAGAGTTAGGAACTTTTAGACATCTCTAGCCTATTTTTCTAACAAGTGGCCGAACCTAACACTTTGAGAAACCATGAGTTTTGCTTCAAGTTTTTGTATAATAAAACTTACTCCAATGTTGTGTATACTTGAGGATCATCCATCCAAGAGTTAGGAATTTTTAGTCAACTCTAGCTATTTTGTGCCTTGGTGGCCGAATCTAGGTCCTAGGAGACAGAGAAATGATATTTTGTTAATATTAGACTTTGGTTTGTTGTGAAGGATTAGACTGTGTTCGATCGCCCTAAAGCGTGCTAAAGTGTCGTTTGCGGAGCTGTGTTCGCGAGCTTGTACGGGAAGGCAAGCGTGCGTAGCAGTTTCAGGTAGGGAGAAAAAACTAGTATCGTCGGGAAGGCAAGCTTAGTATATAATATATACATGTGTAGGGAAACCTTAAACCCTACTAGAGGTTGAGCCCTGGACAAAGTACCTGGATGCTAGGTGTAGGTACTTTTGGGCTATCACCACTAAGATGATAATCTAGAAGATGTGATTGATTGAGGTTGATATGTTGAATTGTTTATGTGCTTATCTGTTGATCTATTATGTTAAACTGTCTATGTGATTAGCTGTTTATCTGTCAACGTTATGATATCTGTATTGACATATTTATTATTGTGATATTTTATTATTGTGATTGGCTGGATGATTGTTGATGAGAGTATGGTGAGATTGCATTGTTGTTCGGATTAATACCCTCATGATCCTGACCATGGAGTTGTGGCTCGTGGACACAAAGCATCGTGATGTTGATGTTGATGTGGATGCAGTGCATCGTGGATATGGCCTCCTGGTAGGTAACAGGGTCATCTTGATCCATGAGCAGTACATCACCTTCTTGAGTCAGAAGAAGTCCAAATCTCTCAGGCTATGTACGTGATCTGTTTGACCTACACGATTCTTGTGTTACTTGAACCGGTTCTTGAACCACAGCATCTTGTGGATTCGGTTCTTGTTCCGTTGCAAACGAGTCAGTACTCTGTGGTGCTTGGATATCTCCAAGTTCTACAGTTCTCTCACTGTCTACTTTAGAGATGTATTCCTTTTCAAAGAACACTCCAGTTCTGGCGACAAACACTTTGTCATCAGAGGGGTTATAGAAATAGTATCCTTTCGTTTCTTTGGTATACCCCACAAAAGTACATTTATCTGATTTGGGTTCCAGTTTATTTGTGATTAAACGTTTGACATAGACATTACAACCCAAATCTTCATAAAAGACAAACTAGGCTTTCACCCCAACCACATCTCATGTGGTGTTTGTTCTACCGGCTTTGGTTGGAACACAGTTAATTGTGAAAGCAAGCAATGCGTAACCCCAGACATAGTCTGAAAGATATGAGTGACTCATCATCGATCGTACCATTTCCAATAAGGTGCGATTCCTCCTTTTAGACACGCCATTCCATTGTGGGGTTTCGGGAGGAGTGAGTAAGTATATTGTCCCACACTCTTTCATATAGTCATCAAATTCTTGGCTAAGGTATTCACCACCACGATCTGATCGTATGGCTTTGATACTCTTGCCCAGTTGGTTCTCTACTTCATTCTTGAACTCTTTGAACTTTTCAAAGGTTTCAGATCTGTGTTTCATTAGATACACATATCCATATCTACTGAAGTCATCAGTAAATGTGACAAAGTAGGAAAAACCACCTCTAGTAGGTTTGTTCAGTGGTCCACATACATCACTATGTATCAAGCCCAAAAGATCACCGACCCTTTCACTATTACCAGTAAATGGGGCCTTAGTCATCTTTCCCAATAAATAAGATTCACGCATATCAAATGATTCATAATCAAAATAATCCAATAATTCATCTTTATGGAGTTTGGAGATGCGTTTCTCATTAATATGGCCTAAATGACAATGCCAAAGATCTGAAGGATCAAACCATTGGGTTTGATCCTTTTCGCATTTATGTTATATATGGGCACATCGAGATTAAGAATATAAAGTCCATTACTTAATGGTGCAATAGCAAACGAAACACTATCCAAATAAAGAGAACAACATTTGTCCTTAACATTTAAATGACAACCCTTCTTGTCCAAACAAGAAACAGAAATAATTTTTTTGCTAATAACGGGATCATAATAACAATTATCAAGTTCCAAAATAAGCTCAGTAGGTAAAGTTAAAATATTAATGTAGCAACTCTTGCTCCATTTTCGACGCATAGGTCCACTTCACCTTTAGTCAATTTCCTCCTACTTCTTAGTCCCTGCATATTATTACAAATGTGAGCACCACATCCAGTATCAAATACCCAAGATGCTGAAGCAGATAAATTAACATCAATAACATAAATACCTGAAGCGGAAGTCTCACTTCCCTTCTTTTTCTCTTCCAGGTATTTCTTGCAGTTCCTCTTCCAATGGCCAGGTTGGCCATAATGGTGACAATTGCTTTCCTTAGTCACCTCGCCCATGATCTTCAAGCTAGAAGTGCTAGGCTTAAACTTTTTCTTGCCTTTGCCATTCTTCTTGCTCCAGGGCTTTTTCTTAACCTGCTTTCCAGAATCAACCACATTACGGATTTACCTTTTCCTTTATTAATGTTTTGCTAAGCAGTTCTCAACATGCCTAGCAGTTCTGGCAGACTTTTGTCAGTGTCATTCATATTGTAATACATGATAAATTGACTGTAGCTTTCTGGCAACGATTGGAGAACTACATCTGTAGCCAACTCTTGGCTACGTGGAAACCCCAATCTTTCAAGGCTCTCAATATATCGAATAAAAAGGAGTACATGAGGTCCAACTGGGTTTCCTTCTGCCAGCTTACAATTAAAGAGGGCTTTGGAAATTTCAAAGCGCTCATGCCTCGCCTGCTCTTGGTTGGGCATTTTGAGACGTTCGATCATATCGAACGCCTCCATGTTCTTATGTGGCTTTTGAAGCTCAGAGCTCATAGTGGCAAGCACGAGGCAGCTAACATCTAGGGCATCATCCTGATACTTCTTGTAAGTATCTCTGTCAGCCCTAGAAGCATCTTCAAGTAGTTCAGGAGTAGCCTCCTCAAGAACATACAATATTTTCTCTTGCCTAAGGACAATCCTCAGGTTTCGGTACCAATCCAGAAAATTACTTCCAGATAACTTGTCCTTCTCAAGGACAAATCGCAGTGACATATTATTAGTTGTGTTTGATGCCATGGATATATATATAAAATAAATATGGAAAGTATAAGTATCATGATTTTAAAACATATTTAATAGGTCTTTATTAAATACGCTCCCACTATTTACTCAAATCAATGGCCCTCATAATTGACTAGGAAAATCTTGTTGAAAGATTTTCTAGTGGGACCAAGATCCATATTTCACCTCGTTCTGAGTCAGTTGTGGTTGATCGCCCAGAACTCAACTATTTAGGTAGGAAACTCATTTCCAATTACATCCAATGTAATTCTTGGACCAATTGGGTGAATAACTCCTTATTCTAATCTATCATATGGATTGATGCCCAACCCCATGTCTCTAAGCCATTTCAATCCTATTGAATATATTTAGTTAAGTTCAAGCTAATGGTTGGCAGTAGGTTATTTCTCCTTTGACGTCTCACTGGAATATATTAAGGTGCTCAACTGTAGCACGACCTACACTTAAATGATTCTGGCCTTGACGAGTGCCACACATCAAAAGGCATTTAATAACTTAATTTATTGAGGGAATTTAATAATTAACTGATCTCATCGGCTTGTTTATCATATAAACATCTCTTATAGCATACATGGCATACTAGCTTATATACATTCAAAACATATTAAGCATACAATGACATACACGTTATCATACAATTTAAATTCGAAATTTAAATCATACATTTCATGCATCACATACATAAACATACAAGATATATAAAAGGTATTATGATTATGGCCTTCTAATGTGCAATAATTAAAACTAATTATTACAATCTTTGACCCTCGAGCAAACTTCCAAAGTTCCTCCTACCGGCGTCATGATCTGGTGTTGCCTTCATGTTAACCCGATTAATTTACAAAATTTAAAATAAAATAAATAAAGTAAATGTCACGACACTCATGACATATTTATAAAATAAATACAACAAATCACGACAAGCATGCCGTATTTACCAAAGAAAATTAAACACCAAAACTAGGGCCATAACCATATACTACACATTTAATAAACAATTTATAAATATGCAAAAGGGGACAAAATCACATTCTGTCCATCAGCATGGCCGTGCCAAACGTCGCACGGCCGTGCTGAAAACTCGTTGACGTTTTTCACGACCGTTCTACGCGTTCACTAATGCTAACTCAAACTTGCACGGTTGTGCCAAACAATGCGGTAGGATTCCAGAAGTGAATCCTTGTTTATGTCAGGAGCACAACCAAGCACACAAAATATGTTCAAAGAGATTTATATCACATACAAATCATACAAACATGCTTTTAAATATAGAAATCATATTTAAAAGCAATAAACATGTTATCATACAATGGCAAACAATCTTAGGATACTTGGCAAACAACGACCAGATGCTTTGCTACCACCGTTGGGGTTTCAAGAGGGATTATTTTTAAAAACAATTTATAAAAACCTGTTAAGCGGAAAAACCCTATACTAAAGGACCAAGTATCGCAAATGAATCACCAGGATATTGTGTTTACCTCTTGAGGCGTAGCTTTACAACGAACACCGTGAACACGTTAGCAGCACTGGTAAATCACGAACACTGCTATGGTGTGAATGGCAACTTGATCTACACAGCTACAGAGCAGCAGATCCGAGGAACACAGCTGTTATCACCACAAAGGGAGATGTTTTTCTCTATCACCAGTATTGCAAAGTAGCAATACCTCTACTCAGTCTATGCGAGCAAACGAACGTCAGAGGTAGCATAATGCTAGCTATTAGGATTAGGAGAGGCACAACACACAAAGAGAGAAAAGATGGTGCGCCTGTTAAGGGTGTACAGCGGCCGTTATGAGTGCTCTGTGTTGTGTGTATCTTATGTGACGTGCACAACTTACTAATAGTTATCACTCACTTAACCTAACGTAATTGGGCTACAAAACGCTACAGGCCCAATATTTAATTATTAATTAAATCATATTTAATTAATCAATTAAATTGATCACACTTTAATTATTTAATTAAATCATATTAATTAATCAATTAAATTAATTCCCTAAACATTTGCTTTATGATTGTGACCTTATAGGTTCTCAATTAATTAGTAATAATATTAATTATTATTAATCATATTAATAATCAATTAATATTATAAACAATAAGCGGCATCTAGCAATACTTCATTACTACCCAATTAATTAGAATATTGGTGATACAAAATAAAACCATATTGCAACCATATATAATGTGCAGTCAACGTCCTTTCATCTCAATGTCTTAATTGAACACAACGCATAAATGTGTCATCCTTGTTAAGTTCAACTATTTATTTCCTGATCTAGTAACTGACGTACGATCATGTGGGCCCAATATCTCATATTGTCCACCTTAGCATGGCCATGCATTTCTACGTCGCATACCATCAAGAGGCTTATAGAAATTACCCCTGTTATGTAGGAGGGACGAATCATATCTACATCACTCACATTCCTCAACATGTTTCATTGCAGGCCCAATAACTATCTTTATAGTTGTCCTGTTACAGACAACGTTTAATAGTATTAAAGCCTACAACTATATATGTTAGGAATCGTAGCGACTTCAAGCCGAAGGACTTCTTCACTATGATCACCATGAGAATCGCTTATGACACTTATATAACTATTATGCAGCGTTCTCATAGCGGGTCACTCCAGTATAAATATTCCACTAATATTTATACCTACGTCAAGATTTGATATCTTATATCTATGACCCATGAAATATGATAATCAGTACATTTACATAATAGTCTCAATGTATTATTATTGTCCTTATTAATAATTAATAATAACATTTGACTATGGATATTTAAGAATAGTGTTCTGTAATTCAATGGCATTTCACGGTCAAGTCATATTTGACGTTTCATTAAATGAACTATCTATTCTAAGGAATTTATTATGCTATAAATATGATCATCAAATTAAACATAATAAATAAATGTCTCATATATAAAATAAAGAATAAAATCATGAGACAATATATATTTATATAAATCCAAAATATATATTGGCCTCTAGGGCTTACACCAACAGTTTTCCAAACCAAATCTCCTTCCACAAACTTCTTGACTCTAACACGTTTGTTGTATGCTTTAGCCATCTTTTCTTTGTTCAACTGGATATTTTCCAAGGCCATGAGCCTATCTTCATTAGCCGATTCCAACTCCAACAACATAGCCTACTGATATTGATCCAAAGTCAGTTGATGTTGCTTTGCTACCCTTAATGATTTAACGTTTATTTCTAATGGTAACACAACATCTCGACCATAAGTTAACCGATACGGAGTAAAACTAGTAGCAGTAGACTTAGAATTCCTAGAGGCCCACAATACTTCGGCTAAAGCTTCATGCCACCATTTTGGTTTGTTTTCTAGAGTCTTTTTAATCATCCCGATCAAGATTTTATTGGTAGCCTCGGCCTAGTCATTAGCCTGGGCATAATATGGAGAAGATTGTATCAATCTTATCCCATTTTCCTAAGCAAAGGCAACCATTTTATCTCGAGTAAACATGGTTCCTTGATCGGTGGTAATAGTCTCAGGAATGCCAAATCGATAGATAATCTGTTGTTTAATGAACTTAATCACATCCAGCTAAGTAACATTAACCATCGGCTGATCTTCTACCCATTTGGTAAAATAATCAGTAGCCAATAAAATGAAAGAATGCCTTTTTGAGGAAGGGGGATAAATCTTCTCTATTAAATCCATTGCCATCCTCTGAATGGCATGGTTTAATAATAGAATACAGCTCCTCAGCAAGAACCCTTTGAATTGGGCCATGTTTTTGGCACTATGCACAACCTTTAGCATAAGCGCAACAATCAGCATTAATGGTAGGCCAATAATATCCATGTCTATGGATTAGCCATCTCATTATTGGTCCTGCTCTATGAGATCCACATATGCCTTCATGTACTTCTCCCATTATCCTTAACGACGCTGCTTTACTAGGGCACTTTAATAAGACACCCTCTACTCCTCTCTTATGCAGTTCTTCATCTACTCGTGCATACTTTAAAGGCTTATGCTTTAGCTTGAAATCATAAGAGGATGAAGGATTCTGTAAATATTCGATGATTTCTTTTCTCCAATCACTGGCTAAACTTGCTTCAGCCATCAACACTTCTCTCCATTGATCGTTAATCGGATGAACATCTTCATAGACCCTTTTGTATTTTGAAGCCTGTTGTGCCAAGTCATTAGCCTCTCCATTATCTTCCCTTGGTATATGCATTACTATAGCATTGGCAAACTGTTTTAAGAAACTACTAGCCGTTTCATAGTATGTCACCAAGTTAAAATTACTACACTTATAATCTCCAGCCAATTGCATAATTACTAGCTGAGAGTCTCCCATAATATGGACATGCTTAGCCTTCATAGACACTAAAGCCTTCAAACCCAGAAAAAGAGCCTCATATTCGGCTTGGTTAGTTGAGCATTTGGGGCGGAGCTGATGGAACATTTTCCAAGTCTTTTCATCGGGACTTGTAATAGTTATCTCAGCTCCCACTCCCTTTCTGGTCCTGAACCCATCAAAGGTTAAAATCCAGGGTTTCAGATTAACACAAGCATTAACCTCACCCAATGGATCTTACACTTGTACACTTGGATGCTGGGCCAAAAAATCCGCTAAAGCCTGCCCCTTAATAGCCCTAAGTGCCACATATTTAAGTGCAAAATCATTTAACTTAATTGCCCATTTCATTAACCTCCCTTGCAGTGCTGGTTTATTTTGGAGGTATCTAACAATATCAATTTTGCATATAACCCACACCTCCTTAGGCAGAAGATAATATTCCAACTTGCTACGTGCATGATATAAGGACAGACATAATTTTTCTATATGAGTGTATCTGTTTTCAGCATCATTAAGCAATCGACTAAGGTAATATATGGACCTTTTTGTCCGGTCCTCGGCATCCTGAGCTAACAGGCAACCGATTGACTTTTCTACAGTTGATATGTACAGCTTGAATGGCTTCCCTGGTTTGGGTGAAACCAACAATGGAGGGCTGGCTAAACATTGTTTAATTTGATCAAAGGCTTCTTGCTGTTCTGCCCCCCATGTAAAGTCTTCAGCATCTTTCAATCTTAGTAGAGGCGAGAACGCTTCAACTTCCCAGCCAAATTGGCAATAAATCTCCTTAAAAAAAATTATTTTCCCAATCAGGCTTTGCAGCTTCCTCTTTGTTCTAGGGGGTCTAGCGTCCATAACCGCCTTCGCTTTGTTCTCATCTACTTCGATTCCTCGTTCATGCACTAAGAAACCCAAAAAATTACCAGCTGATACTCCAAAAGCAAACTTGGCTGGGTTCATTTTCAAATTATGAACCCTCATTCTCTTACGAGCTTGTTCCAAATCAATCAAATGTTGATCCATATTTTGGGATTTTACTACTACATCATCTATATATACTTCCATACTGCTGCCAATCAGCTCGTGGAAAATGGCATTCATGGCTCTTTGATAAGTAGCCCCAGCGTTTTTTAAACCGAATGGCATAACTACCCACTCAAAGATTCCTATAGCTCCAGGACATCTAAAAGCAGTTTTATGCATATCATTTTCATCAATAAAAATTTGATTGTAACCAGAATAACCATCCATTAAAGTCAAAATGCCATGATTGGCTACAGAATCAATTAACATATCAGCTACTGGCATTACATATTCATCCTTAGGAGTGGTAAGATTTAAATTTCTATAATCAGTACAAATTTTAATTTGCCCACTCTTTTTAATTACAAGTACAATATTCGACAGCTCTTCTACATATCTAGCTGTCCGAATAAAACCAACTTTCAGTGGCCTTTCCATTTCCTCCTTGATCTTGGGTAGTAATTCTGGATTGAATCCTCTAGGTGGCTGTTTGTAAGGCTTGAACCCTTCTTTAATTGGCAGCCGATGCTCAACCAAATGCCTAGATAAACCGGCCATCTCATGGTAGTCTCATGCAAAGCAATCTTTGTATTTCCTGATGAGCTCTACCAGCCGATCTCTGTCCAACTCTTTCAACAAACCGCTTACTTTGGTCAATCGGGGTTGTTCTTCATTTCCCAAGTTAACATCCATAAAAGGATCTTGAGCTTCAAATGTGGATACTTTCTTGCCTACTGAGGATTCGAGCTCTTCTTCTACCCTTTCGCTCGGCTCTTGCCCCCGAGTTTTGACGGTGTCCTCTTCTTTGTATTTTTTAAGCTACAGTTCAATTGACATGGCCTCCCCTATCCTTTGCTCTGTTACCATGGATGCTAGCTGATGTCTGAGGTCTTCTACCACTTTAGGTGCATTCGTCATTGATAACTAACCTTTGAGGCCGTGCATCGGCCTGAATTTTTACAGTAAACCCGGCTGATGTCAAGTTGCAAGATTCCCATGATCCATCTTTATATTCGTCTGGCACAGTGATGGGCGCTAGCCGAGGGGAATAAAAAATGGCTTCAGCGATCTTGACATCAGCCATAAATGGGTTCCCATCCGCTGCCACGGTTGCTACCTTATCTCCTTCCCAAACCATCAACATTTGGTGCAACGTAGAAGGAACACGCTGACTGGAGTGGATCCAATCTTTTCCCAATAGCACAAAATAGGTAGGTTTAGCATCCACCACAAAAAATGCTGAACTTAGAGTTTTATTACCTACTGTAATGTCGGCCACCATAATGCCCGAAGCAGTCGTAACATCCCCAGTAAAATTAGTCATCCTCATGTTGGTGGGAACCAGGTCCTCCTTTGATTTTCCTAATTTCCTCATCGTAGTGATAGGCATAATATTGAGTACAACCCCTCCGTCCACCATCACTCGGGTAATCACTCTTCCATTGATCTCAGCACTGATATACAACGGCTTGAGATGCCTAGTCATCTCCTTAGAAGGCTTATGGAAAACCACCTTTGGGTCCCCTACTTCAGGGATTAATGCAGCCCACTCATCTTCTTCCAATACAGAGTCCTCCAGCAATAAATTTAAACCCAGATCTTCATCCAAGCTTTTCCCAGTCGAACCATTCTCATTATCCGTGGACAACAAACTGGGATCCCCCAAATCAGCCAATTCCAACCCATTTATTAGAGCCTGAAAATCTTGTTCCTCCATAATGCAGTCCAGAGGTAGTGCCAACAGAGCTATTTGCTTTACCTCCTCCCTTTCTTCAAGTGTCGTTTCTCCTTTTGGATGCCCGAAGGCTTCTTCCAGGATCTCGACTACCTTAGGAGATTGTATTTCCTCCCTGACTACCTTTTTGGCCTCGGCTAGCATGACCAGAGTCTGCTTCATTCGTTTCATATATTTGTTTCTTTGCATTCTTCGCTTTTGAGTTCTGGTTAATACAGCTGGTGGCTGAATCGTAGGAGTCTTCCCTTTCATGTACTTATTGAGAAACCAATGCTCCTTCTCTAATTGGCTGGAGGCTTCACCATTCTGTGGGGTTTCAGCTGATCATTATCCCTCACATAATATTCAGAGTAGACATGCCCCTTTCCACCTTAAATTCAGCTATTCTTTTGCCTTGGTCCAGAATGGGAGCATCATCAACCAGTAGCGGTTCATATTTGTTGGCTATCCTCTTAGATTGCCAACCTCCTTTCGCAGCCAACGGCCGAACTCTATCCTGTTCTTCCAGTCGTTTTCCACCATGCTTTTCTTTCCTCGGATCCAACTCGCAAGATTTCTTCTTCAGCCAATCATCTCGCTCTCAACCCTGAGTTCCACTACCTTTTCCAGGTCCAGCCGGGGTGATAATGAACCTCCTCGTGGGGAGAAATTTCTTTGTCTTGGGCTCCCCTAACCTTTTGAACACATTCGGTTTACTATCCACCTTATGGAACCTGGTATCTTCAACGCAGGGCTGAATCTTACGTGTACATGCCCCTTGGCCAACCACTTTATCTTCTTCCATCTTATCGGTTCCCAATCTTTCAAATACACTGGCTGCATGGTTCCTGCCCCTAGACATGGGTGACTAGTTCGGAAAGGTGAGCAAACACGTTTTTCTGGTTGTTGCGTCCATCTTTCCTTCTTCATTCTGTCCGCCTAGATGCATGGATCTTTTGGCCTGTACGATCTTGCAAATGTGCTGACCTAGCAAATGATACCATTTTAATCGCAATACTCGGGAATGGATCAGTATCATCTGTCATGTCTGACATTCCCTTTCAAGCTAGCTTGAACCTGCCTTCTTTCGGAGCCTTTTTTTATAGCCTTTCCGAAAACGATGCAGTTGTTAGTAGCATGACTGAAAGAATCATGCCACTTGCAATACTTTTTACTCTTCATTTCTTCAGCTGATGAGATTTTATGTCCGTCCATCAGCTGAATCTACTGATCTTTTAGTAGGTGATCACAAATCTGATCAGCCTTGGTGATATCGAAAAGGACCTTCTGCCCTGGAACATCTACCTCTTTTCCCTTAGTTGCTTTTAAGGCTGGACACGAATAGGACTTCCCCCTTACAATCTCTGCTGCCAAGATCTTTACTGGCTGATCATCCATGAATTCGCACTTGAATTTGGCTTCTTCCACATCCACTATAGACACCATATGTGGTCTCCTTCTTTGTTTGCTTTCCTATGCTCCCTGTCCAGTAACATGAAGCTTTTAGTGCCAGTTGGCTCAGATCTAAACAATCCTAACCCACCAATTTTTCTTTCAGCTGAGGATGCATGTTGCCAATGGCCATGGAAGCATACTCTGTTTCTGGGAATTGGACTGTGCACTGGCTCCTTAATTTCTTGAATCTTTCTATGTAATCGGCTACCGGCTCGTCTAATTGTTGTCTTAAGTTCATCATATCAGCAACCGTGACTTCTGGCTGAGCCCTGTAGAACCTATCATGAAAACATCTCTCCATATCAATCCAACTTTGCACCAAATTTGGAGATAATGACGAATACCAACTAAAGCAGCCCCCTGTCAAAGATAGTGGGAACAACTGAAGCTTGAAGAATTCATTCTGATTAGCCTCTGCACATTGTGTAGTGAACCTTCCAACGTGTTCCATTGTGGATTTCCTACCTTCTCCTGAATAGGTAGTAAAAACAGGAGTCTTAAACCCCCTAGGCAACGACATCATCCTATCCACCCAATCTGGGTAAGGCTTCCTATAGATCGGCCTATCCAAAGGCTTCAGTTGTATACCGAGATGTCTCCTCATAGTTTCAACTATCATCTTCGGTTAAATCAGGTAGGGAGCTGGTGGCCTTTCAGGAGCATAGTTAGGAGGAGAAGCCTGGTAAGGCCTAGGCTGCCTCACTGGTGGTGCCCCTGGATAAACAAGTACTTGATAGGGTTGGTTATGAAGTGGTCCACATCCTGGATTATTGGCGCCGTACGGGGATACATTCATCCATTGATTATCGACTACATAATTTGCAAGATTTCTATACTGCCCTCCATATCCAACTGGCTGAGTGGCCATGGGGGTGGACGTGGATTCCATTGCTGCCCCCCAGCATATCCAGCATGGGTACCATAAGGAATCCCCCTGACAAATGTAGGTCCGGGTTGGTTGTAAACAGGCTGATCTTGACCCGCCTGAGGCCCGGGTGTTCCAACTGGGGTGAGATGGATATTGGCCCACGACATCTCCCCCACATAGTCGCCAACGATCCTTGATGTTCCTGCAATACCACCAGTAGCATATGTGTGATTTCTAGGCACGGTAGCCTGTGTGTTAGCACCAATAACCGAAGTATTAGGCGCCAAACACAGCATCCCAATTTGCCCAAGAGCCTAAGGTGGTCTCCTGGTCATCTAGACTTGACTAAATTGCAAAGGTAAATGAACCTTCATTAGTTATGGTTTGAGTTCCCATAACTAGTTGTGGTGCGAGCTGTGTCACATTCGGCTGATGTCCTACCTGAACGTGAGGTACAGAGACCGACGTCCCCTGATGAGCGGTCCCCCCAAGTATCGACTGCCTGTAACTTGGCTGCCTATATTAGCCTGGCCTATATTAGTCTGCCTAGCCCTTTGTTCGCTGACATAGTTTATTTCATTTTGTACCATTGGCTTGACAATCATAGAGAATTGCTTAGAAACTTGGTACATCAGCTCATTGATTCCCGAATCTATCTATTGGCGGATGAATGAAGTTGTCATCACGATAGGTTGGGGCTGATCCTCTACGTCAATGGCACCAGTAGACGGTTCTACTGAACGAACAGGCGAATTACCCTACTGAGTAACAACCGGTCCAGTTGAAACTGGCTGCGACGACGACGGTCCAAATGAAACTGGTTGCGACAACGGTATTCCAGATGCAACAAGACTTATGTTTTCGGTAGGTTTACGCCCTCCATTCTTTTTTCCAGCTTGCGAAGTTTCCATGTTGATTAGATTCTTTCCCGACCTCAAGTGCATATGCCAAAACTAATCGTATCCAGGAGAGGGAAATCTCCAAGTTGTTCACCCTGAATATGTCCTACCAGGCGTGCCAATTTGTTGTAGTGTAAATTAAACACCTAACCGAATTACAAGAATTGGCCGGGTTACACATCTTATTCCTCTTTTAAATTCTTCCACTAAGGAAGGAAATTTGTTCCTTAGTTGTAGGGGGTTCCTAAACTACTAAAGAAAGCGTCTAGTTAGAAAGGTGAACATTAAAACTTGAAATAAAGCAAATAAGACCAAGCAAAGAAGGTAACTTGGAAAGAATAAAATGTAAGAAAGCTATAAGGCAATAAAAACACAAGACCAAAAAATTTCGAATAATAGCTGTTTGTTTGCATTCATGTGTGTTTTTTCATTTGTACAACTCGCAAATATATATATATATATATATATATATACACAAAGACAAAATTAATCTGCCACCGCCCCTATAGGCCACTTCTTCCTATATTTTAGCAGCTAAATCCTTAATGGCTAACAAAAACGGCTAGTAACAGAAAATGACTCAACGAGAATCCCTACATTATAGGCACATTCATACTCTTCCACTATCTCCATCTTCTGCAACATAAAAATCTCCAACTTCCTTCGCAAACCCATTTAATAGTCAGGCCCAGCCCATTAAGTCTTCCTTGCAATTCCAACATTCAGTTAATCCTGACACTTGAACTAATGTTCAGCTGTTTCCAGTCGGTTGGTTCCTACTATTCGATTAGCGAAAATCAGCTACCCTCAATCGGCTACAAACTGAGATTGCTTTAGCTGCCCATTACTTCGACTGCCAAATGTAAATGATTTAGCTAACAAATGAAATAGTATATTCACTTCGTTTTCACCATATTCATAAGCCAGTCAAATCATCAACGGTTAGAAATTTATTTTTTGGTGATAACAGTGAGTTATCTACATTTAATTAAGAAGTCGAAAAATGGGACAATGAGATAGAGAATTTGAATTTACTTTTTATTTTTCTTAAAATGAGGCACAATAATAACATATTTTCTGTCCCCTCTCTGTGTTTTTCTTATTCGGTACATCTCCTGTGCATTTTTATTTACAACAATTTACATATCAATTGATTGATAAGTTTGAATGAATTGTTCTGTATAAGTTAAATTTGGATAGTTGCTCTATATGTTAATTTAGTATATGTTACATGTGAATGATATAAGGATTTAATTGTTATGCACGGATAATGTAAAGTTTTTTTATACTGTCAACCAATCAGAACTTGACACATCAGTAAAAATGATTGACTTTTATCCTAACTATCTTATAAGTCATTCAAACCATGATTTCTGATTGATTGACAGTATAAATTTTTTTACACTAAGAGTAGATAGCAATTAAACGCATGATATAATCGGGATCGTGTAATGAAAATAATAATAATAATGTTTTTAAAATTTTGCAGGTTCATGTCATCACCAAAGAATTGACCCATCAAGGTATGCGTATGCAGATGAAAGGTTTACCGGTCCACGTTGTGGACACTGTCATTACATTTTTGGCAAAATTGGAATTTGGTGATCTATCCAAGTATGGGATTTGTCCACCCAAAGAGGGACCTTTCTATCTTAAGGAAGTTAGTGGAAGGTCTCCAGTTCTTGACGTTGGAACCATTGGAAAGATTAAAGAGGGAGCAATAAAGGTACTCAATAATACACTACTATGATTATATATACAATATATGAAAAATTATATTGACAATCGAATGGTTTTTCTTCTTATTTATATATACCACCCCACAGGTTATTCCTTCTCATATAATGAGAATTGAGAATAAGAAGGTGGTCTTTGGAAACAGCACGGAGAAAGAGTTTGATGCGATCGTGTTTGCTACAGGCTTTAGAAGCACGGCTAACAAATGGCTTAAGGTATGAGATTAGATATAGAGATAATCTTAACCTGATCTCAACCTTACAATATAAGTGGAAAAGGCATTCTAACATTTTTATTTAAATTTTAGATGATAATACTTGTTTCACACACCCACAACCTTTAATTGTGTGCAATGTTTTTTTTTCAGAAATCTTAATTGATTTTAATCTTATAATACTCCTTATCTATATATGTTGCAAAAACAAAGAATACACAAATCCATTTCTTCAAACAATTAAAGACAAAAGTATAATTAAGCGCAAACTAAATAGTACATGAAATTAATTGATGTCTTTTGCAGGATTACAACTATGCTCTAAATGATAATGGGATGCCCAAAAATGCTTTCCCAAACCACTGGAAGGGAAAACGTGGCTTGTATTGTGCAGGACTAGCAAAAAGAGGCCTATTTGGAGTCAAAAAGGATGCCGAGGCTATTGTTGATGACATCAACCAACTTCTTAAGTTACATTAGTGTCTCTGCCCTTCACTTCCTATAAATCATATTTGAATATTGGTTAAATTATACTTTTGCATGGTTCCTATACATAACCTATATTTTCAACTTGGTCCCTATAGGTTTAAAATTTTCAATTCAGTCCCAATATGTACAATTATTTTCAATTATCCTTGCCTTTTTATTGTTGTTATAATATTGTTTGCTAGAGTTAAAGTATAAATACCAAATTGAAAATGATTGTTACATATATAGATTTGGTCCTTATGTGCAACAGTCATTTTCACTTTAGTAACCTTATTTGTGACAATCATTTTCAATTTGCTCTTTAACTCTAACAAATGGTGCTACAACAACAATAAATGATAATAACCAAATTGAAAATAATTATACCTATAGTGGTTTAATTGAATTTTTTTACGTATACATAGGGATCAAGTTGAAAACGAACGTCGTGTATAGGGATTAAAAATATATTTTAATATAGAATTTGTTTAACTTTTTTTGGATCTAAAACTGTGTTGAGAATTTAAGTGTTGTTGAGTAATAAGATTACATAAAAAGACTCAATGGTATTGATTTTGATGATATGTAACATCATGCATTATATAGTAGTACAGTTGAGAAAGAAAGCTTCTGATCAAAATATCAAGCTAGGTTTGAGTCAACTTAAGCTCGACCTATATATCAAGTCAGGTTTGAGTCAATTTAAAATCATACTAATAAAGTGAAAAAAAAAAACATAAAATGAGGTTTTTGAGTTATTATTAGTCTTAATTGTACTTTTGGTTTCTCTAGTTTCATAATTATCCGATTTTGGTCCCCCATAATTTTTTGCTTCAATTGGGTTCCCTTATTTTTCAATCAAACAAATCTTGTCCTTATGTAATTTTTCCATCCAAAACTTAACAGAAGATGGTGAGGTGGCAAATTTTTTACCCCAATACAGACATATATGTCAATACAATATAGTTTTAATTGTACTTTTGGTCCCCTTAGTTTCTAGAGTGTGCGATTTTGGTCCCTCAACATAGTAAGCCTATGAACACTCTCATCTTCTTCAACCTAAGCCCATGAATGTAGTTATCCACCATCATCCCTCTCAACACCTTCCATTCCTCTATAGCTAAGATCCTTTACCCAAATACAACCCCTACATCCTAAAAGAAAAACTAAACATCCCCCCCCCCCAAAAAAAACCCTAAAACATTCATCCAAAATTTGACAAAAACTCCATCACTAGATGACCATGAAGTTCTAACCTCAACCATCTTGAAACCTCAATCGAAGACTCTTCATTTCCTCATCTTCTTGAATCTCAACTAAGAAAAAGATTTGACAAAAGACAAAAACCTATTTTCACCATAACTCATATCCTCTTCCCTACAAAAACACCATAATCCAGCGCAAGCCTTATCCACATTCATCCTAAAGTAGCTTCCATTAAACACCTAACCTCAAAACGCGAAAAAAAACCACCTATTTCACATCACAAACACAATAACACCTCTAACCCAAAAATACTTCTTTCGAACCACAAATACCAAAAAGTCATCAACCATCTTCATTCATTCTTCCCTGGAAACCCAAAACCCAAAACCGACACCAAATACCATTAACCCCAACCATTTAATCACCAAACACCAATGCCATTACGACAAAAAAACAAAACATAACATTCTCTAGCCAACCGCCACAATCAACACACCTCGAACCAACCCCCATCTATAGAATCCAATTGTTGTGGACCACTTCCGCGACCACCACAAATCGTACCAACCACCCATTTGTTACACAACCCATGCACCACGAATAGCCACCAGAACTTTCATACCCAAACTCGTGCCTAGCCATAACCACTGTTGTTACCAACCTATGACCATTGAGTGACCCATACCTAGACGCAAGCCATTACTCAACCATCACAAACCCCCAACCTGTGAGTTGCGACCATTAGCCATCTAACTCTGCCACTCAACCATCGTGAAAGCTCGACGTGAACCCCCTTAGCCAAGCCGGCACTGTCAAATTGCAAGCATCACCTTGCGAACGCCGCAACACCATCACGCCTCCACGCCTTCGTTATCGTTGGACCCAGCCACCATCAGTGATCTAACCTCCCTCCTTTCTGTTATGCATTTGATGAGTCAAAGGAGAAGCACATGTCTCCCTTTTCTTTCTTTTTGTTATTTACTTACAATAATTATTTTAGTTTTGGTTTAATTTAGGTTAGAGGGTTTTGGGTAAAACGGTTGCCATGTACGTCTGTCACTATGGTTAATGTTCATGACCTCACCATAATCTATTAAGTTTTGGATGACAAACTAACGGAATAACTTAATTTGTTTGACTGGAAAAATAAGGAGATTCAATTGAAGTATGTAACACCCCGTTTTTCTTAAAAAGCTTTAAAAGCTTTCTAATATTAATTAAACAGTATTTGTGTGTTTGTATTTTATTAGAGGGTCTAGAGAGTGAAATAAAATAATCCGAAACCATAGTCAAGCTCTACGATATCGTAGGAAGCTATGGTTAAATTTTGGGTCGAAAACTCAGATGGAGCCTAGTCTGCGTTTTTCACTGACAGTAGTGTTTTACTACTATCAAGACCTAATTTGGACCCGTGAACGAGACAGTTAGTCTTAGAATCACGTTTCCTACATTTTCGAAAAAATGGGTCCTGACCTTCGAAAATAAAAATAATAATAAAATATTCGGATGAATACTCGAACCAGGAGACGATTGGAGCTGTAAAGGGATTTAACGGGACCCGCTAACGGATAAACTTGATGTCACATCACCTCGGGAAGCGTGCCATGACTTGCCACTGTCATAATGACAAACGAAAATATCTGGACGCGAAAAAACCAAATGTCCCTGGTCTTTTTCCTAAAGGATGTTTATGTCCCTAAAATATCTAAAATTTTCATGACCTCACCCTCACTCTCTCTCTTCAATTTCGAGCCTCACTTTCTCTCTCTCACCTCCATCTTCTTCTTCTTCTTCTTCTTCTTCTTCTTCTTCTTTTCTTTCTTTCCTTTCTCCATTTTCTCATTTTCTTCCATTACTTTCCTCCATTTTTTCTCAAGCTTCCAGAAAGAGTTTTTAAAGAAACTTTGTGAAGCAAAGTTGATCCTCTCATCCTCCTCTATCATCTAATAGGCATGGACTTCTCTCTTGAGCTGTCAATGTTTATTTTTCTCCATTAAAAGTTCATAGTTTCAAGTTATGCTTCAAACTTCAAAAATCCATGAAAAATTATTGAAAAATCCTTTTAATGCCAAAACAATTTCTTTGAGCTAGATTCATTGTCTTCTATCATAATCCAAGAGATTGAAACCAAAAGAGCTCTCTAGCTCAAATGGGTAAAAAGGGCCGAACCTAGCTTGTGTGTGAGCTATGAGTTTTGCTTCAAGTTTTTGAGTAAAAAGACTTATTCTAGTGTTGTGTATGCTTAAGGATCATTGATCCAAGAGTTAGGAATTTTTAGACATTTCTAGCCTATTTTAAAAATAAGGGCCGAGCCTAGCTTGTAAAAGAACCAGGGGTTTTGCTTCAAGTTTTTGAATAAAAAGACTTACGCTAGTGTTGTGTGTACTTGAGGGTCATTGATCCAAAAGTTGGCAGACTTTCAACACCTCTAGCATATTTAAATAAATAGGGGCAGCAACCTAGTCCTAGGGATTAGGGGATTTTTAATTAAGTTATATTGATTTCTAGTTGTGTTTTGTTATATAAAATCGGACAGGACTTGAACGTTCGACCGCGCACCCGGTTGATAGTTGCGGAGTCGTAGCCGGAGCTGCACGTGAGCATTATTAAGGTGGGGAGAAAAAACTTTATCATCGGGAAGGTAAGCTTAGTATAATATATATATATATATATATATATATATATATATATATATATATATATGTGTGTGTGTGTGTGGGGGGGGGGACCTTAAACCCTACTAGAGGTTGAGCACTGGATAAAGTGCCTAGACCCTAGGTGTAGGTACTTTTGGGCTATCACCACTAAAATGATAATTTAAATGATTTGATTGATTGAGGTTGATGTGTTGAATTATTTAATTGATTATCTATTGATTTATTTTGTTGAATTGCCTGTGTGATTAATTGTTGTCTGGCATTGTGATGATATCTGTACCGGAAGAATTTCTGTTGCGATATTTTATTGTGATTGGCTAGTTGAATGTTGATGAGAGAATGATGAGTGCTGATGTTGTTCGGGTTGATCCTGTTGTGGTCCCGACCATGGAGCTATGGCTTGTAGACGCAGGGCGTCGTGATGCTGATGTTGATGTTGATGGTGATGTTGATGTTGATGTGGATGCAGTGCATCGTGGTCGTGGCCGAGTGCTTCGGTGTGAGGTCCCGGTATCAACCTGCGATGGATGTTTGTTGCATATCATAGCATTTCATACCATAGCATATTTGTCCCAAAGGGGGATGTCCAATTGGGGACATAATGTTTTTAATCCCGAGGCGGGATGTCCAATGGGGGACGTGATGTATTTTTAATCCTTACGAGGATGTCCAATTGGGGATGTGATGTTATCCCAACGAGGATGTCCAACTGGGGACGTGATGTATCGGCCGACATGCATATAGGGAAGTCAACATATACATAGGGACTAATATCCCTCTTGTAGGTTTATCTGAGCGATTGATTTCTGAGATGGTTATGCTGTATGACTTAAGAGATGAGTGTCATCGTGTTATATCTTTTCTATGTGTTGTGGGCTCATGTATATATCTGCTATACTGATACCCCTCTCCCATATTGATGATATATGTTTCTTATCTCCCATTATTTTCTGTATGTGTACTTTTATTTTATGGGAAGACCCCATGGAGGAACCGCTTGCTGAGGAACTGGACGACATTCTGTATGAGCCCGATGCTGGTGGACAAGCCCACGAGCCTAACCTCGAGGGGTTAGGAAGTGATTGCGATTAGCCAGAGAATGGTTTCTCGGCCTATTTTCCTACTTTCATTTTGGTTCGTATTAATATACTCTGTATGTATACTTTAATACTGTAGCCCTACTAATGGGGCAAGCAATGTAGGTGATATATTTCTTTATATTTTAAAGCTATGTACTCTGAGGTGTTGCGTGCCGTAAATTTATTTTGCTTCCGTGCTTAATTTTCCGCTTCGCTTTGTATTAATAAGGTGCGCTAACCAATATAATACGATTAAGGTTAGTTAATATCTTAGGTTCTTTAATGGGACGACCGATCGTCTCAAAGCAAATAATTGTGGGGACCAAAATTGCACAAATGTAATACTATGAAGGATCGAAAGTGTAATTAAGTCTTATTATTATTATTATTATTATTATTATGGTTTTAGTGTTGAAATGCTGTATTTAATAGATTAAAAGGTGATGTATTTAGTTTTTAGTAAAAAATTTTGGGGTTCATTTGTTTATATTTTTTTCTTTAAAAAAAATAATTTTTTTTAAAAATGACTTATGATATTTATATATTTATTTGGTTGGACTTTTACTAAAAATCTTTATCTGAAAATAAATGAATTTCAAATTATTCTTTAAAAGAAACATCTCGACAAAATTTTAAAAAGGTTTAATTTTACTTTTGGTCCCCATACTTTTGCCATATGCGATTTTAGTCCCTATGGTTTTTTTTTTAGGACATTTGATCCCCCCAATTTTTTTAATGTTGCAACGTTCGTCCCTCCGTCCAACGCTCGTCAATTTTCTAACGGAAATTGCTTACGTGGCAGACGTCGTTGTCTCACGTAGCTAGTGTAACACCCCGATTTTTGCTGCTTCCTAAGGTTGGAAATGAATATAAATAAACTTATATTTTATCTGATATTTAGAAAATGATTTTGACTAAACCAAAGTCATATTCATACTCTACGCTATCGTAAAGAGTTACAGTTAAATTTTGGGTTGAAAATTCAGAAGGAACCCGGTCTGCATTTTCATTGACATTAAAATTTTACTGATCAGATAACTTAATTTTGACTCGTGAATGAAACAGTTAGGTTTTAAATTAAATTTCCAACGACCTTGGTTATTTTGAAATTTTTCACAAAAAAAATGAAATAATATGTTATTCGGGTGAAATCTTAAATCGGGTGAACAACGGAGCTGAATACAGGATTTTCGGGACCCGCTAAAGGATAAATATCAAGTCCCTTTCAAGGACAACTCACCTAGGTGAGTTATGCTTGTGACTCACCAAGGTAATGATGAGTTAGAGGGGAATGGACAATTATGTCCCTAACATTTGATGAAATGACCATTTTATCCCTATGTGAAATTACTCTTTTATCCCTCAAATTTAGCAAAATTGGACATCCTTCTCCTGCACCCTCTCACGCCAAAAAGCTCCCCTTCACCCCATTCACCCATTTCTTCCCGTCTTCACCAACACTTAACCATTTTTTCATTATCTCCAAGTAGAACTTAGAACAAATTGTGAAGGAGAAGCTTGAATCTTTGCAAATCTTCATCATCCAAGAGGTGAACTTCACTCACCTTGATCTATAAGCTCTAGGTTCTTCATATACTTTCTTGATTCAAGGCCAAAATCACATGTTTCAATTTTAGGGTTTTATATTCAAAAATCTCTAGAAAATTGTAGAAAAATCCTATGATCATGAAACCAATTTCTATGAACCTACAATGATGCATACAATGATCATCTAGAAGCATGTAGCCAAATGAAATCTCCTTCCTTTTTATCTCAAGCTTGGCCGAACCCCACGTAAATGGTTTAAGGGGTTTTGGTTCAAATTTTTGATTAAGGAATATGGATTATGTCTCTACCATACTTAGGGATCATTGATCCAAGAGTTGGTTAAATTTTAACCTCTCTAGCCTAATTAAATTGAGAAGGCCGAATCTATACCTAAGGGATCAACATGTTTTTTCTAGAGCCTAACTTATTCTATGATTGTGTGATGAAGGATTTATAGAATAATCGTAGTTTGATGATTCGTGCAGTACGTTGGGCTTCAGAAAATCATTCCGGCCAAGACCGTGAACAACATTTAGTAGCTTCGCTTGGACTGCGGGAGTTGGCGATTTGTGGAGTAGAGGGAAGCCTTGGAAAATTGAAGGGCACAAACCTTACTTGGCTACAAGAGGTAAAGGGAGTTTGCCTATATATATATATATATATATATATATATATATATATATATATATATAGTGAGTGGTCTATATAGTTTGATTTGATCTGCGGTGTGATTGCTTGAGTTATTTTCAGCGGTTATTTTATCTGTTGTTGATCACCTGCTTTTAATTGAGTATCTGCAGTTATGGGTTATAATATTTTAATGCAAGTTATAAACTGTATAATCTGCTGTAATGTTGATGTGGCAATGTTGTTGACGTTGACTGTTGATTGAGAAGCCTGACGGTGGTCAGTTCTCAATTAAAGAACGAGATAAAAGCCTTAAAAAGCTTCATGAGGAACATCAAATATTTAATTGAGAAAGGTTGGTCAATTTTCAAGGATGCTAGTTTTATGAAAGAAATTCTAAGGTAAAATGAAGAGTTAGTAGACAAAGAGGTTAATCTTCCAAAAACAACTTAATTATTATGTTGAGAATATTATTTTAAGAGAAAAAGTCAAATTTCGACTTAATACGTTTTTGAAATACTAAACGACGGATAATTTCGAAAATATTTACGAAAAATGGTTTTCAAAAACAGCAGTATTTATTTGGACGGCGATTTAGTCTCAAATGACTTTCTGTCAAGAACTGAAGCTGTGGAGAGGACTTTTAGAGGAAATGAATTTATTGATGATTTGATAGTTTTATAAATGGATTTTAAACGAAAAGGAATTTCTGTAAAACTCAACGGTGTTAATTCCGACAACTTGGATAAGTTGCGGAGATTTTGTTTTGGATTTGTGTTTCACAGAATGAAAACGATGTAAAACGTTGAAACGTGAACCTAGTAAACGAGACGTCGGGATACGTCGGGATACTAGTGTTCTGTGATAATGACACGTAGATCTGAGATCCGTGTTACGGTGTTGTGGACTTCGTGTCCTAAGGACTTTGTGTCCTCTTTACGTTGTGATGAACGTTGTTAAAGGTGAATGTTGTTTTTTCTCACCACGAACCTAGGACAGGTGCATCGGTCTAGGATTTTGTGATTGAGCTGTTGGACTGCGTGTCCTTTTTGGTTAAATATTGAAAAGACCTAAGTGTCTAAAGGCTTTGCGTTTGAGCTATTGGACTCTGTGTCCTTCTTGATTAAATATTGAAAAGACTTAAGAGTCTAAAAGTTGTGGTGGTTGATAGCCTTGAGCTTCAATAAGGGAATAATTATACGAAACAGAAAAACTTATAAAAACAAAAGGTTTTACATGCATTAATTGGCAGACGTGCCTATGGTTAATCATGATATCTTGGTGGTCAGGATATTCATGTTACATTGTATCATTGTGCCATGGTGGACAATGAAAGCCATATTGATGATCACTGCGCCTTGCGTAGGGCAGTGTTCCTATGGTAATACGGTGTGTCCAATGTTGGGCAGCTGAGCTTGATAAGCTTGATAGACACGAAGTTAGGATCTCTGGAGATTAAGTAACGAACTAGACATTGAACTTGAAGTGTCATGCAATTTTATAAATGATGATGACTGTCGGGTATGAAACCCTTTGATAAATTACTTGTTTATTCAGTAAAATCTTGTGTTGTAATGATTATATATGTTTATGTGTTGTTGGTGTGTTGCACATGTAGTTATCGTGTTTTAAATCTATATATTGGTATCTCACCCATGCCTGTACATGTTGGACACCCTATTGTGTTTTTGGATACGTGTACAGATGTTTATCAGCGGTCATCTGGTCACTCCGGGACCCTGTAGCTTAAGCCTCTTGATGTTGATGACGAAGACGTGTGGACTTTTGACGACGAGGTCTAGTCTCATTGGCACGACTTATGCTAGGTAGTGCGCCTTATTGTCCTTAGATTTCTTTTGTCAGACTAGCTCTTAGGATTTATAAATGTTTAAGTCCAGTCTTCTGACTGTGACTATGTGTGTTGTGTATTCAGAGATTGGAAGGATGTATGCTTAATGGCGAAGTTTGAATTATTTTGATATATGATGAGTTCCCACTTGTTTTCCTTTGATGGTTAAAAAATTCTTTTGGTATCAAATTTCCGCAATTACTATAGTGAGTTTTTTAAAAAAGTTTTTAGTTAACAAGAAAAAAGATAATTTGGGTTACGAAATGTGACACCGGGAGGGAGTGTTACAGCTAGTCCACCTAGATTTAAATATATTAAATAATTAATATATTTTAATTTCTAAAAATAAAAAATTTAAAAAGGGTTATTAGTGGGTCACATGCATACCACATGACCCTTCACCTTACCTCCAATTACACCTTTTCCTCTCTAGCATCATTGTGAAACCCTCCCAACCCACTGGCTTTATCCGTCGTGATCACATCAAAAAACCCCAACCTTCGGCGAGCTTTACAGTTCAATAGCTCTCTGCTCGATTTGGAGATTTTGCATTCTACCCAGCCGCCTCACTACTCAACTTCCCCTATTCTTTGCCTTTAAGAATCATGGTTTTTGTTCACTACTTCGAGGTAACTCTAATGCATTTGTGCTGTGAAAAAGTTTTCATTTTTGCTATAAATTAAGCACTTGCACAAGGCTTTTATTATTGTTTTTGGTTTTTGTGATTTAAGTTGGTTTGTGGATGATTCAATCTCTCTTTTGGCTGGGTATCTGTAAGTTCCATTTCCTCCAATATATTTGCTTTTCCTATTCATGATAACCCTAATTCTTGAATCGATTATCATTGATTATGCGTTTCGCTTAATAGATTCGTTGGAAATTGAAAAATGGATGGGAACAAGGACGATGCATTGAAATGCATGAAAATTGGGAAACAAGCATTAGAATCGAGGATCGTAGCCGTGCTCTCAAGTTTCTCACCAAGGCTCTCCATCTTGGCCCAACCTTGCCCCTCGAAGATCTTTTGTTGGCTATAGAAAACAACGATTCGACGTTTCAAACCGCTTCACTGACCTCAGACATATGTTTCGACATGTCTTCACCCAAGCACTCTGATCAACCCTCTATCAAACGTAGGGTTTCCACAATCGAGTATTCTTCGTCATCATCATAGGCTACATACATGGAGGAGCAAATTGTGATAATTACAGATAAGAGGAGGAAGAACTACTATGAGATTTTGGGGTTGGAGAAGAGGTGCACAATGGAGGAATTGTAGAAGCACGAACCCTAACCATTAAAGAGGAGCAGAAATCACGGAGGAAGAAAAATAAATTCAAACGATGAAGGCACGTGACCTACTAATAGCCCTTTTTAAATTTTTTATTATTATAAATTAAAATATATTAATTAATTATTTAATATAATTAAATCCAGGTGGACAAGCTAAGTGGGACAATTTCCGTAAGAAGATTGACGGGACCGTGAGACAAACGTTGCACCATTCAGCAAATCGAGGGACCAAATATTCTAAAAATAACCAAATGAACCAAGATAATATCGGAACAAAAATGAAATTAAGTCTTAAAAAATCAAATTTCCCAAATGTAAATCTAAGCAAAGGAGTGGTCTAACCATTGCGTTCACAAGTTGTGCTTTATGATTCCCAGGTTGGTGAAGAAGAAAGAAGCGAAGCAAGAGTGATAGTGTGAAGAGAGGCATAGAGATAGAGATGGTAAACAGAGGGTCTAACAGCTCTAGATTTCGTGCCAGGAAATTCTCTCCCAGTGCCATCACTTTCTACACCCTTTTCATTTTCGCTTTCTCCATCTTCCTCTTCTTCTTCTACGTTAAGAACATCATCGTCGATCAAGATCCACAAACCCACCCTTCCCTCTCTCTACCATCCCGATCTCACAAGGTACTACTACCCATTCATCCTCCTATTTAATTCCCTCAACTCTTACAATTATAGATCCAAATCAGATGCTCCTTTTGCCTAATTGGATTCCAATTCATTGCAATTACTATGCTCCAATCTTAATTAATTTCAAAGAACAGAGAATTTGTACATACAAAACTATAATGCTGCATGTGTCTGTTACTACAGGTGCCACATGTGTCCAACGAGCAACTTTGGGATTCTCCTTTCGGTCATGGCTTACGCCCGTGTGTCAAGCCGACTTCTAACTATAAAGGTTTTATATGCTTACATCTATTCATGTAATAGCTTGTTTGTTCAATTTTCTTATTTCACTTGCTATTTGTATAACTAAACACTTTATTTAAGCGCTTATATATATAAGAAGAGTTTGGATTTCATGGAATTTCAAATTATAATCCGGAAATAATTATCCTCTAAATATACAAAACAGCTTTCCGGTCATGTTAAATTGAGCTTTCGCACTAGGCTTTTCTAATAAGTTTAAAAAATTGACTTCATTAAATAAGTTAAAAATAGCTTTTTGGGATTAATAAGTTGCTTATTTAAGCTTACTTGAATATTATTTTCTTTACATAAAAGCACTTGTACTAGTAGAGAAGCTCTAATAAGCTGGAAGCTATGCGATCCAAACGGGACCTTGGTTGCACTCCTCTTTTTTTTAATTTTCGTTTTTAGCTACCTCAAACTGATAATTGTTTGTATTGTCAACCAGAGCATACCCTTGCTATTGTTGTTTAGTGCATTTTGTTTATCTTCCTTCCTTCCTCTTACATATGTTTCACTGCATCAGGTGCACAAGGATTTGATCGCTATCTAACTGTGAGAAGTAATGGTGGACTAAATCAAATGCGAACTGGTGTAAGTCGCCTCTTCTTCTCTTGCAATGTCTTGTTAAGTTGTAACTCGTACGTAAAAGATAAATCAATGCTCTCTCTCTCTCTCTCTCTCTCTCTATATATATATATATATATATATATATATATATATATATATATATATATATATATATTACACTTATCATTGTATGTATAATAAAATATTTACATTACATACACTGTTAAAATTTAGTACATGATAATACATATGAAATTGTTGAAGAGTTACTATTTTAACTTTCTTATATCTGAATAGGTCTTTGTGTTACTTCTTTTGGAATCAAAAGCTGGGAAATTTATGTCTGTTTTTCTTTTTCCTCCCTTTATTGTTTTCCCTCTGGAAATTGTGAACATTTGGACTAGTTTATTCCCCCCTCATTCTTCATTCCATCTTATTTTGCGGGATTGTGTAGTGACTAACGTGTAAAGCTGAACTGCTGTTCTCTCTCTCTTTCTTTTGTAATTGAACTTAAGTAATCAATCCATTTCATATAGATATCGGACATGGTGGCTGTGGCACATATAATGAATGCAACTCTAGTCATCCCTCAATTGGATAAACGTTCGTTCTGGCAAGACACAAGGTATTTCTGGGTATATTCTATTACAGCATCATTTGGTTCCTTAGATGCCTATTATTTACTTTTCCAATACTATCTTATTATTTATTGGGGTGTGTGCAGTGTATTTTCAGATATATTTGATGTGCTTCATTTCATTGAATCCCTGAAAGGAGATATCAGGGTTGTCAAGGAACTTCCCAAGAACTTGGAAGCTGTGCCCCGGGCCAGGAAACACTTTACTTCCTGGTCTGGTGTGGGTTACTATCAAGAGATGACAAGGTTATGGAATGAGTATCAGGTATTCAAGTTTTTCCTAGATTTTCTAAAATTTCTGGTGGTTCTCATTCTCCACAGAAGCTTCATTGTAAAACGTGCTAATCTGAATTTTGAAAACATATTGTTTACCTGTTATATCTGTCACCAGGTCCTTGTAAAAGTTAGCATTTCAATTTTCTTGTATGTGATTCTGCATTTAGACGTTTGTGAAAAGTAGCAGTATGACTGAACACCGGAGACATCTTTGTGTTCTTTTCCACCCTTTGTCCTTTGCTTCAAGATGAATAAAGAGGGAACATCTTCATTGTGAGATCTTCAGAAGTCTTGTTTACACCCTTCTTACGAAACTTTATGTTTTCTTCTTTTATAGCCAATCCAAAAATCTAGGGAAAAGGAAATGGGGGATAGGCTGGCAGCTCAATATAAATATTTATAACATGGGTATGAATATGGGCATGACAGTTTTATTACGAGAATTCATGTAATTTAGCGCAAGCAGTTAGTACAAATCTTGGGTAGTTTTTTTTTCATTTAGAAAATTTATAATATATATTGGAATGCTGTACAGTCAGTGAGGGAATGCTGTACTACATATTTTATGGGGCACTTTAGTCATATTGGAAGGATATAGAATGCTCATCGTTTATCATGTTAATGCCGTCATTACCACATCGGGGAATAAGACATGGATGTATAGTTGTATACCAACATTATTGTAGGCTTGTATTTGAAATGCATTGTTTTCTAATGTAATACAATGTTAAACATGTTCCATAAGATGTCCGTTTTAGGTATTGAGGACCTCATTAGATTTTTTGCTGACAGTGGGTTGTTTACTTCTGGGCATGAACAAACTTAATACTGTTCTTACTTCTCAGTAAAGGGGATTTCTAAATTATGTTCATGCTCATGAAGTGATTTTCATATGTTGGCATTGTTTCTAAGGTCCTTAAAATTTAGTTTTATGGGTATGGACCTTATTTCATGGACTGGATGTCCTTTTTTGATAGACATGAACTGGATGTCTTAAACAGATATTGATTCGATTTTGCAGGTGATACATGTTGCAAAATCAGATTCTCGACTTGCAAACAATGATCTTCCTCTGGACATCCAGAGGCTGAGATGCCGTGCCATGTATTATGCACTTCAATTTTCTCCTCCTATTGAGAATTTAGGAAAGGTTAGACTTTTTTTTGGGGTATAATTCCTTGTATCCTAGATATCTCATACAAATATTATCTGTAAATCATATTGGGATTTAGTGAGTGTTAAAATGATGGGATGGAGATTAGAGAGGCAATAGCTGATTCAATTCCCATGTGACGAATGGTGATTTTTTTCTTTATTAAATTGTTTTACTAAGCAAATTGTAGCATTTTTAATGGATCAATTTAGAGAGAAAATGGAAAAAAAAGAGCATATGTGGAAAGGCAGGAATATTAATATTCCCAAGCATACATTGATGATGAATGATGTGAAAAGATACAATTTGAAATGAAATGTGAATTTTTCCTTTGGAATTTGTGCCTAAATAACTGAAAAATCTTGAAGGAAAATAGTTGGGCTATAAAAAGAGGAGAAAGAGAGAGAATAGGATTCAGACTATTATCACTTTCGTCTTTAAAAAAATATTTACAAATCTTGTGGGAAACAGTGGACAAATAGTAATGTTTTGATTTAAGAGGATTTGCTTGAAGGCACATAGGGACATGACAAATTATCAATATAGGCAGTTTAAGTGGGAAAATTTGGATTGTGGGGCTACTTTAATAATAAATTATTAGAAGTAATAGATTATAGACTTGAATTATTTAAATGTTTTGAACGCTGAAAAGTTGTTAGGTTCACAAGACAACCCTTGTGAGTTTAAGTCCAATATTTCTGTACATTATGCTAGAAAATGATGCATATGATCCCAGGATTACCATATCCTTCACTTTTGATGCATTTAAGAGGTCTACATGGGGCTTCCTGATAAATTAGGTTCTGAGCATACATGACGGTTAAAAAACAGAGGTTGGTGGATCGGCTGAGATCACACGGGGGAAGATATATCGCCCTCCATCTGAGATATGAGAAAGATATGCTGTCTTTTACTGGTTGTACATATGGTCTGACAGATTCAGAATCTGAAGAGCTGAGAATTTTGAGGTGAGAATAGTTATAATGTATATGCTGGCATGTTTTTGAAATATATTTAACTCTAGAAGTACTTAATCATTCTACTGATCTTTTTTTTTTAAATTTGTTTCAATTATTTTAGGGAGAATACAAATTATTGGAAAGTAAAAAAGATAAATGCAACAGAACAGAGACTTGGAGGATTTTGTCCACTGACTCCAAAGGAGGTGGGCATTTTTCTTCAAGCTCTTGGGTTCCCTCCATCAACACCAATATACATTGCAGCTGGGGAGATCTATGGTGGTAATACTCATCTTTCGGAGCTCTCCTCCCGCTTCCCTAATCTAGTCTTTAAGGTTTGTAAATCATTTTGTTGTCTATGTTAACAAATAGTTCAATGGCCCATAATCTGCCTGTGAGGGGCAATGGTAACCTGATTAATTGATTGATAAATGATAACAGGAATCCCTTGCAACCCCTGAAGAGCTGAAAGCTTTCATCAATCATGCATCTCAAACTGCTGCACTTGATTACATAATCTCTGTAGAGAGTGATGTGTTTGTTCCATCATATTCCGGAAATATGGCAAGAGCTGTGGAGGGGCACCGCAGATTCTTAGGTCACCACAAGACAATCAATCCTGACAGGTACCGAATTGAAGACATTATAATTATAATGAGTTTTCTTGGGTCTATTGATACATTTCAACCACCTTTAGGTATCTAGTCTTGTTTTTTTTCTTTTAATCCGTATGCTTGCTGAAATGTTGGTTACTTTTATCTTCGATGTTCTGCATTCAATTCTAAGAATTACTCGTCCTCAAAAAAAAAAATGTCTGAAGATCATATTTACCGTTTCTCAAGATTTCTATATCTACTTCAATCATAATAAAAGTTGATAGGGTCCTTTGTTCCATTCCCTTTCCAATTATGTTGATTCAGTATTTCAGTACACGATCTAATTCTTATTATTTGTTCTACCAGTCTGTTTCTTTCGGTTTCTTCTAATACATGCTCACATGTATCAGTCTAGTGCACTATGCAAACAAGATGACAATGTTAGATATGCTGTGAAAGTTTAACTCATCTACTGTCTCATTCTGGATTTCAGATGCTTCTGTAGAGAAATACTTCTTGAATTTGTGATAATGCCTTTTTGCACTTTGATTCTTCTATTTGTCTCTTTTTAATTTTCTTATTCATTTTATTTTCAGGAAAGGACTTGTTGAAATTTTTGATAAGCTGGAAACTGGAGAGCTAGAGGAAGGAGCCGCACTGTCACATCTAGTGCAGCGGATGCACAAGAATAGGTGACTTGCATAATTTTAAGTCATGTTTATGCAAATATACCATAAAGATGAGCAGTTTTTATGCTCACTTGATTCCCTCACCCTTTGGTTCCTGATTCCTGACCTTAACGACTACATTTTTCTCTAATATAGCCTTTCTTTCTAACGACATTGTTTATGATAGAATACAATAACATTATTTGATTTATAATCCGACTCCACTTAGGGGGAAAAAGGCTTTGGTTGTTATTGTATAGAATTTCCCCCTAGTCTAACTATTTGTATTTCCGTTTAATCTGTAATTACATGTTCTTTCCTCTTTCACCTCTAATTGACATCATTTTGCGAGTTATCGAGATTGAAAGGACCTGCTTATTTTTCATGATAATACGTGTAGGCAAGGAGCTCCAAGGAAAAGACAAGGTTCCCTACCAGGAGTTAAAGGCCGAGCACGTTTAAGGACTGAAGAATCCTTCTATGAAAATCCATACCCTGAGTGTATATGTGGATCTAGTCGCAAACTAGAAATAACATGAAGAGAAATCAAATTGCTGTTTCAATCTCAAGCTTTTGGAGGGACCTGTAAATTTGTTTTTGAGGGACTGTGCATTTGTAATTAGCATTTTCTGACACGCTTGGTTCCTTGGCTGAGCCCTACAGCTATCTGATCAAAGCGCCTTTCGAAACCGTTGATCACAAACACATGATGGTGGCAGCTTAGCTCATTGGCAGAATTCTAACAATTCTCTTTAGTGCTTGTTTGGGAATGCTGGATTTTTTCCATTTCAGTTGTTTTTTGGCTAAAAAGCTGTTTCATACATAATCTATCATGTTTGACAATTAGCTTAAATTTATAAAAAAGCTTTTTTTGGGGGAAAAAAGCTGTTTTATGTCATCTAATTTGTTTTAGCTTAAGATTGTTATGATTTGATTATTTCTTATTCTCAAAACTCGCTTCCCTATTTATCCCTACAAAACTAACTTCTAAATAAATATTATTAAATTATACAAATAACTTCATACCCTTTTTCGTAATTTACTATGTAAAAAGCGATTTTTTTAGACCATCCAAACGAAAAAGATTATCTTGAAATCGCTTTTCAGCAAACAGACCCAAACAAAAATAGATTCTGATTATAATCGATTATCACAATAATTGATTATTCATAAATCGATTATCAGCATAATCTTTTTTTCAGCTTTCCCAAACACACCCTTAGTTGGCATTTTTTGTTTCATAAAACTCGAAACGTATTACTTTTTTTATTGTTGTCTAGGATATGATTTGTGGCTTCGCATTCACAATTGGAATTCCTAGTTTAGGTGGGGGAAAGGAGGAGTGGGGTTGGTGGGGGTGGGGAGATGAAGGGATGGGTTGTCAGTGAGAATTAAGAACAGAGAAACGATTGAGTCATACTACAATAAAAATAAAATTAGGAGCTAAAATTCAAATAGTATAAAAATTTATAAAAACTAGTTATCACTAAGGGTGGTAATAGGCTAGGCCGAGTTAGGTCCTGACAGGTCTGAGTCTGATCTGTGTTTCAATCTCAAGGTTTGAGCCTAACCTATTAGTCTAATATAGGTCAATTTTTAAGGTTTGACCTGGTCGACTTCCAAGACGTTTGGCCTGGAAGCCTATTTAAAAAGTGATTTTTCAATAAAACCTTTAAATATGTCTCCAACTATAAATAAGTCATACGTCTTCACTTGTAAATAGGTTCATAAGCCTCTAATGATAAAGAGATTGTTAGGTCTATATTGATAAATAGGTCGTTAATGGGCCAATATATTTTTACTTTCAAATGTTATAAATATTATAAATAATATAGGCGAATTCTCAGGTATCCTAAGGGTAATTTTATCTTGTTTAGGTGGTCCTATCAAACGATGAGAATTATTTGACTTGACTCGTTAACATAATTCATTTAATTGAGGTGACGTATTCGGGTTGGACTGGTTAATTTTTATCCCAAAATTATTGGAATACCGGAGAAGGCACCAATAATATATTATAGTATTATATATTAAAATATTATATATATATATATATATATATATATATATATATATATATATATTTGTGTGTGTGTGTGTCTGTGTGTGTGTGTTAAATAGGTCGGCCTGATAGACCTAATATGCTTTTTTTAAAGCTTTAACCTGATCTATTTAGCTATATAGGCTTTTTAAAAAGCCTTGATCTGACCTTTTTGTTAAATAAATTAGGTCAGACAAGACCTTAAATACGCTAGGTCATAGGTCTCCGACTAACGGTCTAGTTATCACCAATCAAAATTTAAGAGGATTCACCCTCCACCTCAAAGTCAGAGGAGGTTAGCCTTGATGTTTACAACGGCAATGAGAGAAGTCTATTAGATTAAGGTTAGACACATTTTGGACCGATTTATTTTTATAAATTTGATAGTATAAAAAAACAAACCGATTGAAAGTATTATGAAATTTCTTCATCCATTGCGATAGCTTTAGTGTGCATTTTAGATTTTGTTAACTCAATTTTTGCATGATTTTGAATTTTGTTATTTGATTTTGTCAAAAATTAATTCATAGTAAAGTAAGTTATATTATTGCTCATAAAAGTTACTTCTAAATTCATAATCAGGATAATTAGACGTGTTTGTTTGATTTAGATTACAGAAAAAGGTAACGAACTTTTTTTATTTAAACTTTTCTACCATAAAAATAAAAAATTTAAGGATTCTTTATATGTATAGACCCTCAAAACATGAGTTTATGCTAAAAGTAACAAAATGTTTCTCAATTCTAGATTTAAATTCATGTTGTGACTCACTGAATTTTACATCATAGGTGTCAAACTCAACACATGTTTGATTTCAATATTTATAGCACAAAAAATAATTTAAAGAAGTGTTGGGAAAATTTTTCAAATAACCCAAAAAAAAAAATTTATATACCCAAATACTCTTTTTTGTCATATACACAAATACTTCTTTTTTTTCCTCTCACTTTTCCCTCCCTCTATTCCCGACTTCTCAACATAAAGATTTATTATTTTTATTTTGTAATGTATGGAAGTCGGGTTTGGGACACCCGACTTCTCAATGGGTTTTAGTTTTTTTTTTTTTTTTTAATATTTTAGGTAGGCCCGACTTCCCTTAAGTTTTTTTTTTGAATTTTTGAAAAAAATAATTATTTTTTTAGTTTTTTATTAATTTTTTTTGGATTTTTATTTAAATTTGATGGGTCTTAGGGTGTAGGGTTTAAAAATGTGTGATTAATTTTTTAATTAATTAATTGTGTTGGTTGTTAATTATATGATAACAATAATCGTTTTATGGTTTCAATATTTATATTTATGGAATTTTAATTAAATTTAATGGTTTTTAGGGTTTAGGGTTATGGTTCAATGTATAATATTATATAACCCTATATGATTAATATAATCAATAATATGATTAAAATAAAATAATTATAATTAAGTACCAAAAAGCTAAAAAAAATTATGATATCAGTACTTATGAAAAAGAGCGATAATGACAAGTACACAAAAATTAATCTCTTAAATGGTGTCAAGTTCCACATCGTGGAGGTCATCGGTTATGGCGTGGATTCATTACTGTTTACTATCACATTATTGATTACTGTTATCATATCATATAATTAACATCCAACAGAATTATTTAATTAAAAAAATTAATCACACTTTTCAAAACACTAAACCCTAAAAGGCATTAAATTTAATTAAAATTTCAAAAAATTAAATATTGAAACCATAAAACGATTATTGTTATCATATAATTAACATTCAACACAATTAGCTCATTAAAAAATTAATCACATATTTTTAAACCCTAAAACCCATCAAATTTAAATAAAAATCCAAAAAAATTAATAAAAACTCAAAAAAATCATTATGTTTTTTTAAAATTCGAAAAAAATTAAAAAACCCTTAAGGGAAGTCGAGTTCTCTAAACCCGACTTTCTGACTAAAAAATTAAAAAAGAAACAAAATGTCCCTGAGAGAAGTTTGGTTCTCTAAACTCGACTTCTATACATGGAATTTTTTTTTTTTACTCAGGTGGGAAGTCGGCAATAGAGGGAGAGGAAAGTGAGAGGGAGAAAAAAGGGGTATTTATGTATATACTAAGGGAATGAGAATATTTGGGTGAATAATTTTTTTTTTTTGGTTATTTAAACATTTTTGCTAGAAATATTAGCAACCTATTCTTTTTTATAGTGTTTTATTGTCTATCATATTTTTGAGTCCTGTTTTAAAAAGTGTGAGATGTGACTCAATAAAAGACAATATGTTAAAAACTAGTGTATAAAAATTGTGGTGCTATCATTCCTATTTTTAATATTTCAAACACGCCGTAAAACTTAGGTGCAATTATAACATAAGAAGTTGAATCATCCAAAATCATTTTTTCATCCCAAAAAAATATATTTTAATGTTTTAGAAAATTCAAGTTGTAAGCAAGGTTAAGTTGAGTCCTTGAGAAGCTCTTGCAATGTAGAAATTCGAGTCCCTCGAGCATCTCCAATGATGCACATTCAAAAGAGTGTAGAAATACTTGTCTAAAACCAAAATATAGTTCATTTTTTATTTGGAGAACATAATTTTTCCCACACTTTCTTTAACTTAAAAGTGAGTTAAAAAATTAATTTGATTATTTATTGAGCTTACGTTTCCCCCCGCTAATAATCTATGTTTTTATATTTTTCAATCATTTGTAACAAGAAAAAACAATTACTTTTTCACTCCTTTTTATTTTCCTCTCAATAATAAATAAAAATTAAGATATGTTCATTTTATTCTATATCCATTCAATTTTCTTTTTTAAAAATAACCATTCACTTTCTTTGTGGTTTTATGATAAAAGTCTCTCAATATTCGAGCTCTTACATGGACATTTAACTATTATTATGTTTACACCAGAATAAGAATTTTACAATAGAGGTATAAAGAAAATTTTGAAAATTTTATTTGCATTTATCTTTAAAATATTAAATTAATACTTCCATCCCTATATTTTCACTCAAATTTTGAATAAATCCCTATGTTTGGATCCAAAAGTATGTTTGTCCCAAATGAACTCTATAGATATTTTGTCTCAAACTTATGTTTGGATATTTCCAACGACAAACCAAACATGTACTCTGATGTGAAAGATAATTTCCATTTCCACCTACCCACCAAAAAAACAAAAAATAAAATATAAGATAATTAAATTTAGATAAATGAAAAAAAAAAAAAACAACAATAATCTTCACCAAAGTCCCAACTCGTAACTCCAGAATGTAGAAAGCAGATAATCTTCACCACCGAAGTTGGAATGTAATGTGTAGTAGAAGAAATACAGTCCCACTCTTTTGTCTCTGTCGCCGCTAAACATGATGAATTCTCAAATTGCAAACACCATAGATTTTCTTCAACTCCCAAAACCCTTCTTCCCTCCTAAAACCCTCTTCACTCATTTCCCCTTTTCTTTACCTCGTTCCACTCTTTCTCATCGCCTTCTCAGAACTAATTCCCCACATAACAACTTCATTACTCACCGGAAACTCACAATAACTGCTTCCAATTCTCTTTCAGATGCAGCGGTCCCTAACAAAGAACAAGAAGAAGAAGATGCAGAGTCCTCTCAGCTATTCGAGGTTCACTTTTCAAGTCTCTATCTTTCTTTCTGTTAAAAAAATGAAGAAAATGAGAAGAATTCGATGAAACTACGGAAACTGAGATTTGGGTCTTTTTCTATTTTGTAGAAAGTTTATTTTTTTGGTTTCGGTTTACTCATTTATTTATTTATTTATTTTTGTTGGGTACCATTTTTCTGTTTGTAGATGCCATGCAATTAATGTTTGTTGGGAATTTTGTTACCTTTTAGTTATGTCATGAATGATGGCGCACGTGTTGTATTGTGAATTCATGAGATAATTGTGGTGTGTGTTTGAGTGTGCAGAAACTGAAGGAGGCTGAAAGGAAACGGATAAATGAATTGGAAGAACTTGACAACAAGGCTAATGTGCAGTTAGAGAGGCAGCTTGTCATGGCTTCTTCATGGAGCAGAGCTTTGTTGACCTTGCGTGGAAAACTGAAGGGAACAGAATGGGACCCTGAAAATTCGCACCGGATAGACTTCAGCGATTTTTTGAGGCTTCTTGACTCAAATAATGTCCAGTTTATGGAATACTCAAATTATGGTCAAACAATATCAGGTGTGGAGTTTTCTTTTCCTGGTATATGTATTACATGTTTGATATGAAACTAGTTGGCTATTTGCTATATAGAAGTTTTGCAATCTCTATTTTGGTTGTGAATATATTTTAGGAGAATCTTATTAGTTAATACGGATAAATTGAGTGTTGAGTTTAATAGTTTAACCGAAAGAGAATAGAACAGTCTTACTTATATTCTTTGTTTTTCAGTCAATTGTGAGTTTGATTTGTTGCTTTAGGTGAATCATTTTAATGTTGGGTTGAGTATGTATGTTACTTGGTTGATGAAATTACATGTTCATCACCATTATGTATATCATGCATTGCTGTCTGTTTGAGAAAATAAAGCTGTATTTATTGTGAATTAAGTAATGAAGATGAAAGGATGTAATTTCTTGAGTTCTACACCTAGCCTAAAAGAAGATAGGAAAAGGAAAGGCCATAGAAACATCGACCTAGAACAGATTAAACCCTAGAATTGTAATAATAATATCAATTGTTCCTCAATGTGCACTTTTCTTTTGGTGTCTGCGGTGGCAAGAACTGATCAGAAAGAGCACTCAAGTAGTCAAGTGGCAGCATATTTATTTGTCATTGCATGCAACCAAGGTGTTTTAAATTATTTTATTAACTCAAGAAGAAGAGGAGAAGAAAGAGAGAATGCAATTTTTTTGTGCAGTTTTAGACGATTGGTTCTGATCTAGGTAGACCTTGTTAAAATTCTGTTTTGTTGGGGTTTGAAGGTTATATAAAATTTCATTATGGGCAATTTAAACTTATGAAAAATTTAAGATCAAGCATGGGCTATTTGGAGTTTTAGTCATTTTACATCCTGTTCTCCTCCTTAGGCAATACTCTAATTAAAAAAAAAAAAAGTTGCATTGCGGTGTTGCACTGTGGTCCATGCTTCGGTTGCTTTCATCTCAGCTACATAAAGTGGTCAGTCTAATTGAGTTGTTGTTATTGTTGTATTACTGAATATCTGTTGCCTTGTTTCTGCAGTGATTCTGCCATATTACAAAAATGGGAAAACATCAGGAACTGAAGGTAATCCTAAAGATATTGTTTTTCGGCGTCATCCGGTTGATCGAATGCCAATTGATTGTTGGAATGATGTTTGGAGAAAGCTGCATCAGCAAATTGTAAATGTTGATGTCATTAATGTGGACAGCGTACCGGCTGAAGTATACTCAACTGTTGCAACTGCAGTTATATGGTCTATGCGTCTTGCCCTGGCTGTTGGATTTTATGTTTGGATTGATAATTTGATGAGACCAATATATGCAAAGTTGATTCCTTGTGATTTAGGAACTCCTAGCCAACAAACTAAGATGCCACTCAAACGCCGTGCGCTTGGATCTCTAGGAAAGAGTCGGTAAGTGGAGAAATTTTCTCTGTTTCCTACCCCATTCCCCCGGGTTGTTTGAAATTTAATTTATGTTGCATATTGCAAGTTGTTATGTGTCATTCTACTTGTAATTGAGATCTAGTCATTTACTAGAGAATCTTTCCCATTCTTTGGCTTTTACATTAGGTGGTTCTTTATTAGAATCAATTCATGATCAAGGAAAATATGATGTTCCTACATTGTCCCCCTTTTTTTAAAAAAAAATCAGTAAAACCTTTCATCAATTCCCTTACCATTTTAATTTTGTTAGCTAGAGAGGGCTACTTGCTATTGCCGTCGGAAAATTGCCCCAAACTTCTATGCTTCTTTCATAAACCATGTCCAAATTCAGGTTAGCCTTCACTCTTCACTCTTCAGAATATAGCTACTTACTGTTGATATCCTGAATACTTTGCAACTACTTACATTGCTCATTAACTTGTGGGCATGCTTTAGCTCTACCATATTACATAATGCAACAACAACAACCAAACCTTTTCCTACTAGGTGGGGTCGGTTATATGGATCAAATTATGCCATAATTTTCTATCATAAATCATATCTATAGACAAACCGTTGACCTCTAAATCCTTCTTAATGGTTTCATTTATAGTTTTTGTCAGTCTCCCTCTACCTCTAGCAATTGGGCTACTCTCCATTTGATCTAGTCTCCTTACTGGGGGTGGGGCATCTATAGGTCTTCTCCACACATGCCCAAATCACCGAAGGCGAGATTCTACCATCTTTTCTACAATAGATGCTTCCCCAACTTTCTCTCTAATGCATTCTGTTAGAATAATGGGGCCTAACTCTACTCCAAAAACTAGCTCATAGAGGGAGGGTTGCCCAAGTTATTATAAATGGTTGTTTGCTCTTATTTCCAACCCATGTGGGACTTCTTTTTTTTTCCAATACTCCCCCTCAAGTCCAACTGATTTGGCCCAGTTGTGACTTGCCTTTAGTTTCCAGCCTGGGCTTGTACTTCAAGTTTTTGAGCCTCAGAGGCCATAGGTCCGTCTTCGTTTTATTGCTTGGGCTTGTGCTACTTTTCTAGACTTGAGTCTCAGAGGTCGCATGACTGCAACATTTGCTTGAGATTTTTTTTTCTGTACGCGGATCATTAATGGGCTGTGAGGTCATATAAGCTTTGATACCAGGTTAAAATAATGGGTTTAACTCCACTCAAAAAGCTAGCTCATAGAGGGAGAGTTGTCCAAGTTATTAATCCTAACTTGTCTTGTATGTCCACTCATCCAACGCAACATTCTCATCTTTGCTATATTGAGTTTATTCTCTTGTTGGCCTTTTACCGCTCAACATTCAGTCCCATACAATATCACAGGTCTTATAGCTATGCGGTAAAATTTTCCCTTAAGCTTGAGCGAACCTTTCTATCACATATAACACTCGAAACACTCCTCCATTTCATCCACTCTGCTTGAATCTTATGGTTTACATCTCCCTCTATTTCTCTGTCGTTTTGTATGATGGACCCAAGATATTTAAACCGTGTGACTTGTGGTATGGTACGGTCTCCAGTTTTCACCTCTAAGCCAGGATTGATGTGCCTCTTGCTAAACTTAACCTCCCCCGCTTGGATTTGCCTAACCATTTTTGTTATTTCTTTTTTTTTTTTTTTTTACTTGTTGATATATGTAACTCTAAACTGATTTTGTCTTTTCTTAGGTCTCTGCCTTCCTAAATCTTTATGATATCTGGGGCATTTCAAGGGGGAAGTCTTTTTTTTTTTTTTGGCTAATTTTCAAACTGTGAAAGTATATTGAGAAATCTGTATCTAAACATTTTTGCAAACCTTGTACGTCATAGGAATTCTGGTTTTGTGGTGACTGGTTCATGACAACTGGTTATGTGTTGAATATAGTTGGAAATTTTCAGCGCAATTTTTTTAAATAAAAAGGAAAGAAAAAATTCAACGATACAGTGGGATCTAATTATTATGCTTTCCCCTCAGGGCTAAATTTATATCTGCAGAAGAAAGAACTGGTGTTACATTTGACGATTTTGCTGGCCAGGAATATATAAAGAGGGAACTACAAGAGATTGTCCGGATTTTAAAGAATGATGAGGAGTTTCAAGACAAAGGAATTTATTGTCCAAAAGGTGTGCTTCTTCATGGGCCTCCTGGAACTGGTAAAACTCTCCTGGCTAAAGCCATCGCTGGTGAAGCAGGGTTGCCTTTTTTTGCAGCAAATGGCACGGATTTTGTAGAGGTGCTGCATCTTCTCTTAAGACGTTCATATGCATTGAATGGAAGTTAGCAAGAAGTAGAGTTTGAACAAAATTTCTGTTCAATATCTAAATCCAAGATTAAATTTTTTGAAGAACAGGGTTGTAGATAAATTTTAGTGTAAACATTCTTTTTTGTCCTCTAAAGATACAGGTGCCATTAGTTTGATCTTGCTATAATAAATACATCAAATTGTTCTTCCAATGTATTCAAAGTGGACCAATTTGATGTCAAAAATTGACATTGAAAGACTATTTTGATGTATTTATTATTGAAAGACCTAATTGATGACCATTGTATCTATAGAGGGCCAAAATGGATGTTCACTCTAAAATTTAACGAAGGTTATCTGGAAACATCAACATATTAATTATTAGCTAATCATACACTACCTGATAGCTAGTCCTTCTTGCAATCAATACACAGTTACCCACACAAATATGACATTGATTGGAGTATGCTACTAATTGCATCTAGATCTTGTGCTTCACAATGTTCTTTTGTCTAAATGAATGATGGCATATACCCATGAAACTTGAGATATTGGATGCATTAGAGTCGTCTTTATCTTAGTTTTTTACTTAATTACTTTGGAACTTCAAAGTTAAAATGAAATTGGCTCATCTAATTTGCCCTTTCTTCCAGATGTTTGTAGGGGTTGCTGCATCCCGTGTTAAAGACCTTTTTGCGAGTGCAAGATCATTTGCACCTTCTATCATCTTTATTGATGAGATAGATGCTATTGGTAGCAAGCGTGGAGGACCTGACATTGGCGGAGTAAGATATGAGCAACTTTTACATTGCTTTTGCACTTCCCAGTTTACCTGGGAAATTTGTGGAAAAAAAATGAGTGAGCTATTTCGGATTTTATGTTTCTGTAGCATTAATGCTTGAATTTAGTTTGGAATTGTTGAAGTTCTATTTCAGATGTTATTACATTTTTCTAAGGATTATATGGTCCTTCTTAATGATTTGGCCTTTGAAATTGTTGTAGGGGAGTCCAGTTAAATGCAACTGTTAGAATATATGGAAAATATCTCATAATATAAATATTGCAGCCTAGAATATTTAGAGTATCCTAGATATTCTCGTAGGATTTATTTCCTATTCATTTCCTTTTTTAATTAGGACTAGGAGCTATTTATTTCCTTATTTAATTAGGACTAGGAGTCTACTATTAGTATAAATAGGATTGTTGGGTTTGTCATTTGTAACACATTATCGTCACATCAAATCAATATCAATATCATATTATTCTAAGTCTCTATTCTCTCTTTTCCTCCCCTATCTAAAACGCTCCAATTCAATAGTAACATTGAAAAGTTAATATTCATCTAACCTTACATAATTATTATCCCAATTACTGAGGATTGAGTACTGAACTGTTTACTGTTATATAGATTCTTGTGTATTAGACATGAATCCCAAGGCAGTCAAGAACGAGATTTACTCGTAGGATATCGTACAATTTTCTGCAGCCTCTGCGATCTCAATCTTGCCCAAAACTCATAGAGATGAGCTCTCGGTGGGATTGCTAGGCAAGATCGTAGAATAGCTGAAATTGTGCGAGTTTTGGCGATCCGCCGAGGCAATCGAATTTTCGGGTTGACTCGTTTTCCAGGAAAATAGGTAAAGCCCAATTTTCCTAGAATTTGGTTTTGGGGCTAACTCAACCCCAAAAGCTAGCTCATAGGGTGAGGGTCCCCCCCCCCACTTATAAGTATTATTCAGGTCATATCATTATCCAATGTGGGACTCTCAACATACCCCCTCACGCCCAAGATTGGACATCTGGAGTGTGAAGTTTGCACGACTGGACATCTGCGGGTGGCCCAACAGATCTCGGATAGGCTCCGATACCATCTTAGAATTTGGGTTTGGACCTAAATCAACCCCAAAAACTAGCTCAAACCGTGTGTCATAATACACAACAAATGTTTGAATATATAGACATTTAGTCATGAATACAAGAATCCTAATTATTCTAATTACAATAAATACATGATGCTAACTGATACTAATTGATAGCTGTACATTAATTATAATATTCTAACACTCCCCCTCAAGCTGGAGAGTATAGATCATATGCACCCAGCTTGTTATATAGATAACTAATACGAGGACCTCTAAGAGATTTCATGAAGGCATCTGCCAGCTGATCATTGGAGTTAACAAAGCTTGTGGTGATGTCCCTTGATTGGATCTTCTCCCTGACGAAATGACAATCTACCTCAATATGTTTGGTCCTCTCATGGAAAACAGGATTAGAGGCAATATGCAGTGCTGCTTGATTAACACAGATTAGCGTCATTTGCATAGTCTCTTCAAATTGAAGTTCTTTGAGTAACTGTTTCAACCAAATGAGTTCGCAAGTCACTAATGCCATGGCCCTGTATTCGGCTTCTGCACTGGATCTTACAACTACATTTTGTTTCTTACTGTTCCAGGATATCAGGTTTCCTCCAATAAGCACACAATACCCAGAAGTGGATCGTCTGTCAATGGGTGTGCCTGCCCAATCGGCATTTGAGTAACCAACTATCTGAGTATGTTCTCTGTCTTCATAAACGAGACCTTTTCCTGGAGCACCTTTAATGTATTTCAGAATCCATATCACTACATCCCAATGATCCTGACAAGGAGAATTTAAGAATTGGCTTACCACACTAACTGCAAAAGAAATGGCTTGATGAGTGACTATGAGATAGTTTAATTTTCCAACCAATCTTCTATATTTCTCTGGATTTGACAGTGGCTCCCCTTGATCAGGAAGAAGTTTGACGTTTGGATCCATAAGAGTGTCAACTGTTTTGGCATTCAATAATCATGTCTCCTCAAGAATGTCCATAGCATATTTCCTTTAAGAAATCACTAGACCATCCTTAGATTGAGCTACCTCGATACCCAAGAAATAACGGAGTTTACCAGGGTCTTTAGTTTGAAACTGATGAGAGAGATGTTTCATTTGTATTATGCTATGCTGATCACTATCAGTTATAACAATATCATCCACATAAACAATCAGATAAATGCATCATTGGGCCGAATGGCGATAGAATACAGAGTGGTCAGCTTCCCTACGAATCATACCAAACTGTTGCACTATAGTGCTGAATCTGCTGAAACAAGCCCGAGGAGACTGTTTAAGACCATAAAGAGACCTGTGAAGCCAACAGACCATGGTAGAGGACTCCCCCTGAGCAACAAACCCAGGTGGTTGCTCCATATAGACTTCCTCTTCGAGATCACCATGCAAGAATGCATTCTTAATGTCAAGTTGATGAAGAGGCCAGTGGCGGATTGTAGCAATGGAGAGGAAAAGCCGAATAGAGGCCATTTTGGCCACAGGAGAGAAAGTATCATCATAATCAAGTCCAAATATCTTAGTGTAGCCTTTGGCCACCAAACGGGTCTCAAACCGATCAATCTTACCATCAGGATCCACCTTCATCGTATAAAGCCAGCGACAGCCAACTAAAGACTTCCCAGGAGGTAGAGGTACCAGTTCCCAGATACCACTGCTTTGAAGAGCACACATCTCATCAATCATTGATTGCCTCCATTCAGGGTGAGATAAAGCTTCACCTGTAGATTTAGGAATAGAGACAGACGACAGAGAAGAAAGACAAGCATAATGCAAGGGAGAAAGGCGATGATAACTCAAAGCAATATAATGGGGAGACGGGTTACGAGTAGAACGTATACCTTTACGAAGAGCAGTGGAAAGGTTGGGTTCAGGCGGCGGGGCCGGATCCGGTGGAGGAGCTGGTGCCGGCGAGGAGTCCATCATGGCATTAGCAGCAAGAGGAGTGGCAGGGATGTGGACCAAGGTGGATGGTGGGCGACAGTGATAGGTCTGGAGTGGTCGAGCAACTGGGGGGTCCACAGGCGGAGTCACTGGTTGGATAGACTCGAGAAGTACAATAGTCGAAGGAACTGGAACGACTAGAGAAAGCTGCTCGGGAGGTGAGGGAGTTGAGTCAAAGTAAGGAACATACTCGAAAAAGGTAACATCAGCCGATATAAGGTAGCGTCGAAGAGTAGGAGAAAAGCAATGATAGCCTTTTTGGGTCCGATGATAACCAAGGAAAACACACTTGAGTGATCGAGCCGAAAGTTTATCAAGACCAGGAGCGAGATTGTGGACAAAACATGTGGACCCGAAGACACGTGGTAAAAGTGAATGAAGAGGGATATGGGGAAAAAGGACCGAGTGAGGTAAAGAGCGAATAGAGACACCAAAATGAGTTTTAATCTCCTGATAAAACTGCTGAAAAATTGAAAATAATTCAGACCCGTTTTTCATTAAAAATAACCACGTACACCTTGAAAAATCATCAATAAACGTGACAATATTTGAACCCATAAGTAGAAACAGTACGAGAAGGACCCCATACATTTGAGTGAACTAAAGCAAAAGGGGATGAAGCTCGTTTATTAAATCGAGTGGGAAACTGACTACGAGTGTGTTTCCCTAGTTGACACAACTCACAATGCAAACTCGATAACTTGGAGAGGCTTGGTACTAATTTCTGGAGTTTGGGGAGACCAAGATGACCCAACTGAGCATGTATGGTAAGAGGAGAATCTGTGGCAGAGCAAACTTGGGATAGGGTGGAGAGTTGGTAAAGGCCATGAGACTCGCATCCGGTGCCAATCGTCCGTCTCGAACTCCAATTCTGCAGGATAACAATGTCTTTAGTAAAGGTAATCAAACAATCATGAGAACGAGTTAAACGACTAACAGAGAGTAAATTAAAGGGACAACCAGGGACATAAAGAACAGAATCAACTGACAAGGAAGGAAGTGGATGGGCAGTACCAATCCCTTGGGATTGAGTTTGGGAACCATTAGCTAAATTGAAAATAGGTAAATAACCCGATGTAGAAATAGAGGAGAAAAGAGCCTTATTACTAGAGATATGGTCAGACGCACCAGAGTCAAGAACTCAAGGACCAAGGGAGGGTGATTGAGATATGCAAGCAGATGAATTACCATTATGTGCTACCAAAGCAGTGGATCCGAAGGACTGTCGATGCTCAAACTATTGGAGAAAATCTTCATAATTAGCCTGAGAGGTCTTAGGAGGACAATGGGTCCACCGGGTAAGCACGGTTTTAGCGTTACCTCTGTCTGGCTCTGGATACCATGTTGAAAGAGAGAAAACAGAGGCATGAGATGCTGAAACCGTGTCATAATACACAACGGATGTTTGAATATATAGACATTTAGTCACGAATACAAGAATCCTAATTATTCTAATTACAATAAATACATGATGCTAACTGATACTAATTGACAGCTATACATTAATTATAATATTCCCTAACCACAACTTCCTGGGATCATGTCTATTTTCACATGTTAAGATTTATAGTATTTTTGATTTAGTCAGAATGCAATGAATTTTAATAGACACGCTGCAGAAGGAGCTCTTGGTCCTTCTGGTGATGTTTTGATGAATTTATACATAATGTCTAATTGTTGGTAAACATTTAATCACATTGCTTGCAGAACCTGTACTTCGTTTTGTCTATGCTAAGGCACAGCTTCTTGTTTTTCTCGCTTGTCGGTTCCCCCATGTTCCTTATGATGAAACCTCTGTTTCTAATTACATTTTATTATATAGGGAGGTGCTGAGAGGGAACAAGGCTTGCTTCAGATACTGACTGAGTTGGATGGATTCAAAGTTTCTACAGCTCAGGTAAGCTTTTGATTGGTTACTGGGATCGTAAAGATGTCATTTGATATACTAAAGTTGAATTTCAGGTGCTTGTGATAGGTGCTACAAATAGATTGGATATTCTTGATCCTGCTCTATTGAGGAAGGGTCGTTTTGACAAGATCATCAGAGTTGGTTTGCCATCAAAAGATGGAAGACTTGCCATTTTGAAGGTACTTTACCACCACAACCTTTACTTACTGGGATCCTGGCTTCCTGTAGTATTTCGTTGTCTTTACTTTTTTCTCTGTTGCAAACTAGGTGCATGCTAGGAATAAATTTTTTCGCTCAGAGGAGGAAAAGGAGATTTTACTTAAGGAAATTGCAGAGCAAACAGAAGATTTTACTGGGGCAGAGCTTCAAAATATACTGTAATAATATTTGACTGATATTGCTGTATTAATCTGGCATCCGAATACAGTCTGATCTATCATGAATTAAATAACAGGAATGAAGCTGGAATTTTGACAGCCAGGAAGGATTTGGACTACATTGGACGAGATGAGCTACTTGAGGCATTAAAAAGGGTTGGTGGCTTCTCTGCATCTTTCTGGCTGGGAAATAATATTCTTTAATATGATGTGTTTCAATGCATTTTTGGTGCAATTTTATGTCCCCTAATGAATCTTATGGTTTTGCAGCAAAAGGGAACATTTGAAACGGGGCAAGAGGATAGTTCTGAAATTCCTGAAGAATTGAAACTGAGATTGGCGTACAGAGAAGCAGCTGTTGCTGTTCTTGCGTGTTATTTTCCTGAACCCCACCGCCCTTTTGTTGAGGTCACTGCTGTTAGCTCTCCTCATTTTGTTTCGCAAGTTCATTTTCCGTTTGGAAACATGATTGTTTCATCTATATCACTATGGTTCATTGTTTGCAGACTGATATAAATTCTATCCGCAGCCAGCCGAATATGCGTTATACTGAAATTTCTGGCCAGGTTTTTGCAAGGAAATCGGATTATGTAAACTCTATAGTCCGTGCTTGTGCTCGTAAGTTGGTCGAGTTTATCTTATTTTGAAAAGTCTTCTTTGAAATTTTATTTGATTAATGCATTTTTCATCTTGTTGATATTGTCTTTTAGACATTTAATGTTCTGATATTGGAATAATAATTATAATTATCTTTTAATAAATGATAGATCAAAAGTATGTGGCTTGCATTGAGATAATTTTTATGTCAGTTATATAAATTAAACTTGTGTGTTTTGGCTTTTTATTGTGGAATCTTCGAAGTTACTGTATGACACCCTATTCACATCGTCTTAAATTTTAACCCCACATTTCATGGTTGGTTTTGGCAACTTTTGGTAAGAACCATAGCAATAAGTTGCAACGCGTGAACTTCGAATGTAAGATGAATTAGTTTGGTAATGAAAACCAACAATGACAAGGTACTCTTATGTATGATGATTAATATTTTTCAAAGCTTAATGGGTTTAATTAGGGACTAAAACCAGGGTAGTTTCATTGTTGGCTCGAAATTTGTTAACTTGAAGCATATTTGTATACCCTTGAACAGAAAGAACGGAGAACTTTCTGTAGCTTGTCACGTAGATATGATTAGGATTCGTACTTTGGTTATTAAGCTGTTTATTTAAATTTGTTTGTAGCAAGAGTAATTGAGGAGGAGATGTTTGGGATTGACAACTTGTGTTGGATCTCTGCAAAGGCAACATTAGAAGCTTCAAGGCGTGCAGAATTTTTAATTCTGCAGACAGGAATGACTGCATTTGGGAAAGCATACTACAAAAACCAAAGTGATCTTGTGCCTAATGTATGAGTCTAATAGCTAGTGTTTGATATGCTCTTTCCCTTGACAGAAGTGTTTTATAAGTATAGTTGTATCACAACTTATGTTGCAATTTTTGGTGCAGCTTGCAATGAAGCTTGAAGCACTGCGAGATGAGTATATGCGTTATGCTACAGAGAAGTGTTCATCTGTGCTAAAAGAATACCAATCAGCGGTTGAGACAATCACAGGTCTAATTTCTCTCGTGATTTGCATGTTAACAAATGAACAATTTCTTCTGGCTGTTTTTAGGATAGTTAAGATGTGTTTTTAGGAACTAGGTTTTATTGTAGAGTAAGTTGACAATTGTTGATCATTTTTCATCAAGAAGTGCTTGGCAAGATTGCTACTTACTTACTTGTTATGCAGATATTTTGCTTGAAAAGGGGCAAATTAAAGCGGAGGAGATTTGGGACATTTATAAGAGTGCTTCTTGTGTAGCTCAGGTAGATCTTAAACTAAAGTGGAGCATGTGACCTGTTTTGTCGGTTGCCTGCCATGAACATTGTTTTATATGTGTGTGTATATATATATACACACACCCATACATATATATAAAGAAAAAAGCTAATGATTTTCACTTTTCATATATGATATCCAACAAGTGAGACTAACGTTTGCATGCATACCAATCAGACCACATATGGCTTTTGACAGGAAGCCTACTTAATCTATGGAATTATATGATGGATTTAGAGATTTTGTAATGACATTGTTAATTTGGTATTTAATACTTTATTTGAAAGTATTCTTGCATTCCAAGATAGGAATTTGGGAGACGTTTATTATTTGTAAGTCATTTGTTGGATTTTTAAGCATTACAATTTCAGTATGACAGGCTCTAAACATGGCAAATTTTTTATGGAAAATACTTATCATTCTTCTTGGTTGAATATATGGTAATCTTTTGAAAACAATTTTTTTTCTGGATCTTGTTTAGCCTTCTGTGAGTCCAGTTGATGAATACGGAGCACTGATTTACGCCGGACGATGGGGAATCCATGGGATCAGTCTTCCTGGAAGGGTTACATTTGCGCCAGGCAATGTTGGATTTTCGACCTTTGGTGCGCCCCGCCCTACAGAGGTATACGTCAAAACCTTGTTTTATATGCTACATTATTTTGTCATGCAACTGTCTTCCATTTTTCGTCATTTTTTTTACTGCAGACGCAAATTGTTAGTGATGAAACTTGGAAACTAGTAGATGATATCTGGGATAAAAAGGTTCAAGAAATTAGAGATGATGCTTCAAGGGTGATTGAAGAAGAGAAAGAAAAGCCACAACTTTTGATGGCGAGTCATTTCTTTTGAAAGGAACTTATATTTGACCTACAGGTTTGTGGGCATTTTGTCAAATTCCAACTTCAACTATTTTTAGTGTATATAATTTTGGTTGTGGTGAATAATGGAATAAAGTGACAACCGGAAATGCTTGATTTAACTTTGATGATGATCACCACGGATAGGTGCCATCTACTGGGGAAAATAATATAAAACATCAGTTAATTATGTCACTAGAATAGCAACAATGTACCTCTATGTTGAATTTGCTGGCCAAACTAGTTACTCTTGTTTTTTTCTCCTCCTCTGGTCTAATTTGCATTGCAAAACTTTATCCTGCACTTTTTTTTGGGCGAATCTGCATCATCAGGATGTTTTTCTTCCCTTTGCTTATTTCTTATCAGTGTGAATATCAACTTGGAGTGCACATTACATAGCCTTAACCAGTAACTTAATATTGATCTGGCCCAATTGCTTGACTTTTGTGCAGCATAGGGAATTCATGAGTTGAGGTTGTGTAAATTGTGAGAGGGACATGAAGATTGAACATCTCTCAAACAATCTAGCTATAGGTAGTTGTATAACCTCATTCAATTTTGTGAACGGGACATTTTTGCCACAGATTGAGCACCGAGTTTTTTAGTCTGAGCAGCTGAGTAAGTCAAGGGCATTACTACCCATATTGTAATTTATCATAGGGATACGTTAGAGGCGATTGTAAATTTATGAATAATTGTGACTTTGTGGTCATAGTCTTCAATGATAAATTAAAGGGTTGCATTACTCTCCTTTTACAAGCTTTTTCATCACCAACCTATCAGTCCCCACATATCTGATGATGTGAAACTGTGAAAGTGATAGTGATGTACTGATGTACACCAAAAGCGATGTGCAAATATCAGTACTCCAATTTAATTTATCCAGCATGCTTCGTTGTATAAAACAATTCCTGATATTGATTGAGTATGCATGTATCTTGGTTCTTATCTACATTCTTGATTCTTTTGCTATGCCTTGTCCTATTGTCAGCAAGTGTCTTCTCACTCATCTGCCACTGCAGCCACCAAGCACTGTGCTGAACCCTAGGTGCATTCACTGTTTTAAGTCTAGTTGTGAGATGTTTGGTATTGTCCAAATAATCAAAATCTAAAATGGAGTACATTGGGATTTATATCTAAAATTTATGTTAAACATTTTGCTGTATAGCTATGATTTATCTCACTGCATGTTTAGGCAACTGCTATTGACAGACACTCCAAACACACTCCTTACAAAAATTATGAGGAGTGTGAATAGAGGAGTGTCAATTGCCTTATAAACTTGCTTAACTTAAATGTATATTTTAAGCAATACTATTAGTACTCTAAATTGTAATCATAGTTTCAATTTTTATTTTATAAAATTACTATTGGATAATGAATGTGAATAGACAATGGGGAGGTTACAATTGTTTTCCTTGTTTAGAGCCTCAAGTTTTTTCTTCATTCTCCAGCTGCCATTTCTCAAATTGAAGCTATATACAGGGAATAAAATCGTTCGACATAGATGGCTACAAAATCTTTGTTGACGGGCATTGAAACCTCTGGTGCTCTTCATGCGTGTTGTGTTTTCTATTTGTTAGCAAAGCCCAATGGACTTTAAATGTCTGACGCCCATTTCAACAACATAAATAGAGAAGGATTTTGCTACATACATCCCACCATTTACTCATCCACCATTACATTTTTTTTTCTTCAATTTTTTTTTATTCCCAAGATACCCCTATTTGGAATACACGCCTTTTCAAATGTATTCCGACAATTAGTTTCCGGAATACAAAAAAATTGTATTCCGCAATTAGTTGTCGGAATACAAAAAAAAAAAAAAAGGATTTCGGCAAAAAAAATTGTGTTCCGGAATTTTCAAGTTTTTTTACTTACCGGCATTTAGTTTTCTGAATACAAAAAAATTATGTTCTGGCAACTAATTTCCGGAATACAAAAAAACATGTATGTATTCCAGCAAGGAACACAATTTTTTTTTGTATTCCGGTAACTAATTGTCGGAACACATTTGGAAGGAGGTTTTTTGTCTTTTCACCTATAAAAACGAAAAATTGGGGGTGAATGTTTAAATGTAAGGGTGTAGGTAGCAATATCCAAAAGAGAAATGTAATCCAACGCCTTAGGTCAAGTGAAGAGTCAAACCTTTTTGATATAAATAAGTTTAGTCCCCAAAAAGTATGTGAGTTTTGATTTCAGTTTTTATAATTTTTTTCATAGGTTTTGATCCTTACAATTTCAAAAGTTTAGGAATAGGGTCTTATCGTCAACTGTGTATCGTTATTTGCTGACGTGATAGATCGAAGTCACATAAGTGTCATGTAAGAAATAATTTTTTTAATTCCTTGTAATTGTAAAAATATTTTGTACGTGTAATTTCATGTAAGAAATATTTCAACTTTTTTTAAGCAGAAATAAATAATATTTTAATAACAAAATTTTAAATAAATAAAAATCTTTCATTATTATAAAAATTATAAAAAAAGTTTAACTAAATAATTTTACAATTTACAATGATATGGAGAATTAAAAAAAATTATTTCTTACCTGACATGTCCATGTGGCAACGCTAACGTGGCTTACGTCTGTTACGTCAGCAGATAACAGTACACAGTTGACAGTAGAGATCTATTCCTAAATTTTTGAAATTGTTGGGACCAAAACCTATAAAAAAATTATAGGGGACTAAAATCAAAACTCACACACTTTTTAGGGACTAAAAACTTATTTAAATCAACATTTTTATTGGTGTGATAATTTATGATTAGTTGATAGTATAATTGTTTTTATATCGGCAATGCATACCAATAAAACCTATTAAAAAATAATAATCTTATAACCATTAAGATTACAAGTATATTATAGAATTTGTTGTGGAATTGAAACTTTACACTAGCTGCAATTTGGTTTTAAGATAAGATAAGAGTAAAACACTTTTTGTATATTGTCACAAAAAAGTCAATCACCAGAAACCAGACAGTAGGAATTAGGAACACCAAAGGCGCCGCAGGTTGTAAGCTTCTCAGTCAAAGGAGCAAAAACCAGCGGATACCATGGTTTTAAGTCTAATAACTTTAAAAATAGGAGATGACATTGACAATTCTCCTTCTTATATACGGTGCACTGTATATATCCTACCAAAACCAACCCATTTCTGCAGAGCGAAAAAGCAAAAAGAAAAGTACTTAATTGTGTGTTTGTGTGAGTGATCACTAATCAACAAGTCAATCAAGGAAGTATATATAAGCAAATAAAATGGTTTCAAACACTGCTGGAAAGGTCATACGCTGCAAAGTTGAATATTATTCTACTACAATTGTACCTGATGTTAATTTGCATATGTTCTATTCCATTTATTGTTGCTCTATTTCTAATTGTTACTGCACAAATGGTCCAATTAAGGTGTCCATCCATTGCTTTTTCGTATTAATTTGCATACCTTTTTTAGTGTTACCTTTACTAGTTTAACGTCGCCATATTCATTTCTTGTCATTTACTGAAACTAGGCATGGCTTTGGCTACGGGGTACACACAGTGGTTTTTCTTTTTCCACCCTCTTTCTAATAATTATGTGTCTTCCACTGTACTGTCTTCATAAACTTGCTCCTGTTAAGCCATGCGAATATTGTTATCGATATAATAAGCCATGCCTTAGGGACGGACCTACGGCAAGCATTATGGGGGCAAACTGCCCCCCACGAAGATTTTTTTTCTTTTATTGAAGTGTTAAATAATTTTTTTGCCTCCATTAAAAAATTGATGTTGCCTGCTCCCACTAAAAAATAAATATTATCCCATTGTCCTACAAAACCTACTTTACATAACGTTTTAATGAATTGTTAAATGATTATTCAGTGAGAGAGACATATTTTTGATCGTATTAAAAATGAAAAAACCATTTAATAATATTAAAATATGAAGACACGTAGAGAACATTTATAATTTGTAGAAGTTGAGCGGTCTTTAATTTTTGATTACACAATGATAAATTTTGCATGAGAGATATTGTCACTTGGGTGTAATCGAGGATTTGCTAACAGGGAGGATTGCTTTTGTAATCTCCAATTTTAGACTTAATGATAATGATGTCATTATTTCATTGCTTATGTATTTACATTTTTTTTATAAAAATAATTATAGTATATGGTTTTGTCCTTACGGATCAAAATTTCTGGATCCGTGATCCTATGCTTTTACCTATCAATTTAAATTTTTGAGAGTTGATTCATGATCTCGGTTCACAGTATCTGGAGTTTGATCCTTCCTACCTCCATTCCATCTTGCCAACCCCATATTACTAAATAAAAGTTAATTTTTATGACATAGTAAAGATAGGTCTGTCCATTATTAGTTTTAGGCCGGCTTCTAAGTATAATAAGTCATCCATGCATGGTAAGATACGGATACGCGGTTCATTTGGGTACGTGATTCTTCTCTTTTTACATTATTATTACAAGAGATTTTTTTTAATGTGCACCTGATACACAATACGACTAATTCTGTACGTGCTATGCAGGGTTTACATTATTTCCACCTAACATCTAAAGCTGCATTTGGTATAGTTGGTTCCTAGCAAATTTCCATGGCACAAAGTTAGTTATCAGTATGAAAGTTCATAGGAAGGCAACTAATAAATAATATATATATATATATATATATATATATATATATATATATATATATATATCTGCGGTGGCATTGGTAGCTGGAAAGCCTTTGGTGATAGAGGAAGTGGAGGTAGCTCCACTACCACAGGCAAATGAGTTTCGTATCAAGATCTTGTTCACCTCACTCTGCCATACTGATGTCTACTTCTGGGAAGCCAAGGTAATGGTTCTATATGAAGTGATACTTCTAATTTTCTAAACTATAATTGATTATATGCTGAGATTGTTAAATTGAATATTTTACAGGGACAGAAACCATTATTTCCACGCATATTTGGTCATGAAGCAGGAGGGTATGCCCAGTTTTCATATGAAAAACAAATAGCTTATTTCTTAGGATCTTACTAATTAAGGAATCAATATATAAAAAGTTTTTATTGAAAATCACAACTTTTTAATTTTCAATATATTGAATACATTATTTTCTAATTGAAATTTTCTATCTTTAATTCCTTAACCAATGTCTTAAGGGCACGAGTTAGCATTTGCTTATTTCTTAAGCTCTATAGTTATTATTGCATATATATATGATAATATGATATATCTAATGATTTTCAGAAAAAAAAATTTGGTGTTTGGTCTCAGAATTGTGGAAAGTGTTGGTGAGGGTGTGACGGATCTCAAGCCTGGTGATCATGTGCTACCAGTCTTCACAGGGGAGTGCAAAGAGTGTCAGCATTGCAAATCAGAAGAAAGTAACATGTGTGACCTCCTAAGGATTAATACTGACCGTGGAGTGATGCTCAATGATGGAAAAGTCAAGGTTTTCAATTAATGGAAAACCAATATATCATTTTGTTGGAACTTCCACATTCAGTGAATACACTGTAGTTCATGTTGGCTGTGTTGCTAAGATCAACCCTGCTGCCCCACTTGACAAAGTTTGTGTTCTGAGCTATGGAATCTCAACAGGTTACAATATATTAAATGCTGCTCTTTTAATCAATTGGACAATTTCTCATTCAGTTAACAATGCTGATGGATTTCACATTGAAGGTCTTGGTGCTACATTGAATGTTGCAAAACTAACCAAAGGTTCATCAGTAGCTATATTTGGATTGGGAGCTGTAGGTCTTGCAGTGAGTTTTCTCTTCCCAAAGAAAAGAGGAAATTTTGGTGCATCTATTACTGAAATTAACAGTAACAGTGATTAACTTTTTCCTTTTTTTTTCTTTTACCTTTTCTGCAGGCTGCCGAGGGAGCTAGACTTGCTGGAGCTTCAAGGATTATTGGGGTTGACTTGAATTCTAAGAGATTTATTGAAGGTGTGTGAAGTTGTTAGAAATTCCAGTTATGCTTTGATTATAGACGAGTTCTTTTTTTTTTTTATAGGCAAATGTTAGTTTGTTAATATTTGTTATGTTAGTGGGGGAGTTGAACCCATGACCTCCTTATCATTCCAAACCTTATATCCCTCCCCCCAAACCACCAAGTCACTTTATCACTCGTGGACGAGTTCTATTATTTGAACATTCAGAACACAATACCCTAACCAACCCCTCTCACTTCTGCATACAATATTCATTCTAACTTAGCATATACAATAGCACCTAACCAAACTCATGGGATATGGTGTCCTGTATAGGTGCCATACACCAGTTATTCAAAAATCATTTTCATTATTATAGATAGTAAACATATAAGTACCATAATTATCTTGTCATTGAGGATCCTGATACATCAATGATATTAAATAACTCTGTACTTATTCTTTTGTGAATGTGCTTATTCTTGTCTACAGCTAAAAAGTTTGGAGTTAATGAGTTTGTGAATCCAAAAGATCATGCCAAGCCAGCTCAAGAGGTTTGTCACCTAATATAAACTGACTAGTCATGAAATTATAAATGAGCTTTTGCTCATATTTGAGTCTCTTCAATTCATTCCAGGTGATTGCTGCAATGACAGGCGGGGGAGTTGACCGTAGTGTTGAATGTACTGGAAGTATCAGTGCTATGATCTCTGCAATCTGCATTCGAATGTGTGCATGCATGATGTAAAGTTCCTCAAGCTTCTTTTCAGTCATTTGATTTTCCATGATTTTAACTATATAGTGCATCAATGCATGCATTCAAATGTATAAAGTCCTTCATTCCAATTGTGACTTCATCTGTATAACCTTGTAGGGATGGGGTGTTGCTGTACTTGTTGGTGTGCCAAATAAAGATTATGCTTTCAAAACGCATCCCATCAATGTATTGAACGAAAACACTCTCAAGGGTAATTTCTTTGGTAACTATAAACCACGTTCTGACCTTCCATCAGTGGTGGAGATGTACATGAACAAGGTTAGTTGATTTCATGATTAATGAGAGTACAGTTTAAATTTGGGATTAATGACTCACTTTTATTTTGAATGCATCCACACATTAGTTGAGATTTGAGATTAAACACGGTTAGGAAATTTGGTTTATCTGTGATTTTCTTTTTGATCAACCAAAATATAATATTAAATGAAGTACAAGGGATATTTCTATCCTTACATCTGAACATATTCCAATAGATTCATACACCACTCAAAAAAAAAAAAAAAATAGACATCCACCACTTCTGCTCAAATTCAATACCAAGATCTAACCTTAATCGTTTCAACTAAAAAATCAGAATCCAAGTCATCTTTATCATGACAATATGTTCGTTGTCGCCTGATCAATCTCATTAATTTCAAAATTTCTTATAGATATCTTGTGGTTAATGATCATAGACAAGACTGTTTCTTCAGTACGTGAAGGCATGCTTCATGATTGCTATTAACTAACGGGTGCTTCTATGGTGCTCATTTTTTAAAATGGTGTAAGCTTGCACTACTTTGATCAATTAATTATAACCGATAGAATTGTCAACCGTGCATCAACTTTGATTCTTTTATTTTTGACCCGGTCAATTACAAAAGCTATGTTTGTATTTACATATTCCCACCTCCGTATTTGCAATTATCTTTGTATGTATTTATACATTTTAAATGAAATTATATTGGTTTTAAATGTCACTAAAGGGGTCACAATAAAAGCTGATAGATAAAAAAAAATGTCATAATCACAAACATAAAAACAAACAAATAACATGCAAATAAAGAAGATAAATTTATTAATACATGAAAATACAAATAATATAAGACCTATACATGCAAATACACAAGAATTGTACCTAAAAAATAATAACAGAAAAACAAATAAGACATTTGACCCAAAATATGCTTTTAGACCAAGTCAAGTATATGTGGTAAAAACAACCCTTCCTATTGGTCAACAAAAAAAGGTGCATGCTTGCACCATTTTTACAAAGGACGAACTTTAGACAAAACCTTAACTAACATGGAAAAACTGCAAACTGAAAGCAATTTCTAAATGAAATAGTAGCGTTTGTTAACTAATTGATAATATTGTTGGATTTTTAGAGTCTTAAAATGAGTATCTACCTTATTTTTACAACTCATCATTTGGAAGCTTCTTTTTATATGTTCTGGCTTATTTCATATCAACCTTTCCTCACAAGAAATTATTGTGTACTCTGAGAGCAGTACCCTCCTTGAGTAAAAAAGTGACCCATACAGTTGTTGGACTGAAAATAAAATATCATTAAATTAAATTTGGATGGTTACAAATTTGATGAAAGTAATACTCTCAAGAGTATATACGAACTTTTCTTTTCTCACTGCTCATCACTTGGAAACTTCTTTTTTTCTTCTGACTTATTTCAAATGTGACGGGAAATTGAACTGGAGAAATTTATCACCCATGAAGTAACTTTCTCAGAAATCAACAAAGCCTTTAAATACATGCTTAAAGGGGAGAGCCTGCGTTGTATTATCCACATGACTGCATAGAATTTCTTTTGTGAGTGTTGAGAAAAAAAAAATCTACCCGAGCATATATCTAGCTGGGGTCACTGTAAAAAAAAAAAAAAAAAAAAAAAAAAAAAAAAAAAAAAAGTTTATACTTACATAGATTTTCCTATAAATTTCGTAGGGAAGTGATTGTATCTCTTCCAAATTGCATGCGTTTGTACACAACAAAATAAGATGCTAATTTACTGCTATGTTTTTATACAAATATATATACTTCTTCGTTGAGTGTGATTTTAATTTAAAAACTTTATGTTGGGAAAGTCTACTATAAATCTCATCAAATCGTATTCTTACCTGTAATTAGATGATTACTGTTTTCTTATGCTAATATTATTAACAAGAGTTGGAAATTTAACTTTAAGAAAATCAAAATGTTCTGAGAAAATGGACCAAACCTAAAAGCTTTTTAACTTTTTAGGTCTGTAAAATCTAGAAGGACCCAATAATCGGAGGCTAAAGCTTCTTCCAGCGGCCAATTCTGTCCAAATTGTGTGGCCTTTTCCCATTGCCAAAACATGAACTTTCGGAAGTTGATAGATATAGGATTGAGAGTCTAGATTCTTGTTGGTTTATGACCCGTGACTCTGGGCTTTAAGATGTTTGCTAGCAGATAACGAAGGCCTTATGAGTAGCTTGCTACCTTCCAAATAAATGCCCGAATCAATCGCAAAGAACTAAACTTCAAGAAGAAAAAAACAACTCTTTTTTTACAACTTAAGGCTAGTTCCCCAAATAATCATATCTACAGCCAAAAATAATGTCCCAGTTGGACAGATTCTTCGTGAACAGAGCTTATCATGTGACTCTTGATCAAACCATCATGCAATGATGGATGGAATGTTTATCAATGAAAATATAACGAGTTTAATTTTTGATAATAATGTTTTTTTTTTTTTTTTTTTTTTTTATATATTTTCACACATTCATAAATCATCTTAGGTGTGACTTTTAAGATAATTATGATAAGAGTTAACTTTTTAATAATATGATAATTTATTAACAATATAAAAACATACTAATTAAATCCAAATATAATACTCACAAAAAAAAAATCCAAATATAATGTATATTATTTTTTACAGCTTATTAACCAGGTATAACTAAAAAGACATATGTTATACTTTTATTCATAAATGATACCACAAGCATCTTAAAAAAATTTCCTAAATTTTCTTAGAGTAAATCCCCAATTTGGTCCTTGAGTTTGTAAGGTCGTATCAACTTGGTCTCTGATATTTTCGAAATTTCAAAAACATCCATAAAATTGTCAAAAGTTAATCAATCAAGTCCCTCCGACAGGGACCAAGTTGATACGAACCTTATAATTTCAGAGATTAAATTGCCACAAGAACCCAATTGATACGATCTTACAATTTCAAGACCAAACTGACGATTTACTCATTTTCTTATATAGAAAAATGCTTGCGGCACATCTCTTGAGAGCCACGTGTCCTTGCATTTACTGAGGTGACATAACAGAATGTAATTGTATATAGAATATTTCTATCGTACTCTTCAAAAATAGAAGGTTTTGATATCTTTCTATTGATGATCAATATTTAAATATGTTATGTCATATTTTTGCTTTTTGTTATGTTGACCATGTTAAGTTCAATCTAATAATATATTTTCTTTGGATTTCTCCGTCCTATATTTGGTATGGTGCGATTTTACCATGTAAATATGTTTCATCTCCAATTTGATCATTCCTTTCTTTTCCTTTTAAGGAATCTATTCAAATATTGTGCATATGGATACCAAGGGATCTATAGTTGTATGGTATGATATTACATGCATGTTTAAATATTATCATCAACTTGTTGCTACATGTGGTACATATAGGAAGGGTACCAAAACCTTGTATTTTGTAAGGGTACAGTAGCACTCCCTCGTATAAAAAACAATTTATAACTAGCTGATGATAAAAATTATAGAGATGTAATATAATATGATGTATGTGTAAGCGCATATTTATAAGATGCAAGCATTTCACATCCCAATACGAGCCAAAAGAATATAGTAAAATATGTATTCATGAAACACAGGACAAGGCAGGCCTAATAATATCTGAGGGGAAAAAGGAACCATATAACTCTGCTTCTTGACTTTATTAATATTGCCTCAATTTTCCACATACCTTTAACTCTCTCCTCTCTTTTCATCTCTCCCCTCAAAACTTCTCAAGATATTGATACCGACACCTTAATTACAATCTATAATGGCTCCTAAGATCTTCTTGCTATTTCTCCTCTTTCTACTACACCCTCAACCATATGCCAGCTTTGTGAATGGAGATGCCACTTTGATCAAGACAACTTGCAAGAACACCAAGTACTATGATCTTTGTTTCTCTTCCCTCAAATCCGATCCCAGCAGCACAGTAGCAGATCCCAAGGGCCTAGCTGTGATCATGGTTGGAATTGGAATGACCAATGCCACCTCTACTTCTTCCTACTTGTCTTCTAAGCTGCTTAGCCCTACCAACAACACAATCTTGAAAAGTGTCCTCAAGGAGTGTGCAGATAAATACACCTATGCTGGTGATGCACTCCAAGCTTCGGTACAAGATTTGAGTGATGAGGAATATGACTATGCTTACATGCACATAACTGCTGCCAAAGATTACCCAAATGCTTGTCACAACGCATTCAAACGGTATCCCCTTTTGGTCTATCCTCCTGAGCTAGCTCGAAGAGAAAATGGTTTGAAGCATATATGTGATGTGGCAATGGGTATTATTGATAATCTCAATTGGTAGTTGCATGCATTTTTGCATATAACTTTCACTTTGTAATGCTAACCATATTCTCCGGTGTTACTTTTTCTACTATAATATCTGTTTTTATGTTCTATGTATAATATATATTTACTCTTCGTGTTTTTCTAAATGCCAGTGTTATTCAGATCTGAATTCGATAGGTGCTACAGCTGCACCTGCCCATAATAATAATAACAATAACGACAAAATTTGGTGTTTTTTACTTTTTTTTTTTAAGGAGTTTAATTGTTATGCAATGTCGATGTAAAGTTTTTTATACTGGCAATCAATCAGAAATCATGTTATGAGTGAATTTTAAAGTAGTTAAAGTAAGAGTAAAACATTTTAGCTTATGTGACAATTTCTGATTGGTTGACAGTGTAAAAAAACTTTACACTGACAATACATATCAATTAAATTCTTTTTTTAGTTAATTGCGACACATATTTTCATTGATAAGCTGTCACATTTATATTATTTTCGTTGAAAAGTAGCATCATAAGCACATAAGCAACTCCACCTAAATTTGTCCTACTAATATAATTAAGACATTTTTTTTTTTGTTGGAACTCACTATAATTAGAGCCTTTGACTTTCCAATTGATCTACGAAATATCCCTACAAGTTTAGATTTTTGGATTGTTACGAAACCAATCTTCGTTCAAGTGCTTACTCACATTTAAGTTTCTTCATCCCTCCTAAGGATATGTTTTTGGAGGATTGGAATCCAGATAATTAGCATGTTTTTAGAAATAGCAAGAAGATCTTAGCCTCCAATTAAGACATAATTAAGTGCAGGTTAATTAGCATGTTTTTATCTAGCATTGCTCCAATTGCCTGAAGCTTGTGAGTGCTGGGAAAAAGTAGATCAGGATTGTGCAAATTAATAATTTATCTCCCACTAGTGAAAGTATGTGAATTATTTGGGAGATCATTATCGAGTGCATAGGTCGTAGACAAAAAGAAATTAAGAAAAGGTTAAATGATTGTTTCAAATTACTATGCCGTGATAGATATGGATGAACAGCTGTCCTTGTTCTTCTGAAAATATCTTCCAAAGATTGATTGAAAGAGATAATATAATTCATTATGTCTTTTGTTTTCATTGAATTTTATCTAGAAGGAACCTTTGGGTACATAAGTTAATTATTAGAGAGAATTAATGAGAAACACTATTAATAATACAAAATTAGAGATGAAAGATCAATAATAATAATTCACGTAACAGCAACAATCCGACAATTATTCGGATCGTTAAGTGCTAGTCCTTAGCTTCCGAAACCGGTCCCATTATAATTAAATATGATGAAAGTTATTATTCAAACGGACAATACTCGCATTTTCTTGGGCCTGAATGAATAGGCTTTTTCTTTAGGGTCTGTCCTGGACTCTCAGTCTCTCAAGTCTGGATAAAAATCTTCTATCTTATATATCTTCCACCAATCAAATCTCACCAAATAAGATAAAAGTTACAGGTCATTAAGATTTAAGTTTAATGCCATTTATAAATTCCTATCTAATTCTAACCTTTTTCTTCTTCTTTCTCTCGTCTTATGGGCTGATGTATTCTTCCATGGGATAAGTGAAGAATCGGGCTTGACATCACATCTTGACTCAAAACTTTGAGGCATTAGGTGTATGAGTCTTTTCTTGTCTACCTTCAACTTGTCAAGCATTTTTTTTTTAATTTGTGACTTTTTCATCTATATCTTACTCACACTTGAATTCTCAACAATCTCTATCAAGTGTGAGTTCTGTTAGATTATTTATTTTAATTAATTGGTTATGTGGATTAATATTAATCAATTATTAGGAATTATTGTTAATATATGTTAATTATGATCAATTGTTAATGTTAAAACACTTGACCAGTATGATAAAATAGTATTAGGCATAACCTTATGAATGACCCATGATAGTTTGGTCTTTCACTTTGAAGCCCGTTGAGAAGTCCCTGCTCTCATCTGGAGTTTATACATATTGTTTCCCCATCAAACAGTTATGATGGACTGATCATACGCTCCAGGTAGAAGCAGTTCACTCCCACATTCTAATCCCTCATCTTTCGTCCACCACATCAATGAAGGATTCCAATTTTCAGGTACACAATCCTTGATCTAATTCTTGTATTTGATTAGATTCACATGTTGTAATCATGTATCTATGATAAATCCACATGCTTGTATATGTCTTAAATACTTCGATTTGTATCAGAGCCACTTGAATTTGAAATTCTCTTTCCGACCAATGTTTTTTCAAATTCTTATATGGGTTTTGTTTCTCTATATATCAAGTGCAACATACTATTTTTTTCAGATGATTTCATGGATTGGATTGAGAGAATTTTGTGTTTAATTACATGAACCCTAAAATCTTTCTCTCTCGAATTTTCCCTTATAGAACAATTTTTCTCAAAATTGATTGAGGGCTTATCTTCATCTGATCATTGTGATCAAAACCCCTCAAGAATCACACGTTTTCTTTGAGAATATTGAGAGTTTTCCAGATATCCATCGCGTTTTTTGTTTGAGCGCAAGAACCCTAATCTTGGTGTTTTGTTTTTCGATTCCTCTCTTTGGATGATTTATTCCAGAAATTGATTTAGGGCTTCTCCTATACGTTCGTCTGCGACTCAAAACCCAGAATATAGTGTTGTTTCGTTGCGTAAAACTGGAGATCGAAGTGATTCTTTTAATCCGTTTTTGGGTCGGTTTTTTCGAACAAAATTTCTCCCAAATCCTCCAACGTCTTTCCAAAATTGATATGGGGAATCTTCCAGTCGGTATTACTCAAACAAGATGCTCGCAAATTGCATGTTTTCATGGCCGAAATTGAGAGATAGAATCGGGTCTTCTTCGCGGGTTACACGACTCGTTTCCTGGTGCAACCAGGTAAAGGAGATGAACATATCCAGCAACGGCCAGACGCGTGGGGGTGCGTGGGCCCACCTCCAGGACCCGAAAATTGTTATTTTTTAATTTAAAATATTTATTTATTATTTCTGGTATTTTGATATTTTTTGGGAAAATTTTGGATACCCTTAAATATTTTATATTGTTAAATCCGAAAATAATTTTATTTTAAAATATTGTACTCTCAGTTATTTGGCTTAAAATTTTTTGTAGTTATTCCTTACTTTGTCACTGGCACTTTGGTATATTATACTCTCCCTATTAATGTGTCATTATTGTGAAATTATTTTTTAGGCCTTTATGTATATTGTTTATTTTATGTTTATGCATGATATGAAATTATCATATTCTTTTTAAGCATAATTATCCTTAATTCGTGTAACTGTAATCTCACATATCGTGGGTACAATTATGCAAATTTTATGTTAGTTGAATAATTAAGTTTTATCCTTAATTATAATTTATATTTCATTAACAATAATTAAATCCTATCAGCGTGTTGTTATTAATGTAATTTGTGATTATACAATGTACCTTTTGTTTTACACTTATATCAATTATTTTTCGAATATCCTATCGGTATTAGAATTTTGGTGATATAAGTTTTGTGCATTGTATTATTTTGTGAAAATCCCTTATGTGCCAGTGTCAATGACACTTTTGTAATATTATATATATATATATATATATATATATTGCATTATATTTTCACTACTTTGCTTTCGTATTTGAATTCAAAATTTTCTAATTCACTATTCTTTTGTGACGAATCCTATAATTATGTTGCCTCATTGTTATTAATATGCTCGCTTGTAAAATATCCTCGAGGTAATTGAAAATTATGTAATCCTTATAATCTATATGAATCGTATTGATTTATAATTAGAGTTTTTCTTTTGAGATGACAATCCGCAAGGTTTTATGATACTCTCAATATATAAGTCATTAAAGCTCATGAGTTCTACCCATAAGGATGAATACACTCTCTGAAGTTAGTTGCAAAACCTTTATTTTGCTGATTTATTATATGATTGCATATATAGAGAAATTTGTTAATAAGATACGATCCTCCTTTTGTGACTATTCTCATTTTGAAATTATGCAATTGTATATGAGTGAGACTGTTTCCCAAAATATTTTGAAATTAAAGAATACTACAATCAATTTATTGATGGCTCGTTAGTACTCCTTTTTGAAATTATATCCTTTATTTATAGAGGGAGTATAATGCAAAAGTGTGATAAAACATCTTGTTATTTTGAGAGTTCTATTATGGGATACATATAAAATTAATTTATGCACTTTTATATGCTTGACTCGGTCAAAGAATACACAATAACTTTTGTTGTTATACTCTTTTCTATTAAAGTGTTGAGATCATGAAATTAATGTCATGATCATTATATATGTTGATAAACTCATGCTTATTTCATGCTAATACTATTGTGCATGTTTTGAATTTATTTGAGCACACTGCTATTGAATATCCTTTTAAAATGGAATTTTGGTTAATACAATGTAAAACATTTCTTACTTATTATGATTCGAGACCCTTAGGTGAATCATAATAAGGATTTTTTTTGTGAAGGGCGTATTTGACTTTGTATATGGAATCATTTATAATTCTCTATTTATACGATAAATGTTTCCTTGTTATTAGTCCATTGTTTACATTGTATTATTTCATTTTTTATTTATTGTAATTTAGGACCCTTAGACGGGATTACAGTAGATAAAAAATTTCTCTTTAAAGGGCATGTTTGGATGTAAATGTGTGATCATTTAACTCTCTAACTTATGCATATTAAATGTCTTTACTGTTGACTTTGATATCGACCTCCTTGCCTAACTCTGTCAAACTCTAAATGTTGTTAAATTATGTGAAATTTGACATATAAGTTAATTGGGCATATAATTCATTTGTAATCCAATATTATGTTAAACCTTTTTGTCTATCGCAATGCAAATTTGCATTAAATGAAACCCCTTTTTCTGGAATACATTGCAATTATTATTGGATTTTTTTTTATTATTGTGTGATAGAGAAAATAGTTGAATTAATATTCCCTTAAACCTTTTGTATATTCTTTAATTATTAGTTCAACTATATTCTCTATCAAGTGGAGAGTCTTGTTATTGCTATCCTATAATGATCATGGGAGTTAGAGACTATTTGTTTTTATATTCTTAATTACAGTTAAGTATAGGTCTCATGTACTTCCGTTAGCGGTGGTAACCTAATCTTGGGATCAAGTATGTGTGATTATTATTTAATACTTGAGTTTTGAGCGAGTTATTGAAAACTGATTGCAAGTGATCCCATATTCTTTTTTTTAAATACTAGGGGATTTTGATCTCACTCATATGACGATAAGCCATTCAAATGATCCTCATACTTTACAATATGAAGGTTACCTTATGGATTAAATAAGTTTTTGGTCCTTGCAAAGTTGACCAATTTTGGTTTTAGTCCTTGTAGAATTTTTTTCTTAGGATTTTGTCCCTGTAATCTCAAAATTTTTGTAAATAGTCCCCATCGCCATCTCTCTGTTAACTGCTGACGTGAAAAATAGAACGCCATGTCAGGCATGCCACGTAGATAATTAATAATTTTTTAAGGTTTAAATAAGTTTTTTATACCTGCAAAATTCACCAATTTTGGTTTTAGTCCCTGTAAAAAAATTTCTTAGAATTTTATCCCTGTAATCTCAAAAGTTTTTGTAAATAGTCTCTACTGCCATCTCTCTCTGTTAACCGCTAACGTGGCAAAGGAAAAGCCACGTCAGAGCCACATGAATGATTAATAATTTTTTTATCCAGCTGTAATTAAAAAAAAATTAAAGTGAAATAACTTGGTGGACCTATTTGATGCTTGAATGGACCATTGAAAATCGCACTATGGACGGTGAGACGTAACGCTCAGTTATAATGATTTTGATTATGGAAATGCACTAGGAACGACGAGACGTAACACCTAGATTGCAAATGTTATGGACAACCTACTGGGACGATGAGACGTAACACGCAATAGAGCTTGTGATGTGACGAGATGGCCATGTACTGGGGACACCCAGTAATTTGAAATCACACTGGCAACGTCGAGACGTAAAGCCCAATGTCAGCGAGATGTAACACCTAGACAGTGAGACGTAACGCATTGTTACAGGACCCAATTTTTGGACGTGGCACTGATGTGGCATGACTGACATGGTGTTCCATTCGCCAAATCAGTAGTCAGTAGTTAACTGAGAGAGATGATTGTAAAGACTATTTACAAAAAAATTGAGATTACAGGGATGAAATCCTAAGAAATTTTTTTACAGGGAGACTGAAACCAAATTTGGCGAACTTTGCAGGGACCAAAAACTTATTTATCAATAATTCCATGTGGCACTGACGTGGCATTTCATTTTCCACGTCAGCAGTTAACAAAGAGAGATGACGGTAGGGACTATTTACAAAGATTTTGAGATTATAAGGACGAAATCCAAAGAAATTTTTTTACAAAGACTAAAACCAAATTTGATGAACTTTGCCGTGACAAAAAAATTATTTAAACCGAAATAATATGTGCCTACCCATAAAAAAAAAGGCGCTTTCTCTGGCACCCCTAATAATTTTGGGATAAAAATTATCCCTAATAATTTTGAGGTAAAAATTATCCTGTCCAATCAAAATGTGTCATCTCAATTAGATGATTCATGTTAATGGATCAAGTCAAATGATTATCACTATTTGATTGGATCACCTAGACAAAATAAGTTATATTTAGAGTATCAGAGAATTCACCAAAAAAAAATTAGGAACTGTTTTTAGAATGGTTTTATACACGAAAACAAAAACTTAATTGGTAGAGATCTTAAGCTTCAAGTTAATTAACTAATATATCCTGCAGACGTGCCTATAAGCATGCACATGTGTAATTATATATATGCGTGTATATGTATGTATGAGAGAGAGGGAGAGAGAGGACTTATGACCATATATCATTATTCAATAGCTTCTCACGTCACACAGTTGAAATTATTCCCTGAAGAGAGTCGACCAAACAAACTTTCCGGCCAACTCCCAAACTGCATAAACATTATTCCATTCTATTCTATATATTATACGAGAAGGGATCTACTTACTCACAGAGTAATTTTAAGAGAGTTACTTTCAATCTCATCCATCCATTTATTCTAATCCAACAAAGGTCATGTGACTTCTTCATGAATTAATATAAATCCATTGGATTAGAATAAATGGATAGATGAGATTAAGAGTAACTCTCTTAAAGTTACTCTTGGATTAAGTGGATCCCCTCTCATATTATATATATAAGGATGTACGTAACCGAGCCAGCCGTTATGATTAGAGAAATGTTTCTTGGACATCAAAATAAGGATGAGAATATGGTGTTTTTTTTTTTTGATGTATTTTTGAAATGCGTATATATAAAAAAGATAAAAAGTAAGTGAGAGATATAGACAAAAAATACGATATCACATACAATATTTAAAATCTGATGTTCAAATAACACACTGTTATGATTATTCCTCGGACACTTTAGTCAACAATATCCTAACAAACCTTTTCCCCTCACACATGACTACTCTTCCCTAAAAATATTACTCTAGCTACCTCTTAGACTTCAATCCTTTCTTCTTTTACCCCGGAACATTAATAGTAAATTAATCTTGATTTCCAGTCATTTAGTAATTGGTTCCTTAATGCTTATAAAAAAAAAGTAATTGGTTCTTAATGAGCTAAATAAGAGTTTATATTCTAGAAATATGTCCTAACAGTCTATTGGAAAATCTAGAATGTAGTAGTAATTACTTGCAATTATTGATATTTACGAAGAAAACTTTGGAAAGTCATATGTAACCGTTAGACTAAAATGTGTTCGCATCATCTTAGTCATTGGTTAAGGAGGTGCAACTAGTATAAATTGAGGTCATAATCTTGAGTTTGTATCAAGCCTAAAAATAAATAAGAGTGAGTAATAATACAAGTAACCTCTTCTCCAAAACTATCTAGTTTTTCTCTCATTTTCAACCAATTTTCCAGCATTTTCCCTTTCTAAAACTCTTCCATTTCAACATCATCAACATGCATAAATGTTATGCACACACATATATAGAGGCCTGCCACATAATAAGCACATATGCCCTACTTACTTAGCAACTAAATCCCTAATTATTCCCTAATTAATTACCTCATGATGGTTTAAAGCCGGCCGGAGGAGCCATCACCAGCATGGCCATGGCTTTTGGTGTTGAATCCCAGTCCAGCCAGCGTGTCCATGGAGGAGAAGCAGCTAGGAGTGGAACCATGGAGTAGTATATTTGGTTCAAAAGGCCAATCACCACTGGTGGTGGCTAACAATAAGCTGCTAGTAGGAGTAACACTACCACCATCACCAATGCAATTTTGTGGTTGGTGTTGATATTGTTGAGAATGAGGAGGAGTTGATTGTAACATTCTGATTTGCCTTTTCAAGAACTTGACATAGCAAATTGCTTCGTCGAGCATTGAAGCCGTGTCCATTTTGGTTCCCCCAGGTACGAGTCTTTGAAGGATACGAATCTTCTCACTGATCCTCTCTCGCCTGTGGCGTGCAGCTACACTCTGAGGGTCATCGCTTATGAGCACGTTTCGCCTCTTGGGCTTTCTTATAGTGGCAGGGTCTATGTCCACCACAGGCTGCATAGCAGCGATCTTGTACATCATCTCCTTCATGGAACAAAGCTCTCCTTCTGGTTCTTCATCTTCTTCTTCAAAGTGGATCCCAGCCAGTATGTCATTGAGGAAACCTGAAGAGGGTGCCATTCTGCCTGATGAGGATGAGGTTGGTATGTGATGATGCATTTGAAGAGGGTGGTAGTTGGGCCAAATTCCAGAACCAATGGGGATTTGGTGATCATGGTGGAGAACAATATTATTGTGTTCAATTGTTTCCATCTTCTCAAGATTACAAGTTGTGAATGTAGTACTAGTAGTATTCTGGTTGGTATCCATGGCCACAAAATAATATAGCTTGGTTGCTTTGCTTCTATTCTAGCTGATGTGATTCTTTCTAATTTGCTAATTTTTTTAAGATACTAAGAATGTGTTTGGAAAAGCTGGAAAAAATAAATTATGCTGATAATCGATTATTGTGATAATCGATTATAATCAGAATCTATTTTTGTTTAGGTATGTTTGCTGAAACCCGATTTTAAGATAATCTATTCCGTTTGGGTAGTGCAAAAAAATCACTTTTACAAAGTAAATTACGAAAAATGATATGAAGTTATTTGTTTTGTATTTATAATATTTGATACTTTGTTTAATAAACTTGTTGAAATGATTTTTTTTTTAATTTTGGTCTTTATTTTTTTCCTATTATAAAATTGAATATAGTTTTAGTATTTTTTTCTTGACAAACATTTGAAAATATATTACAATAGTTAAATAAAAAAAAATTATTTGGATATTTATTTATTATAATAATAATTTTTAATAAAGTTGGTTAGTATCAGAAAGTTATCACTTGCAATGCATATGAGAAGGAGTAGGAATTTTTATTGGGGTAGGAATCTGATTATGCACACAAAAATGGAGTAAGAATTAATTTGACTAAAAAATCAACGCAGAGAGGGTTTAGGGCTGTAAGGGTATGATTGGCAAGCTAGTTTTGAGATAGAAAATAATCCATTCAGAATAATCCAACAGTCCTTCACAATGCATGCACCCATAATAGCTTTTTTTTTTTTTTTTTCAAAAAAAAGCTTTTTCTCAAAATAAAGTCAAATGCCAAACACATTAGATTATTGAAGAAACAACTTTTTAAGTGGGAAAACAGCTGAAATGGAAATAATCCATCTTTCCCAAACACACATTAAAAGTCTAAAAGAAAAAAAGAAAGGGAGAATCAATGATAAACTGGGTTCTCTGATCATTTGAAACACAGCCTATGAAGAAGGTTTTAAGTTGTGATGATGATCACGATTTTCGTTATTGCAGATCTAATTGGGAAAATATAATCAATAGTAATATGGCCGTGATTGCAATTGCGATCACAATGACTTCAGAGTTTGTCAAAACTATAACGTTGCCGTCATAAGCGGATATCAAGATTTAAAAGTCTGCTTATGAATAACCTAACTGTATCTCGTCTCTCATAAATGGGTGCTAACTGTCTGGTGAGTGAACAGGGGAATGAAGTGCTAGCTAATTACCTTGAAGTCTTCTCGTGGAGTTAAAGGGACTGAATTGGGTTCTACAAAATATCTATCACATATAAAAGGCTAAGGGAAAAAAACGTAGTACTGTAGCTAGGGGGTGAAAAGAATTACGCCTACGAGTGGCTTAGTCACATTCCAAGACTTTCTCTCTCCAATCTGTTCCTTTTTGTGCACTGAAATCCCAGGGCTGCTTCTCTCCTTCATATAATTGAGAATTTCTCAACCGATAGTGAACTGATTTCTCTCATGCAGTGTTGTATGTGTTATATCACAACTACATTCATAAAAAATGTAATTAATGCGACATATCGATAACTTAACAAGTGATATCTATATTAAGGGTTTTATTTCAAGAGTTTAATTAATTGCTATAGCCTATATGCACTGTCAGTGTAAAATTTTTTTATATTGTTTATAAATCATAAACCATAATATAAATAATTTTTAAAATAGTTAGTATAAGTTTTTATCTCATCAAGGTCGGTTAAAGCTTTGATGATTCTAAAAACAAGTTAGTTAGGGGGGCAACACCTTTGTGTTCATTGGTGCTGTGTAAAAGAACCATTATTAGATATTTCATGGGTAGAGCCAAAGAGTGTGAACTGTACAAGTTAACAATAAAATAACATTGATTAAATGAAGGGGGGCTCCGGTGTATAGAGAGGACCTGGCCGTTTAAAAAGTAATCATAGAAACGATGGAACTCACCATTTCTTTATCAATTTCTATTTAATTTACTATGTTTTTTTGATACCTAGTATCAATACAATTTCTTATTTCGTTTCGAGGTTAAATGCTTAGAAATAAAAAGAAAAAATCGTGGTTGGGAAGGTTATAGTAGCAAAAGCCATTGGAATTTTGATTTTATACATTGGAAGAATCTATTGAATTTTGAATCCGCATATTTTTTTTTTTTTTTAGAGTTTGGCTATTTGATCGATTCACTTACCTCTATTATGTCAATATTAATTACTACTGTTGGTATTCTGGTTCTTATTTATAGTGATAATTATATGTCTCATGATCAAGGGTATTTGAGATGTAGCTGCAGCGAGGGTGGGTTTCGTTGCTTATCTGGTGTTTCGGGACTGTTTTGCTGTCTCTTTGGGGATTTCCTTTATACATTGCACTTTTTATGGGTTAGGGTATATATATATATATATATATTTATCAAAAACAAAAGTAATTAGTATAAAAGTCAAACATTCTAGCTGGTGTGGTAAGTTATGATTGGTTTTTTTTTTTTGAGTCAAGTTATGTTTGGTTAACAGTGTAAAAAACTTTTACATTGTCAGTACATATCAATGAAATCCTTATTTCAACTTGTTTTTAAAAGGAATTAGGATGGTTAAAAATTCGTGTATATTATAGGTTAACATGGCTTGTTTTGAGATCTCATTTCCTTTTAGACCCACAAGGAAATGACATGACTCTTTCCTTATAATGATCACTACAAGAAATTAGGTGATTAACGAGTGAAATCAGCGACTGCTAAATCACAGTCGCTATTAGCGACGACCTTAGCGACGACGATAATGTTTTTAGTATAATGGTCTCATGTTTGTATTAGCGACTGAATCGATGACTGATGGTTTCCGTAGCAAATAGTTTCGTTGCTAATTCAGTCTCCAAATTGGAAATGAGTAAATCCTCAATTTGGTCCTTGAAATTGTAAGGTTGTATCAACTTGGTCCCTCACATTTTCGAAATTCCAAAAACATCCCTGAAGTTGTCAAATGTTAATCAATCCAGTCCCTCCGTCAGGGACCAAGTTGATATGAATCTTATAATTTTAGGGATCAAATTGGCACCAAATTGGCACGGGGACCAAATTGATACTACCTTACAATTTCAGGGACCAAATTGAGGATTTACTCAATTGGAAATCTTAGAAGTCAAAGTTGGTGAGTCATTTTGCAACCGCGTTAGCGACTGTTCAAGGGTTATATATTAGCGACCGATATAAATGCGGTCACTAACCCTTAATTAGTGATGTACAACTGATTAGCGACCGATATATTCGGTCAGTAACTCTAAATATCCCTAAATCGAGCCTGCGTCCCCTTCCCCCTCATTTTCCCATTTTCCCTCTTTTCCCCTTTCCCCTTCCCCTCGAACACAAGTTCTCTCTCTAATATACACAACTCAATTTTATTGGGACATGTGCTATTTATGATTTTTGTTAATACATGTCTCTTGGCACCTGTTAAAAAATTAAATAAAAAATTAAATATTTAATATTTTAAAATCTTAAAAAGTATTTGAAAATTTTATAAAAATTATAATAAATAATAAATATTATTTTTATTCTTAAATGACACAAAAGTATTAATAACAATCATATAATTTGATATTTTCTATTACTCTTATCGCTTCCCTCAATTTTGGAACAAATAAACAGTTTGATGGTGGAGTTGTCGGGGGAGATCCGGAGGATTGGCCAAGATATTGGCGTGACAAGTACAGGCAATGATGCTGAAATAAAATGGAGAACCGTGATCGTTTGGCACGCAATATAAGGAGGCAAGAAATGGGGGTAACTTGGTTAACCATTAAAATATATTGCAAGTATCAACATATTAGAGGATTAGGGGAAAGGATTAAGAAGAAAGCAATTAAATCATTGGAGTTGACAGAGCAACTTGGTTTCTTAGCGATTTAGGAGACCAAGTTACAAAAGTTTAATAACTGATTAATTGAGTGAAGGAATATGGGGTAGCTAAAACTTTAATGGGACTAAAGGTCTTCTAATGGACGTGCTAGTGGTGTACTCTGTGTTTCGATCAAGGATGTCTTCACAAAATTACTTCATTTTCAAGTGATAGATTTCTCTGTATTCACATAAGATAGGATATTGTTCAGCTTACTTATTTTATTGTCAATATTTATTCTCTATATGATTTAGTCGGTAGGAATTTATGGGATAAACTAATCGAGGAGCCTTAAAATGGACTAGGGTGCGGGGTTATTAGAACACAAATTAACATGTTACATAATCATCTCAGGTTGTGGAATAAATCAAGTTTTGGCAATTTGGCAAAGTGGATGAAAAGAATGAGGAAGATACTGTTTTCGAATAAGAGCTACATTAAGGAAGACTATTGATAAACTAACTTTTGGATCATACATCTAGAATAAAGGAGAGCCTTACCAAAAAACTAGATTAAAATGGATAAAAGAAAGAGATACAAAATTTGATATTTTCATTCTTTCATCAACAAAAGGAGTAAGGACCAGATCCTTGCATTACTTACTTATTGAAGACAAATGGATTTAGGAAGTGCAACCTCTAAAGAAAAGCAGTCAAGGATCATTTTCAAAAAAAAAATTCAAGGAAGAATACTGGGACTATCCACTGTTGGATGGAATTTAGTTTAATCAGCTTTCCCAAGAGAAGTACAACATGTTTGTTAAACCTTTTGAAGAGGATGAGATTAAGGAATTAGCAGATTAATGGAGTTGTCATAGTAGCAAAAGTGTAGTTCCATATTGGTTTAATTTCAAATTCATTAAATGCTTTTGGGAGTTGTTGAAGGAGGATGTATTCATAAATTAGCTAGCCAAGGAATTCCAAGAAAATGGCAGCATGCCAAGAGGCCTACACTCAATTTTGATAGCTTTGATCCATAAGAGGGATAGTCCACAAAAAATTACAGGACTATCGTCCTATTTCTTTAGTGTGTTGCCTTTATAAAATCTTGGAAAAACTATGAACTGGCAGACTAAGTAAATTAATGAACAGTGTCATTTCAGAATCAAAGCACTACAAAAAAAAGTCTCTTTACCGATAGCCTAAAGTCATCAGAAAAGACCTAATATCGGCGGTAACTGGTGTTTTCCAACGGCCAACTGATGGCCGCTCTTCCGTCGGAAAGAGGAGTGTCCGTAAGTGTAACCAACAACGTCATGAAAATCATCGGTAATTACCGACACCAGTATGGTCGACGAGCTTTCGATAATTTTCGACTGCTGTAGCCCTCGATATTTGCTCCATATTTACCGACGGCTAAGGTCATCGGTAATATTACAATATAAAAAATAAAAACAAATTTGATTAAGCATATTACTGACGGCCTAGGTTGTCCGAACTATTTTTTTAAAAAAATTTAATAATTAATTAATTATTACTTATCATTTATTAACTACTATAATTATATTTTATATTAAAATTTTAATATTAATTACTTAATTACAAATATTAATTAAATAATTATTACAAAATAAACTGAATATATAAAATAAAAGAAATTAAATTGATTAATAATATAATTTTTCCAATAATAAAAATGCTAAAAACCTAACAAAATGATCTATTAATCCGGATAAGGAGACAACCGCATAATGTCCTCGTATGAATCTGTCTCCTCGTCATCCTCCCCGATGCGTTGGCTCGGATGAGGCTGCAGGGGCTAATGTTGCTGACTAAATTGCTGCAACATCTGCCTCTATGTGGCCAGCATCTGCGCTATCATATGTCTCATCTAATGTTGCTCCTGCTCCATTTGTCGCTCACGCTCCTTAGAAGCGACTAGCCTCCGCTTCAGCTCATCAATCTCCTCGGACTCTTGAGAGCAACGACTATGACTGGTGGACGCTCTAGCACTAAGATCGAAGATGCGTAATGCCTTCTTCGATAGTTGCCGACTACGTTTCAAGCATCGTAGAGGCGCCCTTCTTCTTCCTGCCAACAACCTCCGCCCAAACATGCAGCGCAAGCTGCTCCTCCTCTTCGGGGCCAACTGGAGTGGATGGAGAAAAGGATGCTTGCTGAGTCCTAGGATGAGACATCCTCTCCTGAAACTCTTCCTCTTATGCATAATCAAACACATGAGAAGCATATATAATATAATAAAACGATAAAATAATAAAAAAATAAACATAAAATTGGAATTACCTCAGTGCGTCTCGAGCGCTCATCTACGTACCTACCAGTACCTTTCTTAGTATGGGTGTGGACGTGTGGTGGTGGAGCTCGTGAATCTACACCCCTCGCTTGTACTTGCTAGTATGTAACACAAGCATAGATGATAAATTAACAATAATTGAAGAAGTATAGCACAATAAAGTTAATACAATAAAGAATGAGGGTATGAATTTACTCGTCGAGCTGCATGTTGCGCCTGAGTGATGGAACCTCCTCTGTGCAGGATCCCACCCTTCTCTGATGCCTTGTTTTTCTTTGCTTGAGCTGAAACTTTCTGGAACTCAGCAAAAGCCCAGTGTCTACATAAGGCATCCAAAACTCCATTTCCCATCCATGAGGTTCATTCGCCCTTCAGATGGGCGTCCCAGAGCATATCGGATAGGCAATGAGAGGCTCTCTTGTGAAAATTCCTCATGATCATCTCCTCATGCTCAGCTCTTCATGTGACTTTCGACTTTATTAGGAGAACAAAAAAATAGTAATTGTTATACTAATTAATAAGACTTTAAGAAATAATAAACTAAAATAGCATATTCAATAAATTAAAATTTGTAACTTACTCTAAAAGTCTGAAACATCATGTCACGTGCATTTTTATCGAGTTGTCCCCATCTGGTCCAAGGGTACTGATACCCGTGCTCAATAACAGCCGTGATATTCTTCGATGCAGCCTTCGAAAGTAAGAACCTTAAAATTAAAAACATGTCATTAAATTGTAATAAAAATCTAATAAATTTATTTTATTAATTCTTACCCTTTACCAGTCGGGTAGATAATAAGTCGACCATCAACCATCATCTCAACCTCATCCTCTACCTCTGAAGGTGAGGGTTAATATTCGAGAATATACTTCTCCTTAAGTCGATGAAGCATGTGTCTGGAACCCCGGGAGTGGGTATCATATCGATCCCAGGTGCAGTATGTGGAGGCGGTGTAGCTGCAACTGGTGGTGGTCGCGATGTATTTGCCGGTGGGCGCGATGCGAGAATAGACACCACAGGGGTAGATGTAGATGGCAGAGGCACGAAACCGTCTGCAACATCACGAGTAACAATTTGAGTAATCGTGGTCTGACAACGAGTCGAACGAGTGCAATGTCGACGATCTTTCCTTTACCACCAGTGGGTGGTCTAGGTGGATGTGGGTCACGTCCTCTTGATGCCATGCCTATAGAGCAATTTAATGTTAAAAAGATAAAACTCATGAAATATAATTTAAACATAATAGTAATAAATATAAATTCATTATCAAATGTAACTAACTAATAAAAATAAAAGTTACAGAAATGTTCTATGTTTTATTCAGAATTTGAGGCATAGTCTTCAGCTTCTGCCTCGCCATTATCTTCATCATCTCCGTCTTCAACTTCTGCCGAATGATCAACTTCGTCTTCTTCATCCAAATGCTCCTGGATGGATGACAAGTTGTCATTATCCACTTCTTCACCAGCGACTTACAAGTCACATAAACCAGAAATAAGTTCAACTTCAATGTCTTCATTTACACGTGACATTTAATCCACTTTGATAAGGCACCTCTTCGTCTGGATCATCCGCTTCGATGCGACCCCTTGGTTTCTTCTTGATTGTGACACACCAACCTTATTTCCTCATTCGAGTTGTTGGATAACGGACACAATACACTTGTCTCACATTCTGCGTCATGATAAACAGATCAAACTTTTGATAACTTCTATCTACTCGGATGTTAACAATATTATATTTTGGATTCAATCTTGTGCCTCTAATTGATGGATTAAACCAGTTACAATAAAATAGCAATATCCTTTTAGTATAGTATAAAGTATTGTATGCCAGTTCGTAAATGTGTTCGCTCATGCCGCAGAAGTCATTTTCACCTCCTTGTGTAACACCCATTATGTAAACTCCGCTATTTATTGTTTTTTCCCCTTCGTCCATGATTAGGTATGAAATTTGTACTCGTTCACAAAGTACGCGTGCCATTCTTTCTCGCATGAATGAGGACCATCTGATAAGTTCCTTAAGTGTCGGTTGATGGAAGTTGGTGCCTCACGATAAGCCTATGGATGTCAGATGCAAAAAGGTTATGTCATGATTTACGGACAGTGGATAGTTCAAATATTTTTAAGATACTTACTTGTTGCTTAAACCATGTTGGGAAATGTGCATGTGTATGAGCAAAAGCTTCTTGTTCGCTTATGTGTTCAGATAACAAGACAAAGATTATACATAGTCTCTTCTGATTGAGCTTATACATATGTCTTCTTCATTCAGAACATGCTTACAGAATATAGTAAAGATCTTGATAGACTCATCCTTGTGAGTAAGGAACTTAACCCATGGCCATCTAGTATAGTCATCTACTATGACAAGTCCATATTTTTTACCACTAACAGAAGTAGTCCTTGTTGGACCAAACAAATCAAGATGCAACAGCTCTAGTGGCCTTGAAGTACTAACAATGTTCTTGGAGTCAAAAGAGTTATTAACTTGTTTTCCTTTTTGGCACGCGTCACAGAGGGCGTCCGATCTATACACAATCTTTGGTAGACCTCTTACGAGGTTATGCTTGTTTAGTCTTGAGATTAATCTCAGACTTGCATTACCAAGTCTTTTGTACCAGATCCATCGTTCATCTTCAACAGATACTAGGCATGATACACTTTGATTTGAGAGTTCCCCCAAGTTAATCTTATAAAGATTATTTTGCTTCTTAGCAGTGAATAAGATGGACCCATCAGGGTTCTTGACCATACACTCACCTTTATTGAAGGAAACATCAGACCCACTGTCACATAATTGACTTATGCTAAGCAATTTGTGTTTTAATCCTTCAATAGAGGGAAAAGGATGCTTACCAATCTTACCAATTCCAACAATCTTTCCTTTCTGGTTGCCTCCAAACGTGACTTATCCACCAGTCTTTTCACGTAGTTCTTGGAACATAGACTTTTCTCCCGTCATGTGACGTGAGCATCCACTATCCAAGTACCAGGATTGGGGTCTTCTTTGTGTTGCTAAGCATATCTGTAACAGGGATTATCATATTCTTAAGTACCCAGATAGACTTGGGTTTTTTTGGTTAGTCTGTGGTCTTCGATCATGCATATAGTTTTTCTTTTTGTGTATACATTTCGAAAAGATATGACCACCTTTACCTCATAAGTTGCAATACGTATTGGATACATGCTGTTTGGTTTCTTTTTGCTTTCCATGAGATTGAAAAACCTTATGATATTGATTGGTCCTTGATATTTTCTGAGAAGCTTCTTGTTTTTCAGAGTCATAGCCTAAGCCGGACTTATCGTGAGGTGATCTTGAATTCCTCAATATCAAGTTAAGTTTCTCTGACCCTCCATCAAGCTTTGAGACACTTTTGGTTAGGTCAGATACCTCTTGCTTAACTCTGGTTACCTCGTGAGGTTCACTGGACTCAGAGGTAAGTCTATCAGTTAGACTGACATTCTCTGCTTTCAGCTCATTGTTTTCTTCAATGAGCTGCTTATTTTGCTTGTTGGTATCTTCCAACTCTTTATTTATTTTAGAAAATTTTCTTTTAAGCATAATATATTGATGATGCAATAAAGAGGAATCATTAAGCAGTTCATCATATGCTTCTTGAAGAGAATCAGAAACAGATACCTCTTCTTCCTCCAATTCAGCGTCTAATGAAGTGTTTGCCATCGGACAGAAGTTTGAGGCAGAATGACTCCTTGGACTGAACAATTACTCTAAGGTGCCCAGCTTCTCCTTAGCAGATTGAAACTACATGACCATCTCCAATCTTGATCGATCAAGAGCGTTGATAAGACACCAGCTGACACGAGCATTTAGCGAATACCGTCTGATATCCTCATTTGTCCAGTCAGCTTCAGGTTTGGACGTTGTTGATCCGTCCTCAAGAGTGATTGTTGGACGATGATCTCCATTAGTGAATATATTCCACAACTCATAATTTTGAGCTTGGACATATATTTGAAAAACTAATTTCCAATAAGGATAGTTCGTTCCATTGAAAACGAGTGGAACATTCCATCCTCTCTCAGAAGTAGCTTCCTGGGTTCTTTCTTCGGGAACAACAATTTGTTCATCATTCGAGGAGTCTTTGTTTTGGACGTTGGACCAAAGACAAAGATTAGCTTCTGCATTTGTTTCTTCTTCTTCTTCTTCTTCTTCTTCTTCTTCTTCTTCTTCAGATGAATTGAGATCTTCCTAGGTTGCCATGAAGTTCTTTTTCTTCGTTTTGAAAAACTTCTTCTTGTCTTTTAACATGGGGCAGTCAACCTTGAAGTGGCCTGGCTTGTTGCACTCGAAACAGACCAGCTGACTTTTGTCTTGGACTCAGCATGGTCCTTGAAGTTTTTCTTTTGAAATGACCTTTTTTTCATCCCGTTTTTCTTTCTCCACATGTTTTGAATCTTTTTGGAGATGAAGGATAACTTGTCATTGTCTGATACTTCATCATCAGATTGATCAACATCATCACTAGACTCATCAGCTTTTAGAGCTTTTGAGTTGTTGGACTTTTGAGCTTTCAAAGCAATCCCTTTATTTTTCTTTCCAGGATTATCAAGATCAAGTTCATGTTCATGAACTTGAAGAGTTTCTACCAGATCATCCAGCGTCAAAGTAGAAATATCTTTGGCCTGGGTGATTGTCGTAACAAGTGGTCTCCATTTCTTAGGCAAGCTTCTAAGAATTTTAATAACATTCTCCTTGGTAGTGTAAACTTTCCCAAGGGACTTTAGATTGTTGATAATCGTCTGAAAACGACCCATCATGTCCAAGATGGACTCTCCTTCGGCCATGGTGAACAATTCATACTGGCCAACCAGCATGATGATTTTTGAATCTTTTACCTTGGTGGTCCACTCATGGAGCTTTGACAAGGTATCCCTGATTTGCTTTGCTGATTCACATGCGTGAATCTTCTGAAATTCATCAGGACTGAGAGCACACATTAAAGCATATCTGGCTTTATGATTTTGTTCCATCCTGGCTCTTTCGGCATCAGTCCAGTCATCTTCAGGTTTTTCTGTCCCATAAGAGTTGAGACACACATTTGGACCATTCATGATTCTGGCCCAAAGAACTGAGTTTGTACTTAAGATAAAGCCTTTGAATCTCTTCTTCCAGTACAAGTAATAGGTTTCGTTAAAGAACGAAGGTCTGGTTATGGAAGTTCCTTCCATAACAAGTTTACTCCCGCTTGGCATACCGGGATCTTTTCCTCTACATGGCTAAGTGCTCAACCCAGAGGCTGAGCTCTGATACCAATTGAAAGAGCCTGTTTGAAACACAAGAAGGGGGTTGAATTGTATTCCTTACATTTTTAAAACTTTTCGCAAGCAGATATATATTTTTGCAAAGAAGTTAGCCAAAGAAACAGTGATGGACGCAAAGAACGTTTCTAAAAACTTTGGATGTTTTCTGAAGGAAGGTCAACGCGATAAGAAATCAATTCAATCCTAAGCAGTTAGTTAAGAAATAAACTAAAAACAAGAGCAAGGGAAAGAAAGAGACACAAGGATATTATCCTGGTTCATTCTTCTCCAAAGAGCTACGTCCAGTCCTCTCTACTTGAGAGCTTTCTCCACTATAACAAAAACCTTTTGTTACAAGTATTCAACACCTCTTCAAGCAAGTATTCTATACCTCTTCAAGCACACTAAGTATTGTTTCTACACAAGCCTCTTCAAGCTCACCCAACTAGGTTTTGAAAAGAGTTTTGTTCTACTAACTCACTAAGTGTGAGGGTTTGAAATTAAATCTTAGAACACTTGAGCGATACTCTACGCAGAGACTGATTTGAAAGTTAAGAACAGAGAGAGCTTTGCAAGCTTTTATATTTTTCTCTTGATTGCTTGTTGTCTTGTGTGCTTGACTATTTGTCAACTTTGATTCATTTGTGCATCACTTCGCCTACTTGCATCTTCAAGATGAGAGATATTTATAGCAGGCTTGTTTTGATCAACTTTAGTCTTCAACGGTTGGAAAAGGATCGGTTCTGATTGAGCATTAAATGCGTTAGTTCGTTGAGTCTGATAACTTGTTGAGGCTTCTGATCAGCAAATTAGACTATCAGGCTTGATAGCTTAAAGAGGTGCTGGAACCTTTTCCTTGTACTCGAAAGTTGCCTTTTGTCTTTCTTTTTGAAGAAGGTCAAATCCTTTTTGTGTCAGGAATAGTCTGGCTTCAGCTTTTGATGGTACGAAGATTACAAGGAATGTTTGTTCAAAGGATATAAGCTTTTTACACATAGAATAATAAGTTCAAAAGCTTTATATATGTGTTCGCGCTAAAACCAATTAAAGATTACAACACAATAAAAGGAAGAGTCTTTTAACTCAAGATGCTATATTAAAAAGACTTTTTATCGTCGAGAGCTAATCCACTTTGGAGTTTGGACGAGTGTAAGTCTTTAGACTTATATATATATATATATATATATATATATATATATATATATATATATATATATATATATATATATATATATATATATATATATATATATATATATTATCCTGCACGCTTAAGATAAAACGTTAGTCCATAAATAATCTTTGTTCTTCTGAAATTAGTCCTTTGTTAACATCAAAACTTAAGGGATTAGTGGACCATAACCACTTTGGTTCCAACAGATGCTACATGGAATCAAAGAAACCGGGGGGAAATATTCTCTTTAGCTTGCATAGAATGACTGGAATTTTTATCTCCATCTAAATCAAGTCATCTTCCATCAAAGTAGCAGAGCATAAATCCTTAAAGAATTGACTCACCTCAATAAGAGGATTCAAAACATGCAATGGCAACGAACTGAATGCAATTAACAGTAAACACTCCATGAATACATGACAGTCATGGCTTTTCATCCCAAGCAACCTTCCCTTGTTGACATTGGCACATCTTGCCAAGTTTGAAGAATATTCATCAAGCATCCTGAGTTATATATTGACAAACAGACTTTACTTCCTAGGCGGTTAAAGTGTAATTGGCTTTTGGTTTTAACATGTTCCCATTAGCCCACGGCTTTAGCTTTAAGTCCGGTCGCCTACAATGCAGAGCTAAGTCCATTCTTGCCTTATCATTATCTTTGTTCTTGCAACTCACATTCATGACAGTGTAGAATATGTTGTCAAAAATTTTCTTTTCTCTATGTGCATGACATCGAGATTATGACTCAACAAATTATCTTTCCATCACGAGAGATCCCAAAAAATACTTCTTTTTGTCTAGTTATGTCACGTCCCCTATCCTTCTAATCTGGACGCACCACCATTGTTGAGTCTCCAAATGTCTGATGTGCATTTACCTTAGTTTTGATGAGATTAAAACAGTTATTCAATGATTTAATTGAACCCGTCTGTGGTATTTAACTCGTCTACTTAGTGTGCAGATTAAAACATCAAGCGTCTATATGAACTGTTCTCTCGTCTGAACTTAGATAAGTTCACCCGTCTGAACTAACTTAAGTTCACACGTCTGAACTAACTAAAGTTCACTCGTCTGAACTAAGATAAGTTCACTCGTCTGAACTAGCTAAGGTTCACTCGTCTGAACTAAGAGAAGTTCACTCGTCTAATGAAGTCTTCAACCTTCTGATCAAAGGAAGACTCACCCGTCTAAAAGACTTTGCAAGTGACGTCATCTCTTTGTTAAAGGGTCAACCCGTCTAATGAAGCTACTCATCCGTCTAAAGACTAACATTAAAGAATACATTGGATGAAAGCTGTCTCGACCCTGATAAAGAACTTCAACAAAGTGCTTTGCCTGAACACAACTGCATCTTACACCAAAAGGGAAAGTCTTCCCTCTGCAAACAAAAAGCACGTATACAGACCTGCTGAGACCAAAGGTATATCAGAAGTCTGCATCACTCTGATGAAAGAGAACAAGCGAAGTTCCCTATGCTTTAATGGCTGATCAGAACGACTCTATTGCATTTATTGAAGATCTGCAAGAAGCCAAAGACTTCAGACTTTGTGTCCAACGGCTTTAAAATTTTGAAGCCTATTTAATGAGGAAGACTTTGAAGATTCCAGAAGACAAGGGAGAACGATCAAAGCAATCAAAGAGCAATTACTCTGTGCATTTATATCTTCATTCTTTCGCAATTTATTCTTCAATCATTTGAAGTTATTACGCAGTCTTTTAGAACTTCACATTTAATACACTCATCTGAGTGCTTGTGAAAGACTTGCAAATTGTAATCTTTTTACAACTTCTCTCAAACAAACCTGTCTGAGCCTGAAGAGGCTAAGTGTGCAAATAATACTTGTCTGGAGCCTGGAGAGGCTAGGTGTGAAAACAATACTCGTCTGGAGCCTGGAGAGGGTAGGTGTGAAAACAATACTCGTCTGGAGCCTGAAGAGGCTAGTTGTGAAAATAATACTTGTCTGTCCTGTAACCTAAATCAGTTATAGTGAGAAAACTTGGTGCTGCCAAGGACTGGACGTAGCCTCATTGTTAAGGGGTGAACCAGGATAAAACCTGCTGAGTGATCACTCTTTCCCTTAACTCTTTAATTTGACTTTGTGTCTTAACTATCATCTAACTAAAGGGGTTTATAATTGTGTTTATCAAAACTTTTCTTATCTTGCATGATTGTGTGTTTTCTGTGAAAACCTTCAGACGAGTTATCAGTCTGATTGACCTGTCTGTGTTTACTCGTCTATTACAACCCGTCTGTGCTTGCGAAAAAGTTTCTATATTCCGCATAAATTTGGGAAACCCCATTCAACCCTCTTCTAGTGTTTGCATTTGTCTATTTCAGTTGGTATCAGAGCTCAGCCTCTGGGTTGAGCACCTAACAGTGTAGAGAAAAGATCCTGAAGAATAGAAAATGTATTCTGGAGCAAGCTCAAGTGGGAACCCCCAACCTAAAGGAGCCTCTATAACCAGACCCCCTTTCTTCGATGGTGTAAACTACAACTACTGGAAAGAAATGTTTCACTGGTTCATCTTGTCAACAAATTCTGATGTATGGGATGTCATTACTGATGGTTCTTACACTCCTCAAAATAATGATGGCTCAGACAAGCCTAAGGCTCAGTGGACACCTGCAGAAAAGACAAGATGGGATCTAAACCATAAAGCCAGATATGCTATAATCTGTGCTCTCAGTCTAGAAGAGTTTGAAAAGGTTCGTGCTTGTGATTCTGCTAAAGAAATGTGGGATTCCTTATCTGTCACACATGAAGGAGAAGAGACAGAAGAGGAAGCCAATCTTTGTCTGATGGCCAATATGGATTCAGAACCTGAAACTGAGGTACATTCTGAACTTGAAGAATTGCATGATGCTTATGATGAGCTGGTAGAGGAATCCAAAGGCTTATCTAAGGCCTTCAAATCCCTCAAGAGAGATTATGTTAAACTCCTCAGTGAGCATAAACAAAAATCTCAAGAGTGTGAGATGCTGGCCAAAGAGAATAGCCAGCTGAGGACTGAAAAGTCTGATGAAGCTTCGATCTCAAGTGAAACATCACATTCTGAAGAAGTGGTCACACTTCAATAGAAAGTGAAGGAGCTCACTTTTGATCTTGCTAGATTTGTTAATGGCAGAGATAATCTAACAAAACTGCTAGGATGTCAAAGACACTCTCTTAACAAAGAAGGCATTGGATATGATCATCAAACTGATCATAAAGTATCAACAAAATCTTCAACTGTCTATGTTAAACCCATTCCAGTTAGACTTAGACCCGTCTGTAACTTCTGTGGAAAAGCTGGACATGTTATGTCTAAGTGTTTTCACAAGAAAAAGAGGAAGTCTTCACAGACTCCTAGAACTAACAAAAAAGGACCCAGAAAAATATGGGTACCTAAAGATAAAATAATTTCTGTTGCAGACATCCTTAATAGGACAAAGCAGACGCCTCTGCTGGTACCTGGACAGTGGCTGCTCGCGACATATGACAGGAGAAAGGTCTATGTTCCAAGACCTCCAGTCTAAGAATGGTGGATTTGTTGCCTTTGGAGGCAATCAAAAAGGAAGAGTAATTGGTGTTGGTACAATTGGTGGTAAACCCCCTCTTCCCTCTATCTCAAATGTACTTATGGTTGAAGGACTAAGACACAATTTACTTAGCATAAGTCAATTATGTGATAGTGGATTTGATGTCTCCTTCACTAAGAATGAATGCATAGTCAAAGAAAAGAGTGGCAAGACCCTTTTTTCAGCTAATAGACAGCAAAATCTTTATAAGATTGAGCTAACTGAACTCTCAGATCAAAGTGTAACCTGTCTGATGTCTAAAGAGGATGAAAGATGGCTATGACATAAGAAACTAGGACATGCTAGTATGAAACTTATTTCAAAATTGAAAAAGGATAACCTTGTGAGAGGATTGCCTGATATCAGTTTCAAGAAAGATGTTTTATGTGATGCATGTCAGAGAGGTAAACAAGTAAAATCAAGTTTCAAATCAAAAAACATTGTATCAACATCTAGACCTCTTCAGTTGTTACACATGGATCTGTTTGGACCAGTTAGTGTTGCCAGTCTAGCTGGAAGGAAATATGGATTTATCATTGTTGATGACTATTCTAGATTTACTTGGATACTTTTCTTAACCCTCTGTATTCTGTAAGAAAGTACAAAATGAGCAAGGTTTCTGTATTTCTACTCTTAGAAGTGATCATGGGGGAGAATTTGAAAATGAGCAATTCAAACTGTTCTGTGAAGAGAATGGAATCTCTCACAACTTCTCTGCACCAAGAACTCCACAACAAAATGGAGTGGTTGAGAGAAAGAACATATCTCTGCAAGAGATGGCTAGATCAATGCTCAATGAAAATAATCTCCCTAAGTACTTCTGGGCTGAAGCAGTAAACACTGCATGTTATGTGCAAAATGGAATACTTATAAGGTTTATCCTAAAGAAGACTCCTTATGAATTGTGGAAAGGTAGAAAACCCAACATATCTTATTTCCATGCATTTGGATGTGAATGCTTCATCTTAAATATCAAGGATCAACTTGGAAAGTTTGATTCCAAGGTAGACAAAGGTATCTTCATTTGATATTCTGAAGTGTCTAAAGCATAGAGTTTTTAACTCTAGGACCTCTGTTGTTGAGGAATCTATTCATGTAAAATTCAATGATAATCTAAAGACTGATAGGGAACTATCAGATCTAGGAGATGATCTTGCAAGACTTGATCTTACCCAGCAGACGAGTCAACAGCCAGACGTATCAAAAACTGAGTCTGCTGAGGAATCTATCAGACAAGTGGAGCAGACGAGTCATCAGTCAGATCAACATCAAAATGATGATCTCAGAAGAGACTGGAAGTTCAAAGCTCATCATCCTGAAGATCTTATCACTGGAAGTCTCTCTGAAGGTGTTAGAACCAAATCTGTCTTAAGAGAGTCAAGCAATATGGCCTTTTTATCTGAAATTGAACCAAGGCATATTGAGGAAGCTCTTGAAGATGAAAGCTGGATTCTTGCCATGCAAGAGGAACTTAATCAGTTCAAAAGGAATGATGTCTGGAAACTTGTCTCCAAACCAACAGACAAGTCTGTTATTGGAACAAGATGGGTTTTCAGAAACAAGCTAGATGAAGATGGCAAAGTTGTCAGCAACAAAGCAAGGTTAGTAGCTCAAGGCTACAACCAACAAGAAGGTATTGACTATACTGAGACCTTTGCACCTGTAGCTAGAATAGAAGCTATTCGCATACTCATGTCATATGTGCACAACATCAAATTACTTTATTTCAAATGGATGTAAAAAGTGTTTTTTTAAATGGAATAATTGAAGAAGAAGTTTATGTTAAACAACCAACTGGTTTTGAAGATAATGAAAAACCAGATTATGTTTTCAAACTTAAAAGAGCTTTATATGGTTTAAAACAAGTGCCTAGAGCATGGTATGATAGACTTAGTTCTTTTCTTATGAATAATGGTTTTATAAGAGGAAAAGTTGACACAACTTTGTTTAAGAAATGCTCAAAAGATAACTTCTGAGTAGTTCAAATATATGTCGATGATATTATTTTTGGAGCTACTAATGAAAAATTGTGCAAAGAATTCTCTAAGTTGATGCAAGCAGAATTTGAAATGAGCATGATGGGAGAATTGAAGTTCTTCCTTTGACTGCAAATCAAGCAGACGTGTGATGGAATCTACATCCATCAACAAAAGTACATCAAGGAGATTCTAAAGAAATACAAAATGGATAGCTCAAAGATCATGAAAACTCCAATGCAAACTAATGCTAATCTAAGCAAAGATGATGAAGGTAAAAAGGTAGACCAAACTGTCTACAGAGGTATGATTGGATCTCTTCTTTACTTAACATCTACCAGACCTGATATTCAATTTAGTGTCTGTATGTGTGCTAGATTCCAATCTGATCCCAAAGAATCTCATCTTAAGGCTGTTAAAAGAATCTTTAGATATTTGCTTGGAACCACTAATCTTGGTTTAATGTATTTAAGAACACAAGATTACAGATTAGTTGGCTTTTGTGATGCTGACTTTGCTGGAGATAGACTTGAAAGGAAAAGCACCAGTGGAGGATGTCACTTCATTGGAGAAAACTTAGTCTCCTGGTCTAGCAAAAGACAGACGACTATCGCCCTCTCAACTGCAGAAGCAGAATATGTCTCTGCTGTAAGTTGCTGCTCACAGCTATTATGGGTAAAACATCAACTAGAAGATTACTCTATATTTGAGCATAATATACCTGTCTGGTGTAATAATTCTAGTGCTATTTGCTTAACCAAGAATCTCATACAACATTCTAAGGCTAAGCACATAGAAATCAAACATCACTTAATAAGAGATTATGTTCAAAAAGGTGTATTTGATGTTAAGTTTGTTAAAACTGAAAATCAATGGGCTGATATCTTTACAAAACCATTAGATGAGGATAGGTTTAAGTTTATAAGAGACAACTTGAATATGCATTGCTTTGCTGAATAACCTGTCTGATGAGTGTTTATGATACCCGTCTATGTTTAACCGTCTGACTTTTTGAATCATACTCTTTATTTGAAATATTTTCTTTTAAATGGTTATTATCTTTAATGCCATTTCTTTCTTTAAGGCAAAATGTGTACATGGCTGTTTTTATTTTAAATCAATTTTTTTTAAATCTCCATCTTTTTGTTGTTTTCATTTAAAATTACAACTGTCTTTGATCTTTAAAAGGGAATTTTTTTTTCTTTTAAAAGGTATTTCGTTCTTACGTTTTCAAATCTCTTTCTCTTCGTTTTTAAAACCATCAAAGAGGATGCATCTGCTCAGGGGGAGCAGTTGAAGAAGCCTTTAGGCAAAACCAAAGGACAAACTTGCTGTTAACTCTTTTTGATCTTTTTAACACTTATGTGTAATTTTCTTCTTTTTTAAGAGACCCTTGTACACAGCCAATGATGGTCAAATACCTCCTTTTCTCTTTTTTGATTATGACAAAAGGGGGAGAAAGTTAAATGAAAAATGTCTTTATATTACAACTGTCTTATATGAACAAATGTTTACTTTTAAATATGATGTATCTTTTCTTTTTTCTCCGTCTATATTCTATCGCTTTTGATAATGTCAAAAGGGGGAGAAAATACTAAGATAAGACTAACATAAAAAGTTATATGCTTATCTGTCTGAGTATATTATAATCATGGAACAATGTTTTTAATCTGATTAATCATATACATGACTGATTTATGTGAATTTTCTTAAGTTCATTAAATCATTTAACATGTTTTGTCATCATCAAAAAGGGGGAGATTGTTGAGTCTCCAAATGTCTGATGTGCATTTACCTTAGTTTTGATGAGATTAAAACAGTTATTCAATGATTTAATTGAACCCGTCTGTGGTATTTAACTCGTCTACTTAGTGTGCAGATTAAAACATTAAGCGTCTATATGAACTGTTCACTCGTCTGAACTTAGATAAGTTCACCCGTCTGAACTAACTTAAGTTCACACGTCTGAACTAACTAAAGTTCACTCGTCTGAACTAAGATAAGTTCACTCGTCTGAACTAAGAGAAGTTCACTCGTCTAATGAAGTCTTCAACCGTCTGATCAAAGGAAGACTCACCCGTCTAAAAAACTTTGCAAGTGACGTCATCTCTTTGTTAAAGGGTCAACCCGTCTAATGAAGCTACTCATCCGTCTAAAGACTAACGTTAAAGAATACATTGGATGAAAGCTGTCTCGACCCTGATAAAGAACTTCAACAAAGTGCTTTGCCTGAACACAACTGCATCTTACACCAAAAGGGAAAGTCTTCCCTCTGCAAACAAAAAGCACGTATACAGACCTGCTGAGACCAAAGGTATATCAGAAGTCCGCATCACTCTGATGAAAGAGAACAAGCGAAGTTCCCTATGCTTTAATGGCTGATCAGAACGACTCTATTGCATTTATTGAAGATCTGCAAGAAGCCAAAGACTTCATACTTTGTGTCCAACGGCTTTAAAATTTTGAAGCCTATTTAATGAAGAAGACTTTGAAGATTCCAGAAGACAAGAGAGAACGATCAAAGCAATCAAAGAGCAATTACTCTGTGCATTTATATCTTCATTCTTTCATTATTTATTCTTCAATCATTTGAAGTTATTACGCAGTCTTTTAGAACTTCACATTTAATACACTCGTCTGAGTGCTTGTGAAAGACTTGCAAATTGTAATCTTTTTACAGCTTCTCTCAAACAAACCCGTCTGAGCCTGAAGAGGCTAAGTATGCAAATAATATTTGTCTGGAGCCTGGAGAGGCTAGGTGTGAAAACAATACTCGTCTGGAGCCTGGAGAGGCTAGGTGTGAAAACAATACTCGTCTGGAGCCTGAAGAGGCTAGGTGTGAAAATAATACTTGTCTGTCCTATAACCTAAATCAGTTATAGTGAGAAAACTTGGTACTGCCAAGGACTGGACGTAGCCTCATTGTTCAGGGGTGAACCAGGATAAAACCTGCTGAGTGATCTCTCTTTCCCTTAACTCTTTAATTTGACTTTGTGTCTTAACTATCATCTAACTAAAGGGGTTTATAATTGTGTTTATCAAAACTTTTCTTATCTTGCATGATTGTGTGTTTTCTGTGAAAACCTTCAGACGAGTTATCAGTCTGATTGACCTGTCTGTGTTTACTCGTCTATTACAACCCGTCTGTGCTTGCGAAAAAGTTTCTATATTCCGCATAAATTTGGCAAACATCATTCAACCCCTTCTAGTGTTTGCATCTGTCTATTTCAACCATTGTTTGTGACTTTTTACAGATCTATTACTCTACGCAAAACCCATTTTGGTTGAACCTAGGTGGCGGCTCGTCTTTTTCAACTTCCTCTTTTTTGAAGGCACTTTTGTTCCTTCTAAATACATGATTGTTTGGTAAGAACCTATGATGCGAGTTAAACCAGGAACTTTTCCCCCCGTGTTTTAAGGTAAAGGCTTTTATATACTTCATGCAATACGGACATGCCAATTTACCATGAGCCCCATAACCAGTCAACATGCCATAAGGAGGGAAGTCATTAGTGGTCCACATCAAAGAAGTCATCATTGACAACGAGAGTTACAATTTTCGACATTACAGCTAGCTATAGAGTTACAATTTGGGAATTGCAAAATCAAAAACTCATAGAAATTAGGTTCCAATTGAAGAACAACATGCTAAAATCATTCAACTCTCCCTCCGTACAACTCAAAAACAAATAGATACGAAGCAAAAATTCTTTATCATTGACAACAAGAGTTTGCTGAAGTTCTTCCATGCCTTCCAATTCCTCCTCCTCCTTCTCCTCCTCTCTCTCTCTCTCTCTCTCTATCTATCTATCTCTCTCCCCCTCTTTCCCTTCAATTACAGAGGCAAATTGAAGAATTCAATGCTAAAATCATCCAAGTTTGTCCTAAAATCAGCAAAGAGAACTTTTTCCATTGAATTCATTATTAACAGCACCTCTATGAAGTTCTTCCAGTGCTTCCAATTCCTCCTCTCTCTACTTCCAATCATCAAAAGCTTTAACCTTGAAAACAAGATCTTGTTGAAATTTTTCCTGCCCTCCAATTTGAGTTCTTCATTTTGCCTCTTTCCAAAGGGAAAGGCGGAGAGGAGGGAGAGGGAGGATAAAACAATCCATTTGGGAGCAGTCTCATATCTCTGTCATGATTGCTGCCTGATCGAACTACTCATGTGAGGATAGAGCACAAGCCCGCATTCTGGACCTATTGCTCACATCCTCTCTTCTGGACTTTATGATGGCTCACTTTCTGGAATTTATTGAGCTAGATTTCTTCCATCTTTCCCACACAAGAAAGAGAAGAAACGAAGAACATGACAGATGGAGAATGAATTGGTATAATTTAGAGTGTGAAGGTAAGAATACAGAGGAGAATTATTTATAGGAGAGTTTGATCAAATAATTTAAACTAATGTTTTCAATAGTGTTGAGTTACAAAGCAACCCCTACAAGAAATGTGATTTCTAGTGACCAAAATTTAGTGACGAATATAAAATTGGTCACTAATTATATATTATTTGTGACTATATATTTATTCGTCACTAATATTATACACAATAGTGACTAAGCGACATTTCGTCACTATAATTTTGTTATTAATGACCAAAATATATGTGTCACAAATAATTTGTCACTAATATTATTCATAATAGTGACTAAGCGTCAATTCATCACTATAAGTTTATTATTAATGACCAAAATATAGGCGTCACAACTAATTCGTCACTAATATTATTTATAATAGTGACTAGGTGACAATTCGTCACTAATATTATTTAGAATAATGATTAAACGACAATTGGTCACTATAATTTTATCATTAATAACCATAATATATGTGTCACAAATAATTTGTCGTTAATATTATTCATAATAATGACTAAGCGACAATTCGTAACTAAAAATTAATAATCACAAATTGTTTCCTCTTATATAATATAAGTTAGATTTTATTCTTGCAATCATTTTTTTACAAAAAAAAAAATAAGATTTATTTTGGATACGAAAAACGGATATTGTTACTTGAAAGGCTATGATAGGGGGGCTTGCTGGAACAAACAATCGCAAGAGACATTGAGATTGTTTCAGGAGATACAATTTAGTGCGTCTCGGAATTGAATGAAGTAATTGTCTCGAGCATTCTTTTTTTTTTTTTTAGGGTAAAAGCTTAATGCATTTCATTCATATGCAAAGAAACAATACAACTTGGTGCAAAATGATAAGTAATGGGACCAACAATGAAAGACGTCACTCTTGCTAAGCTATGAGCTACATTATTCGCTTGTCGCCTAAAAAAACTCACACTAAAGTTTGTAGAATAAAAAACAATATCGAGCATGCAATTGTAATAACTCCAACTTCTGAAATATCCTCCGTGAGATTATTAACTCTATCAGCAACAACTTGGCAGTCCACTTCAAAAAAGACATGGTGCATATTCAGACTTTGAACCCATTGGATAGCTTTTAATAGGCCAATAGCTTCTCCCTTAAGAGTTGGGAGGCAAAAAGGAATCCAATCCGTTCTAGCAAGAATAAGATTACCATGTTCATCTCTAATACACATGCTAAAGCTTGTTCTACCTTGCTCCTTGAAAAAGCTTGCATCAACATTGCATTTTTAATAACCTGGGCTTGGCACAATCCATAAGATCGGGTGTGTAGCAGAAGGAATCACAACACCATGTTGCACGCTCAACAATTCTAGCTTGCAACCAATCTCCCAAAAAAGTTTTAGCTCTATGCACATGTTGGTTTGACGTGATCACAGTACCTTCCCAGTGCTTCTCATTACGACCGCGCCATATGCTCCACAAAAGCATGGCAAAAATATTTCTCTTCTCTTGATCCAAAGTTGCCAACAAGTGGAAACACAAGTCTTTAAAAGATTATGTTGTTAACAAGTGAGGAGAAATATAATTCCATTAGTTCAACTCAACCTAACAATCAACAGTGACCTGGCATCCAACAAATAAATGCCACAAGTCTTCAACTTCATTTTCACAAACTGCATAGGTATTGGGACAAGAAACTCCCATATGTTGAAGTCGGTGCCTTGATCGGAGGCAATCCTTGCAAGCCCTCCATAAGAAAATTCTAACTCTAGGTCGTATATTGAGTTTCCAAATTAAAGACCAGACACCATCTTTATACAAATGTGAGCAATCTATCAATCTAGTCACAACAGTGTGATAAGCTCTTTTGATTGAAAAAAATTCCATTATTTCTAGGGTGCCAAATTAACTTATCTACATTAACTGACCTATTAAGAGGAGTTGAGAGAATCATACTTGCTATATCTGGCTGGAAGAGAGATTCAACAAGGGGCACATTCCAACTTTTCAAGTAAGGTTGCCAAAGATCTCTAACATGCAAACCATGTAACTCCTGATTTTGAAAATTTGGCGCTGGGAGAAAGACACCATCGCGGACCCAGGATGTATCCCAAAGAGGGATATTACCCTCACCAATTTTCCAAAGCATTCCTTGCCTAAGCACATTTTTAGAAGTCTAAACACTTTTCCAAGCATAAGATGGATTATGACCAATGCTAGCACCCAAAAAATCACTATCGGGAAAATATTTGGCTTTGTAAACCCTTGTCACAAGTGCATCAGGTTGCATCATGAACTTCCAAGCCTGCTTAGCTAACATAGCCAAATCAAAGGCATGCATATTTCTAAAACCAAGACCACCATACTTTTTGGGCATAGACAACTTATCCCAAGAAAGCCATTTTATACCTCTTGATTCCCTACCATTCGAACCCCACCAAAAGAAATTAAGCATCCTTTCAATCTCATCAGCTAGCAAGGGGGGAATAAGGCACAAGTTCATACAGTAAGAGGGAATGGCTTGAGCTTCCCCTTCCAATAACTCACTTTCTTCCAAGTATGGACTTTGATATAATGGAAAATATCACGAACACCCATGGCCATAGATAGGCTCAAACGTAAATGATGAGGAACATTTTGGCTGAAAATAATTTTTGACTTCACCAAATTGATGGCTTGGCCCAAGGCCATCTCATAGGAGTGCAAAATGTCCTTGACATGCCTTATTTCCTGTTCATTAGCACGCATAAACAAGAAACTATCATCGGCAAAAAATAAGTGAGTAATAATAGGAGCACCCCTAGGAATATGACCACTACTCATAGATTTTTTAATAAGGCATGATAATCCTTCAGTACACAAAATATATAAGTAAGGAGAAAGTGGGTCACCGTATCGTAAACCACGCCCAGCTATAATCAAACCTGTTTGCTCACTATTCAGAAGGGTCGAGTATTGCATTGAGGAAACACACATCATCATCCACCGTGCCCATTGACTATCAAAACCAAGTTTAAGCATGACTTCATTCAAAAAATCCCAGCTAACCCAATCATATGCCTTACTAACATCTAGCTTCAACGCTGCATCACCCAACGAACCCTTTCTTTTACATTTCAAGTAGTGAATAATTTCTATGGCTATTAGTGCATTATCCACAATAGAGCGGCCAGACACAAAAGCAGATTGTTCCTCTGAAACACATTTCCCAATTACCTAAGCCAATCTATTTGCAAAATGTCTTAGAAATGATATTGTAGATGACATTACAAAGAGAGATAGAGCGCAAGTCTCTCATAGAAAGTGGAAGATCACATTTTGGGATGAGGGAAATATGAGTGACATTAATATCCAGAGGAAGAGTACCATCGTGAAGCCACTTTGAACAAGCTGAAAAAATATCACTCCCACATAGAGCCCAAAACTTCTGATAGAAAGCTGCATTTAAACCATCCGGACTCAGTGCCTAATCAGGATGCATAGACAAAGTAGCTCTTCTTCATGCTATTGTTGATTAATTTAATTGTCATAAATTTGTTAAATAGCAATTATTTTTAATAATTATTTTATTACTACTTTAAAATAATGGTTAGAATAGTGGTTGAATAATTCCCGCATTTTTATTAAAAAAACATTATTAATGTTTTTCTGTGTCGCATTGTCACTATACATACATATACTTAAATTAATTATGGATTTATTTTCTTTATTATTTTTTATTTAATTTATATTTTTATGTTTTACCTAATTTTAATTTTGTTAATTCTCAAACCTAGTCTCAAATAGTCAAAATTTTAGCCTAGTTTATTTTTGCTTGTTTTGCTTTTATAGTCATTTACCAAACTTTTTTTTTAAAAAATTGAATCAATTATTTAATTTTTTTTTCATAACCCGGGGTATATAGCGCCAATAAATTGTGTCAATTCAGAACACGTTCCCACGACCTGTTCAACGTTCCCCCCTGTTGCGAAGCCGTAGTAGACCTAGTAGCCGCAATAGACACAGAAAGTGCCATCTCACTCTTGGAATCGGTTTCTGTGGTAGCCCTTTACCCCTCTCTATGTGTACCCCATCGCAAGCCCCACCTCATCCCAGACACCACCATGCTCAAGCCCACCACCACCTCTTTAACTTATAGAAGCCTGCCCAAAAGTAAGACGCATGCAGGGAGAAAGCTGTGAACGAGAAACAGAGAGGGACTGCAGCACAGAGGAACATAAAGGGATAGGGCTATTGAGAAATCCTGGGCGAGACAGAGAACCACCGATTGACCCCGTTCTGATTTTTTTCGTGATATTCTTGTGCTTTAACAACAAAGTACTGATTTTGTAATGTGATTTAATTGTTTTTGGGAATTCTATAATCTGTGATATGAAGATTGTAACGATTTTGATGTAATCGTGTTTATATTTCATTTCACACATCCTGTTCAATGGAAAATTTGAATGTTCTTGCATTGAGTTACGATACATTGTTTGTCGTTTTCTTTGTATAATTTCCCCCTATAATGATGGGTTTACTCACTTACTGCTAGCATAAAATTGCTTATCTCTGCATTTTTTATCATTATTGTTAGCAGAGCTATCAAGTTTGTAAAATGTTTAATTTGAGGAGAGAAGACCAAAGTGTTTTTTTGGGCCATGTTGGATCTTGATCTCCTTATGATAAATGATAATAACATCAAAGTAGTTGTTTGAATGTTGTTTACATTATATTTGTACCTAATGGGTATCCAAATATGGGCATGATTCTGCCATCATGCTTCCTGTATATGATCTTTGTATCTTTAAATAGTGGCTTGATGAGCATCATGATTGGTCATTCCAGGGAAAATGGAACTCCTCGATCTAACCCAAGTTGGAAGTCATAGAGTCGTTCAGGTTTCTTCTGGTTTTATGATATTCTTCTCTAGAATCTCTACTCTAGGTTGATATTCTCAAATTAGGCCATTTCGTTCAACATTCTTCTTTCCTCTTCTCCTGTACACATGGGCCAAAGGTGGCCCATCACATTACAACTTTAGTATGGTATTTATATTTGAATGATCAACATACATGCAATTGTTTAATATTATGTTTGAACTACATACTGATTGGAAGTAAGAGTTGTAAAGCTTTGGTTTGGCTTGCAATGACATTTAATGGTTTGATTTCCGATCAATCTTTGGTTACAAGAATTGAAGTTGCTAGGGCCTAGTGATGGAAAACTAAGGAGTGAGTGTTTTGTCAATGTGTCATCTATCCTAGTTTTGATACCTCAGAACTGGACATTAGTTATTTTTGTCATTGTGGAACTTTTTAGTCTTTTTAGTAAAAAAAAAAAAAAAAAACTTTTTATCTTTTTTTAATGTTTACTGATTTTACATTGTTGAATGCTTTAATAAATATTATCTGCAGTATAGTTATATTTTAAAGTATTTCTTGGATCTTCTTACAACTTGATAACAAGATTTACTATCTATCACCTTATCTTCTTGCACATCATATATTGAATTTTGTAGGACAATGTTATTAATTTTTGATATTTCTTATCTAATCATTTATGTTACAAAATAAATGGCTTTTGACTACATATCTTTGTGGCATGTCACTTGCAAACAATTCATTGAATGATAGTGTTCGTACCACCATTTGGCAGAACAAGACTTCAAATGGAACATAAAGATTTCTCTTGTAAGACCTGAACCGATAAATTCCACAATTTTTCTTACCTAGATATATATTTGGGGACACATGTTCTTTTTTCTTAATGAAATAAAGGGGATAGGTGGTTCTCAAGCGATCCTAATGACAATGAAAGCTTCTTTGTTATTTGATTATTTTTCTTAATATGCTATTATGTCTTGTCATTGCTATGTTACATTTATTAACACCAAAAGTTACTAATTACTTTAGTTTTATTAACACTGATTGTTTTATTTCTTTTGTTTGATTGCAGGATCAAAATCCTGAGGACGTGTTTCTTTACCATCATTTCGGATATTTAGTTTGGTACTTAGCCATGGTTCATTTTAATTTAAGATTTTTAAAATCATTGTAGTCTTGTATTGAATTGATTAATAGGTATTTTGAATTTGCCACTTTGTTGGGATTTACTTGTTGCAGGTGTGTGAAGGCTTTCGTGGCCAAGACTTGTGCTAGCAGTGATATAACAAATGGGATCCTTCTTCTTGCTATTGTTGGATGTTTTCTGGTTGAAGTTGGAAGCTGGTCTATCATAGTTTAACAGTGTTGTACACGTGGCACATCCAGGGGTTTTCCTGTTACTGCTAGGTTGTTAGTTGGTTAATTGGTTGGGAGCATTGTAATCAGCTGTTGCAACAGCTAGTTGAACAGCTGAAGTTAGTTAGCTTGTAAAACCAATGTGTATATATATAGCCTAGATAGCAGTAGTTACAGGTGTGATTGCATTGATAGTCTTATGATAGATGAGTTTGTAAACAACTTGAGATCAAGGAAATCTAAGAGGGAATTCAGTGCAATACTTCTTTCTTTTATCAATTTTATAGCTTCCTGCTTTCTTGCTCAATCACTCTTTCAAGAAGGTCGTGTTCTTACAAGTGGTATCACGAGCTTAGGTTCGAAAATGACTATGGCGAAATACGACATTGATAAGTTTACTGAAAAGAATGATTTTGGTCTCTGGAGGATGAAGATGAGGGCGTTCTTGGTGCAACAAGGATTAGAAGATGCGCTTTCTGGAGAAAAGTCTATGCCCGAAACACTTTCAGCAAAAGAGAAGAAAGATCTCCTGGATAAAGCGCATAGTGCCTTCATCTTGAGTCTTGGAGACAGAATCCTTAGAGAGGTTTCAAAGGAGAAGACTGCTGCAGCTATTTGGTTGAAATTGGAAACCCTGTACATGACGAAATCTCTTGCAAATAGACTGCATCTTAAAGAAAAGCTCTATACCTTTAAGATGCAGGAGGGCACGGTGATGGAGGATCATTTGGATGAGTTCAATAAGATCATTCTTGATCTTGAAAACATTGAGATCAAGATTGATGATGAAGATCAAGCACTACTTCTGCTACAATCACTGCCACATGAATATGAGAATCTTCACGACACAATGGTTTATGGGAGAGTCCTTAACATTAGAAGAAGTTCAAACTGCTCCAATGTCTAAGGAATTGAAGAAAAAGTCTAAAGGAAGGAATGAAAGCAGTGGTGAAGGGCTCATGGTGAGAGGCAGGTCTGATCAAAAAGATTACAAGCATAGCAGCAAGTCAAGATCAAAGTCTAGATCTAAAAGGTGTTATGTGTGCAAGAAGGAGGGTCACTTCAAGAAAAATTGTCCAGAAAGAAAGAAAGGCAAGAAAAGGGATAAAGGCAAAGATCAGGAATCAGATTCTGGTGATGTTTCTATAGCTTCAGATGGCTATGACTCTGCTGAGGTGATGATGGCAACAGATAAAAGGACTGATGCAGAATGGGTGTTGGATTCAGGGTGCTCCTTCCCCATGTGTCCTGTTAAGGACTGGTTTCACTCTCTTCAGAGCATAGATGGTGGAAAAGTGATCATGGGGAACAATTCAACTTGCCTGGTAACTGGCATAGGCAACATAAGACTAAGAACTCATGATGGCAGTGAAAGAACTCTCGGTAATGTGAGGTATGTGCCAGAATTAAAGAGAAATTTAATTTCCCTTGGAATGTTGGAGAAGTCTGGATGTTCATATAAGGCTGCAAATGGAGAATTGAGGGTCATGTTGGGGTCCCTGGTGATCATGAAAGGCAAAAGGAGCAATGGAATCTATGTGCTGCAAGGGTCCACGATTCTTGGTGAAGCTGAAACAATGAGTGCCACAAGTTCAGAAAAGGCTATGCTATGGCATCAAAGATTGGGACATGTCAGTGAGAAAGGACTTCAGGAACTTGATAAAAGAGGTCTGTTGTGTGGTGACAAACTTGGAGGTCTTGACTTCTGTGAACACTGTATCTTTGGGAAGAAACAAAGAGTGAAGTTTGGAAGAGGTTTGCATACAACAAAGGATGTTCTTGAGTACATACATTCTGATCTTTGGGGGCCTGCCACAATTCCATCACATGGAGGTAATCGATATATTATTACTTTCATTGATGATTTTAGTAGAAAAGTGTGGATTTATCTGTTGAAAACTAAGAATGAAGCTTTCAAGGCTTTCAAGCAATGGAAAGCAATGGTTGAAAATCAGTGTAGTAAAAGAATCAAGAACTTGAGGACTGATAATGGCCTTGAGTATCTAGCTGATGTCTTCACTGATTTTTGCAAAGACCATGGGATTAGAAGGCACAAAACTGTAAGAGGGACTCCACAACAAAATGGATTAACCGAGAGGATGAACAAGACATTCATGGAAAGGGTGAGGTGTTTGCTGTCAAATGCAGACCTTACTTCTCAGTTTTGGGGTGAAGCTGTTCACACAGCTTACTACCTGGTGTAGAACCCCTTCTTCTGCAATTGAGTTCAAAACACCTCAGGAACTCTGGATAGGTGAACCAGCTAATTATAGCAACTTGAGAATTTTTGGTTGTGTTGCTTACTATCATGTGAATGAGGGAAAACTGGTTCCAAGGGCAAAGAAAGGATTGTTCTTGGGATATCCAGATGGAGTCGAGGGCTACAGACTTTGGTGTCCAAAATCCAGAAAATGCATCATCAGTAGAGATGTGACATTTAATGAAATGAGCTTGTTGAAAAAGGTTGACCAACATATGGCTCAAGGTGGAGTTCCACATTTCTCTGATGGACTTGAAGTTGAGGTGGAGTCCTCTAAGAAAAGAATATCAGAAGGCAGAAATGGAGTTCCTGTAACAGTGATGGAAGATAAGGATTCAGTCACAAAAAGGCCAATGCACCAGATTAATGGCTAGTCAGGGACAGAGAAAGAAGAGAAATAAAGCCACCTCAAAGGTATGGATATGCAGATCTCATTGCTTATGCATTAAATGTGGCAAATGAGATGGCAGAAGATGAGCCAAGGACCTTTCAAGAAGCTGTGAAATCTGCAAATGCAAAGGGCTGGATCTATGCTATGAATGAAGAGCTAGAATCATTAGAAAAGAACTGTACCTGGGAGTAGATTCCAAAACCTGCAGCAGCAAAAATTGTGGGATGCAAGTGGGTTTTCAAAAGGAAAGAGGGCATACCTGATGTTGAGCCAGCAAGGTACAAAGCTAGGCTTGTGGCAAAGGGATTTACTCAAAGAGAAGGTGTAGATTTCAATGAAATATTTTCTCCTGTTGTGAAGCATTCTTCCATTAGAATTCTATTGTCAATGGTTGCTCACTTTGACATGGAATTGGAGCAAATGGATGTAAAGACTGCCTTCTTACATGGTGAGTTGGAGGAAAGAATTCTAATGAAGCAGCCTGTCAGGTATGAGGTTCCTGGTAAAGAAGATTGGGTGTGTTTGCTCAAGAAATCCCTATATGGGCTCAAACAGTCCCCTAGACAGTGGTACAAGAGATTTGACAGCTTTATGTTGAACAATGGCTACCAAAGAAGCAAGTATGATAGTTTTGTGTATCTGAGGAAGTCAGAAACAGGTGATCACATTTATTTGCTCCTTTATGTGGATGATATGCTACTTACTTCAAGAAACAAAGTAGAGATCAACAAGCTTAAGCAACAACTAAGGTCTGAATTTGAATGAAGGATCTAGGGGCTGCTAGAATGATTTTGGGAATGGAGATTACCAGAAAGAGGGAGAAGTCAGAATTAATTCTTTCTCAAACTAGTTACTTGAAGAAAGTCTTATCTAGATTTAGCATGTAAGAGGCAAAACCAGTTGCAACTCCAATTGCAACACACTTCAAATTATCATCAAATCAGTCTCCAAAATCTGATGCAGAGAAGGAAAGGATGTTGAGAATTCCATATGCTAGTGCCATTGGTAACATGATGTATGCAATGGTATGTTCCAGACCTGATCTGGCTTATGCAGTGGAGCTTAATAAGCAGATTCATGGGAAGACCAGGTGAAGAGCATTGGAGGGCTGCTAAGTGGGTACTGTGATACTTAGCAGGAACTAAATCCATGGGGCTAAGGTACAAGAAATCAGTCACAGGAGCTCAACCAACAAAAGGCTATGTGGACTCAGATTTTGCAGGAGACTTAGACAAAAGGAGATCACTGACAGGGTATGTATTCACTTTGTTTGGCAATACAGTTAGTTGGAAGGCAACCTTGCAGCATATAGTTGCACTTTCAATCACAAAGGCTGAATACATAGCAGTCACAGACGCAATCAAGGAGGCTTTATGGATCAAAGGATTGATTAATGAACTTGGCATTGAGCAAAAGGAAATTGAAGTGTATTGTGACAATCAAAGTGCACTTCATCTTTGTAAGAATCCTATGTTCCATGAGAGGACAAAACACATTGACATTCGGCTGCACTTCATCAGAGATGTCATTGATGGTGGTTCTGTGAAGGTGGTGAAGATTCATACTTCTGAAAATTCTGCAAACATGATTACCAAACCAGTACCTTTGGTAAAGTTCAACTTATGTCTTGATATCCTTCAGGTTTCCTCAGTAAATACTGAGATGGAAGGACGACAATTTGAGAAGGGCTAGATTGATTCTAGGCTTGGTGTGCCAAGGTGGAGATTGTTGTACACGTGGCACATCCAGGGGTTTTCCTGTTACTGCTAGGCTGTTAGTTGGTTAATTGGTTGGGAGCATTGTAATCAGCTGTTGCAACAGCTAGTTGAACAGCTGAAGTTAGTTAGCTTGTAAAACCAATGTGTATATATATAGCCTAGATAGCAGTAGTTACAGGTGTGATTGCATTGATAGTCTTATGATAGATGAGTTTGTAAACAACTTGAGATCAAGGAAATCTAAGAGGGAATTCAGTGCAATACTTCTTTCTTTTATCAGTTTTATAGTTTCCTGCTTTCTTGCTCAATCACTCTTTCAAGAAGGTCGTGTTCTTACAAACAGGTGTTTGAGGCTTACGAGTAGTGTATATTGGTGTTGCTAGTTTTTCAAGTTGCAAGTGGGGGTTCTTTTGCTGTTTTGCAGAATTTTCTGCTAATATTTAGCAGTGGGGAAGACTTTTTTGTCACTTGTCTTTTTTAGTAGTAACAGGACTTGTTGACGTCAATTTGTATATTTTTGTGTACTTGACTTTGTCCTTTGTACTCGGGTTTGAGTACCCCTTGTACTCATCTTAATAATATTCATTTTGCTTATAAAAAATTATCACTATAATAATTTAAAAGGACAACAATCCTTGTCATTAACAGTAATCTATTTTTGTACCAAAAAAATAGTAATATGTTTTAGTGACGACTAAGGTCATGGTCAGAATTTCAAATATTTTTACTGACAAATATTAACAATCACTAAAAGCAAATTGTGTTAGGATAGTAGTGGCAATTTATTTGTCACTATAAATTTTAGTAGTGACGATAAATCATCACTATTGTGATGTATATTTGTGAATATTCAATTTTGTCATTGTTATTTATAAATATTAGTGACGTTGTTTTCGTCATAAAAAATGTCTATTTTTAGTGACGATTCGAAATAGCGTCACTATTTAAATAGTGACTTGAGTTATAGTGACGAAAGGTGATGAATTAAAATATCGTCACAAAACGATCTTAGTGATGATTTTTAAAGCGTTTAATGACGATTTTTGTCATCACAAAAACTGCATTTTCTTGTAGTGAACAAAGTTGATGAATTGAAAAAATCATGCGTTGAATATCTCGTTTACTATGAAGAGATTATTGTTCATTTAACTTCATATCTTGATGTTCATGGACTATTGCAACTAACGTGCATTTGGGGAAAGATAGTGTTTCTTGTTATCTGTGCACAGATTTAATGTTCATGGGGCTATGTCAACTAACGTGCAGAGAGTTTGTCACCTATAAGGTTTTGTTTTAATACGGAGGAAAGATATTGTTTCTCCAAGCAAACGTTATTATAGTTGCTTCTTTAATAGCGTTTGTTTTAGGAAACGCTATTAAATGAGTACTCTTTAATAGCGTTCATTAGAAGAAGCTCTATCGAAGGTGAAGCACATTTAAAAAAAAAAAAAAGATATAGGGTAAAAATAGTTATTAAAGATCTATTGTTTAATAGCATTTCTTTTGGAAAGCGCTATTAAATATATCCGCGCATTTTTTTATAGCGATTCCTCTAAAAAATGCAGGCACTATTAAAGATCTTTTCTGACGTAGTAGATTTTGCCTAGAAAGCTTCCCACATGACATCCATAACGATGTAAGTGCCCTTGACTCTAATTAATTTGGTGATCTAGTCTCACCTCCTTATAAATAATGTGAGAACCACGAGGGAAAGGATCCTTTCCTTCTTATTGCATGCACCTTATACCCTTTCTTGATTGTTGATTTGCTATATTTGGATTTCCATTTCAAATTTAATTTTGGTCGGTATAGATTTTTTTTTCTTTCACCTCGGATGGAATTTTTTCATAAAAGTGTCATTGTTAATTTAAGTTTGCCACCGCAAACGGAAATCAACATGTTACAACGACAGAATAGAAACCAAAAAGGGCTTCATGCGTATGTGGCTAACAGGGGTGGGGTTAATGCCCTTGTCACAAGGATACTCACTTTTAAGAAGAGTTAGTATATAGGGAAGAACATCTTTACGAAGAAGATTGGGTCTGATATCTGACACCAACCCATGCACCCACGCGTTCACTTTTCCACCACCATACTAAAGAGAGTTAAAGGGTGTCATGGAATTCAACTTCGCCTCTTCAAAATGGCCTCCTCAGAGTCAGGACTATAGTGACTTGCACAGAGTGAGGAATTTCATACTTCCATTCCAGGAAAAAGGGAGGAAAAAGTACTGCTATTCTTGTTGGGTCTTTGAATGGCCTTTGGAAAGCTCTTCTTTGGAGTTGTGTCCTAACCCATTTTCTTCCGCCTTTGGATTGAGATTCTTAATTCTAGTTTGGTTTTGTTGGCATTCAAGAAGGCTACGGAAACAAGAGAGGAAGAAAAAAAAAGTACGAAAGATAAAATAGAATGATTAATTAATTGTACGTTAAATTAATCTTTGGTAAAACTAACGGATAGCGGATAGCGGATATAAGTTAGCTTATTGGTGTGGAAGTGTTTGATAAAACTAGATGTTAAGCTAGTTGATAAAAGGTAAAATTAGTGCTTTGGTCCCTTAAATTAATTTAATTTTTCAAATTGGTACCTTAAGATTTTTTTGTGACAAACAGGTCCCTTAAGTTGTTATGATAATATATGGTCTTGCTATTAAATCATTGAATTATTGAATTATGATGTCATAAAAAAACTTAAAGGATCTATTTGTCACAAAATATAATTAATTAACGGACCTGGTTGTCACAAAAAAAACTTAAGGGACCAATTTGAAAAATTAAATTAACTTAAGGGACTAAAACACTAATTTTGCCAATATAAAATGACATAAAAGGACATGTGTCTATACCTATATAAAAAGAAATTATATATACTTTAGTATTATAAATGTTGAACGTAACTATTATATAAAAATGTTGATACATTATTATATATAAAAAATTATATAAATAGTAATCTTATCTGTTTATAATACGTTATATTATTATATAAAATTATATTATTATATTATATATATATATATATATATATATATATATATATATATATATATATATATATATATATATATATATATGTTATTTTATCAAATAAATTTTGTACTAAAATAATACATTGTATTTATTATAATCCATTATAATAAAATATTTATAAATTGAAGAGGTTTAATATGGAATTAAATAAAATAATATAGGTAAAAGAGAGAGAAAAATCAGACGTTATAAGCTACAAGATCAAACGCTATTTGAAGTAGCGTCTAGAAAAGCTATAAGCTCATAAAAAACGTTAATCGTTTATGACAAATGCGCTTACCAAATAAGGTTACTAACCCATCCACTATAAGCCAGCGGATGAGACTTACCAAACAGGCTCTATAAATCCTTGAACTATTTGGAAAATTTTAAATAGGTCCATATACTTTAAAAGCTTGTAATTGAGTCCTTGAACACATAAAAAATTTGTAATTAGGTCACTCATGCATTTTTTTGTTAGGGTTTCTTTATGTATATGTTAAATGACCATTCACTCGTCATTTGTGAGTCCATAAACTTTTTGGAAAAAATCAAATATGTCCCTATATTTTTTGAGAATAGTCAATAGATCCTTGTACTTTTTGGAACCTTAACAAAACTCTATTGGAAAAGTGTATTACAAACCTAATTACAAATTTTTTATGTATTCAGGGATCCAATTTCAAATTTTTAAAGTATAGGGATATATTTGAAAATTCTCAAATACTTGAAAGAGTTACACATTAATTAAACCTTATTTGTATAGTGGTGCCTGCTACCTTGTCAATATTAAATCTTTGATTTTGATGATACATGTAATATTCATTATTCAGATGATAATGAATGTTAAACGGTCTGCATGCAATTAAGTCGTAGGAATATAAAGCGTGCTTGTTTATATGCCTGCAATATAATCAATTAACGAAAGGCAACTAATTACTAAAATTGTAAGGTTTGAGTCACCAATTTAAGTGATCAAACACACTCCCAGAACCTCAAGATTCTAACAGCAATACCAATGAGCAATTGATAAAACAGTAAAACGATCAAACCGTGCGAAAAGGAAACCAAGAGAGCACAAGAGATTGTTCACGCAGTTCAGTATCAATGTGATACCTACATCTGCGGGATTGAGCAATGCCTCAATCCAGATTGATTTCAGAATCAGAGTTACAAGAATTCCAAGAATACAATTCTTTTGCAATTAACCTCACACTACCCTTAACCCTTGTTACACCCGAGCCTAAGCCTTTCCTCACCTCCTAATGTAACTCTCTGATTAACTTGAGTGTGAATTCCCTCCTCTGTCAACTCATGGAGCTTGTCTTATATATGACAATGAAACCAATGAGTTGTTACAAAGAAAAACGGTTAAACAGTCTTAACTAACTGTCAAGTCAGCAACCAATTCTTCAACCATCCAATGTGCCACATGTGTCAACAATCTCCACCTTGGCACATTGCTTAGACTCTGGTCAATCTGGAACAGCAGCTCAATCCAAACTAGAAAAGACCTAACCAGCACCTATCTTGAGTAAGTCACAGCAGTGAGTGAACTTACTCAAAGGCACAACTTTGGTAATGAAATCAGCTGGGTTTTCTGAAGTATGCACTTTCTTCACTTGGACTAGACCATGTGAGATGGTGTCCCTAATCCAATGAAGCCTTATATCTATGTGTTTTGTTCTATCATGATAAGTGCTATTCTTGCAAAGATGAATAGCACTTTGATTATCACAAAACACTTGGATATTGTCTTGATCTACCCCAAGTTCCTTGCTCAGCCCTCTCAACCATATGGCTTCTTTAGATGCCTCAGTAACCCCAATGTATTCAGCCTCGGTAGTTGATAATGCCACTGTGTGTTGCAATGCAGCTCTCCAACTAATGGTATTCCCAAATAGAGTGAAAACATAACCAGTCAAAGATCTTCTCTTGTCAAGATCCCCTGCAAAATCACTGTCAACATACCCTACAGCTCCACCTTGATTCTGATCCTCTCTACCAAACATTAAACCAGTAGTCACAGTTCCCTTGATGTACCTCAGAATATGCTTTACTGCCTGCCAATGCTTGTTTCCAGGATTGCTCATGTACCTGCTGACTAAACTGACTGCATAAGCAAGATCAGGTCGTGTGCATATCATGCCATACATCAAACTACCCACAGCACTTGCATAAGGCACCTTACTCATGTCTTTCTGTTCACGTGTGGTTTTAGGACTATCTTCTGCAGATAATTTGTAATGTGCAGCAATTGGCATGCTAACTGGTTTAGCTTCCAACATATTGAACCTCTTTAGCACCCTCTTGAAGTAGCCCTCCTGAGTAACGATCATATTACCAGTATTCATCTGTCTTCTAATTTCCATACCTAGAATTCTGCTTGCAGGACCCAAATCTTTCATTTCAAATTCGGTTTGAAGCTTGCCTTTCAATCCTTGTATTTCTTCCATGTTATTGCTAGCAATAAGCATGTCATCAACATATAGAAGTAAGTATATGTAGCTGCCATCCTTTAATTTTTTAAAATAAACACAGCTATCATAGTGACTTCTTCTATACTTGATGCCTCGGATAAAACAATCAAACCTTTTATACCATTGTCTAGGTGATTGTTTTAATCCATACAAGGATTTCTTGAGTAAGCAAACCCAATTCTCCTTACCCTTCACCTCAAAGCCCTCGGGTTGTTTCATTAAGATTTTCTCTTCAAGTTCTCCATGTAAAAAAGCTGTTTTAGCATCCATTTGCTCCAAAATCAGATTGTATTGAGCCACAAGAGCCAGCACCAATCTGATTGAGCAATGTTTTACAACTGGAGAGAAAATCTCATTGAAATCTACCCCTTCCCTTTGAGTATACCCTTTAGCTACAAGCCTAGCCTTGTATCTAGGGCCTTCACCTTCCCTGAGACTTTCCTTCTTCTTGTAGATCCATTTACATCCTACAAGTTTTGCCTCCTTTGGTCTGCTAACAAGAGTCCAGGTTTGATTCTTGTATAGAGACCTCATTTCTTCCTCCATTGCAGCTTGCCATACCTTGTAATTAGTACACTTTGCAGCTTCCTTGTAACTTTGTGGTTCCTCATCATTGAAAAGAACATCAGCATTTAAAGCATAAGCAATAACATCTTCATAGCCATACCTTTGTGGAGGATTGATCACCCTTCTTTCTCTATCTCTTGCTAACACATAGTCTTGCTCTTCACTACCATCTGATTCACTTTCCAATCCATCTTCCTTTGTGTGCTCTTGACCTTCAGTAACTGTTTTGTTACCCTTGTCCTTCATGAGCTCCACCTCAAGCTGAGAACCCTTGCTGCCACTGTCTTGCCCGATAACCTCAGTAACAGAGTTCTGTTTTAACATCTCTGATTCATTGAATTTTACATCCCTACTAACAATGCATCTTCTATCTTCCGCAGACCATATTCTGAATCCTTTAATTCCATCTGGATAACCCATGAAGATCCCCTTCTTGGCCCTAGGTTCGAGCTTACCTTCATTTACATGAAAATAAGCAGGGCAGCCAAAAATTCTCAGGTTTGCATACTCAGCAGGCCTCCCATTCCATATCTCTTGTGGAGTTTTGCCATTTAAAGCAATAGTTGGACATCTGTTGATCACATAGCTAGCTGTGTTGGCAGCCTCTCCCCAGAATTGCTTAGGCAGCCTTGCACTAGACAGCATACACCTCACTTTTTCAAGTATAGTTCTGTTCATTCTTTCGGCCAATCCATTTTGTTGAGGGGTGTGCCTCACAGTGAGGTTTCTATAAATGCCATGATCCTTGCAAAAGTTGTTAAACTTTTCACTACAGAACTCTAGACCATTATCAGTTCTTAGAGCCTTTACTTTCCTGTCACACTGATTTTCTACACGGTTTTTCCATTCTACAAATGTTTTAAAAGCCTCATCCTTACTCTTGAGTAAGTATAACCATAGTTTTCTACTGAAATCATCAATAAAAACAATGAAGTACTTGTTACCTCCATGAGTAGGAACTCTTGCTGGCCCCCATAAGTCAGAATGTATGTAATCCAATTTACCTTTGGTCTTGTGAACTGCAGCATTGAACTTAACCCGAGTCTGCTTGCCAAAGATGCAGTGTTCGCAGAATTCCAAGTCTTCTACCTTGTCTCCACATAGCAATCCTTGTTTTCCAAGTTCTTTCAACCCTCTTTCACTAATGTGTCCAAGCCTTTGATGCCACAATGCTCCTTTGTTGCTGCTAGAGCCATCAGCAACTGATGCCTGACCTGTGATAACCTCACCCTTCAGCACATACAAGCAATTGTTCTTCCTTTCTCCCTTCATAACAACCCGTGAGCCTTTCATGACCTTCAGTACTGAACCTTCCGCCTTGAAACTGAACCCTGCCTCTTCCAAGGTTCCCAAAGATATCAAGCTTCTTTTCAGTTCTGGGACATGCCTCACCTTTGTCAAAATTTTCTCTGTTGCATCAGCCATTTTGAGTCTTATAGATCCAATTCCCACCACCTTGCAAGTAGCATCATTTCCCATCATGACTTGCCCTCCAGAGAATGATTTATAATCAGTGAACCACTCTCCTTTAGGACACATATGATAGGAACAACCTGAATCCATGACCCAATCTGCCTCTCCTTGACTTGTTGCAGCCACAAACAAGTCTGCAGAATCATATTCATCAGAAGCAACTGACACATTGCCACTATCTTCTGCCTTGTGCTTCCCTTTATCCCTGCGATCAGGACAATCCCTTTTGAAATGTCCTTCCTTATGGCAGATAAAACACTTGAACTTTCCCTTAGACTTAGATCTCGGATTGTGCTTGCCCTTTTTTCCACGATTCTCAGACCTCCCTCTTGCAATCAAACCTTCACCCACATCAGTTTCTTTGCCCTCAGATTTCCTTGATAATTCTTTAGACATTAAAGCCGCTTGAACATCATCCAAGGAAATTGAATCCCTGCCATAGAGTAAAGTGTCTGCGAGATTATCATATGAGCTTGATAAAGATCGAATCAAGAGCAATGCCTTATCTTCATCTTCTATCTTTATATCTATGTTTTCCAGATCAAGAATTAATCTGTTGTATTCATCCAGATGATCTACCACAGAAGTTCCATTCTGCATCTTGAATGAGTAGAGTCTTTGTTTGAGATAAAGACGGTTTGCCAGTGACTTCGTCATATAGAGATTCTCAAGTTTCAACCATAGAGCAGCAGCAGTTTTCTCCTTAGAGACTTCCCGCAGGACCCTATCTCCCAGGCACAGAATAATGGCACTGTGAGCCTTGCTCACAAGATCCTTCTTCTCCTTGTCCGCCATGTCTTTGGGTAGTTTCGCTTCTCCTGCAAGAGCCTCTTCCAGCCCTTGTTGAATGAGCAGAGCTCGCATCTTCAATCTCCATAAACCAAAGTCATTCTTGCCATTGAACTTCTCGATATCAAACTTGGTAATCGCCATGAATCTTGATCCTTCCACCGTAAGCTCTGATACCAATTGTAAGGTTTGAGTCACCAATTTAAGTGATCAAACACACTCCCAGAACCTCAAGATTCTAACAGCAATACCAATGAGCAATTGATAAAACAGTAAAACGATCAAACCGTGCGAAAAGGAAACCAAGAGAGCACAAGAGATTGTTCACGCAGTTCAGTATCAATGTGATACCTACATCTGCGGGATTGAGCAATGCCTCAATCCAGATTGATTTCAGAATCAGAGTTACAAGAATTCCAAGAATACAATTCTTTTGCAATTAACCTCACACTACCCTTAACCCTTGTTACACCCGAGCCTAAGCCTTTCCTCACCTCCTAATGTAACTCTCTGATTAACTTGAGTGTGAATTCCCTCCTCTGTCAACTCATGGAGCTTGTCTTATATATGACAATGAAACCAATGAGTTGTTACAAAGAAAAACGGTTAAACAGTCTTAACTAACTGTCAAGTCAGCAACCAATTCTTCAACCATCCAATGTGCCACATGTGTCAACAAAAATGAAGAATATAAAGCCAAAAATTCCTTGCTCCGATAGCACTTATGAATTTCTCAATACTTTTATAATCCATTTTTTATTTTAAGTTTTCTCTGAAGGAGACAGATTTCCCTAATAGGCTAATATCTTCCAGCTTTTATTATTTATTGTCAAGGGTGAGGTTAAATTTTTTTTATTGATGAGGTATATAAAAGAATAATAGTTTATTTAGAGGAATCAAGTTAAAATGTTTATATTTTTTTTTTCAAAATGTATTACATGTGAAAAACTTAATTATTAAAAATTGGCTTAATTGCATTTTTAGTCCCTCAGCTTTTTATATTGTGTGATTTTGGTCCCTCAAAAATTTTAATTACACTTTTCATCTCTCATCTTTTTTAATTGTGCGATTTTGGTCCTTCAAAAAATTTAATTGAACTTTTCATCCCTCAACTTTGTGAAATTGTTCAATGAAAGCCTTTATTTTGGTCCCCTACAAGGACTAATTTTGCACAATTTCACAAAATTAAGAGATAGAAAGTGCAATTAAATTTCTTGAGGGACCAAAATCACATAATTGAAAAAGTTGAGGGACAAAAGTGCAATTAAAATTTTTGAGCGACCAAAATCGCACAATTAAAAAAGTTGGGGGACCAAAAGTGAAATTAACCCTTAAAAATTTTAAGATAATTTTAAGGTAGTCATATCAATATCATTGTTGCACTATCCTCCGCCCTAGTTTATCATCATCCACTCTTAAAACTCCTATTATTTTAAATCATTTGGAACAAAATTAATAGATATGTTTGAGGCAGTGGTAGTGGTGGTGTGGTGTGGTGGAGAAGTGGCGGCACGAAGTGTTATTTGTCTCTGCGCATGAGCTTGGAAGGGAGAAGATTATCTGAAGGGATAAGAAACATTGTTGCTATATATGGAAGGGAGCTAGAGAAAGGACAGTTATGAAGTTGAAGATAGATGTTTCGAGAAGGTTCTTTGCATGGTACTGGATGGTGGAAACTGGATGTAGCCAGTCATATCTCTGGGAATTCTGCACTATAGACAAGAATGGCATGTGTCTAATTGTTGGATGGAAGGGGACCCCAATGCATTCACTCTCAGCTTGGAGGTTTCTTTGACAGGGAGACTAGATAGAGAGAGAGAGATGATCATGGTGTCTGTGCATGAGTAGGAAAGGCCAGAGATGGAAGATGGGACAGGATAAAAGTAGGAACAATTTGGTCTATTTTAATTTGGTTAGGAAATTAACTCTTTTGGATAAATTTTTTTTTATGAGTATTTCTGTTATTCATATCCTAATCCAGGTTAGGAAGATAGAAAGCAACTGGATACACTCCAAGTCAGGTCCAGAATATGATCAAAATTTAAAACCCCTTCTCTGGTATGAGTAGAGGGGCCTCGTTAAAACCTTCTGATGCGAAACTCTCCTTAGGGATAAAATCATCAAGAAGGAAAAAGAGTACCCCTACGGCCAATATCCATACACATCTAGTATTCCCAATAAAGGTAGAAAAATCCTTATGACAACACATGTCTAAACCTCCCGCATGAGCTTAGAGCATATTACAAAGCATCACAAAATAAAAGCACGAGGATAATATAGGTGAAATCCTCAGTTATCCTGTTGAAATAAAAGAGTATCCCTTCTTTGGTCCCTCTCCCACCTTTTCTTCCTTTGTCATTCGTCTCCCTTCGTTTGCTTTCCCTACAACATAAGAGAAACACAGCAGCAAAGACTCCAAAACAAATATACAACATATGCAGAAGATCTACTTTCACTTTACAATAGGGATGTCCATTTTTAAGGCTAGTCCATTCCGTGTATATTTTAACCTGTTTATATCCTTCTAATTCTACCTGTGAGTCTCCTATGTCCAGACTACCCAAGGTTCCTCCAAATCAGTCCCTGTTTTTGCTAGAGCATCTGCATACTGATTAGCCTCCATATTTCTATGAGAGAATTCAACATTTTTAAAAGCATGCAGTATGTTATACAGTTTGTTGCAATGGAACCTCAGGTTCCAAGGGCATTCTTCCGTTTTCTTAATCCATGCTAGGGCATTTTTAGAATTTGATTCTACAATTATCTCTAGTTCTTTCATCCACTCCTTTTGTGATGACATTTCAAGGGCGAAGATTATTGTCATGTATTCTGCCTCGTTGGAGTCTTTAACTCCTATTGATACTGCAAAATACGCCTTAACTGTCCCTGTACTATTCCTAAGAACACCCCCAATACCTGTTGGGCCCGATTTTCCTTTAGAGGACCCATCAACATTCCATTTAACTGCATGAAGTGGCGGTGGGCACCATTCAATAGCTCTTCTTTCTTGATTATTATTATTCCACATCTTGACCCCTTCTAGTCTAAAAATAAATTCATCTGGGTTATAGGGGCACTCTGGGCACCATCCTTTGGCCCAAAAGCCCAATATTAGCTTAATAAGAAAATGAAAATGGCCCCAATCAGTTATTTTATTTTCAAAGACAATGTTATTTCTCTGATTCCATATTGACCAAATCACTACGTATAGCAGAGATACCCAAAGTTTCTTTTAGTAGCTTCCCCCCTCAGCGCCTGATAGCCAGCACTCAAACCATTGAGCGGGAGTTTGGGTTATTGGTAATTGGTTCCCCCACCAATCCATTATATTCATCCAGGTCTTCCAGGTGTGCTCACAATGCAAGAAAAGGTGCCTAACTGTCTCTTCTTCTCTCTTGCAGAACGAGCATAAGTCCTCAGCTTCACTTATGAGGTTCAGCTTTCTTAATCTATTCCTAGTGTTCAGTTTTTCCTGTAGTACAAACCAGAGTAATAATTCCGCCCTAGGCGGTGCTACTCCTCTCCAAGCTCCTCTCACATTATTTATCTGAGACTGAGCCCAAATCTGGCTAGTAAACGACTTTACAGTGAAACACCCCTTATTATGGTGTTTCCACCATATCCTGCCCTGCACCCTATTTGACAGATTGGCCTCCTGTAAGCTGTTTCAAAGTTGCTCTAGTTGCTGCAATTCCCACTGGAAAAGTCTTCTTCTCCAATATAGATTCCAGTGCCACATCATACCATCCCAAATTCCCATATTTGTAACCATGTCATCCTTTTGTAAGGATACAAGGAAGAGGCATGGAAATTTTTCTTTTAGAGAAGAATTACCTATTCACTTATCTAACCAAAATCTAGTCTTCATTCCATCTCCTACTCTCATCCACCATCCCTGTTGGATTACCCTCTGGACATTTTCTCCCAACTTCTCCACTTTCATAATTTTATCCCATACTCCACCTTGGACTGAATTCCTTTGTTGCTGGATCAAAGGTGCATTTGGGACAAGCCTGTGGATGGAGCAGATAACTTTCTTCCAAAGGGGGTTTCCTTCTTCCCAAAATCTCCACCACCATTTAAACAATAGAGCTGCATTCTTAATTATAATGTCGTCTACCCCTAGTCCTCCCAAGCTCTTTGGTTTCTGAATGGTTTCCCATTTTACCAGGGGCAGACCCTTCCTATTGCCCGCCCCCTTCCAGACAAAATCTCTCTGAATTTTTATAATCTGATTTACCACTCCCTTAGGAATTTGGAATAGGCTCATGTAATATAGTGGCATGCTGTTGAGGACGGACTTGATTAACATTAGTCTCCCTGCTCTAGAAAGCACTTTAGTTTTATACATTGCTAGTTTCTTTTGGATCCGGGTGATTACTGGGGACCAAGTGGATAAGCTTTTGGTTCTAGCTCCTAGGGGTATTCCGAGATAGACAATGGGTAGAACTCTTTTGGATAAATACCTTATTTAAACGCTTACACTTATGTTAGAAGAGTTTATATATGTGAAAAGCTTTTATACATTAAGCTCCTTCTAAATTAAGTTATTTAGATTTGGATACATACTCGAATAAGCGCTTTTAAAATCTATAAACTTGATAGAGGAAGATGGAAGGGTTGGTTTTGATGTAATTTCAAATTATTATGATATATAATTGTCCTATAAAATATGAAAATAATTTCGCGTATAAGCTTCCACACACAGTTTTTCAATAAGCTAAAAAAATTGACTTGTCAAAATAAGCTAAAAACGGGTTATGGGGTTAATAAGATACTTATTTAAGCTTACCTAAACATTGTCTTTCAATAAGCTAGAAAAATTGACTTATCAAAATAAGCTAAAAACAACTTCTAGGGTTAATAAGATACTTATTTAAGCTTACCCAAACACGGTTTTTTAACATAAAAGTGGTTATATAAGCAAAGAAGCTCTAATAAGCTATAAGTTGTGCTATCCAAACGGGAGCTTAATATTAAATGAATGGAAATGAATTAAGAGATTAAAAAAATAGAAAATTTAAATTTTAAGAACTAAATTGATAAAGAACATTTCTTTAAATGACTAAAATAAAGTTTTACTATGATATAAAACAGAAATAAAAATCATTTTACACGTTATTTGCTTAAAGAAAGAGGCAATGTTAAGTATTGGAGGGTGTTGTGTTCCAATAGTTGTTAGGAGACTGAGAGGACATCATTGCCTTTTCTATGGAAGAAATTGAAGAAGCTATGTGGAGTTGTGAAGGAAATAAAAGTTCAGGTCCAGACGGTTTTAATTGTAATTTTATAAAGGGTTTATGAGATCTTCTCAAGAATAATGTATTGCTTATTATTGCGAGTCTCATATCGGGTGGTTAACGAGCCTGACCATTGCTTATATAGCTGGGTAAGCCATCCCTTCATAAGCCGGTTTTTGAGGGGATCATTCGGATCCTAAATTCTTAACACTGGTAGAATTTCTATGATAATGCTAGGCTGCCAAGAAGTCTCACCACCTTTTTATGGCTCTTATCCCAAAATGTAAAAGTCCGCAAAAGGTAAGTGACTATCGCTCTATCTCCCTTATTGGTTGCCTCTATAAATCATCTCAAAACTGTTGGCTAGAAGATTAAGTAGTGTTTTGAATGTTATTCTTTCACCTAATCATCAAATAGACAAATTATGGATGGTGTTGTTGTAATTAGTGAGATTGAAGATTTGGCGAGAAGGAGTGGGAAAGACTTTTAATTCTAAAAGTGGATTCTGAAAATGCTTATGATTTAATTGATTGGGGGGTTTTCAGAATATATGACAGGGAAGTTTGGTTTCAATGAAAAATGGATATCTTGCATTAGTGCCTGTATTTTTACAAGTGTCAATTTTAGTAAATGAAAGCCTCATTGAAGAAGTAGTGTTGTTTAAGGGCCTAAGGCAAGGAGAACCCTTAGTCCCTTTTATTTTTTTAATGGTGGCAAAAGGTTTGAGTGGCTTGCTAAGAAATGTTGTTGCTTACAGCAAGTTAGACGGTTTTAAAGTTGGCAAAGATCAGGTTAAAATTTCTCATTTGCAATATGCAAATGATACTTTATTGGTGGGGTGTGCAAATTCATAAAATCAGTGGACTTTTAAATCAGTATTGAGATGTTTTGAGTTAGTCTCAATTCTGAAAGTTAATTTTCATAAGAGTAATTTAACTCGAATCAACGTTAGTTTTGAATTTTTGGTCTCAGCTTCGAATTTCTTTAATTGCAAAATAGGAAATTTGCCTTTTAAATATTTACGCCTTCCTATTAGGCATAACCCGAGGAGGATCCAAACTTGACAGCGAGTTATTGATGTTCCTCTTGGAAAAGTAAGCATCTTTCTTTCAAAGGAGGATAACTTTCATTAGGTCAGTAGTGTCAAGCTTACCATTCTAATATTTATCCTTTTTTAAAAAATGCCAAAGAAAGTCTTCTTTCTCTTATTCAAATAAACTTTTTGTGGGGTAGTTGTGAAGATGAAAAAAAAATAGCTTGGGTTAGCTAGATGGATGTTTGCAGGCTGAAATCAGATGGTGGCTTGAGTGGGATAAACCTTGAGTGGTATAATCAAGGTCTTTTAGAAAAATGAAGGTGGAGAATTTTACGGGAACCTAATGAATTGTGGTTTATGCATGGTCCTTCCTTCTAAGTATGCACTTGTGTTCTTTCTCTAGTGACATGAACATTGCCTGGAATTCAAAAAACCTCTTCATGATGGTGGAAAGATGTACGTAAAATTGATTGGTTTCAAGAAGGAGTGAAGAAAAAATTAGGTGAAGGAAATATCATTAAATTCTGGAATGATCTGTGGATTGGTGATTTAAGTCTAACGGACTTGTTTCCTAGACTTTATATGATTTCCTTAGATAAATTTTCTGTCATCTCTGATATGGGTGAATGGTTGGATTCTAGTTGGAAATGGAACCTAAAATTGAGAAAAAGTTTTTTTTTCTATGGAGGAAGAGCAGTTTGCTCATTTAGATAATTTGTTGGTGTCGGTTTCTTTGCTTGAAGGAAGAGAAGGTAAGTGGATATCTATGATAATTCGGGTATCTTTACAACTGCTTTTGCTTATTCTTACCTTCAGAATAAACTTTTTGCACACTATTGTCTACTTCTGAATTGGTTGTTTTAATTTAAGCATTTTTGGACGTGTCAAGCACCTTCAAAAGTGTTAGCTTTCTCTTGGCAAGCTCTTTTAGACGGCATACCTTCAAAATTTGATTTGCTTAATTTTTTTTATAAACAATTCAAATTGCTTATTAGAAATGTACGTTGATTGGATTGGATCAATTGATGTGTGTTTTTTGTCATTCCAAAATCTATAGAGCATCTGTTATTACCATACCCAGTAGATTACCAAGTGTGGCAGGATTTTTATTCATGGATTGGAATTCAAACTACTCTTTCATATGATGTCAAAATGCATTAACAGCATTTTGGTTATCTCAAACATAGAACGGTTAAGTGCATGTTTGATTTATCGTTGAAAAATTTCAAACGTACATTTAGGACAAAGTATCTACAGAGTTCATTTGGGACAAACGTACATTTGCAATGATAAACCAAATATGTCCTAAGTCAGTTTGCCATGTTCTATGGCATTGAGTGGTATGGTCTATATATTTGGTTGCATAGGAACACAATTGTATTTAGTAAAGGATTTGGTTAGTTTGTTGGACTTAATTAAATTTTGATATTGGTCATGGACTGTAGTGGAGGAGTAAAAAAATGTGTTTTCTTCTTTAGATTGATCAAATAGTCAATTGTATTGTATCACAATGTCTTAGCTGGATTTTGTTCTCATTTGTAATATTTATGAGTTGAGTTACCGCTGTACCCACTTCAATAAAATTTCTTTGGATTATTAAAAAAAACCAAGAACAAAACTCACTAAAACACATAGTCCAATGACATGATAACCTTGTTTATAAGGTTCTTTCATGTACTACGTTCAAAACCTACAAGCCTACCCTAAGTTATGTTTACGGTCAAATTAATTAAACTTAAATCCTTGTTAATGGTTTCATTTATGATTTTTTTTATATCTCTACCTCTTACTGTTGGGATTCCCTTTATTTTACCTTTTTTGGTGCTGGAAGAAAGAAAAAGCAAAGGAACAAAAATACAAATAAAAAATTAGCCTAGGAAATTCATTCCTATTCTATCTCTACGCAACAAATCTGATAAGCCACTCGGTGGATTAATCCAAATCTTCAAATTGTCACAGGTGTGAGACCCACATTTTGCACACATATTTGCTTGCCTGAAAGTATGAAGAAAAGAGACCTGCCAACCTCTGCAGCATATTTGCTTCCCTGTATTTGATCTACTCTTCTTGCCCAAACTATTTCCCAAGATTTTACTATCTTTTCTGCAATAGATGTTACCTCAATTTTCTAATAAATTCATTACTATCCTAACAATATAAAAAATTTTACATCCACAGTGTACAAAAATTAAATTAAACTCATACTTTTAAGGTTAAGACCTCTTGGCTCTTACAGAACTGCCGAGGATAAGAACAGAACAGGCATTGGCTATTTTAGTCAGACTCGTTTAAGTCATGGATATCTACTCAAATCGCAGCTAAACTTTTACGGAACTGTTATTTCTTATGTAATGATGAAAACTTTACTGTATAATATTTTAAAGAATTTAACTTTGATACACAGTAAAATAAAAATTGCACTGTCAATCAATCACGATCATCCAATGTAACTTTTAAGATAATTATGATAAAAATAATAATTTTAAAAATTTAATAATATGATAAATTATGATTAATACAAAATATTTACACCAACGATATATAACAATTAAATTCTATTTTAAATTTATAATAAAATGACACACGATTATGTTGTTTTGGGGTTATGTTGTTTATGAAATAAATACAATACTTCCAGTTTTGAAAAGGATGGCTCTTCCTATAATTACAATAAACTGGTAAAGTAAACTGAATCCCACATAACAGCTGCCTAACATTCCAACTTTAAATTAATATCTAATGGCACAACTAGCCAACAATTTTTCCCAGAAGAAACGAAGAAAAAACAACTAAAGGCCAAAAAAGAAAGAAAGCTCCCAGATTGTATGTACTCAAAAGCTACAATGCCTACTGGATTCTACTAGCAACTAAAGTGCACTAGCAAGGGGACAAAAATAGCATCCAGATAAAAGGAAACATAGTACAAGTTGACGACAATAACGTCTAGAAAAATAGTCGATAAATTTGGTAGCTAAATTTCTATACTTGCATTGCACTAAACCTTCTGAACCTTTTCCACATATGCCTGCAACCAAAAGACAAAATTGTAAGACAAGCTGGAAAAGCCACAAGCCCACAAGTAATCAATTGTCATCAGTTTCACACTGATCGTACTTTGAGAAAAGAAACTGTCTCAAATGCAAGGGTAGATTCAGAAGCTAACATATATCTCTACTAGCAAAATAGAACAACTTTTACATCAGAAATATTTAGGCTACACATTCAGCAACAATTATGGTCAAACATGGACCTCAGAATCTTATAGAGATCAATTAGGTTGCAACAATTTGATGGATTCAAAAGCTGTAATGGAAAAAAGTACCACTTCAATTTGAAATAAATGTTACTTCTTAAGAGAAAATTATTTCGCATGAGATTTTGTTAAACTAACAAAATAACTAAATTATGAAATAAAAAAATAAGAAATTAAGTACAATTTTAACCACAAAAAAAAATTTAGTTCAATTTAAAAAAGGTTACCAGAAGTACCTTAAGTTTTACACAGTATATTTAATGAAGAAATTTAGTTACATATATAAAATCTTGGATAAGGTCATATTTCTCTGGTCAAAAAATTAATCAGCTGTTTTTGGGCAACTTTCCATCATTTCTTCTGACATCCAAAACAAGCCTTTAAGAAAACTAAATGGTTTCTGGAGCTTCATCTAAATTCACATTCATCTATAAAACTAAAAGCAAGTAAAATGGGAGAGAAGAGGTGGAATCCTTCAAACATGTAGCAATGTGCAAGTTAACCACCACTTACCTGTACAAGTTTGCTCAGTTTTGGTTTTGAAAATGACAAATAGTGGTCAATTTTCTCTTGAGTCTGAGGAATATTGGCCCCCTGCATGGTACCGGTTACTTTATCAACAACTTTCTTCACAATTGTTTTATAATCTTCTTTGTTGATTTGACCTTCTTTCCATGTTGGTTTCAGAAGTTCCTTAACAAACTCAACCAGTGCAAATTTAAATGCACGAATCCCCTTTGCGTCCTTTGTTTTCTTGGCCTCATCAGGTCCCCCATTTTGGTCCATGTTTTCCGAAGGACCATTCTCTTTTGTATTTTTATGATCATCTTGAGAATTTTGCCTTTCCTCAACTACCACTTCATTGTTCTCCTCATTAATCTCAAGGTTTTGACCTGGCTGCAGCTGAATTAGATGTTCACTCTTGACAAGATGTTCTTCTGAGCAGAAAGCCTTAAAAGAATCACCACAATTTTGCCTTCCTGAGTTAGACATCAGGGACGGAATTTCTACATTATCTTCTGCATTTTTTTTACTTGGAGAAAAGGCAGGGGCAGCCCCACTTGCATCAGCATTCTTTGGTTCAATACTATCACACATAGGATCATACTGCTTCGGGAATCCAACAGCAGGATCTGGCTTGATGAATGTATTGGAAACAGGCATAGCAGGCACTTCAGTTTTGGCTAGGGAGGGAGTATCCTTTGCATCACTAGAATTTAAAGCAGCATAAAGTTGTGGCAGTTGCTGACCTGTTCCAAGAATATGAGCCAGAGAGGCTGAGAGATTGCTAAGCTGAGCAAGCTGTTCTTTGCTTACCATGTTCTGAGTTGGAGGATTTCTTGAACTAACTTGTGATAAGCCTGCATCCATGATATTTGGTTCAACAGTGTACTTTTTCTCAGTAGAGACTTCTTGGTTATGCATACTTTCAACAACTCCTCTTGAAGGAAGAATGGGAACAACCACTTGACTTTGTCCAACTGCATGGCCACTTGAAGAATGCAAAGGATTTATATTCTGTGCGTTCTGATTAAAGCCTTGCCCTGAAAGAACATCAGAACAAAAGTGAATCAGCATATTTGTTTTTTGGTTTTTCTTTTTTATAGAAAAATCAGATTTGTTTGTCACTTTTATCATCACGTCAATGAAATAACATCACACTTTTTAAAAATTTTAGGTTTGAACTTGCAGGGTAAAATATGTTTCAAAGTACAACTGTACAGTCACAGGAGCATCAAGCATATGATTACCTGGAGTAACTTGTATTCCTTCATGTTCAGTGGCTAAATATGTACCACCCTGGGTTACCCCATGCTTATTCAGTCCATGCTCTTCCTGAATATGGCTAGAAGATCCCATCCTATAATTCCAATCGGGAGACATTTCTGCATCACCAGGCCAAATGCCTGTACCTGTTGACTGGGAAATGTGCATGTTGGCACCAGCATTTTCTGCTATCCAATGGTCAGTTTCCTTCTTATCACTCGGAAATGTTGGTTCACCATGCACTCTGCTCTTATCTAAACTATGACCCCATCCATCCCTCATTGGCCAAGCAGTGAATCCAGGATCTGTGGCACCTATAATTCCACATTTGTCCTCAACCAGCTTTGCTGCATCAGAGACAGCAACTGTATCATTTGGCTTTGAACCGTCCACATCAACCATATTGCCATCTGAAACCCATCTATCATCTCTTAGCTTTCCATTAGGACTAACTGAATCGCTAAATTTTGGTCTATCCAACATCCCTTGATCTCCACCTGGATTGCTCCCCCACCTATCATCCCTTGATCTCCTATTAGGGCTCCTACATGCTTGCCTATCATGAGAAAACCTACAATATTTACCATTACGACAATTTCCATTAGCGAAAAATTTGCAAGGAGTATCACCACTACGGTTTGGCCCATGCCCACCACCCTGATCAAAAGAATTATCTCTGCGTCTTCTATCATTTTCCCTTTCTCTAGTGAATTCATCCACAGAACCTTTACCGTATCCATCAGAATTGTTATGATGCACAAACTTGCATGATGCTCCCATTCTACACCTGCCTTTAGCAAAATTAATACAAGCTTCATTAGATCTACCACTCCTCAGAGAATGGTCTCTACTGTCGTGGGGAGCAGAATATCTGGGAGCTCCATCTTCCCTGTGCTTACTTTCCCAACTATCTTCATAATTTTGATTATCATGGTGAAGAAAATGGCAATGACTGCCTCTTCTGCATTTACCAGCAGCAAAATCTCTACATGGTTGTGTCGATCCTCCAGCCCTCGTTCTATTTCTGTCATTGAAACCTGAATCCCACCTAAAACCATGGGGAGGGCTCCTGCTCCGACTACTCCTAGGCACGACATAATCCAAAGAAAGGCAGATAATTAGAAAAACCAACTGCATCTAGAAAAATTATGCACCTTCACAGTTATGACCATAATACTATCACAAATATATTCATTAAATTTATTTGGGGAAAGGATGCCATAATCTGAAATTAATGACTATCTTGCTGTCAAAGATCTAAACTAAAAAGTAGTCAGAAAGTTACAGGATGAGCTTGAAATTAAAGCAAATACCCACAAAGAAACAAGCTCTTCAGCACAAATACAGACGTGGGAGACATGATCCGAAACAAAGGAACAGAACGTGGCATACATACATCTTAATTTAACCAAAAAGAAAAAAGAAGAAAAAAACAGAAGTGCTTTTGGTATAAAAAGATCAATTAAATGTCACATGACTATCACCGACCATTCATGCAATATCTAGTGGTCATGATCACATGTACCTGTGTGTGTGTGTGCAAGATAGAAAACATAAAGCATATGCAAAATAAGTTAACATGTTTAAAATGTCCTTAACAGATAAACAAAGCATCTAAGAAGTAGTGAACTGTTTTTTTACGAATCCCAACAATACTGCAGAGTACTCAGAGATGTCACAGCGTTCTCCTGAGTCCTGAGTGTACACAGCTCCTCCATTGAAGTGCAAGTGCTTCAGAGAATAAGGTAAGTATGTATTTTAGGATATAATAACATACACGATCAAATTATTCATAGCCACGCTCCCATAACAAACCATCAATCAAATATAAAGCTTCCATCAATTTTAAGAAAATGGGGTCAGCACACACACCGAGCAAAGAAACAAACCTGACTGACCTGCTCCAACCATTTTTTGGGGATTGACTATGTCTATTATGTTTCCATTCCTCAAACCCAGGAGACATTTCCTTGCCATAACTTCCAGCAGCGTCCCATTCCATTGTTTCATCCAAAAGCCTATAGTCTTTATTCATGATATCATCCTTATTTGAACCTCTGCCTCCAGAAAAAGATTCCTTAGATGAAAATCCCATACCAGGTTTTAACTTATCATTTCCTTCCAAATAAGACCGCAATTGCTTACTATCAGGTGCAAATTCAGGATCATCTCTCAAATCCCACTTTGAAGAGCGTTTTCTGGAACTTCCACTCATCTCACTTGCCAAAGCTGTAATGCTTTTCTTTGATTAATGGAGTGTGCTCTGAATTAAAACAACAAATAAATCACCAAAAACATGAAATATAACCTCATTCTTCTACTATTTTTTTCTTCAGTGAAAGACTATAACATGCTAAGAAACAGAAACAGCAGAAAGTTACGAAATGAAATGACAGACTTATCTTGTATTTAAAACAAAAAACCTCAAACCCATTAGTGTTAGCTCAGTCAGCAGTCACACGATTTACCTATGTGATCGGTGGGACGGTTCGAACCCTCCCAATGCTCTACCAACTCCCTTCCCCTGGCCCCCCAGTGGAGTTCCCTTAGGCCCCATCCCAGTGATAGAGCCTCCCTGGACCCCCCCCCCCCCCCAAAAGAAAAAAGAAGACTAAAGATCAAGAAACAAAGACTATCAATGCAATTAATTCCACCAAAATTGCGGAGCATCATGAACTGACCCAAATCAAAGTTCACATCAACTACTCAAGAAAAATAAATCGACTATTCTTAAACAAAATTAACTAATAGAGAAGAATATAGAACAGGAGGGTCTGAAATCCTCGTAACAGCAAAATCAAGGGTAATGGAGGCATGTGAAGAATCAATCAAAAGAAACAGCACGCGCAGAGACACAAACAAAGAAAACTATATATCCCAAAAAACGCTTTACGGGTAGAAACTGCTGGCTGAAAATTCTAGCATTCCATATAATTGACTGGAAGGACCAGTGAAAAGTTTTCAATTGTCATCGAGTTCTTTAATACAATCAAATCCACATGATATAAATGAGATTATGAAGTTTGACTTAGGTTAGTTTAATGTTCTTTCTATCTCCTCCCCCACAAGGGTTATTGATACCAACATTATGAGGACACTTTCTCGTTGGTGGCAAAGATGGCTTCGGTTTGCCTTTTTCTGTCTATAGCCGATATTCGCCAATGACCTCGTCATCAGATGGACATCAAGAATGCTTGCCTACATGGTGATCTCACCGAAGAAATTTACATGGAGAAACCCCCCGAGGTTTGTTGCTTAGGGGTTGTCTTCTATACCAGTTTGTAGTCTTCGCAAATCTCTATATCACCCTAAACAATGTCCTAGGACTTGGTTTTGCAGATTTAGCATTTTACTTCAACAGCTTGGCTTGGTATGACATGGAGTGAGGCTGGCCACTCTGTCTGCTATCGCCATTCAGACCAAAAATCTTGACAAACTTCGATATTGCTTTGGAGTAGAGGTGGCAAAGATCCAAGGATGGCATAGTAATTCCACAAAGTATGCCAAGAACATTCTTGAGGAAACAACTCTGTTGAATGCAAAGCTTGTTGACACTTCTATTGATCCAAATGTAAAACTTCTAATAAATCAGGGAAATCCGTTTCGGATTTAGGAAGATACAGTACATTAGCTGGTAAACTGAACTACTTCACAATAACCCATCAGACATCTCCTTTGTTGTCAGTGTGTAAGCCAATTTATCAATTCACCTTGTGAAGGATATTGGGATGCAATGATTCGTATCCTGAAATATATATTAAGGGTGAAATATATTAACGGAGCTTCAGGAAAAGGCCTTGACTATGAAGATAAAGGTCACACTCAGATTGTTGGATATTCAAATGTTTATTGGGCAGGTTCCCCTGCAATCTATTGATAAAAGATCCACTTTTGGTATTGTGTATTCTTTGGGGATAATTTGATGTCGTGAAAGAATAAGAGCAAAATGTGGTTGCAAGATTAAGTGTCAAAATAGTATATCGAGCCATAACCTCATCCACTTACAAACTCATTCTGTTAAAACAACTACTTAAAGAGCTTTAATTAGGAGAGATTATGCATCTGACGCTCATTTGTGACAATCAAGATGCCTTGCATATCACCTCTAATCCAGTATTTCATGAAGGACCAAATACATTGAGATATATTGTCATCTTATTAGAGAGAAGATCCTATCCAGAGACATTACTAATAGCTTTGTCAATTCAAATGCATTCATTCATGGAGGCAAGATCAACCAAACAAAGCAGACATGCTTGAACACCTATAATACAAACCAGAATATTTCTTTGGGTACTCATCCTACTTCCCCACATCTTTCTTTATCTCCTGAAGTTAATGAAATCTCATCTATGAGCTATAGAGTTGGAGGAACTTTGAACTTTTGAAGAACCCAATCATTGCCAGTGAAATGATGTATGCATTCCAAGATAACACCAAACTAACAAGGAAACAATTTCACGAGCATTGCAATGGCGATGGTGGTCCATGTTAGAGAGCAATGACCATGGAAATGGGGATGCTTAAAGGTGTGAGAGATGAGAACAAGGTTGAATAATATCCTATTAGGTCATATCAAGTCCTGAGGAGAGGATAGTTTTAAATGGTTGTAATGGTATAAAAAACTTTGACAATATTTAACTATGTTGTTATTTGGGTTTGGATACTATTGCTTATACTATTGAGTCTTCATTATTTATACATCAAACGTAGCCTCAACTTTTCTTAGTGATGCATAAGCCTAATAAATACATAAACCTTTTATCAATGCCCCAAAGTCTTAAAATTAGAAAAACTCTTCTTAGTCTTCCGTAATTAGTTGGTCCAATAATTAAAGAGAGCATATGACTCCAAGTTCCCAAAGTGATGTCAAGTATATTTCAATAGCAAAATAACAAAGATGCTTATAAAGAATCCAGTCTTTCCAAACAATCTTCCAAAGCCTATGCATATTCTCTAAAAACCATGAAACATCTACATCCATGATGGAACTTGAACAGCATCTTTACAACACTTATAGGATTGAATACATCTTAGAAAGTTTCTAAAACACTCAACAATTGGCCACTGAAAAACCAGATCAAAGGTACAATGTATATTGCATTTATTTTCTTCAATGCCTGTTCTTGATGCACATTGAGAACTAGTGTATCTGGTGAAACTTAATACATAAGGTGATACATCCTTTCCAGTTCTTGAACTAGCCAGAGGTTTATTCTGCTATCTCAAAATATATTGAAAATTTCTCCACTCCAAACAATCCAATATCAAATTGATTAATGTGTTAAATATCCAATATTGCTTTTGTGGAAGAATGGAAGGATCAAATGCCATTTGACACATATTTAAAGCAGCTACTTTGAGTGGACTTCATAACACCTTCACGCATTGACCACACGAATTTACTGCAGAAAAATTGTATCTAGTATTAGCACTTTGAATGATGTACTCTTACTGAGAGATACATAGAACTAAAGCACAAAGGAGACTGCTGACCCAACTACAAAACTACCCAATGTTCTGGTATCTTGGTAATCCAGCTAACTCAATGGGTGAAAGCCTAAAGAACTTGTGTTTTTGGAATTTTTTTAAAAAGAAAAAAACGAAAAAAACAGAGTCTAAAGATGTAATCATAAGGTCAACAAGTAAGAGTGACCATAATTTTGGGCAAATGTAGTATCAGAAAGTGATTCCAATTCCACACTACAGTCAAGGCACTTCTAAAGAAGAATATTACAACTGATCAGTTAGATATTCTGTTTGTACAGTTAAGTTAGTTGCTGAGTGGTTAAGTTAGTTTCTACGGTTGCTCATGTATATATATGTATCAACACCAATATCATGATCAAAGCCCACACTGAAACCAAGCACATTCTACCCAAAATTAAGCATCAGAATGCTAGTTTCTATTATAAAACGGAACAGGCAGTGGGCGACCCAGTGCACGCTGCCACATGATGGGGTCCAGGAAGGGTAGATGTACACAGCCGTACCCCGCAAGCGGAGAGGCTGTTTCCAAGATTTGAAACCGTGACCTCCTCACAAGGCAGCAACCTTACTTGTGCCAAGGCTCGCCCTCATAAAACAGAACAGTGGGGGAGTGCCTTCTTTATCCATTGTTAGTCTAAAATGAATCACAGCAACAGCTAGCAAAAAGAAAAAGAGAAGCTTTCAAGAATTTTCCAATACATCTTTAATCGTTCTTCATTTTCATCTCTCCAAAGTTCCCTTTCAGCATTCGCAAAGGGGAAAATCATAAGTCGGTAGCTAACATACCCTAATCTTCCGTATAAACGGCATCGATTACCCATCACATTCAAATTCAAGCACGCATGTAATGAGAAACGACGCAAATTAGGTTTCTAACCACGCGTTAAATTGAAATTTCACGAGACATAGAAAAAAGTCAAAAGATTTTAGAGAGAAAGAGAATGACAAAAGGAATAGAAACAAAGAAGCATAGTAAACCCTAGATAAGAGATGAAAATGCAGAAAGTGAGAGAGGGAGAGAGAGAGGACTCACGAGAGAGTGGTTACCGAGCGTGTAGAGAGAGAGAGAGAAACCCTAGAGTGGAGTAACTGATTTTGCCATCATGGATTTCGAGAGAGGAATGGAGCTTTCGCTGCTCGCCTGCTGTTTCGTCAACAAATATCTCAGTTGCTTGATTTGCCTTTTCTTTTCGCGTTTGGAAGCCGAAGAGTGACAGGTTTTTTTTTTAATTCTGCCTTACTATATACGCACTTTAATCAATTTATTAATTTTTTTATAAATTATTTTAACTTGTTTCAATAAATTTAAATTTATAAAAACAAAACTAATAAAATAAGTTAAGAAAAAATTTATAGAAAAATAATAATCTCATATGTAATAAGTGTTTATTGAAAGAATATTATTAATTAAGTCGGAATTTCATCCATCCAAAGTCTGACCACCACCGCCATTTTGGGAGTCCAACGATCTCCGTCGCCTTCCGTTCCTCCCTCCCCTATTAGAGCCGCACGATACTTAGCATGCCGCCGTCGTTGCTGCTTAGCTTCTCCGCTCCTTGCTCGCCACCGTCAACCACAAGCGCATAGTACGAATTTCAGGGAAAGGGTTGAGATTTGAAGACCATCTCATATCTGATTCTTAATTTGAATCATTTATTTTACTATTAATGTTGTTTGAGGATGACCATCTCATAACAGGCAAGGCCAGTCAGATCGAAAGATGCTCCAATTGCCTTCCACCATCGCACTCAATCTCAACATCTTTCCAGAACCCTTCAATTCCCTCGTCGTCGAGATCGCAAGCGCAGATTGGAACCAAGTTCCTCTGCAATCACTCATTCTTAGCCCAGATCGCAAGCGTCGATTGGAACCGAGATTGCAAGCACAGATTATTTATCATTTCTTTTTCTTTTTCGTGTCTGTTGCCTTTGATAACTTGATTTCTGGTTGTTGGGGAAGGAATAAGGAAAATTATTTTGGTGCCACATGTAGTAGTGGTAGTGTATGATAGGGAGTTTATCGATTCAGTAACGACGCCGAAGAGGACGTTGGTCGGGCTGACGTGGAGGAAGAGGATGACATCTCCACCGGATGGCGGAGGTGCTCTCGTTGGAGGGTGGGAGTGGGTGTACCGACGGCGGCGGCGAAGGGTGGGATGGCAGAGGTGGGAGGAGGAAGAGAAAGTGAGGGTGGGAATGATATTTCCAAAATATAAAAAAAAAATTTTAAAAAATAAAATAAAACCATCTAATTGACTGAAAAATTGGCGGTTCATGGTGAACCATCTATTTAGGTGCTTTACCTTAGAAGCCACCTTGGTTTAGGATGAACAAAACATTTGATGTGTAAGTAAGTATATGGTCATATGATGAAATATTTTAACCAATTTTTACATCAACGAAGATTAAGCTCATCTCAAGCAATCTTAATGTGCATCATGGTGCTATTAGAGCATGCAACTGTGGGATATTAAGGACTCAAAACTCTCCCCTTCTCGTGAGAACCTTACCCGAAAAATTACCGGGCAAAGCCAAATCCAAGAATGCACCAAATCAAGAATTTATGGTCTCTTGATAAGTGAGTGACTCCTGAAAGAAACTATATTCTGCATCCCAACAAAACAATGATCACACTTCTGTAAATGTGGATTTCTCATGCCAGACAACACGTCCCGTTTGGCTAGCTCAGCCATGCCTTTCTCACTCATATGACACAACCTTATGTCATAGCTCAACTCATTCATTCGATTCCACTGCATGAAGAACAATTTTAATTACTTTTGCTTGTGCATGCCAAGTAAAGGGTAGAATATTTCGTACCTCTAGCTACAATCGTAGAACCCTTGGTGAGTTTCCAATTATTCCGCGAGAACAGGTTGTCATAACCTTCATCACAGAGCTTAGCCCACTGAAAGGAAATTTAATAAAATGTATGGAACATGCGTCACACGCTTTAGAGTTAATTTGGTACCATTAGTCATTTCCAAATTGATCTCTCCAATGCCAAAACACTTTAATAAACCTTCATGAGCCAATCTCACATCACCAAATTCACCTAGAGTATGGGAGTTGAAAATATCCCTCCCAAATGTAACGATGAAGCACCATTGTCGATCACCAAACTGAATGCACTACCAACAATATTAATGGTATCATATTCTTCAATAAGAAGGAAATCATCGGATGTCACATTAGCTTTGTCTTCACCAACATTTTCTCCTTTCTCCTTTCTTTTTCTCTTTATCTTTATCATTGTCCTTGTTCTCCTTTTTCAAAAGCCGATAATACTTCTGAATATCCACTTTCTTATCACAATTGTGGCACTCAAAATTTTATACTCATTTCTGGATTTGCTTTTGCTTTGATCTCTATTGCTTGAATTATGGTTCTTGCTTCTTCCCCATTGACTCAGTAACCAAAACCTTTGACTGTGAAGGGGAACCTTAAAACTTTATTCTCATCTCCTCGTTCAAAAATTGTTCTTTACAAAGTCCATTAACAACATACCATTTGGAGCAGAATTAGACAATGACATTATGAAAGTTTTCCATGATACTGACAAGGAATCAAGAAGCAATAACCCCTAAATTTCTTCATCAAATTTAATACTCATAGCAGAGAGTTGGTTCATAATTCCCCGGAAGGTACCCACATAGTCACCAACCCACTAAGGAATGTACCCACATAGGTTGGAGAAATTTCTTCCCATAAAACATATCCTCCATATTATCTCTCCTCAAAGTAACAATTCGGCTTGCATTGGCTTATATTGTTCACCACAAGTCCATCACCACAAAAGAGCCAAAGCTCTGATATCAGTTTTTTTTTTTCGATAAGTAGCTCTGATACCAATTGTTTGTACTAGAGCACGTAGTGGAAAATTAAGAGCTCAAAAAGTTTCCCATTCTTATGAGAACCTTACCAGAAAAATTACCAAGCGAAGCCAATTCCAACAATAATAGTAATAAAGGAGTAGAAAACTAAAACTAAAACATAAACACCACAATTTTTAACGTGGAAAACTTCCCTCAATATGAGTGAATAAAAACACGAGACCTAGCCCAGAAAATCTTCCACTATGTAAAATAATAGGTACACCAATAAAGTCTTTCTAGCACCACTAGGGATCAACAAAATATCAAAATCATCACCAACAAGATGAAAATCAACACAATAAAACTCAACAATGGGCATTTGATCAAGACAACAGAGAAGACAAAACTACGAATAAAATATACTAAAATGAAGAGCTCAATGACAGGAACAACATACTGAATTTTTAGCCAAAACGGAGCACGTTTGCTGTACCAATCATGTGTCAAGAGAATCCACTTTCTTCTTCTCGTATTGTTGCCGCACTGTGCTGCACCTCTGCTGCGTTTCTTTCTGCTTCACTTTGGCAATTAGGGATTGAATCTTATATAGAAGGAAACGTGGGCTTGGCCCATTACTATACCATTCATTTTTTTCTTTTTATATACAAGTCAGCATGGGCTCACTTGGGAGTGACCCACATGACACACCTTTCATTCGGCCTAGTACATTAAGAAAAAAACTTTTCATAAGTTTTGGTTCAAGGTTTGAATACAAGTAACAAATTTAGAAAGTAGACATTTTACTATTAGGCCAAAAGCCTTTAATGGGTTTAACGAGAGAGTATTTTCATCAGTCATTTTAAGTAATTCTTTTACTTGATATTGATTGGTTATTTAAACATTCAACTTTTTGTTTTTGTTTTTAGAACATCTCGATATATGTAAGACTAATCTCTTTAGATAATTTATATAAGTAAAGTTGACAAAATGAGTTTAATTTGTCGATAAAAGTGTTAAAATGAGACCAAAGTAGGCATAATAATTTTTGGGTTGGGCTATCGAAAGTTGTTACGACTAATAATTCACTAGATCGTGTTGGTTAGAAATATCGTTTTTGATAAAAAAAAAAAAAATACGCTCTTTTAATATTAACAAGTAAAAATTTTATTCTTATACTTTATCACCATATTTTTATTTTATGTTCTTTAAGTACTAGCAAACATCAAATAATATTGTTTTTTAACACAAATGTTGATTTATATTAGAAAAGGTAAAGGTAAAATCGATTATGCATAATAAAATTTAATTAAATAAATAATTAAAGTTTGAGTCAGCAAGTTGGGCCAAAATTAGGTTAGTCTAATAAGGATAAAATGCACTTAGACTTCAACCAGTTTGCTATACGTCCTACCGCACTAGTCAGCCTTTGCTCATCTGTAAAATAATAACTAATAGGTTTAATTATTAAGTTGTTCCCTAAACTAAAAAAGTTTCTAATTGGATCCCTAAACATATATAAAATTTTCAATTGGGTCATTGGATAACAAATATGTTACTGAACCGTGAAATTGAACGAAATATATATTAATCCCTCCAAGATGGGCACTCATGTAAGCAATTTGTGCATAATTATTAGGAATTTGGGACTTCTATTCATGTCATCAATCAGAAATTGTTGGTGCGTTTGAAATCATACTCGTGTGTGTACATAAAAGTTTTTGGTCGATTACTTGATTAGATGTCCCAAATTCTCAATAATTATTGACAAGTTGTTGATATGGGTGTCCAATTTGCAGGGGCTCACGAATATTCCGTTCAATTTCACAGTTCAGTAACATATTTATTATCTCAGGGACCCAATTGAAAATTTTATATATGTTTAGGGACCCAATTAGAAATTTTTTTAGTTTAGGGATCTACTTGAAAATTTTCAAATAGTCAGGGGCCAACTCAATAATTAAACCTAACTAATAATCATTTCTAATTAGATTTTCCAATCGAAGTATTAGACATAAAACAAACTTTAAAGCTCCTTATCCACCTTCATGTAGATGTCAATATATGGATCTCGCTTAATATTATCTATTTTCCTGATAGTTCAAATAACAAGTTTGTAAATGGGCAAAGGAGGAATGATTGAGTGCAAGGAATAAGAAGTGGGATCTGAATATTATTTGGAGAAATATTATCTTTTATGATCTCACGACGAACCTATATCCATTGTTCCCACCATGTTTTGCATATGCTTTTGAGGAGGTTTGGGAAAATGCTAATGTTCATCATTTGTTGGTGTTTGGCAATTTATGGCTTCAAATTCCTACTTGTTTTAAGCCTTAAACTTCTTATAACATCTACATAGGTTCTCACACGATGGGTTAAGAATAGGAATGGCAAAGTGGGTCAACCTGTCCCGTCCCGCTCCGTCATTAACCCACCCAAAACGGGACGGGACGGACCAACCCGTTTTAGACATATGGGTTGAACCTCCCAACCCACCCCGACTAATGGTGGGTGGCGGGTTGGTCCGCCAAACACATAAAAACATAAATTGGGATGATGGGTTGACCCGCTATAAAAATAAAAAAATTAACAAAAAATCATATAACATTTCTATTTTTTGGACAATCTTCATATCCTTTCTTAAATTATTATTAAAAAATTGGAATAATCTCATCTTATAACATACAATTTGTGTTACAAAAGGAAAGACATTATTTTTGTAGGATGAAATAATTCCAAGTAACAATTAAATTAAATTAAATAATATCAAATAATTAATAAATTAATAACAAAAATTATTTAAACACTTATATTGAAAAAGATAATTGTATTTATAAACCAAATCAATTACAAAAGAATTCCTAAATAGTCATTGTCTAACCCCCAACATGGGGAGAATTAGCTAGACATGGAAATGGAAATAACAACAAAAGGAGAAAAGGAAGAGATAGTTGAAGAAAACACCATTAAGATGCCCTTCCAGCGACAAAGAACCTCTTTAGGTTAGTTTCTTCGTCCTCTCTGCATCCTGACACCTCTTCCCTTCCTAAAATGAGCTTTTTATATTCCTATTTGTTAGTAGGGTTCTCCCAAAATAACTCGACAATTGACATCTCTTGTACTAGATGTCGATGCTTTTGTGCCCAACGCAGGTCTTCCAAAATTATCAAAATGTTAAACATGTATTTATATTTTTATATAACACTATTTGGTAATTGAGACAATTTCGTATTATTCTTATATTGAATTTTATTAATATGTTGTTAGTATTATAATTGTGAATTATTATAAATTACAAATTAACTTTTTTAAATATGAATTGAGAAAAAGTATTTTAGTTAGAATTTTTTTAAAAAATAGTTAGTATAATGCAAAACCAATTAGAAGAATATATAACCTCGTTCAACAAAAATAATCGAATAAAGGAATTAGTTCCTCTAAAGTGATTGGAGCTCTAAAGCGAGGAAGTAAGAGATTATCCATCCTTAGATTATTTAGTAGGTTGAGATATCTATGTACTTAATTAAATTAATGGTGGACAATCCTTTACTTTCTCACTTTAGAACTCCACTCACTTTAGAGGAACCAAATCCTAGAATAAATGCTTATAATCAATAGGCAAAATAGGTTGATTGGTCTTATACGTTTATATAAATTTTCACATCGGTCCTATAAGTTTTTTTTTTTTCAAATTGGTCATACACGTTACGTTTCGTTTCCACGTTAGTCATTTTCGTCAATTTTGACCTTATGACGTCAGATCAAGAGCCATGTGTAGCACTAATATCATAGCCACGCCAGGTCAAAACTGACAACGTTAGGTCAAAATTGACGGAAATGATTAATTTGGAAACGAAATATAACGTGTAGGACCAATTTGAAGAAAAAACTTATGGAACCGATGTGAAAATTTAAAAAAACATATAGAACCAATCAACTTATTTTGCCTAATCAATATAAGACATTTTGTGAGAATTAAACTAGTTAAACTAGTAATGTACCCATGATAATGCATGGGTGAGCGGGAAAATTTTTCCCGATGAGATGACACATGGCACTAAGGGACCTAATTTTCTTATAGTAGAATAGATGTACCCATGATATTGCATGGGTGAGCGGGAAAATTTTTCCCGATGAGATGACACATGGCACTAAGGGACCTAATTTTCTTATAGTAGAATAGATAACTTCCTACACATCCTTGTGCTTCTTTGGTTAACTCATTTCTTGGCTTGAATAGATCCTGAATTAGTCCTATGACTGGTTAGCTAACTACTTCCACTTTATGCCACTTGGTTTGTATACTCTTGTTTGGCCTCCACATGATTGTGATCATCATTGCTTCTAGGATTGTGTTGCGTTTGGGAGAAATTCTTACATGGATAGGGTGTTAGAACCAAAACAGTTATGGTTTATGACCCCTTAAAGTTTTAATGATTAACAAAATTATTATATGTTTATGAAAATAGTTTAAGTCCAGTGCTTACTAATCTATAAGGTCAAAAGACCTTCTCTCTGTTTTTGACTTCAGATGGACTCACAAATGTACACTAAGTCTAAGTTTTAGCGTCCAAAGATATATAAAGTTCATACTGGACTGAAAGCTCTGAGTGTTTTCTGCGTCCAATGCGTCTAACTGGTCCTTGGATTTTAAGGATAAGTTTCTTGCGTTTGGAAGTCACAAGCAAGTTTCATATTGTGTCTACTATTATATATTATATTACTTGTGTGGCCACTAACTTTGTTTTTTGCATATGACATGGCATATGGTTTCAAAAGTTATTGAAAATCATAAAAGAAATATCTCTTTCGATAAAGACAAAACAAGGTACAACGTTGTACACACTGATCCACGAAAAGCAAAAAGCATGACAGCAAAAAGAAAAGGACAACCTGCTCTGATCATCCTGCTACAATCTGCTATCATTGTTGTACTGCCAAAAGCAAACATAACTCCTTGTTCACTCAAAGAAAGGACATGTATGAACAGAATACAGCTTGCAAATGGAAATGTATCTAACGGATATTCAACTGAGTCTAAACGGACCTATTTTATACTGTTTGAAATCCTGATGATAGTCAAGACTATTTATAAAGTCTAAATATCAACATTTGAAGACAACAACATATACGCGAATCAACGATCATTCAAAAAGCTATCAAAATTCTCTGGTCAAAGATCTATAAACCTTTCACTTACTTTCTTTGTAAATTTTCAAACAAATTCAAATAGCTGAACATTGTAATATCCTCATACAAAGTGAGTTAGTAAAAAGCTCAAAAACTTTCTTCAAATCCTATATTTTGTTGAGCCTGATGAGGCTTGTCTGTAAAAGAATACTTGGAGCTTGGAGAGGTGTAGAATACTTGGAGTTGTAGAGTCAGGAGTGATTAGGAGACAACTTGTTGTTGATACTAAGTGTTTTAGTGAAAAACCTTCAAGTAGAAGGGACTGGACATAGCTCTTCGGTTTGTAAGCGTGAACCAGGATACATCTTGGTGTGAATCTCTTTATCCCTACTCTTCTCAATTTATTTATTTACTAACTTGGGGATTGAAAATAAATTTTCTTAACTTTATCTGAAAATTTGTTTCCTGTATGTTTACATTCACATCCTGCTTGCATAAAACGTTTTTTTGAAAACGGGTTTTCAAAAATATTTAGGAAACACAATTCAACCCCCTTCCTCTGTTTCCCTGGTACACTTTCAGTTGGTATCAGAGCTCAGCCTCTGGATTGAACATTTAGCCGTGCTTGAGGTAAGATCCACTCAAAGCTCGATATCAGGAGAAGGAATAAGATCCACTCAAAGCTCGATATCAGGAGAAGGAATGCCCAGCGGAAGTCAACTAGTGCTTGAAGGTACTTTATGGACCAGGCCACCATTCTTTAATGGTACCCACTACCTCTACTGGAAAGAAAGATTTGAAGGATTCATCCTGAGCACCAACTGTGATCTCTGGCCATTAATCATAAATGGTCCCAACATCTTCAACAATCCTAATGGCACTGAGAAAGACCAAGCTCAATGGACAGATGATGAACGAGGTAAGATGGAGCAGAATTATAATGCACAATACACTCTAATGTGTGCTCTAAGTCTAGATGAATTCCAAAAGATTCATGCGTGTGACTCAGCAAAACAAATTTGGGATATCCCATCCAATGTACATGAAGGAACATCTAAAGTAAAAGACTCAAAAATCATCATACTCATGAGTCAATACGAGATGTTTATAATGGAAAATGGAGAAACCATCCTTGATATGATGGGTCGGTTTCAAACCATTATAAACAATCTCATGTCTCTTGGGAAGGTTTACACTACCAAAGAGAATGTTACAAAGATCCTCAGGAGTTTACCTAAGGAATGGAGACCACTCATCACTGTAATCACCCAAGCCAAGGATCTGTCAACCTTGACTTTGGAGGATCTTGTGGGAATTCTTCAAGTTCATGAGCATGAGCTCAATCAGGATAACCCCACCAAGAAAGGCAAGACCATTGCCTTAAACGCTCAGAAATCCAGCAGCTCAAAGGCTCTCAAAGCTAATAAGTCCAGTGATGAAAATGATCAAGAAGAAGAAGAATTTGATGATGAACTATCTCTCATTTCAAAGAAACTTAAGCGTATTTTGAAAAAGAAAAACAACATGAGAAAAAGGCCTTATGCAAAGAAAAATTTCAAAGATCATGGTGAAACCAAGGACAAAAATCCAATGGTTTGCTATAAATGTAAGAAACCCGGTCACTTTAAGGCTGAGTGTCCTCAGCTGAAAGATAAGAAAAATTTCTTCAAAAAGAAGAACAAGAATCTCGTGGCAACATGGGAAGATCTTGACTCTTTTGAAGAAGAAGAAAATGAAGAAGAAGCAAACTTGTGTCTTTGGTCCAAAAATTATCCTTCTGAAGAATCATATGAAGAAGAGGAACAATCTACCTCTTCAATCACCCTGTATCCTGAAGCTGGTCCTTTTAGGGAATTTAGTGGTCTCTCTAAAATAGACCACCTATTTTTTATGGAATAGGTGATTATACAACTATTCATGAGATTCAACTTAGCCCAAAATATTGATGATCTATGGAGAGCATTCACTGATGATACCTTATGTCCTACTGTTGTCATCAATGGAGAACGCGTGGTAAAACCAAGGGCTGAGTGTTCAAAAGAAGAAGAAAGAAGAGCAAGAATCAATGCAAAGGCTATCTACACTCTTCTTTGTGCTTTGGACGATAGAATTGCCAATACTGTAATGTCTTTTAACATTGCAAAAAGAATGCTTGACATGCTTGATGCCCTCTACATGAGAAGGCGAACTACTCATTCAGGAGGACCACCAACCTATCAATCTTCAGACTATGAAGTATGGAGAGAAAGCTTCAAGTCCTTTGTCATAACTCAAGGATCAGAGGATTATTGGAAGACCCTCACTGATGAAACCTTCTGCCCTATCACATTCATCAATGGAGAGTACACTATGAAACCTTTGGAGGATTACACCACAGAAGAAAGAAGAAGAATTGTTCAAGACTGTGAGGCAAGAGCTTTTCTGTTTTGTAGAGTACATGAAGCAACAAGAGAAGTCTTGGCTGAAGAAACAACTGCTTGGGGAATGATAAACTTAATGGACATTCATGAAAGATCTCCACCTGCATCCCCACCAGCAACAGATCTTTGTCTCATGGCAAGTACCTCTTCTTAGACCGAGACAGAAGAAGATGAGGTGAATATGGCTAACTATTCCAAAGAAGCATATGATGAATTATTAAATGAATCTTGCATTGTTTATTCAGAATATAAGGCTCTTAAGAAGAAGTTCTCTAAACTTAATAAAGACTTTGACAAAGTCAAATCTGAGAACGGCAAACTAATAGAAAAGATAATCAGTCTCACTAAACTCTTAAGCTCTGAGTTTAGTGCATCCTGTGAAGTTGAGAAACTTGAGCATCAAGTTGCGTATCTAACTGACAACTTCTCAAAATTCACTGATGGATAAAAAAACTCAATTTAATTCTTGGATATACATCTTCTAATAACAAATCTGGTATAGGCTATAAGAAAGAGAATCTGAAAATCTCTTACAAGCAAATTGAGTCAAATAAAGTTATATATTGTTCTGTTTGTAGCAAGAATGGATACTATCCGTCCAAATGTATACACAAGAAAAATATTAGAATAATTAAACTGCCTGCAACTAACCAAAAAGGACCCAAGTCTATCTGGGTACCTAAAAGCATGATAATCCATGTTGCAGACTTGCTTAACAGCAGGAAGAAGACACCAATCATGGTACTTGGACAGTAAATGCTCACGTCACATGACGGGAGAAAAGTCTGTGTTCCTTCCTATATCTAAAGCAAAAATTTGAAGGCTCAGTTGTCTTTGGAGGCAACTAAAAAGGAAGGGTATGGGTATTAGCAAGATTGGTAAGAAAAACTCTCCTTCTATAGATAATGTGTTGTTAGTTGAAGGGTTAAAACACAATCTGCTTAGCATAAGCCAATTGTGTGATGGCGGATTTGTGGTTTCTTTCAACAAAGATAAGTGTATAGTCAAGTATGCAGATTGATCCACTCTATTAACTGGTTAGAGGCAAAACAATGTATATAAAATTGACTTAAAGGACCTCTCTAATCAAAATGTATCATGTGTAATGTCTGTAAATGATGAACAGTGGATTTGGCACAAGAGACTTGGTCATGCAAGCTTGAGATTAATCTCAAAGCTACAAAAGCATAACCTCGTAAGAGGTCTACCAAAGCTTGCCTATAAATCATATGTTCTCTGTGATGCCCTTCAAAAGGGGAAACAAGTTAAAAATTCTTTCAATTCAAAAATATTGTTCAACATTCAGACCATTAGAATTGCTACATTTAGATTTATTTGGTCCAACAAGAACCGCTTCTCTAAGTGGAAAGAAATATGGGCTTGTCATTATAGATGACTATTGTAGATGGACATGGGTTATATTCCTAGCTCACAAAGATGAGTCTTTCGAAGCATTCCCAATATTTTGTAAAAGAATTCAGAATGAGAAAGGTATACGTATAAACTCAATCCGAAGTGATCATGTAGGAGAGTTTGAGAATGAAAACTTCCAACTATTGTGTGAAGAAAATGGTATTCTTCACAATTTCTCTGCTCCTAGAACACCTCAACAAAATGGGGTCGTTGAGAGAAAGAATAGGTCTCTCCAAGATATGGCAAGAACATTACTCAATAATAACCTTGTCCCTAAGAACTTTTGAGCTAGAGCTGTTAACACAGCATGCTATATTCAAAATAGAGTATATATAAGACCAATACTGAAAAAGACTCCATATGAATTGTAGAAAGGACGAAAACCGAACATATCATATTTTCATCCTTTTGGATGTGCTTGCTGTTGGGGTTTCAAGAGGGATAATTTACAAAAACAATTTTCAAAAACCTCTTGAGCGGAAAAACCCCTTTACAAAAGGACCACGCATTGCATATGAATCACAAGGATATTGTGTTTACCTCTTAAAGGGTAGCTTTTCCGCGAACACTGTGAGCGAGCCAACGACACCAGTTAGCCAAAAATGCTTCTATTTGATATGTCATAACTTTCTCTCCAGACCTCGTATGGAAAAATGGAATGGTGAATATGTAGAACCATATGTCATGAACCTACTGTCCAAATTTCAACCCGATCCAACGGTTAACGAATCTGGGATCGCAAGATTAAGATAACTGTCCAGCCATAATAACCATAAGAAAAAACTTCTCTATCACCAGTATTGCAAAGTAGCAATACCTCTACTCAGTCCACGCAAGCAAACCAACATCAGAGATAGCGTAGTGCTAGCTATCAGGATTGGGAGAGGCGCGGCACACAGAGAGAGAAAAGCAGGCGCTCCTTTCAACAGTGTACAACGACCGTTATGAGTGCTCTATGTTGTGTGTACCTTATGTGACGTGCACAACTTACAAGTAGCTGTCACTCACTTAACCTAACACAGTTGGGCTAATGTACTCTATAGGCCCAATGTTTAATTATTAATTAAATCATATTTAATTAATCAATTAAACTGATCCCATTTTAATTATTTAATTAAATCATATTTAATTAATCAATTAAATTAATTCCCTGAACATTTGCTCTATATGTGTAACCCTATAGGTTCTCAATTAATTGGCAATAATATTAATTATTATTAATCATATTAATAATTAATTAATATTATAAACAATGAGCGGTATCTAGTAATACATCATTGCTACCCAATTAATTAGAATATTGGTGATACAATTAAAATTTTATTGTAACCATATATAATGTTCAGTCAACATCCTTTCGTCTCAATGTCTTAACTGAACACAAGGCATAAATGTGTCATCCATGTTAAGTTCAATTATTTATTTCTTGATCTAGTAATTGACATACGATCATGTAGGCTTAATATCTCATATTGTCCACCTTAGCATGACCACGCATTTCTACGTCACATACCATCAAAAGGTCCATAGACATTACCCTTGTTATGTAGGAGGGACGAATCCTATCTGCATCACTCACATTCCTCAACATGTTTCATTGCAGGCCCAATAACTATCTTTATAGTTGTCCTGTTATAGACAACGTTTAATAGTATTAAAGCCTACAACTACATATGTTAGGAATCATTGTGACTTCAAGTCTAATGACTACTTCACTATGGTCGTCATGAGAATCACTTATGATACGTACATAACTATTATGCAGCGTTCTCATAGCGGGTCACTCCAGTATAAATATTCCACTAATATTTATACCTATGTGAAGACTTGATATCTTATATCTATGACCCGTGAGATGTGATCATCAGTACACTCACATAATAGTCTCGATGTATTATTATTGTCCTTATTAATAATAATACTTGACTATGAATATTTAAGAATAGTGTTCTATAACTTAATGACATCTCACGGTCAAGTCATACTCGACGTTCCATTAAATAAACTACCTATTCTAAGAACTTTATTATGCTATAAATATGATCATCAAATATAACATAATAAATAAATGCATTATACATATATCAAATATATGATCAAAGTCATGATACAAATGATTATCTATTCAAAATAGATTGGCTACTAGAGCTTACCCCAACACTTGCTTCATATTAATTACCAAGTGATAATCTAGGAAAGTTTGATGCCAAGGTTGATAATGGTATTTTCTTAGGATATTCAGAAACATCTAAAGCTTTCATAATTTATAACTATAAATCATTAATTGTTGAAGAATCAATTCATGTTAAATTTGATGACAAGAAGCCTAATAAAATATTATCAGAGCTAGACGAGTCTTTTGAAGATCTTGATCTGTATGATTTCCATCCAACCAACAAAGACAAAGAACTCATCAATGAAGTCAAAGCTGATGAGTCCACTCCTCAATCATTGAATGATAGTCAGAAAGCTTGGCAATTCAAAACCTACCATCCTGACAATCAAATTCTTGGTCAACCAAGTGACAAAGTTAGAACAAGATCATCTTTCAGAAATCAAGCTGACTCAGCCTTCATCTCTGAGTTAGAACCGAAAACAGTGGACGAAGCTCTATTGGACGATGGATGGATTTTGGCCATGCAAGAAGAATTTAACCAGTTTGAGAGAAACAAAGTTTATGCCTTAGTCCAAGAACTCAAAGACAAATCCATAATTGGAACGAAATGGGTTTTCAGAAACAAAATAGATGAATATGGGAAAGTGGTGAGAAACAAAGCAAGGTTGGTAGCACAATGTTATTCTCAAGAAGAATGTATTGATTATACTGAAACCTTTGCTCTTGTTGCAAGATTAGAAGCTATACGAATATTACTTTCTTTTGTTGCTCACCATGACATAGCCTTATATCAAATGGATGTTAAGAGTGCTTTTCTAAATGGAATAATCAATGAAGTAGTGAATGTAATGCAACCCCAAGGGTTTGAAGATTATTCCCATTTTGAGTATGTATATAAGCTTCAGAAAGTTTTATATGGACTCAAGCAAGCTCCCAGAGCTTGGTATGAGAAACTCAGCTCGTTCCTTATGGAAAGTGGTTTCTGTAGAGGAAAGGTAGATACTACCTATTTTAAGAAATCAAATAAAAATAATTTCATGATAGTCCAAATTTATGTTGATAATATCATTTTTGGATCTACTAATGAGTCTTTATGCAAGGAATATTCTGAGCTCATGACAAAAGAATTTGAAATGAGCATGATGAGAGAACTCAAATTTTTCTTGGGACTACATGTGAGACAAACCTCAAATGATGTGTACATTCATTAGACCAAATATACTAAAGATCTTGTGAAGAAATTTCAAATGGACGATAGCAAGCCAATGAGCACACATATGCATCCAACGTCCATTCTAACCAAAGACAACAAAGATAAAAATGTAGATCAGAAGGTATACAGAGCTATGATTGGATCTCTCTTATATCTCACTGCATCCAGACCTGATATAATGTATGGTGTATGTCTTTGTGCACGTTTTCAACCTGGTCCTTGTGAAAATCATTTAACAGCAGTCAAAAGAATCTTGAGATATTTAAAAGTTACTCCTAATCTGGGTTTATTCTATGAGAAATCAAACGAGTACAGATTAATTGGTTATTGTTGTAACACCCCGACTTTTACTGCGTTTATATTAGTAATTTATATAATTAATGTATATATTTTTATCTAAGGTTTAGAAAATGAATTTAAATAAACTAAGACCACATTCATACTCTACGCTATCGTAGAGAGCTACAATTAAATTTTGGGTCGAAAACTCAGACAGAGCCCGGTCTGCATTTTCACTGACAGTAGTATTTTACTGCTCAAAAGACCTAATTTTGACTCGTAAATGAGACAGTTAGTCTTAAAATCACATTTTCTACATTTTTGATAAAATTGGTTTTTGGTTCTAAAAAGTGAAAATAAAATAAACTATTCAGGCAAAAACTCGAACCGGGAGATAAACGGAGCTGCATATGGATTTACCGAGACCCGCTAAACGGATAAACATGAAGTCACATCAAGTCACATCATCCAGGAAAGCGTGCCAGTGTCATGATGACTTTAGAAAATATCTAGATGCGAAAAGACCAAAACGCCCTTGACCTTTTTCACAGTTACAACTTTGTCCTAGTGTTTAATGACCATAATACCCTTAAGTGAGATTTTTCACTCATCCTCACCCTTCCTTTCTATTTCATTCGGCCACCCTCTCCCTCTTACCTCTCCTTCACTTCTTCTTCTTCTTCTTCATTTCTCCATTTCTTCACCTTACTTTCTCTAATTTTCTCCAGCATTTCATAGAGAAATTTGTGAAACAAAGTTGATATTCTTAATCACCTTCATCATCTAGGAGGTATGGAACCCTCACTTACTCTCTTAATCTTCAAATTCTCCATTGAAATCTTGTATCTTTTTGAAGCTTAAACTTTAAAAATCTCTAGAAAATTGTAGAAAAATCTTTTTTATGTCAAACCAATTTCTATGATCTAGTTTCATCCTCTTCTATCACTATCTAAGAGCATGAAATCAAATAAGCTTCTTAGCCTATTTAATTTAGAAGGGCTGAACCTAGCTATTTTGGGGAAAATGGGTTTTTAGCTCAATTTTGTGAAATGATTCTTGATTCCACCTTTTTCATTCTATAATCCTTGAATCCAAGTGATTAGAAAATCAAATCAAACTCTAACCCATTTTTACCTATGATGGCCGAAACCCTACCTTGTTGGTTGAAGGAGTTTTGATTCAAATTTTTGACAAGTAATTTTAGATTATGTCTTAATTATGCTTAAGGATCATTGATCCAAAAGTTGGTAGAATTTCAACACCTCTAGTCTATTTAAATAAATAGGGGCAGAACCCTAGTCATAAGGATTAGGGAAGTTTTGATTGAACTGTATTGATTTCTGGTTGTGATCTGTTGTGAAGGATCAGACGGTATTCGATCGTTCGAAAGCGCGTATAATTGACAGTTGCAGAGCCGCAGTCGGAGTTGCACGGGAACATTGTTGAGGTTGGGGAAAGAACCACGATATCGTCGAGGAGGCATGATTAAAATAATTTATATTGATATGCGTAGGGCGACCTAAACCCTACTAATGGTCGAGTGGCCGATAAGTTGATTATACACTATGTCGGGGTTGTATGTTATGTGTTAGTATGCTTAGTATGATATATGTGTTATGTATGTTGTGCCTAGTAACATGCTTAGGAGTACTTAAATATTTACCTATGAGTTGATGAGTTGATATGCATGCATGAGTATTTAAAATGATGAATATGATTATTGAACCTAATTATGGCGGATGATGATTTGATGTTGCGATTACTGTTGTATGAGTAGAGATAGGCGGTAATTTCTGACAAGTTGAGAGATGAACATATGGTGAGGATTTTGAGGATATCTATGTCGTAGTGCTCAACCTAGAAATCCTGTTGATATGTTGATGTTGATATGTAAAGTTGATACCTGGTTAAGCCGGAAAAAGTTGGTCATAGTTGTGTACAAGTTGTGGTTGAGACACTAAGTTATTGATCCCGAGATAAGTCAGTGAGGTTCATGTTGCATCGTTGTTGTTCATCACTGTGTTGGCGTATGGTCGATCGATCTTGCCTGCGAGGAGATGATCGTACCCATTAGTTGTGAACGAGCGAATATCCCGACCTGGCCTGCTGGCGAGGGGATATGTCGTTACCGTAAGTTGCATTGCTGACGGGAGAATATTCCGACCTGGCCTGCGGGCGGGGGAATATGTCGTACCCATGAGATGGGTTAAGCCTGTAGGCTGTTGGCCGAACCTTGCATTAGGGGGTGGCACAAAGATGAACGAAACACCTTGATCTGTTGGGGATGTCGCGTCATGATCGCGTCCATACAGTCGTTAGTTGCATGAGTGTGAGAGACGGCAGCTAAGAGAGCAGGACTTGGGAGATGATTGCTTGACACTGTTGTGCTGTTGTCTGTTGCTATCTATATAGCTTATTTTATAGCTATTTCCCTCTTTATGATGCATTGCTGTTTCTTATCCCCGTATTTCTTTATGTCGTATTTTATTTATTCTCGACCGCACGAGAAGATTATGTTGAAGAATTGTTAGAGGAGATTCATGGCGTACCTGTTGAACCTGATTCTGACGGGAGAGCCTCGGATCCCAATGTTGGGGGACTTTGAGCTGCTCTAAGCAGAGGACGACCGTCTCTGGGAGACTGACTACTCTCAGCGAAAAGTAGTGTATACGGGCCCGACTACCTTATACGTTAGAGTCATGGTTAGGTAGACAGTCTTAGTTTTGTTATAGCCAGTACATGGGTTTGAGTGAAATGTATTTTTGGGGGCCAGGAAAGGAAGTCATATGTATTTTATTTTCCTACCATGTTTTCAGTTTATATGTGTTGCGTACTCTGAAGATTTGTAGTTGGTATCAGTTATTGTAGGCTCTATTGATAGAGTCAATACTTTTATAGTATGTTATATATATAGTCGTGGTATAAGTATTGATTGTTTTAATATTTCCGCATTTTTATTTAATTACGCTACGTTGCAACGTTAAGAAGTCGAGTTCGGGTTACTAATGGGACATTCGAGGAGGGTCTGTCTCAACTGTGATGCTGACTATCTTGGAGCAAACCTAATATCATGGTCAAGCAAGAGACAAAGCACCATAGTTCTATAAATCGCATAAGCTGAATATATCTCTACTGAAAGTTGTTGTTCACAACTTTTGTGGATCAAACATCAACTAGAAGACTATAGCATCTATGAGAGTAAGATACCAATCTTTTGTGATAATATTGCTGCAATTAATTTATCAAGAAATCCCATATTGCATTCAAGGGCTAAACACATAGAAAACAAACATCACTTCATTAGAGATTACATTCAAAAAGGTGTGTTTGATATTAAATTTGTTGATACTGACCATCAATGGACATATATCTTTACAAAACCTTTTGCAGATGACATGTTTTCTTTTATAAGAAAACAACTCAACATGCACTATGTTGAGTAAACTTGCGTCCAAAACGCTTACGTCCAATCGTTTGCTTTGCTCTTCATCCAATATATTTTAATAAATGTTTTTGAAATAATTACTCTGGCACTCACACGTTCCAATGCTGAGTCAGCACCTTTTAGTCTTTCAAACGTTGTGCGTCTGTTACCTTTCTTTTAAATAGTCACCCCAGGTAACCGCATGTCATCATGACTTCTTAACCATGGTAATCTCTGACGGTTGGTCAACCCCCACTCACTCTCTTTATAAACTCAATCCATGAGTTAAAAGTCACACCAAACGTCTCTTCCCCAACCCTTTTTCTGAAATCTTCCTCCTCCTCCCCTCTCTCCCCTTCAACTATTCATCTTCTTTGAGCATCTCTTCGAAAAATGGGAAGAAACCTTCGTTCAAATGGTGAAGGCTATAGCAATGTTCCTCGCGAAGGTATATCACCTTTGGGTCACCCAACTCGTGATGTTCCAGACAACTGTCAGATCAACATTGAGCATCATATCAACTTAGATCTATTGGCTAGACTGGGAGCAGATGTCAGAAACTCCATTGTTAGTGTTGGCTGGGATCACTTCTTCACAAACTACCCAAACGTCTATGCCAAGCTTCTCATTGAATTCTGGAAGACCGCTTATGTTTGGGGAACACAGAAGGTTGTCATCTCCAAGATCAGCATTGCATTTGCAATTGGCTGGATGTCGTTTGGAGCCACCTTCTCCAAATCCTGGCACAACAAGTTTAGGGGGCGAGATAATGTCTTCAACTTTCTCAGACACCCTGACTCTCACCCAAATGCCTTATTCAAAGCTGCTATCATGAAGGAGGATGCTAGGATTCTGAATCAGATCCTAAATAAGGCCGTTTTGCACAAAGCTGGGTCTAAGAACTCAATATCTGACTTGCATGCCTTCCTCCTCACTCATCTCCTTTATTGCTTAGTGGTAAATCTACCATCTCTTCTTTTTGATCGTTTCAAGAAAATTGCATAGATATTGTCTCTATTAAAACAATCATCTATGCAATTCTTCTGTCACGTGTCTTTGAGAATCAAGGGATTTATCGGATGTTAAGTAAAAGTCCACCCAAGTGTAAAGCAAGACTACCAGAGGATTAGTTGCCCACATTTTGGAAGAGAAAATCTCTCAAAGATGCACCTCCCATCTGTTCTGGCTTTTGAACAAGCTCAGTCCGAGCTAGCTTAGTCTCAACGCCAACAAGATCTTCAAAGAAGACAAGGAAGAAAAAGGCAGCAATCCAACACTGACAAACAACGTCTTGCCTCCTCTGGATCTCATCATTGGAAGGTTTCTTGGAACAACCTTCGACTGGTACTCAAAGTGTTTTTGAAGAATATGAGGTGAAGCCAAATCTGGAGCTTGCTATGATGATCGAAGGAATTCCATACACCATTAATGGAGAAACTTTCATCAAGTTCAATGATGTTGTTAGACCTTTTGTTGAAGAGGTTGACAGTCCTTTGCTCAAAGCAAATTTCGGTTCAACTGATCAACAACCTGCTCAAGCAAGTGCGTCCACACAATCTTAGCAACAGTCTAAGGCTCAGGCAGCTGAATCCTCCAAGCCAAGGTATAGGAAACAGAAGCTTCTTGAGGAAGAAGAAGATGAGGAATACGATGAGGATAACATTCCAATCTCCTTACTCTTGTCCAAGAAAAATAAGGTAGCACCATCTCCTTCAACCTTACCTAACCTCACACCCCATCCTAGCACCTCTGTACCCTCCATCTCACCTCAAAGCTCCTTCCCATCCTCAAAACACCATCCCAAATTCTTCTCTGTCATACCTCCTCCACCCAGAAGAATGAGATTTAAGACTTCAGCTAAAAAGCCACCAAGACTAAGACTTTAAAGATCTTCTCAGATAAACCGTTCTTAGTCCACCTCATCATCTACCACTCCCTCTCAACCACCAAACACTCACCTTACCTCACCGTCCATACCACCTACTCCAACCCAAACTCAGTCTTCCGATCTTAAACCTCCACCAAACTCCGCACCCATCGCTTTATCCTCAAATGAACATAGAAGATTCAGTGAAGACCTACCTCCTACCCTACCTCCGCAGGTCCCGGAATCATCACCCTCTCATCCTCCTTTGCTTCTGCTACCTTGGTCCTCCAATGAAGAAGCTGAGACTATGGACATAGCTTCAACTTCAGAGATTCCAGTCATTGCAGAACATGAAGAGGATCTTGAAGCTGTTATGAAAGCCTTTGGTCAAGCCTTTCTTCATTTCTCTCAATCTGCTGAAGACTTTTGTGTTGAGTTTACTAGACCTCAAGCAGATGCAAGATGTGAAGACTCTGTTGCCCCTGAAGATAAGCAGATGCAAGCTCCGTCCAGCGTACTGTTTAACTCGATCATGACCACACTCTATCCGATTATACTGTGGAACTTCATCTGGATGATGAAGATGAAGAGGTCAACAATTCAGCAGCTGAAGGAATTCATCATGCTCCAGCTTCAGTGCCTCCTCTACCACGAAGGCTTTCTCAGGCATTTGCTGACTATTTGGTAGCACGAGTTACTCAAGAGATGAATCGAAGGATGGATCAGTTGTTGAACTTTCTTCACTAAGTCTTTCCTCATATCCCTCCTCCACCCCCTCCATCCTCTTGAGTCTTTTATTTTCTTTTCTTCTCTTTAGGCTGACTGTGATATTTTTCTTCCTTCCGTTTCCTTTTGTTTGATGACAAACAGGGGGAGAATATGGAATTTTAAAATGTTAATATCAATGTCATGAAAATTTATATTCCCATGCATGTCTGTATCTTTTATATATTGCACTTTATGCATTGACCATATTCTGTTGTAAGTTATGTCATTCATGCTTAATCTTTTTTGTCTAAAAAAAAACTTTCTAAGTGATGCATAATCTTAGGAGGAGCTTTTGCTCATCAGAAAACCTTTTCAAAACATTTTGTAATAATGTTTGTCATCATTAAAAAGGGGGAGATTGTTAGAACCAAAACAGTTATGGTTTATGACCCCTCAAAGTTTTAATGATTAACAAAATTATTATATATTTATGAAAATAGTTTAAGTCCAATGCTTACTAATCTATAAGGTCAAAAGACCTTTTCTCTGTTTTTGACCTGAGATGGACTCACAAATGTACACTAAGTTTCAGAGTCCAAATATATATAAAGTTCATACTAGACTGAAAGCTTAGGGTGTTTTCTGCGTCCAATGTTACAAAGTGGTTCTAAAACAAAGATGCGTCCGAAGAAAATTATGTGGATCGTCCAACTGGTCCTTGGATTTTAAGGATAAGTTTCTTGCATCCGAAAGTCACAAGCAAGTTTCATATTGCGTCTAATATTAATATAGTACTTGTGTGTCCAGTAACTTTGTTTTGCAGATGACGTAGCACATGGTTTCAAAAGCCTTTGAAAATCATAAAAAAATATCTCTTTCAATAAAGATAAAACAAGGTACAACGTTGTACACATTGAGCCACGAAAAGCAAAAAGCATGGCAGCAAAAATAAAAGGGCAACCTGCTCTGATCATCCTGCTATAATCTGCTATCACTGTTATACTGCCAAAAGCAAACGTACTTCCCTGCTCACTCAAAGAAAGGACATCTATGAACAGAAGACAACTTGGAAATGTACATGTGTCTAACGGATATTCAACTGAGTCTAAACAGACATATTTTATACCGTTTGAAATCCTGAAGATAGTCAAGACTATTTATAAAGTCTAAAGATCAACATTTGAAGACAACAACATACATGCGAATCAACGATCATTCAAAAAGCTATCAAAATTCTCTGGTCAAAGATCTGTAAACCTTTCACATATTTACTTAGTATAGTTTCAAACAGATTCAAAAAGTTGAACATTGTAATATCCTCACACATAGTGAGTTAGTAAAAAGCTCAAAAACTTTCTTCAAATCCTAGATTTGGTTGAGCCTGAAGAGGCTTGTATGTAAAAGAATACTTGGAGCCTGGAGAAGTGTATAATACTTGGAGTTGTCGAGTCAAGAGTGACTATGAGACAACTTATTGTTAATTCTAAGTGTTTTAGCGAAAAACCTTCAAGTAGAAGAGACTGGATGTAGCTCTTCAGTTTGTAAGAGTGAACCAGGATACATCTTCGTGTGAATCTTTCTATCCTTTCTTTTTTTTATCTATTTATTTACTAACTTGGGGATTGAAAATAAAGTTTGTTAACTTTATCTGAAAACTTGTTTCCTATGTGTTTTCATTTACGTCCTGCTTGCTTAAAACTTTTTTGAAATAGGGTTTTAAAAAAGATTTAAGAAACACAATTCAACCCTCTTTTTGAGTTTCCCTTTACACTTTCATAGGGATGGTAAACTTACCCGCATCCGTGAATTACCCGTTGTGGGTAATAAATGGATATCTATTGGATGGAGATGAGGATCACAGTACCTGCCCCACGGATATCCGCATATTCATAACAAATATTTTTTATTAAATATATAATATATATGATGACAATTTCTATCAGTTTGAGATAAAATAAACTTTATTTTCTTTAACATTTCGTACTTTTTAGTGATTAAACTCATAATAATAAATTTTTTTAAATACATATAGTATATTATATAATATTAATATAATATATTGTTATATTATATTGTATAATTTTTTTTTTCTTTACTTTTATTTTATGTTCTTATATAGTGTTTGGTTGGAGGGAAATGGAGTGGAGGGGAGGGATTTTTTTAAACATTTGTTGTTTGGTTCATTTTTTAAGAGAGAAGAGGAGGGGAATGGAGGGGAGCAATCACCCAATTTTGGCTCCCCTCCAAAAGTGGGTAGATTTGGAGGGGAGGAGGGGGGTTTAAAACATTTTGAATTAAATGACTAAAATAACCCTACTTATATATTTTAAAATCTAAAATTATAAGGATATAAAAGTAAGTTAGTTTTAAAAATCCCTCCCCTCCCCTCCCCTTGTGAACCAAACATAAATAGTGTTACTTTCTCTCCCCTCCATTAAAATCTCGCCCCTCCCCTCCTCTCAACCAAACACAATAGCTAATTAAAATTCACCCGCTCCCCCCTCCCCTCATTTGAACCAAATACACCGTTAAATATCCACGAATGTCTATGGATACCTGCTATCTCCAAAAATATTCATGAATATTGACGGGGATAGATGTGGGAGAAGCACTACCTGCACCTGTCCGTCCCGCCCCATTACCATCCCTATACATGAACACAAATTTAACACCTCACCTCACTTTTAAGCACACCCAAAAAAACACTGTCAACTGGTTAGTAGATAATTCGGTTAAGAAAAGTTAGTTAGTTTAACTAACATTGTATGAGTTAGTTGGAGTTAGTTAAGGACGTAAGTGTAAAAGGACTTTACAAACAAGTGTATAAAAGGGACTCATGAGTATTGAATAAAGAAGCAAGAATTATTCAGTGATTACATTCTCTACTTTCTCTATTCTACAATATTGTTCAACCTGTGTGTGTGAGTATTTTTTCTGTTCTATCAGTGGTATCTAGAGCTCACGTTTTTGAGGGACCTGTGAGAATTTGAGTATTCAATGATGGCAACAATTGGAAATTTCTCAGCCTCACTTCCAGTGTTGAATGGGAAGAATTTTAATTGATGGTGTGTTCAAATGTGTGTGATTTTTAGATTTCAAGAAGTTGCTGATGTTGTGGGAACTGGTGTTCAAGATCTTGATGAAAAGACAGCCACTGAAGAAGAGAAGGCTGCTCTTCAAGAAGCAACCAGGAAAGATGGGAGAGCCTTGTTCATTATTCATCAGTGCGTGGATGCTGAAAATTTTGAGAAGGTCTCAACGGCCTCTACTGCAAAGGAAGCATGGGATATCTTAAACAAGTCCTATGCGGGTGCTGACAAGTTGAAAAGGGTGAAACTTGAGAAGGCAGTACGAGATGTTTGAGATGAATGAACAAGAAAGTGTGGCAGATTTATTCACTCGGTTGGTAACACTGACCAACCAAATGAAAAGTTGTGGTGAAACCTTGACAACTGCAATGGTTGTTGAGAAGGTTTTGAGATCTTTAACTTCAAGATTTGACCATATTGTAGTGGCCATGGAAGAATCAAAGGATCTTGATGACATAAAGTTGGAAGAATTACAAGCAACTCTTGAAGCTCGGGAGGTGAGGCTGAATTCAAGAAACGGTTCTAAGCCAGCAGAGCAAGCTTTACAAGCTCAGATCAACAGAAGAAAAGGCAGTGAAAAGGGAAAATTCAAGAAAGCAAAGGGAAAGTGGAATAAATCTGGTGATGATAGAGGAGATGCATCAGAACAAGTCAGTGATGGTAATCCAAAGGCTGAAAAGAAGAAATTCAGCAAGAAAGGGATCTAGTGTTAAAATTGTCAAAGGTTTGGACATTTTGCAAGTGAATGCAGAAACAAGAAGGTGCCAAGACAAGACAATGAAGCATAAATGGCTCATGATGAAGGTTCTGATTCAGACAATGTAATTCTGATGGCCACCACAAAAGCAGATGAAAGTGAAGTTGATTTGTGGTACTTAGACACAGGATGTTCTAATCACATGTCTGGACATCGCGAGTGGTTTGTAAACCTTAATGAAAAGGTGAAAAGCAAGGTTAAATTTGCAGACAATAGCACTGTCACTGCAGAGGGTATTGGGATGGTGAGAATTTTGAAAAAGAATGGTCAAACGACTACTATAAGTGATGTTCTTTATGTTCCTAATATGAGGAACAACCTGCTGAGTCTTGGACAATTGTTGTAGAAAGGATATTCTATGGCGATGGTGGACAATATGCTAAAACTGTTTGACAGCAAAAAGAGACTGATCTTGAAGGCTCCACTAGCCAAAAACAGGACCTTCAAGATTGGGATTCAAGTTGTTGAACATCACTGCTTGGCTTCTGTCAGTGATGATAATTGGAAGTGGCATCAAAGATTCGGGCATCTAAACTTCAGAAGCTTACATATGCTGCATACTAAGAAGCAAGTTGAGGGACTTCCTCCAATTGTGGTGCCCAAGCAACAATGTACTGAATGCAGTGAGTCCAAGCAACCAAGAAGTTCTCACACAGCCATCATACCTTGCAGAGCAAACGAAAAACTTGAGGTGGTGTGCTCAGATGTGTGTGGCCCCTTTGAGGTAAACTCACTTGGAGGTAACAGTTATTTTGTTTCCTTCATTGATGAATTTACTAGAAAATTGTGGATTTACTTGATAAAGAAAAAAAATGAAGTGTTTCCTGTTTTTAAGAAGTTCAAATTGTTATTGGAGAAACAAAGTGGCAGATTTATTAAAGTTCTCAGAACAAATGGAGGTCGTGAGTACAACTCAAAAGAGTGGCATTCTTTCTGTGATGAAGAAGGGATAATTCACGAGGTTACAGCTCCATACACACCCCAACACAATGGGATTGCAGAAAGAAGAAACAAGACAATCTTGAATATGTCAAGAAGCATGATGAAAGGAAAGGGAATGCCTCATTATTTCTGGGGTAAGGCAGTCTCTACTGCTGCTTATATCCTCAATAGATGTCCCACAAATAGGGATGGCAAAAAAATCTGTACCCGTGGATATCCGCAGGTAAAATCCGTCGCGGATCGGATTTGGATAGTTTAGCGGATATCCGCGGGTAAGGCTTAACGGATTTTTTCACTATCCGTTAGTTAACGGGGCGGGTACCGATTTAGTACTATCCGTACCCGCGGATACCCGCATATACTAAAATAAATATTTTCTCCCTAATAATATAACCCTAATTTCACTCTCACTCTCTCATTCACGGATTTTTGTAACTTGTTTAATGTAACTTTGAACTTGGATTGGAATTTGGATTTTTGTTGTAGTAATTAATTTTAGAATTTTACTGTGTTTCAATAGGAATATATGTTTTTTATTTATTTTTATTTTTTTAGTAAATATCCATGGATATCCATGGATATCCGCGGATTTTTCAAAAATCCGCGGATATCTCCTTAACGGATATCCGCGCGGGTAGCGGGCGGGCACGGGACGGATTTTCTTCTCGCGGGGCGGGTAGCGGGTAGCTACTATCCGTGCCCGCCCCGCCCCGTTGCCATCCCTACCCACAAAGAGGCTTGATGAACTTACTCCTGAGGAAGCATGGTCTGACATGAAGCCTAATGTGAGTCATCTCAGAATATTTGGCTCAATTTGTTTCAAGCATGTCCCAGAACAATTGAGAAGAAAACTAGATGACAGAGCTGCACAAATTGAGATGACCCCACTTACGTAGGATAATCCCATTGTAACCTAATTCTAAAACATGTGAAAATTTAAAACTTAAAACTTAAGATACATAACAATATGAACAACCCATAGCTAGTAACATATTCATAAGTATAAGTACCATTATTCTTAATTACACATATCAGAGTGTGATTATAAGAAAGATATAATTATTACACCAACTTTCAACACTGAAGATACATAACCAGTCACACTAAAAACTACTAATATATATATATATTGTTCCAATCTTCTCACAAAGTACATCAAGATATAAATACTCAAAACTCTCATACATACTATACTGGCCAGACACTAATATAAACTATACTCTATTCCGAATTCTTCACCACTGGCATCGACAGATCTTACACCTGTATTCGGTTCATAAGAGATGTGATCCTCTCCAGGAATAGGATCCTCAACTGAAGTGTCTTCTCCACGAGCCATAAGAGAAAACATACATAGAAAAATATAGGGAGATAAGGATCTAACACAAACATCATATATGGGAAAGAAGCTTATAGAATAACATATATGAACATCACACACATCATATAAGCATATACACATCCACACACCACATAAGCATGTACACAAACATCTCCCAATTATATCACTCAGGATCAATACTTATACTATATGTATCTCATTCCTACATGCATGTCGGCCGATATCTCAAGTCTCATTCTCAATCTCAGAAAACCATAGTTAGTTGTCCAGGGAACCTTTCCGCTCACCGTGACCAATAAGAGTGCATCCCGCTCCAACTCTCGGGAGAGGTATCTTGGCCGCCTCGGAAAGTCCACCTGCGACATGGAAGATTGAGGGTCCAGTCGGGATAACCAGGTTCCAACAGGCAACACGACACGATAGGAGCAACCCTATCCGTCACTTGTGATAAGTCCCGAACCCGATTACATCCCCAAGATCACCAAGATCGTCCCTTCCCTCTTCCGTACCTGCACTCAGGTACACTAACCTCGTGTGTCCCATACCACACGGCCCGCCACTTGGCACATGATTATGCTATGCATGTCAGCCATCACTTGTGCCACCAATATCTCAATATTCATCTCAATCCTCAAATCACTTTATTCATGATACCATTGTATCCATCACTTTATCAATATCCATCACTTTTCCTCACATATGCATTGTGGCACTTCCATTCACCATTTACATCATTATGAATCATACAACATGCATACATGATATTCAATATCTCAATATACCAACTCAAACATATAACATCATACATTTCATTTTCATACTAGTGAGCATATCATTGTACACTTCAACACATAAAGCATATAGAACACATATTCACAACAATCACAAATCATCCATCAAGTAGTAGTCATCTAGCCTAGGGTTTATTCTTAGTGGTGATAGCCCAAAGATACCTACACCTAGGGTCTAGACACTTTGTTAGGGCTCAACCTCTAGTAGGGTTTAGGGTTCCCCTACACATGTCAATTTACATTATTCTAATCTTTCATTCCCGATGGATGTGAGATTCTTTCTCCCCACCTTATAGCAATGTAGCAATTCTCACGAACTCACGAACACTTTTCACGGCCGCAGCCCCGTTCCTCCATCGGTACCCGTGCACGCTTTAGAACGATGTAACACGGTCTAATCCTTCACAATGGAGCATAATCACAATTAGTATAAGCAAACAAAACACACCTAGTTCATAGGAACTAGGGTTCGGCCCCTTAAGTAGGAAAATGCTAGGAGTGTTTAAATTTCACAAACTCTTGGATCAATGATCCTTAAGCATAGATAAAGCTAGTGTAAGTCATTTGATTCAAGAAATTAAAACAAAACTCAAGATCCTTCATAGGTTAGGTTTCGGCCTCTTTAGGTACATAAGGCTAGGAAAGGTTTTTGATTACAATCATTTGGATTCAAAGACATTTAAGTGTGATAGAACTCAAATCAACACTTCTTTAAGTAAACTTTGAACAAAACTCCATTATTCTTTCACATAGGGCATTCGGCCCTCTCTCCTCCAAATGGGTTAGAGACCTTTTAAGATTGAAAACTCTTAGATTAATGATAGAAGATCATGAATCTAGATTAAGAAAATTGGTTTGACATTAAAATGAATTTTCTACAATTTTTCATGAATTTTAGAAGATCAAGAACAACTATGAACACATAGAATTTCAATGGATAGAAATGGAGATTAAGAGCTCAAAGATGAGATTTCTACCTCTTGGTTGATGGAGAAGATGAATCTAAGCAAGTTTGCTTCACAAAGTTCTTGGAGAATTCTTGAAGAATGGAGAGAAAATGGAGTTAGAAGTTTGAAGATGTTATGAATACTTGAAGTGGAGAGTAAGGGTGGAAGGGCACGAAAATGAGAGGAAGAAATGGAAGAGAGGGGCATGAGAAAGATATATATATATATATATATATATATATATATATATATATATATATATATATATATATATATATATATATATATATAGGAAGGAAAGGATAAGGATAGGATAGAATGGTCATTCACTTAAGGAACAAAATTAGAATTTCATCTGAAGTTGTAGTAGAACTTGAATACTTGAACTTGAAAAATAAAGTAAAGGAGAAAGGAATATGACATAGGATATGTATATATGAATGGCATGTAAGATATATGAAGGAAGGGTAAGGAGTGTATAAAAGTTACTTAAGGAGAAAAATTGTCATTTCCTTTAGGGGCAAAATTGTCATTTCATACTAGGTCATCATGACTATGGTGAGTCACCCATGTGACTCACCCCTCACCATCATTACTATGGTGACTCACCTAGGTGACTCACTCATGTAATGATTACATCTAGATAAGGATAAGGTGAGGTGTCTAGGTGAGGTGGCATGAAAGCGACGTGAGGCTTATCCGTTACCGGTTCCGGTGATCTCGTATGCAGACCGGGTTTCGTCTGAGTCTTTAACCCAAACCTTAACCATAATTCTCGATTAGACCGTGTTACATCGTTCTAAAGCGTGCACGGGTACCGGTGGAGGAACGGGGCTGCGGCCGTGAAAAGTGTTCGTGAGTTCGTGAGAATTGTTACATTGCTATAAGTTGGGGAGAAAGAATCTCACATCCATCAGGAAGGAAAGATTAGAATAATGTATATTGACATGTGTAGGGGAACCCTAAACCCTACTAGAGGTTGAGCCCTAACAAAGTGCCTAGACCCTAGGTGTAGGTATCTTTGGGCTATCACCACTAAGAATACACCCTAGGCTAGATGACTACTACTTGATGGATGATTTGTGATTGTTGTGAATATGTGTTCTATATGCTTTATGTGTTGAAGTGTACAATGATATGCTCACTAGTATGAAAATGAAATGTATGATGTTATATGTTTGAGTTGGTATGTTGAGATATTGAATATCATGTATGCATGTTGTATGATTGATAATGATGTAAATAGTGAATGGAAGTGCCACAATGGATATATGAGGAAAAGTGATGGATATTGATAAAGTGATGGATACAATGGTATCATGAATAAAGTGATTTGAGGATTGAGATGAATATTGTGATATTGGTGGCACAAGTGATGGTTGACATGTATAGCATAATCATGTGCCAAGTGGAGGGCCGTGTGGTATAGGACACACGAGGTTAGTGTACCTGAGTGCGGGTACGGAAGAGGGAAGGGACGATCTTGGTGATCTTGGGGATGTAATCGGGTTCGGGACTTATCACAAGTGACGGATAGGGTTGCTCCTATCGTGTCGTGTTGCCTGCTGGAACCTGGTTATCCCGACTGGACCCTCAATCTTCCACGTCGCAGGTGGACTTTCCGAGGCGGCCAAGATACCTTTCCCGAGAGTTGGTGCGGGATGCACTCTTATTGGTCATGGTGAGCGGAAAGGTTCCCTGGACAACTAACTATGGTTTTCTGAGATTGAGAATGAGACTTGAGATATCGGCCGACATGCATGTAGGAATGAGATACATATAGTATAAGTATTGATCCTGAGTGATATAATTGGGAGATGTTTGTGTACATGCTTATGTGGTGTGTGGATGTGTATATGCTTATATGATGTGTGTGATGTTCATATATGTTATTCTATAAGCTTCTTTCCCATATATGATGTTTGTGTTAGATCCTTATCTCCCTATATTTTTCTATGTATGTTTTCTCTTATGGCTCGTGGAGAAGACACTTCAGTTGAGGATCCTATTCCTGGAGAGGATTGCATCTCTTATGAACCGAATACAAGTGTAAGATCTGTCGATGCCAGTGGTGAAGAATTCGGAATAGAGTATAGTTTATATTAGTGTCTGGCCAGTATAGTATGTATGAGAGTTTTGAGTATTTATATCTTGATGTACTTTGTGAGAAGATTGGAACAATATATATATTAATAGTTTTTAGTGTGACTGGTTATGTATCTTCAATGTTGAAACTTGGTGTAATAGTTATATCTTTCTTATAACCACACTCTGATATGTGTAATTAAGAATAATGGTACTTATACTTATGGATATGTTACTAGCTATGGGTTGTTCATATTGTTATGTATCTTAAGTTTTAAGTTTTAAATTTTCACATGTTTTATAATTAGGTTACAATGGGATTATCCTACGTAAGTGGGGTCGTCTCATGTTGGTGGTATCAGAGTAGTTCGGTTCTAAACCGGACTGTAGGGTTATGTGGACCTCATGGTGTGAGTTAGGAAGTGTACTGGCCTTGTTAGTTGGATCCACCTTGGATACTGACTATGATTAGAGATGGGTAAAATGTATGTTGGGTGAATGTTTGTTTGATTGTTGTGGTGCAATATGTGATAGCCAAAGAGAGTAATGTTTTGTTACGTCATTCCTATAGAATGGTGAGCTAATGGTTTCTTGAATCAGGAACCAATGGCTCGAGGTAGAGGTAGAGGTAGAGGTAGGACAAGACCTAATAGAGGTCATGAGGCAGCAGGATCACATACTGGAAATGGAGCTTAGTCATTGGAAACCCTCAGGATTATGAGGGATATGGCTGCTGCTATGTTACAGCAAACCCAGTAGAACGCTTAACTCATTCAATTGACCCAGGAAAATCAACATCAACCGTAACAACAACGGAATGTTCAAAATAATGATGCTGGGTTGGATGCTTTCATGAGGCGACAACCTCCTCAGTTCAATGGGGATCACAATCCCGAGGGGGCAGAACTGTGGATTCAAGAGAAGTAATACACTGTGATGAAGCTCAGAAAGTTTCCTATGCTTCTTTCATGCTAGTGGGAGGAGCAGAAATATAGTGGAAAGTGAAGTAGAGGTTGTTTGAGACCGGAGGAAGAGCCATAGCTTGGGGATTGTTCAGAGAGTGTTTCCTTGAGAAATACTTTCCTCGGATGGTCAGGAAGGAAAAAGACAAGGAGCTCCAGAATCTGAAGCAAGGCAAGATGACGATTGGGGAATACGCAACGAGGTTTGAGGCGCTGCTAAAGTTTTCAGAGTTCTACCAGCGGTATCCGGATGAGGAGTGGATGTGCCGTATATTCGAAGACGGTACCATTGATTACCAGATTCCCTTATATGCTGGATCGGTGTTCAACAATTGAAAACATCGAAAGGAGAAGAGAACTGGACGAGTCTTGTCCGGGTTTGGGTGTAGGTCTACCCTTGCTTGTGTTGTGTGCTCTATGCAATTGTCTTCAAAAGAAGACAATGTATGTTCATTGTGATATTGTTTCGGAAAGGAAACGATGCTAATAAAGGTAGTGGGTAAGTAGGAATCAGAACATTCGAGTTCTGACTGTTACGGAATGTTATTTGTGACATTGGTGAAAATCAACAAGTTTAGATGGAGTTTGGAGAGGTACTCAAAGTGAGAAGCTACTTCTTTAAATAAGCGGTCTATTCTAAGTGCGGGGATACCTTGTCTTGGGTTGCAAACCACAAAAGGAGGAAGCTGCAGTCCATGACGTTCAAGCGTTTAAGTTAAAGGCGAAAGGAAGAAGTTGTGCAGTGAATAAAGTGGAGGCTTCACCAACCGAAGGTTTACGTGAGGATACATATCTCATTGAAGGTGATCCCAATATTGTATTACCTGCTCTAAGTCTTAGCCTTTTCTTTAAAAATTCTCATGATGATGTGTGACGATCAGGTTTTCTCATTTTGTCTATATTCTTGATTTGATCGTTGTCATTCCATCACAAAACTTGCTCCTCATCGCTTTAGTTGATTTGATATTGTTTTGGTGTTCAATTTGATTGCCTTATCTCATAAGGATAAGGTGAGGTTTCTAGGTGAGGTGGCATGAAAGCGACGTGAGGCTTATCCGTTACCGTTACCGGTTCCGGTGATCTCGTACGCAGACCGGGTTTCGTCTGAGTCTTCAACCCAAACCTTAACCATAATTCTCTACTAGTAATGTAGAGTAAAACAATATCTGGGTTGTATTCAAAAAGTGGATACGTGGAGATAAAATCAAACACCGGACAAGAGACGTGGTTCCTGAATGTGATTAGTCAATGGATGAGTCATCACCATGACTCATCCCTATCATGATTACTCCACCATGACTCACCACCATGAGTCATTCATGTCATGATTGCTTGTCTAAAGTAGTTATGATTACTCCTCTAGAATATCTTGATATTTATAACTTTGCCACTGTGACTCAGATAAGATTCATATACTTTACCGATTTGAAAATTGGGATGTTACACAAATGATTCTCTTGGGTTATCATCCAACAGGTGCTTACAAGTTGTATGATCCAAGGGAACAAAAGATTCAGTTCAGCAGTGATGTAGTAATTGATGAATCAAGAGGCTCGAACTGGAACATTAACACTACAAATGTTGATGACAGCAGTATTCTGATAAATCTAGACATGGAACAACAAGAAGAGAATGGTGCAGTCAATGAGACTGGACTAGAAATTGGAAGAAGAAGACCAATAAGAAAGAGACAATTGCCACAAAGACTTTAGGACTATGAGTTGTTTCCTGATACAGCAGTTACAACAGAAGGAGACTTAGTACATTTTGCACTTCTAGCTGAAGCAGAACCTGTAAGTCTTGAGCAGTCACTTCATGATAGAAACTGGAAGCTAGCAATGGAAGAAGAGCTGCAGTCGATAGAGAAAAATCAGACATGGGACCTGGTTGATCTGCCTCAACAAAAGAAACCTATTGATGTTAAGTGGGTTTACAAAGTGAAAGTAAAGCCTAGTGGTGAGATAGCCAAATATAAGGCTAGACTGGTGGCTAAGGGGTTTCTGCAGAAACCTGGTCTTGACTACTATGAGGTTTTCTCACCAGTTGCAAGAGTTGAGTCAATAAGATTGGTGGTGGCGATTGCAACCTATAAAGGATGGTCTATGTATCAGCTGGATGTAAAATCAGCTTTTCTCAATGGACCATTAGAAGAAGAAGTGTATGTGAGACAGCCACCAGGCTATGAAGTAAAAGTACAAGAAGACATGGTGTATAGGCTGAAAAAGGCCTTATATGGTCTAAAGCAAGCTCTCAGGGCCTGGAACAAGAGAATTGACTGCTTCCTTGTGCAACAAAGTTTCAGCAAATGCACTGCTGAACATGGAGTCTATGTCAGGAAAGGTATCAATTCTAGTTTGCTGATCCTATGTTTATATGTTGATGATCTACTTCTAACTGGTAACAATGAGGAAGAAGTTGTAGAGTTCAAAAGGAAAATAATGGTAGAGTTTGAGATGTCAGATTTGGAGGTGCTATCCAATTTTCTTGGACTCGAATTTGTAGCTACTACCAAAGGAGTGATCATGCAACAAGGGAAATATGCTGCAGATATCTTGAAAAGGTTCATTATGTGGGATTGCAATTCAGTTTCAACACCTGCTGATCCTGGTATAATATTGCAGAAGGAAGGGACTGAACCATCAGTGGATGCTACACATTATAAACAAATGGTGGGATCTTTGAGATATTTGTGTAATACAAGACCAGATCTAGCTTATAGTGTTGGACTAATAAGCAGGTTTATGGAAACTCCTAGACTACCTCATCAATTAGCTGCCAAAAAGATTATGAGGTATGTCAAAGGAACACTCGATTTTGGTATCTTGTACCCCAACAAACTAAAGCAAACTAAGGCAGAGGTAAGTGGATTTTGTGACTCAGATTGGTGTGGGGATAAGGATGACAGGAAGAGCACAGGAGGAGATGTTTTCATGGTGGATAAAGCACCAATCTCATGGTGCTCAAAGAAACAAAGCATAGTGGCACTGTCAACCTGTGAGGCTGAGTATGTGTATGCATCTTTAGCAGCTTGCCAAGCCCTATGGCTCGGTACATTAATGAAAGAGTTACATCTAAGAGAAGAGGAAGCACTGCAGCTGTCTATTGACAACAAATCAGCAATAGATTTAGCTAAAAATTCAATAGCACATGGAAGATGTAAACACATTGAGACAAGGTATCATTTCTTAAGAGATCAAGTGAGTAAAGGAAAGCTTGAGCTGAAGCATTACAAGTCTGCAGACCATATTGCAGATATAATGACTAAGCCATTAAAGGCTGAAAGATTCAACTTACTTAGAGAGTTGTTAAGTATAGTATCACCGTCAAAATTGACTTAGGTATGATATGTTGCAAATGATAGTTGGAGTTTAAGGTGCCAACCTAATTAGGATGTTAAACTCCATAGTGATGCAATTATGCATATCATACTTGATTAAGTGGTCTTATGGTAACCGAATTAAGGGGGTGTGTTAGTAGATAATTCGGTTAAGAAAAGTTAGTTAGTTTAACTAACATTGTATGAGTTAGTTGGAGTTAGTTAAGGTCCTAAGTGTAAAAGGACTTTACAAACAAGTGTATAAAAGGGACTGATGGGTATTGAATAAAGAAGCAAGAATTATTCAGTACATTACATTCTCTACTTTCTCTGTTCTACAATATTGTTCAACGTGTGTGTGAGTATTTTTTCTGTTCTATCAAACACATTAAAATATAAATAAAACATATAATAAATGAGACTCAAAAAACTCAATCATCAAAAAAAATATATATATATTAAAAAAAAATCCGAAAACTCACCGTGAATAACACCCACCCCGTCCACACCAAGCACCACTACCAGAACCAAGCCACCCTATTTGCATCATCTTTGTTAAAAAAACCACGCCACGTGCCTCCAGAAAAAAGCAAGTCTTTCCTCACCCTTTGCTGTAAAAAAGAGAGAAAGATAATTGGCATTATCTTTAGTTGTCTTTATTATAGTAGCAAGAAGCCGGAGCTGGAGCTGGAGCTGGAGGTAAATTTATTATTATATTATTATTTTATTTTTTATTTTTTAAACTATCACCGTTTTTAAATTATATATCAAATTATCATTATTTGAGAATTGCATTTAAAAGTCATTTTTGCCATCCATGATTTCTCAACTTTATTTTCCAAAATTTTTTTGTTATTCCTTAGGGAAGTCAGGTTAACCATGACTTTTTAAGGAGTTTTTATTTTTTTTATTTTTTATTTATTTTAAAATATTATTGTATTAATTTAATTATTTATGATAATTAGTTAAATATTATATTAATAAATTATATTAATTTTAAATTATTAATTTTATTAATACAATAATAACAATAAATAATACACTAAAAAAAATATTTAACACTGATTAAAAGTAGAAACGGTGTAACAACAGATAAGTGATAGGCAGACGAGTTATAAACATACGAGTGAAACAACAGACAAGTGATAGGCAGACGAGTGAAACATCTGCCGATCACTTGTCTGATGTTTCACTCGTCTGCTAACATATGCTGATCACTTATCTGATGTTTCACTCGTATAAGCAGACAACTGAAATAGCAGACAAGTGATAGGCAGAGGAGTGAAACATTTGCTGATCACTTGTCTGATGTTTCACTCGTCTATAGGCAGACGAGTGAAACATCTGCTGATCACTTGTCTGATGTTTCACTCGTATAAGCAGACGAGTGATTAGACGAGTGAAACAGCAGACAAGTGATCAGTAGATGTTTCACTCGTCTGTCTGTCTGCTTATACGAGTGAAACATCAGACAAGTGATCAGTAGATGTTTCACTCGTCTGCCAATCACTTGTCTGCTGTTTCACTCGTCTGCCTATCACTTGTCTGCGATACCGTTTCTATTTTTAATCAATGTTAAATATTTTCTATTAGTGTATTATTTATTGTTATTATTGTATTAATAAAATTAATAATTTAAATAATAATTTAAAATTAATATAATTTATTAATATAATTAATTTAGCTAATTATCATAAATAATTAAATTAATACAATAGCATTTCAAAATAAATAAAAGAAAAAAACCCTTGAAAAGTCATGGTTAGCAAACCCGATTTCCCAGGGGAGTTAAAACAAATTTTTTTGAAAATCAAGTTTAGAAGTCGTGAATAGTGAAAACGACTTCTAAATGCAATTCTCAACTAGTGGTAGTTTAATATATAATTTGGAAACGGTGATAGTTTGGAAAATAAAAAATGAAACAGTGATATAGTGATAAATTTGCCAGAGCTGGATCGAAGTTCGATGTAACAAGAATGGGGTGACTAATATAAATTGCAAACATTCAAAATCGTCAAAGTAGTCGTTACGCTTAAGAAAGAGTCTTGCTTCGCCATGCCCCATCGCCGTTGAGCCTAACCACCATAGCAACTTCGTGCCTCCCCTTTGTTTTGTCCCTAACACGATCCTTTTTTTTAATGTTTTCTTAACATTTTTTATTTTCATTTACTTTACTTGTGATGTGGTTTGAGTAATTCATACGAAGGAAACAAAATGAACATAAATGATTAATTTTTCCATGGCTGAATTTTGATGGAGGAGAAAATATAGATAAAAATAGAGAAGGGTTTGGAATGGTACAACTTTGCTGATTGGGTTTAGTGAGTTTGTTACAAATCAGAGGATCCATGGAAGAAGAAAGAAAATATATTGAAATTATATTGACTAAAAAGATTAAAATGATATAAAATGAAAGAAGTGAAAAGTATAAGACAATATAGGCTTATGTAGTCAAGTGTACTCACTAACAAATGTAACTAAATCCTAACGCACTCACTAACAAATGTAACTAAATCCTAACTATCTCTAAGAAACTCTAACTACCTTCAACAGTCCCCCGCAAGCTGGAATGTGGTAAGTAACACTTCCGGCTTGGGATGAGCAATACAATCAAAGAAGTATAATGAGAAATGTCGGAAATACATCGGCTGAAAATGATATTGAACAAAACTTAACCACCATACAAGGCAGAAGCTGAAATCATCAAAGCCATAAGTCAAAAACTTAACCATTAAGTAGAAGCCACAACTCAAGGTTTAACCACTTAACAGAAGCGTACATGCTTAACCACCTAACAAAGACAGAAGCTAAAATCAATGAGAAATGCTTAACCATCAAGAGCATAAGCTATATTGAAAGCTTAGCCACTCAAGACAGAAGCAAGAATATCAATGCTTAATCATCCATGGCAGAAGCTCATATGAATGCTTAACCACCATGGACAGAAGCTTAAAACAAAGCCAATAAGCAAAACAGAAACCAATTGGCATCAAAACTCCACTAAGCCAAAATAATTGAACTTGTCTTCATAAGAGAATAAACTCAAACATATGGTGAGCATCATAATGAACTCACTAAACAAGCCACATAATAGATATGTCAGCAAGAATCTTCAAGAAAATGAGGAGCAGAAGCCGACAATCAGTCACCAAGCAATCTTCAACAAGAAAAAAATCCATGTCTTCAACAAAAAAAATACCAAGCAATATCAGATCCAGCAATAAGAGAGAAGGACTTTGTCCCCATTTTTGCAGTAAGAGTCGGGCAACACTTTGATGGTGGAGACAAAAAAAAAAAAACAGCACCAACCATATCCTAAGCCAAAACAACGGCATCAATCAAGATCCCAAAATGCCAGAGCAAGAATCAAATTTCAAACTATATCATTATTCTTGTTTCTTCAGAAGCTCACTGAGTGTGAGTTTCATGTTCCGTAATTGCTTGGACGTGTTGGAGTATAATTCAGATTAGGTAATTCAATTAGTGTTAGCTAGTGTTAGTTAAGGGTTTGTTTGTTGGTTAAGTTGTTGTAACTAATAAGTGATCAATAGTCCATGTGTGAATTAAATGTGTAGAGCAATATAAATAGGTACTTATGTGAATCAATGTGATATAGAGAAAGTGTAATCATAGTGAAAGTGTGATCAATAATTTTTTAGTGGTCTTCCTTATTCTTTCTTCCTCTCAATATTCTCTCTAGTGTGTGCTTGTGTTTCAACATGGTATCTAGAGCTATTACGGTTCTGGGACAAAGAGAGTCTTATAAGGGTGTGGCCATGGCTGCCGCGATTTTTAGAGAGGACTTTCCAGTTTCTTTGCCGGTTCTTGATGGCAAGAACTTAGATCATTAGGTTGTTGAAGATACGAGTGATCTTCGGTTTCCGTGATGTGTTGGAAATTGTGCAAAAAGGAATTCAAGATGTGGAAGATAGTGCTTCCAAGAAGAGAGATTGCAAGGCTCTCTTCATCCTTTATCAATGTGCGGATGATGTGAATTTTGATAGGATTTCTTCGGCCAAGAGTACAAAATAAGCTTGGGATATCTTGAACAAAACCTATGGAGGCGCTGATAAAGTGAAGAAGGTAGAGAAGCCTTATGATCAACAAGTGGGTTTGCAAGAGTTGGAGAAAGAACGAACCTCTGTCGACCCAATCGCCCGCAATGGCGGTGGCGCCTCTGAGTTGGAACCCGCATGCAACAATAATGTTGAGATGACGGTGGTCGGCGAAAGTAACGTGAAAGAGGGAAGCGTGAAGGGACCGTGCTTGAAGAGGAGGAAAGTGTTGGGTTCTGAAGTTTCTGCCAAGCCAAGGAGTGGAACCACCCAGTATAGTGTGGTCAAAGATAAATGGAGGAGTGATTCAAGAATTTCAAGATTTGAGTTTGATAAAGCTCAAGTTGGTAGTGCGAATTGGTTCAAGAATTTCAAGATTGACTATGTGTTTATTTTTATGATGGTTGGAGTGTCCTACTTCAAGCAATGGGATCCAGGAAAATTGTTCTCGAGAGATATACTAGCTATTATGCTTTTAGCTAATTTGAATTAAGGGGATGTGTTGGAGTATAATTCAGATTAGGTAATTCAATTAGTATTAGTTAAGGGTTTGTTAGTTAGTTAAATTATTGTAACTAATAAGTGATCAATAGTTCATGTGGGAATTAAATGTGTAGAGTAATATAAATAGGTGCTTATGTGAATTAATGTGATATAGAGAAAATGTAATCATAGTGAAAGTGTGATCAATAATTTTTTTAGTGTTCTTCCTTATCCTTTCTTCCTCTCAATATTCTTTCTAGTGTGTGCTTGTGTTTCAACAGGACGCCTACATAACGCTTGGCTAGCTGAACCAATGAATCAGTACCTGTTTGGCCACCGGAAATGTGGCTTTTTCGGTGTAGTACGAGAGTATGGTTTCTTGGCCATTCATCTTCACTGAAGATAGAGAGATGAAGAAATAGAGATCTTCTCCCTCCAAATCTGGAAAAAGAAACAAGGACCAAAAAAAAAAAAAAATCTAGATCTAAAAAAAATGCAATCACAAAGAGAATCCAGAAGAAAGAGAGAGAAAGTTCTTTCTCTCACTATTGGAGAGTATCGCGTTTGGGAGCAGATAAAATCAGAGAAAATGAGAACCAAAAGATCGGGAGGAGAAGAAGATCGAGGCCTGCGAGAAGAAGTGGAAGTTGATAACAGGAACGAAAAAGAAATGAGAATGAGTAAAAGAAATCAGATCTGAAAATAAAAATATGGAAGAAACCAGATGTTGTTTTCGAATTTTTTCTCAAGAAAATGAAAGAGAAAACGGAAGAAAAGAAAAGAAAAGATGCAATGGAAAATTTCTATGGTGGATGATATCTCTCTGATACCATGTTACAAATCAGAGGATCCATGGAAGAAGACAGAAAATATATTGAAATTGTATTGATTGAAAAGAGTAAAATGATACAAAATGAAAGATGTGAAAAGTACAAAACAATATAGGCTTATATACCCAAATGCACAAACTAACAAATGTAACTAAATCCTAACCATCTCTAACAAACTCTAACTATCTTCGACATGAGTTCTATCTATTTTAATGTATCAACATTGTTTTATCGATTGTGCTCAAAAGCAAAGTGTTAGGTTTGCGTTCATGTGAGACTTTCTTTGTGTTTAGTTCTCTCGTATTGTTTTGTTGTAGTTAGTTTTCTCCCTCTTATGTACGAAATATATGCTAAATTTCAAAAAAAAAAAAAAAAATAGTCACAAAACAATTATCGTGTAAAAAATAAGCAATTAAGGGAATTAATAAGGGTTTGAATATTTTATAAGAAATCATTATTTTGTATTTTCTTTTGGTTATTTTAAAAATGAGCAAACAAATAAACACTCAAATTAATTATTATATCAAACAGATTTAATTTTAATATATTGTTATTATAAAAGTTTTTCCGTTATCGTTTAATTATACTGATATATTATTACAAATATTTGAATCTTATAATAATTATATTAAAAATTACAAATATGATAACAAACATTAGTTGATAATATAAAAAGTTTAGACTAATAATATATGAAAGTTACACTCATTTCAAATTATTTAAGCCTTTGTTTGGTTGGATGAATAAGGGAGAAAAAATTGGAAAGAAAGAAAGTAGAAAGATTTTTAACATTTTCTCTCGTTTGGTTGAGGAGAAAAAAATATGGTGGGACTCACGTCAAATCGTTTCTCTCCACTTACGGGAAGAAAGCGAGAAAGATAGATGAAATGAAAGGAAGTGTAAAATTTGTCTCTCATGAAAATTAATATCATTAGCGAAAAGATAATTGCCTATTAAAGAAAAACTTATTTTGTATGTACAAAAAAACCTTTTTTTTTCTTTTCAATTTCTTTTATATTTCTCTCGTATCAAACGTACATTTAAAAATGGATTTCAAACATGCTAGTAATAAAGAAGGACGTTGCTATGGTACCCTTGAAAAATAGAGGGATTTGGTATCCTATGTTCAACCAAAATGTGTCACCTCAATTAAATAAGTCATGTCAATGTCACATGAGATTAAGTTTTCACTATCTGATTGAGTCACATAGGGAGAGGTAAGTTAACCAAAGGATACCATCGAATTATCTTCCAATAAAGAAAAGACAAGTGTGAACAGATGGTTGACACATCTTGTCAAGTCTTCCGCCCACACTTATTTGTGACTTGGGTTCAATTCTCAAATTTTTTCTATCGGTAAGCAATATGTAAATTTTACTATAAATTTTTTCCGAGGTAGGTGGTATTCTCCTACGTTAATATGAGATGTGTATTCCGGCAAATTTATCAGAATATCACTGTTTCAATTTTTATTTTTCAAACTACCACCCTTTCCAAATTATATACCAAACTACCACCATTTCCAAATTACATTGAAAAGTCGCCTTTGAAGGGCACGATTTCTCAACATGATTTGGGAAAATTTTTTTGTCATAGCCAGTTGGGAAGTCTGGTTCTTCAACCACGACTTCTCAACGTGGGTTTTAATTAGGGGAATTTTTTTTTGTCACATCCAGTTGGGAAGTTTGATTCTTCACCCGTCTAAACTTTCATGCTTTCACTTGTCTAAGCCTTCGTTCGTCATGCTTTCAGACGGGTGAAAGCTTAGACGGGTAAAAGTCATCAGACGAACGAAGGCTTAGACGGATGAAAGCTTAGATGGGTAAAAGTCATCAGACGAACGAAGGTTTAAACGGATGAAATCATGAAAACTTAGATGGGTGAAGAACCAGACTTCCCAACTGGGTGTAACAAAAAAATTTCCCCAAATTAAAACCTACGTTAATAAGTCGTGGTTGAAAAATCAGACTTTCCAACTGGCTGTGACAAAATTTTTTTCCCAAATCATGTTGAGAAGTCGTGATTACCAAAAAAGACTTCTTAATGTTATTAAAAATGATGATAATTTAATATATAATTTAAAAAAAATGATAATTTAAAAAATAAAAATTGAATCAATCATATTATGATAAATTTGTCGTGTATTCCTCTTATCGAAAATTTTGTACTTAAAAAAACAATAAAGACAAGTTAAGGCGAGATAGCGTCGGTGACACGGGTGAGCAAGTGATGGCTCGGCCGACACTTGTGTATATCCTTTTCATACTCGAAGATTTAAAATCTAGTAAATACAGATCCCGTAATCGCATAAATTGTAAACTAGATCCATCATAACTGTGTTTACCATAACTGTAAAATCTAAGCACTTTCCTCCTCGCCCTCTTGAATCTTTATCTTCCCCCGCGATTCGAGCCTCTCTTTTACTGTAAAAGCGAAAATCTACCGCCCCCTTCCTTTACATTTTCCCATATCCAAACCTGTACTCTCTCCGAACCCATACCTGTGACTGTGAGTGAGTGACACAGATTCCTAATATTAACAAGTTAGTAACCATAATAACAGAACAACCACAGTGTATCATTCCCCTAACAAAAGAAAAGAAATCATTCAAAATTAGAAGGCATATTTATTAACCCAACAATAACTGAATCAAATCGGAACTTTACCTTACATTAGTACTGAAATTTCCTATAATTCATCCCAACCCACCATGAGAAAACCCACTAAACCCATCATCACCAGATCCACCACCTTCCTTCTCATCATCTCCATGGCATCCATTTTGTTCCTCTTCCTCTCTCTCTCCCTCTCCCTCTCCCTCTCACTCTCCAAACCAGTAGGACCCACCCTACAGATCCAACAAGCCTGCAAGGCAACCCGCTTCCCTCACCAATGCCATGCCTCTCTAACCACCCAATCCAACCCTCTCCCATCCAACCCCCTCCAAATCATCCAATCCGCCGCCGCACTCTCCTCCAACAACCTCAACACAGCCAGATCCATGCTCAACTCCATCCTCTCATCCTCCGCCGCTAACAACCACACCCGCACCACCGCCGCCAAAACATGTCTCCAGATCCTCCGCTACTCCCACCACCGCACCTCCCTCGCCGCCGACGCCATCACTCGCGGCAAAACAAAAGACGCGCGCGCGTGGATGAGCGCCGCGTTGGCGTACCAGTACGGCTGCTGGTCCGGGTTGAAGTACGCCAACGACACGTCCGCGGTATCCGAAACGATGTCGTTTCTCGACTCCCTCATCGGCTTATCCAGCAACGCGCTAAGCATGATGGCGTCGTACGACGTGTTCGGAAACGACACCGCGTCTTGGAGGCCGCCCCTGACCGAGCGCGATGGGTTTTGGGAGCCGGCGTTCGGGTCGGGAACCGAATTCCGGGGCGGGTTGCTGGAGAATTTGAAAGCGGATGTTGTGGTGTGTAAGGATGAGGGGAGTGGGTGTTATAGGACGGTGCAGGAAGCGGTTAACGCGGCGCCGGATAAGATGGACGGTGGAGAAGGGAGGTTTGTGATACACATAAAGGAAGGGGTTTATGAAGAGAGGGTTAGGGTTCCGTTGAAGAAGAGGAATGTGGTGTTTTTGGGTGATGGTATGGGTAAGACTGTGATCACCGGATCTGCTAACGTGGGGTTACAGCCTGGGATGACAACCTACAACTCTGCCACCGTTGGTGAGTTTCGTATTATTTTATGTTTAACCTTAGGTGCGGTTATATTTGTGCTTATGGTGGTGCCGTTTTTCCAAACATGTGTAACAACTGATAGATAAAAATATAATATAGCATACATAAGTTACATCACAATTCACAAACACATATATAATAAAATAGTATCTATTCACCTCTAAGTTTTGTGATTTTATGTTTTGGTTTGTTTTATTAAGGTTTTGGTTTGTTTTATTGATTCATTTCAGAACCGGTGCTTTATCAATTTTCTGATTTTTTTTTCTTTCATGAAAAATGATATTTAGTACTAGTCGTTTTCTGCTAAACACTTCTCTCTCACTTTCATTTGCTACAAACCATGATTTCCATTCAAATGCAAAATTTTATTGGCCATCTTAATTTCGTATACTTGTTTCTTACTCAATAGTAAAGCTCTTCTTTTATTTTTCCCTAAACAAGTATGACGATTCTCATTAGCATTAGGACAAAACTTGGGTGCAGTTTTTAATTTCAACAACAAGAATACATGTGTAACAGAATGAAAATAGGATTTAGATTCTCTGTTGTTTTCGAAAAAACATTATACAATTCGGTGGAAGAGAAAGATACAAAGTTTTCAAAATTTGACTAGTGAGCCCTATAACCAATCATGGTGGGTCCATGCATGCTAAAAGTTGTGTTTATATCTCTCTAACATGACCATCATGTTATACTAGATGATCCATTTCCATGAAAATATAACGTGTAAAGCTGTTACACATTTATTCTTTTAATTAGAAAACATCACCTCAGTTCTGTCCTTACCATTAAGAAGAGACTACTGATAGGTGTAATTCTTTACCATATACTTTTAACATAAATAACAAAAATTATGATTGACTAGTAGGAAATGTGAATACACAATTTGGAGTGCAAGTAGTATTCTTCTCACCAAATGTTGTGCTGACTTACATTTGACATTGATATGAATTAAGTTCTATTGCCCGAATAATGTCCAAATCTGTCTAGTTCTTTAAACAGCAAATGTTTTTTTGGGACCGTAAAACAAATTTTGCAAACCTTTCTGATTTATTAGTGTTTGGGTTGCTTTTACAACTTATGTAGGATATAGAACTACATAATTGTTAGATTATAAAATGGAAGTTTTGTCAACTAGATTAGTTTATTTTCTATTCAAAATAGTTTAATAGGTTAGAAGTATGACATGTAGCGTTGTTTTAGTAGGATGACAGGCAGAGAGCATATAGTTAGTTAATTGTGTTCTTAATGACTTAAATGAATAATTCTGATGGCAGGGGTTGTTGGGGATGGATTCATGGCAAAGGATCTCACAATCCAGAACACAGCAGGTCCTAATGCTCACCAAGCAGTAGCATTCAGATCAGACAGTGATCTTTCTGTGATTGAGAACTGTGAATTCATAGGTAATCAAGATACTCTTTATGCTCATTCCTTGCGCCAATTTTACAAATCATGCCGTATCCTAGGCAATGTAGACTTCATCTTTGGAAACTCAGCTTCAATCTTCCAAGACTGCCAAATCCTAGTCCGCCCCAGGCAAGCGAGGCCGGAAAAAGGCGAAAACAATGCGATCACAGCACATGGCAGGACAGACCCTGCTCAATCAACAGGCTTTGTTTTCCACAACTGCTTGGTTAATGGAACTGAGGAATATATGGCATTGTATTATAGCAAGCCTAAAGTACACAAGAATTATCTGGGTAGGCCATGGAAGGAGTTTTCTAGAACAGTTTTCATTCATTCTTTCTTTGAAGCCCTTATCACACCACAGGGTTGGATGCCATGGAGTGGTGGTGACTTTGCACTGAAGACACTTTACTATGGAGAATTTGATAACTCCGGACCTGGTTCTAATTTGACTCAGAGAGTGCCCTGGAGTAGCAAGGTCCCGGCTGAGCATGTGTTCTCATATTCAGTGCAGAGTTTCATTCAAGGAAATGATTGGATTCCATCGTCTCAGTAATTACTAATTAGCTCATAGAGGGAGTGATCAGAGAGTGAGGAAGAGGAGGCATCAGTAAATGGGGAATTTTTTACATCCCCTTTTTAACTACTAATACAATTAAAATTTCAAAAGCTATTGGGAGAAATTCCAAATTCTATGCCCCTCCATTTAAAAGATCTATATTCCTTTTGGCACGAGAGGTGTGTCACAGAATCATGGTCTAATCAAGTAAAACTAGTAGATACCACGAAGCTTTCCATCAGATGCAACTAAGGTTTTGTTTCGTTTGAGAAAGAAAATGAAAAAAACGATGGAAAGACAGAATGTGGATGGAAAGAAAGTGACGAAAAAAATTGGATTTTAAGGGTACTTCTTTGGTATGAGATAAAATAAAAAGAAAATGGAAAGAAAAAATATAAGTTTTTCTTGAATAGACAATTATGTCCCTATTAAATGGGGAGACTACGGATAGATAAGAGATAAATTTGATATTTCATTATCTCTTTCCCAAGAAAATGACACTGGGTTTAATCACATTTTCTTTCCCTTCTCTCTTTTACTCTTCCCTCTTACTCTCAACCAAACTAGAGAAAAGTGAAAAATTTCTCTAGTTTCTGTCTTTCTGGCCATTTTCTTTTCTCTCTTATTCACCCCAAGCATACAAAGGCTAAACAAAGAAGATATCAAAGGAAAACCCAATATGGGCACCATGACCGAGCATAATCTTTGATCGGTTTCTTATTTTTATTTTTTGATTTCAAAAATAATTATAAAACTGTCATTTTATTTTTATTCTGTTTTCCAGTTTTAAAAATTTTGTACATGAAACACAGAAACAATTTTTTGTTTTCACTGTTAACAGAATGAAAATAAGATTATAGTTTTGTAATTATTTCTAAAAACAACAAATAAAAACATGAAACCGAAAACAAGATAAACATGCCCCAAGTATTCCTTTCTTTTAAGTTATTCGTGTTCAAATTAAGACCTTGCCTTGATGGACTAGCTTGAAAGCGCTTGCATGTTAATAGGACATTTAACTGAGCTGAACCAGTGCACGGAGCACTAGGGAATTTGCCAATTTGATAAAGAAACGCCTTTTCCCTTTGCTTGTATATAATGCCAGGAAACTTTCATGATCAAAGTTATTGATGATAACTAGGGTCCACAGACACAGGTATGGCCGTCGTTTATTCTTTAGTCCCTAAAGTAGAGTGACTAACAGCTTCGATTGCTATCACCATCGTTCACCAACTTCTTCATTTCATGTACATTTTACAGTAATGATCTACTTCCTGAAATGATGTAGGCAGTCACATGCTGCCGAAAGAAAGAAAGAAATTAATTGGTTCCCATGCTCACCTATCGTTGACTGAAAGAGTGATTTGATTCTATTTCAAAGAAGATCTTGGAAGATCGCACGGGGCCTTCAAGTTCTATTCTTCATAAAGAAAAATTATAATGTATACTAATATTAGTAATTTTAGTATGGCCTATCGGTATTAGGTTCATTTTCATAGCAAGCATGTGCAGGGTGGTCGGGTTAGGCACTATAACAAATCATTAACAATCATGTGTTTATGTTGAAATTGGCTCCATCAATTGCAGGATATAAAAGAAGTGACTTTTCCGGTACCTCAATAATTTTGGAAAAAAAGTTATCTTGTCCAATCAGAATGTGCCACCTTAATTAAATGAGTCATATTAGTAGGCAAAATCAAGTAATTCTTACCATTTGATTGGACTACCTAGACAGGATAAAGTTATCTTGGGGTACCATAGAAATCACCATAAAAGAATCACCTATTGTGAATCATCAGTGATGGCTCCACTACGTGGAAATCTATTAGTGTATATGCTTATGTGGCAGAATCAAATGTAAGTTTGAAAATTTGAGATAGTAGGCTAGTTAAATGTAATAAATATTGAGAAGTGAGAAGCTAAATGTAAATCATAATGATAGATTTTAGATGGGAGTGATAGATGTGTGAGTGTGTGTGTGTGAGTAGCATTGTTACTTTAAGATTAGAAAACTTTCGGATATCCACTTTCAAATCCAAAAATACACATTAGGTAGACTCACTTCTCTTCACATTAGACTAAGTGACACTGTTTGTTTGCATGTTTGTAAAATCAAGTTGGAGTGTTATCACGTTAAAAGTGGCAATTGTGTAAAAAATTCAATTGAAATGTGAAAGCTCCAAATACAAGCTTTCACAGTAAGAGGATATGGACGTGATTTGCTGAGAATCACCGCTGTTCCAAACACATAATAAGGCGGCAACATCTAGCGTGCAGAAAAAAATTTGGTGATACCAACCGCATTTAAATAGTGAAAATTGTACAAAGAAATGAGTGTGTAAGTTACATACTCTCATCTCTCGACTTTTCTGGTCAATACTATTATTAGAAGTATATGGACTAAGTTTGTTTGTGTTAGTGCAAGAATGCACAATCTTACTGTTACACACACTTTATTCACTTTATTGAATCACCCTTTTATAGAAGTCTCACATAGACTAACACTCACCATTTACAAGTTTGTTACACAACTAACAACTAACACTAACACTAACATAACCAACACTAATAAACTAACAAACTGAATTATTTCCAATACTCCCCCATAATTCAGTTTTTCCAATGACTCCACTTTGTTTTAGTTGATTAACTATAATGTTTAATTTATCTTATGTTAATTGAACGTGCAAATTTTCGACAATCCGGATCCACTCTTAGAAGAGGACATCAAGGACATCAAAGCGCGTTGGGCAACCTTCTTTCTTGAGATGACTGAAACTTAATTAATTTGTGATGCTAACTCATATTTAAATATATAGTTTCTTGGTTATCTTTGTTGTCATATGTATTTAGTTTAAATTAGTGACATTATATGCATTTAGTTGAGTTTGTTAAATGTATAGTTTTCTTTTGGCTAATTTTGTATACCGATCTTAATCAATAGAATACTTTTGTTTAATCAATATAGTACTTTGGCTGACCTTGTATAGTGATGAAGACGTATGATTTAGATTCTGTTTATTGCTGGGATTTTGATTGTATAAGTGAAACAGGCTAAGGATTGTAACTGGTGAAAACCAGATTTAAAAAAAAAGCACTTTCCACATCGGTTATGACCAAAACCGATGTGGAAAGTTCACTTTCAACATCGATTATGGTCACAATCGATGTGGAAAGTTAACTTTCAACATCGGTTGTTGCTAGAACCGATGTGGAAAGTGCTTGTTTTTTTAAAAAATTATTGAAAGATCACTTTCAACCCCGGTTCTGACTCATAATCGTTGTGGAAAGTGCAATTTTAACATCAGTTATGAGCTAAAACCTATGTGGAAAGTGCTTTTTTTGTTGAAAGAACACTTTCAACATCGGTTGTTAATTGATGTTGAAAGATCCAACATTCTACATCTTTTGTTTCTACATCGGTTCGAAAATCGATTTAGAAAGTCATTTTTAACCGATTTAAAAAGTGTTTATAGCACTAGTGCATAAGTTTCTTCAGAAGATGCCTCCATCTTCTTATCATATAGAAGACTTCCAAATGGAACAATTTGGTTCGCTGAAATGTTATGACTTTAACACTTGGAATCAGTTGGCCTTTTGACACCGTTACCTCCATCATAAACATCTAGTCTACCACTGTGTTTTCCATTACTAGTAACTGCAAAGATACCTTGCTTAAAGTTGGAGCTTCTTGAATCAGATTTCATACTAGAAAGAGAATTTTCCTTCTCCATTTTGACTCTTCCACCTCCTCCAGGATTCTTACTGCTTTCAATCTGTCCCTTATACCCGTGGCTCACTAGCTACCGTAGAAGACTTGCTACTCCGATCCTCACTATTCTCGGAATCGGTCCTAACAACAAAACCAGATCCAAGAGCATATCTAGAATCTGAACTAGAACCACGGATCACATAGTCATCAGAAAACCCAACATTTCCAAAAATATTCAAAGACCCTTCACTTTTTTTCCTTAGCATCACACAGAAAAGGTAGGTTTTCACTCATATTGGCATTAAAAACAGAGGTAGTGAACATATTGCTACCTTGAGATGAGTGTTGACCATCAGTAGCATAACCATGACCATGATCTTTCTTGACTTTTGCAGCACTTCCATAAGTTTTGTTCAAGATTTCCTAAGCTTCTGTAGCATTCTTGGCCGAAGCAATCTTCTCAAAATTCACGTCATCCACATATTGATGAAGGATGAAGAGAGCCTTGCAATATCTCTTCTTGGAAGCACTATCTTCCATATCTTGAATTCCTTCTTGCACAATTTTTAGCACATCATGAAAATCGAGGATCCATTTTTGCGGAAAATGTAGATTATGACAATAAATCTAGTTTACTGATTGTAAAACGTTTAATTCCTCGAATGTATCAAGAACCGGCAAAGAAATTGGAAAATCTCCATTCACAATCATGGCAGCCATGGACACACACTCACAGGTCCTTAATCATGTAGCTCTAGATACCATTGTTAGTGCAAGACTGCACAATCTCACAGTTACACACACTTTATGCACTTTATTGAATCATCCTTTTATACAAGTCTCATATAGACTAGCACTCACCACTTACAAGTTTGTTACCCAACTAACACTAACTAACACTAACTAACTGAATTATTTCCAAGAGTTTGCTCCCGTGTGCCTGTGGCTGACAATCACGCATAGTTCTCAGTTTTCACTGTGATGGATTGGCAATAATACCTGTGTTAGTTCAACCTGCTAGGTCTCTGTCCCCAATCCCCTTAGATACCTTGTATTGTGTGTTTGTGTAAGCTTCAGACTAAGAAGAATGGAGATGAAGATTAGCAAATGCACTCACATGTAGCTGGTTCTGCATTCATCAAATATCTTTACTGACACAAAGTAACAAAACATATACTTGCTCATACCATCAGCTTCTTTATTCAGCTAGAAGCTTCTATGTTCAGCTAACTTTTAATATAGACTACATAGGCACATACTAATATTTCATCATCACAATATCCAAAATATCCCTGTTAATTCCAGGCTTTTACATACATAAATTTCATTAAATTAAAAATATCTTGCTGCTAGATTTAAAAGTGTGATCAAATGTAATTATGGAGAGGAACAACTTTTTATAATAAAAAACAACTTTTCCTTTATACTCAGATATGTATGGGTAAATGATATAAAAATTGTTGCACAATACTTGATGGGCAAATTTATCAGAATATCACTGTTTCAATTTTTATTTTTCAAACTATCACTCTTTTCAAATTATATATCAAATTACCACCATTTCCAAATTACATTAAGAAGTCGCTTTTAGAGGGCATGACTTCTCAACATGATTTAGGAAAAAAAAATTGTCACAGCCAGTTGGGAAGTCTGGTTCTTCAACCACGACTTCTCAACGTGGGTTTTAATTTGGGAAAATTTTTTTGTCACACCCAGTTGGGAAGTCTAGTTCTTCACCCGTCTAAGCTTTCATGCTTTCACCCGTTTAAGCCTTCGTTCGTCTGATGACTTTCACCCGTCTAAGCTTTCAACCGTCTAATGAAGCTTTCACCCATCTAAGCCTTCGTTCGTCTGATGACTTTCAACCGTCTAATGAAGCTTTCACCCGTTTATGAAATCTTAGACGGGTGAAAGCTTCATTAGATGGTTGAAAGCTTAGACGGGTAAAAGTTATCAAACGAACGAAGGCTTAGACGGGTGAAAGCATGAAAGCTTAGACGGGTGAAAGCTTCCTTAGACGGTTGAAAGCTTAGACGGGTGAAAGTCATCAGACGAACGAAGGCTTAGACGTTGAAAGCATGAAAGCTTGACGAGTGAGACTTCATTAACGGTTGTGACGGATGAAAGTCATCAGACGAATAAAGGCTTAGATTGAAAACATGGCTTAGACGAGTGAAAGGTTCATTAGACAAAGTAAAACGAACGTTGAGAAGCATGAAAGCTTAGACGGGTGAAGAACCAGGCTTCCCAACTGACTGTGACAAAAAAATTTCCCCAAATCATGTTGAGAAGTCGTGGCTACCAAATGGAACTTCTCAATGTTATTGAAAATGGTAGTAGTTGGGTATATAATTTGGAAAGGGTGAGTAGTTTGAAAAATAAAAATTGAAACAGTGATATTCTGATAAATTTGCCACTTGATGCACATAACAGCTTTTTTTTTAATAAGCTCCAATTTTGGGCATGGTTGAAACAGATTATTTAACTTATTTCAAAAGTTTGGGATACAAATATTATTTTATGCTTAATCAAATAACTTTTTTAATTATTTTTTTTTGCTTTAGTTATTTAATATATGAAAGTAATTTTTTTATGTCCAAACTAAATAGATTATATTAAAATCATTTTTCAACAAATATATATATAATATAAAATTCATTCTATTATGATGAATTATTAAATAATTTATTTTTCCTTTAGCAAAAAAAAAATAATAATTTATTTTTCACCATCAATTCAAACACACTCTAAGTAGGTCCAATTGGTGTGATTAAATTCGAAGTCCAAATATCGGTAGGATGGTTTTAACGGGATTGTCTGTTGTGCACCCCAAAAACGGGATGCATGGTGCTCCTCCTTTGGTAATGTGGTCATGACTTTTGGATTGACAAAAATTTAATTAAGTGTTAATTGATTATCTATTGATAAAAAGTGGGGTGCACCATACACCCCACTAATGTTTGGTGCACCATAGAAGTCACCGGTTTTAACTCCACTTAGTACCTACCTAATTAACTGTGTTGTTGCTCTTGCTCTGTTCACAACATAATATTACAAAGACAAACCCAAGAAATAGCATCATACATTATTGATTCATTCAGGTAAATTTCTCTAAATTGATGGTGGTAAAATTTGGTACAATATGATCAGACTGTAGAGTACCCCATATTTATGCATAAAAAGATGAGGAGGAAAAAATTTCCTTTATCCTTTTTTCCTAACACTAGGAGACTTAAAATATGTGAGGAAAATTTAAAGTGAAACTCATAACTCACAAAGCAGAAAGAGATGATGTGGTAATGGCAGGTGGTGTTGAAGTATAAGACTCATCATCTGTCCAATTTGTCTCTCCCCAGTGCCTCAACATGCTTTTCCAGTTGCACAAGTTATCTATACATTTCTTCAAGCGCTTATCTTTAACTTTAACTCGCCAATGCCCATCTGTGTAGTTTGCTATCTCAGCCTGCCTACGATCCCACTCCAACTGTGCCTTCTGCTTTGACTTCAACATGCAAAACTGCTGCAAAAGCTCAGGCATTGCATCATGCACCTTCCACCACTTTTCATGTGCAACATCACTAGCAAACTCATGAAATATATCAGCATTCCAGTTACAATCATAGTCCCTGAAGCATAACCATGGTTTCATGCCTAGGTAGTGAAGGACATAAAGAATTGGAGGGTCAGCACCAAATAACATAGTTTTCATTTGTTTCTTCTCTTCCTCATCACCAATCCAAAAATGCTTCAAGAAGTTCATGTGTCTTGGTATCCTATGCCACCATGTAAATATTTCATTCAAATACCCCTGGTCCCCTCCATTGTAAGACTCAATCTCATTGATATGATCCATTAAAAGCTGGAATGTGCAATTTGATGGCTCAACCACCATGACACCTGAGTTAAAAAGTGTGGCATTATTTCCAGTAGCAGTGATTTCAGGCATTCCGAATAGGAAATCTATGTTTCTTAATATCAGCAAATCTGCATCAATGAAAATTATCTTGTCATAATCTGTCAGCTGCCATAACCTGAACTTGCTGTAGTTCCATTCATTGTAAGCATCTTTTTCAGCTTTGGGGTTTCTGATTCTTTGTATTGTTCTAACTTTCCACCCTGCTGCTTCCAAACCACTTTTGTGATATCCACTTATTGTCTCATCAACAAGTATCACAAGGTCTCTAGTTGATCCGGACATGCGAATGCTTTGTGCAGCAGCTATAGCTCCACAAACATAAACATGAGCTGAATGCAGAATTGTTGCATAGGCTTCTCTATGAACATTTCCATTGTAAACCAGCTCTGCATCCAATTAATTCAGTTCCTTTCATGTCAACTATATGATAAGAAAAATATAATGACAATAACATGATAGAACGCGGAATAAGCACACAATGCAAAGATGAAATTCTATTTCTCATGATCATGGATGACAATATAGTATTCTTAAGCAAATAAACAGTTCATTTTCTTGGTTCTTCAAATTTCCAGTTTTGTTAATTGGCTTTGAAGGTCTTCGGGCCTGTTTGGTGTAGATTCTGGTGAAAGCAAACGGGAAAAAAACAATTTCCAATGCATTTCCAACCAGATTTTGACTAAAGCAACAATATGTAGCCTGTTTGGATTAGATTGTCTCTGACGCAAACCTCCGTTTAGAGGTGCGTTGAGAGAAATCTTCAATTTGAAGCTGTGAAAATAATTGCCTTGGGAAGCCAAATTTCCCCGTTTGCGGCAATTACAATCTAAACCAAACACATACATGGTTGCTTTGGTAAAAAGTGCATTGGAAAGCATTTTTCCCATTTGCTTCCACCAGAATCTAAACCAATCAGGCCCAAAGACAGTCATCAAAATTACCATTATTGTGCAATGGAAAATTGATCCAAAAGTATGTGTTAAACAAGTGAAACACCTATAACTATACTTTGAAGGCATATACTATTATTATGATGTTATGTCTCAAGAGTGAGTGAGAGAGAAAGAGAGTATAACTTACCTTTGCCTCTCATAGGAAGTGCAAGTTCACAAGATCCTACTGGGAGCTGGACCTTTTCTCTCAAAACACTCAAGTTTGGTTTGTATAACCAAACATTCCCTTCACGTCCAACTAGTTCTTTGCAGGGAAAAAGATTTGGTGTTGGAAAGCAGTTGGTAATGAAGAGCACATATACCGGGTAATTGCCTTTGAAAGAGGTTGCAAGGCCAGCAGCTGCAAGCTGCAAGTGCAAACGAGCAACATCTCTAGACCAATTTCCTCCATTTTGACAAGGAAGCTTGACAGCAATGAGATTAAGTCTTATACCAGGAGATCTAAGATTTGGTAAAGAAGGGCAAACAGGAACTTCAGTTTCTTCTTCTTCGTCAATCCATTCAGGGTACAAGGACTCCCATGTCACATTTTTTGAAGCATAGTCCAAGTGGAGAACAACATGTGTGGCATCAGGAATAATATGCTCCCAATGAGATATTTCAGTCTTATTGAAATTTAGAAGGCCAATCCCTTGAAATTCATTTTCCCCTGTCAGCTTCTTAGTAATTTTCAATATATCATCCCAGTCAATATCTACATTTGATATGTATCGAGGATCTGAGCTACCCCATATCCACCTGTTCACAAAATTAGGCCTGGAATATGTAAATCAGGCATCATGGTTCTTTGCTTAACTAAATTTTTACTTCGTATACAGAAAATGGTTGTTTCATATTTCTTGAAATCAGATTACTAGGTGATATGATAATTGCAGAAAAGAATTTTCTAAATTAGGAATTTCAATATTTTGGAATACCATATGTAGAGATTCTTAAGTGACCTCGGAGTAAGAGAAATATAAATTTTTCATATAATTTCCACTCTCATTTTTAAGGGGTTACAAAACTAACCCTTAATATGATGAAAATTTTAATCTCTATAAAGTTAACTATACAAAAGTTTTGGATGTCTTAAATTAAATTTAGCACATGAGAAAATGGAGTGTTTGCAATAAAACCTATGTAGGGAAGATACTTAAATGTTGCAATTGCAAGTGTATAGTAATACTTACCGAGAGCCAGAGCTTGATAAATGGTTGGTATTGTAAACCTCTGGAGAGTACAGGAGCGTTACAAAAGTGCCGCAAATGGTTATCAATAGGATAAGTTTTAAGAAAGAAAACTTGCATCTTGTGCTCCTATCCTGGGTAGATAAGAGGAAAGGCTTTTCTATATCTTTTGCTTTACTTCTTGGGAGTCTCCTTTTGTATACATCTTCACTGTAACATGTAATTATTCAATAACAAATTTACTAGATATAACAAAAATGGGTTACATTAGGAACAATTGCATATATGAGTTTTATTGGTGTGTAATAGACAAGTCAACCTCATCAAAGCCTAGAGAATGATTTTCTCATGTTGGAATTACTTAGTAACCCTTGACAACCATTTTATGATCATGGATCAAGTTCTTAGATGGTTGAGTTTGAATTTCAAATCAACATCTCCTCCAGTATCATGTAAAAATATATACTGTAATCATTCTCTTAGTAATGAAATGCACATTTTATCATTCTTCTAAATTGTTAGAGAATAAAGTCTTACGTAGAACAAAATAAAGACAATTGTAATGTATAGAAGTTGGGAAGATTGAATCCAAATAGTCTATACTTTTTGGATAACAAAGTAATTCCGAAATTTATTATACAAATCAACTTATTCTCTCAATTGGACTCAATCTTAAATGCTAATACAAATCTTATATGTCCATAATCGCTCTTAAGCTTTAAGCAAGCGTAAGTGATCCATTCTTGAATATTCATAAAGTAGTTTATGAGTTTGAAGTCCATAATTAATTGTTCTTAAGCTCTAAGCAATCACAATTGATCCATTCTTGGGCCTACAAAGGTGATGAAGGAGCTTAGAAGGCATTACTATAGATCCATGAAAAATCTCATACCTTAAGTTTTGAGAGTATGCTTTCATATGCAAAAAATTCAGCCAATGTATAAGTACTATATAATAACAAAAATGTTATTTGTACATCTAGATATCAAACAATATGGTTAATGAATGTACAAATCGCGGTAGTTAATAATGTCAGTTGAGTATTTGACAAATTGGTTAATGTTATCGGATTTGCGATTAATGACGTAGAAAATGTGGTTTAATGTTGTCAAAATTTATGTACAAATAACATGACTTTATAATAAAATGTACATGGATTTACCCCCTACACAGGAGACTGACATAAACTGGTTGGTTCCTTCGACTTTACATATGAAATATTTTGAGATAAAATGTCATTGTCAATTCCTGAAGATATCAAGAGTGATACGGATCACACAAAATGTTCACTCTGTGCAGGCCCCCCCTGGCGTTTGAAAAGGTTTTGACAACATTGTTACGAAATACTTAAAGTTAGAAGTTAAAATTTGACTACGTGCAGGCATGGAATGGAACCAAGTAACCCCCAAGATACTTTGTCCTGATTTACCGCATAAGCAAATTAAACAGCAAGCTTGCAAATTAAAAACGGTCATTGTTATTGTACCTTTGAAAAGTAGAGGGTTTAGGTATCTTCTGTCCAATCAGAATATGTCACCTCAATTAATTGAGTCATATCAATATCACATAAGACTAAGTTCTTATTATCTGATTGGATCACATAGACAAAAGTATAATATCCGAAAGGTAGCATAGAATCTTCCATTAAAATTTCCCAAAAGGGGTGGCCTTTTAACCTCAAACAGAACTTCATCTAATATAAAAATCATGGGTCCTACCATAAGGTGAAAAGTAAAGTCCAAGGTCGCTTATTCTTCTTGTCATCTATTACTTTGGCACAAATTTTTTATGTTCGTATGTTATCAAAATTTTTTTTTTTTTATGTTCTTAAAAAGAAACAATTTGAGAAGGTTTAATTGTCCTAAATGAATATCTAGGTCCACAAATTTATCAACATGTTACGCTTTTGTCAAGAATCAATTGTCCAAAATAAAGTAAGATGTTAGTTGAAGACATATGAATGATTTATTAATTTAATATCTAACAATATATTGATATTGTAATGTCTGAATCGGTCATGCAAGGACTTTTAGGCTTGGAATATGAACAGTGCATAGGCCTACTTATCTTATGCTTAAATTTAATTTTTTATCAAAAGAACAGGAACAGCAAAGATTAAACTCTAGACCACTTGTTCCTAGAGGCTATGATATCATGTCTTTTTAAGGTTAATGGCTGAGAGTGAAAATAAACACACAGAATTGCATTTTAGGAAGTTTTAATGTCATTCTCTGCATTTCATAATCCATATATGTATGAAGCATTAATAGATATTAAACCTGACTTCTTAAGATAATTGGTCTTTAAAACAGTAAGCAATGATTATTGAGGGTAAATAGATTGTGTAGGGGAGAAGAAGAAGAAGAAGAAACTTACATGGATGCAGGCAAACGGTGTCGAGCTTCAACTGCACGAGGAGAAGTACCCATTGTTCCTCTCATATTAAACGGTTACCAGCTACAGGAACATGCAACATCTGATCTACACAAATGAAGAACCAACTTTAATGAACTGATCCAGGCCCAACAAAGAAACTGGTTAACCAAAAGAAATGTTCAATCAGCTACTGAAAAACTAAACTACTACAACTCCCACAAATTAAACCATGTTTAAGTCTATTCAAATCCCAACAAACTATATGGTGATATGCTGTATATCATTAGTTTAAAGTTGCAAATATATGGTGACATGTATAATGTATTGATATGAATTGGTTTTCAATATATAGATAAGCAAAAGAGTTTATACAAGTGTAAGAAGATGGAAAAGAAAACGAGTACATAGTGTATATGGTGTAAATTTACAACTGCAGGGAAACAAAACACAATCCTCGAGACCTAGAAACCAAGGAAGAGAAACAATGTTGTTTTTGTGAAGAACAGAGAGAAGGGGAAGAGACACTTGATTGGATGGCATAGTTTGGGAGGTTGAGTCAATATAGACAGGATGACAGAGTAACGTCCTTCAGAATTTTTCCTTCGTCTTTCAGTTTCATTCTAGTTTTACCAACTCTGCCTCATCTCTCATTTTCTTTTTCTTTTATTATTCATAATCGTCGTCCCTTGTTTTTTTCAGGATTATATTGTATGAGTAAAAACCACTTTACTTTACAATTCTGCTAAAGTTAACTATTAATTTCGTTGGCAAGAGAAACCACTATAATACAAAGAAGACATGCTTTGCGTGTCATTCAGCACATCAATGTAATTAGATATAGTAATATTTTTGGTTTTCCGGATTATCCGAGGATTAGGTAAGAGTATAATGTTTTTTCATAGATATGAATCCAACTATTGAAATCAGAACCACATGTTAAAGAGACTCAAACCACTTCCGTTTATACCAAACACTTTGGTAATTAGAGTATAGTAATATAAATCATTTATGTACCATTTTTTTTTTTCCAGAAAATAATTTAGTGTTAGGGTGGCTGCCTTGTCCCTCGGTAAGGCAAATCATGTGCGTAGCAATTCATCAGTTCAAAATTTGAATCCCATCTAATTTGGTTGCCTTGGTTTATCCTTACACTCTTTAGCTTATTTCAAAATAAATTATTGAACAAGTACTTAACTAAATTATTTATCCAAATACACTCTTATTCGCTATTGAAGTTAATATGTGGCAAAGTATGCATGACATTGGCTTTTAATATCTTTTAACTCGTTTGAAGAGCAAAATGGCAATTAAAATTTTCTCATTATCATTCATCCTAATTAATAGTTTAGGTGCAGATACAGATAAGATTATCTGATTATTACATTAACCTTTTGAATTATCAAACTTCCCTATATCTGGTCCATGATTAAATCCGTGTTTTGCTATTAGAAGCATTTATTAAAAGCGAAAAAAGAACAAAAATTGTCGTTATCGTGAGAGTTGTTGATACTAGCTAAGATTAGGTTAACGAAAACAATTGTTCATTAGAGTAAAGGTGACCACATGTCCCAATCCCATGTCCTGGCCAAATAGGAAGCTTAATTATTCCTATATTTTACAACATGAAACATGCCCTTTAAACAAGGAAGATTGTTAATGCTTTTTACTTTTAGATCCTACCCTATAGGGCTTTTAGCCCCTGATCTATGATTGTTTTGCATGGTCAGGGTTTGCGTTCCCTCCCTCATTTTCGTTTTTTCTTTAAAATGCTAGATATGGTTAATTTCGTATCCATAGTAGGTAAGTTCTCCTATCATTATTTTGATTTTCTCTTTATGTTTAATATATACTATTGAAGTTCATCTTCATTTGAAGAAATTTAGTGGCAATTAACATCAAACACCTAATTAGCTGCCAAAGACAAACTATACACGACACTAGTTTATTATTTGAGTGTTTTCATTCCTTTAAAGTGATTATTATAGTTAATCATCCTTCAAATTGATTACATTCCTTTAAGTGTCCTTTCATATACTATTTCACCAAACCCATGTGGTCTTAACACAACCAAAATCCGTCAAAACTGCAATAAGAAGATTAATTAACCAAAATAAATGTATTGTTTATTAGTTATCAATAAGCAAAGCAACATATTTGCAACCTAACAGCGGTCGGTCGCAATGGAAGTGATTAGCGACTCCTGAGAATCTTCACCTGCAATGTCTGGGGATTCAAATCCTGGAGTCATCATTTTAGAAGAGTTTTACCTAAACATCATCCCGATCAGAGGATTAGTTTCATAGCTTGCTTGTAGGGATACCCAGGTCCGATCCAAGGTCAAAGCAATTGAGGCCCTAGCTTTAGGCCTCTCAAAAAAACAAATTTTTCTTTTAAAAAAAATCATTTGTTATCTTTTTATATTATTTTTTTGATATGTTGGTTACATCAACGAGCATAAGCAAGCCCATTTGGTATGAAAGGTTATGATTAATTGCGAGGTTCAGGGATCAACTCTCATTGTGTACAAAATAATTATTTTTTTTTGTATGAAAAAATTGTTAGGAAGATTTGTTATTACTTTTAAAAAAGGCTTCGGAATTTGTTTTATGCCTTAATAAATGTTGGGCCGGCACCAGGGATACCCACCAAAAGCAACATATTTGCACCAGTTGACCACCCTTATCCCCTTCCACGTTTCGTATGTTTTACCAGTCTTTTTAGTCTTTGCACTGAAGTTAAGACATGTGCTGGAGGAAAACAGTGTTGGTAAGAAATTTCCATTTATAAAGAGGTAATGGTTAATACAATGTTTTTAAACATTATTTAGTTGCATGTAAAAAAAAATCTTCAAACCATCTGATAAAGCACTATGCAGAAGGACTTGTATGGCAGTATTATATGTGTCATTGATAGATATGGAATTCTTTATACTTTATATAGTAAGACGGCATGAGAGAAGGAAAATGAAAAAATATGGAGACGTGAGACAGTATGTACACTGTATTGCAAGCAAAGCAACTCAAAGTTAAAAAGTTTGATTCTAAGGTTGCAGGCTTGTGGTTTATGGCGAAGCAGATTAATTAGTGCTTCCAAGTTTTATCCATTTGCTTTTCATTTTTGTTTAGGGACGAGCTTTTATATCTGTTAGAGAGTAGGGGTAGGACCACTTTGAAAACTTTGTCCACTAGAATGAATTGGAAACTTCTTCGCCAAAAGAGGGGAGGGGGGGGGGGGGGGGGGGGGAAGTGGGCTACACTTTTGTTTCCCATAATAATGCGTGGGGAAATGAGCATGACCGAGCTGTCCCTCTGCACTTACATGACCTTACCAAGTGTTGGCCTTTTCCTGTTAAATAATAATATACAATAACAAAGCTAAGTAAGATTGTTGTAGCATCAAACCGCTGCAATGTAGAATATTTAAACCAGGCCGGTTAGGTAATAGGTTCTGCTTACTTGCCAGTTGCCATAAACTTTTTGATAGATAAACATAATCTTAATTGATCAAGAGATAAGTATGATGGGTTCATAATATAGGTTCGAGTTGTTGGGGCTTTGTTTTAATACCCCCCAAAAAAATAAAGAAGGCTCATGTTATCAGCCTCCAATTAATATTTGAATAATATATCTTTCTGCTTCTGTTCTGAGCATGCAAGCTTCTCTCTTTTCCTATTTGACAAGCGTTGTTCACAACTACTTCCAGGACACACATTGCCGTGCAAGGCATTTCAAATTATGGAAATCCCAAACAGAGCACCGCTCTGGGTACTTCAACTGCCAAAGGTAAAAAACTATGATTCAGATGCAGAATACCACTAGAACGTGCAAGTGCAATCAAGCAACTTTAAGCTTGATCTTCTTAAAAGAAGAAGGAACGGTATGAGGTGGCATAAGTTCTTGATTTAAGCTTAGGGAACCCAAGGAAAAAACCTTCAGGAATTTCTCAACAAGTTCTTAGGTCAAATTTAAGGACTAATCAATTCCATTGACTTGTTTCCCTTTTAAGCTGAATAAAATTCATTGTCAATGTTTTGGATTACAATAAAACTCTCAAGTTCCAATGAAAGCAAATGAGCAAGAACCAAAACCACTGGAAGAGGTAAGTGAAAATAGTTTTAAGATTATTATTTTCCCTTCTCGATTACAATTTCAGTCAAATTATTTATACATAGCAGTGAACACTTTCCTCTGGTAGAATGCAGAGAATAATTTTATTATTGCAAGCCATAAAGGAGACGGATAGAATAAGGAAGGCCAAAATTCACATATCTCATACTATATGGGGGGAATTTAATATAAAACACAAGCACACACAAATATCATCAGCATTACATTGCAATGGATCACAAATCAATTTCAGATTTTTCCTCTTTAGGAGGTGCAAACTGCCGGGTGAGACGAGATCGAGTCCAGGGATCAAGGGGTGCTCTCTGTGGTGGTTGAGGTGTCGGTGGCTTTGCCTGCCTAAGCTCATTTTCTCGGTCAATGAACCTGTTACAAAGCATATAAAATAACTTTCACAAAAAGGTCCAATCTAAATCTCCTCATTCTAAGCAACTCAAAATATTAGATTAGGCAGGCAGATAGGCATTATCAACACCAATGAGAAAACAATAACTTCTTTTAGTGAAATAAAAATCTGGGTTACCCAAAAAACCGAACTAAATAAATGAGTTTAAACTAATGAGTATAAAAATGAAGTACTCGATATAGGCCATTGGCGCAGCATCGCCCACACGTATACGGGTCCGAAGCAATCTGGTGTATCCACCTGATCTATCCCTGCATAACATAATGCCAGTTCAGTTCAGTGTTACAACTTACAGTCATAAACTGGCAACTGAAATTACATCAAGTTTAATACTTACTTGTACCGATAAGCCAGTTCTGTAAACAGCTTGTGAATGACATCATCTCCTCGCACAAAAGCAGCAGCACGCCTCGCAGCACATAGGGATCCCTAAAACAATTTATAATGTATAGGCCAATACAAGTAGTAGAGCTAAATACTAAATAAAATGGTTACCCTGCTACCAAGTTTATTCTCAAGACCCAGGCAAAAGAAAATGACAACATTTATCTAATTCTAGTGAACTGTATATTGACAAGCACATCAAAACAAGCAACCAACAGAACAGTGTAGTAAATGGCAGGTGGCGGCAAGCCAAAAATCAGCCAGAGATTTATGGCAGATGGCATAGTACTAATGGCGGAAAAAGGTAGCCATGTCAGACAAATGTAAAATGTAGTAAACCCGCTCATGGAAAGTAAATAATACAACATAATAGCTCCTATCAGAGCAGAAAACATAATATTGTTTTCATGCGGATTAACTTATCATAAACGAACAAGTGAACATCATGAAGTGTCACAAAGTCAAATATATAAGTACTCAAGGGAAAGAACAAACAAATGTGGATCCCCCACTTGCCATATGCCCTGATTGAATAGAAAAATAGTGATGTAGGAACATAAAAAAAATTGAGAAATGTGTAACAGAAAGTAAATGAGAATATGACATAGGGTGTTTTTGATCCAATTGATTAATTTTTCAGCCAGACCTAAATGCCCCTAAAAGTTAGAAGCCATTAGATTAAAACAATGATTGATGAGGGCTCTGTAGCTTTTCGTCTGTTGCTTCCAATTCAAATTTCAAAGTTGCAGCTGCCATAGCAACCATACACAGTGCCTTTAAATAATAGTTGCTGATAACAAAAACAGAGTTTTAATAAATTTCAAAGCACACATTTTGAAGTTAAGGAAAACAGCTACACTCAACTTTGCAAACTCGCACCAAGCACAAATTTAGCAAATACAAAAGGCATAATATTTCCAAAATTCACTATTCTTAACCTAGAACTGATATAATTTGTTCTTCTTTAAAAACATAATTCACAAACCAATATACACAGAAATTGCCAATCCAAACAGTGACCGTGATCCACACATTCAAAAATAAGCTACTCAATGTAGGTTACTGAGAAGCAGGGTCATCAGGTGTACTAGTTAATCTAATTGTGCAAAATTAACTCAATTAAACACGAATTTTAACAAGCCTGTGAGTTAGAAGCAAGAAAACCAACAAATAATTTAAAAAACAAAAAAAGTGTTACCAACCTCCTTTCCAAGCTGTACCATATTATCAGCAAGTCTTCTGATCTCTTTCGCCTACAACCAAATTACAAACTTGTTAAACCAAATTATAATCTTTCAAATTCATCAAATTGTATACAACACATTTATTAAAACGAAAATGCACACAACCTATAAAAAAACCAAAACATATCGATATAGTACCTTGGCGACAGTAGTTTCGATGCGCTCGTGCTTCACCAACTGCGAAACCATCGTTCTAAATACCAAAAAAATCAAAGGGGAAAATGGGTAATACCCATAATTCAAGAGACAAAAAAGAAAGAAAATTTGATGTTTTGAATTGAATTTTATATTATGAACCTGAGCATGGACATTCGGTGACCCGTGGGTCGACCCAGCTTCCTGAACTTCGTCATTTTTCGCAGACGCAGAAGAAGCAAACGATAAACCCTAGCTATGTATGTATGTCCTTTCTTTCTCCACACTGCACTCTTCTGCACACACTAGTGGAGCGTAGCAACAAGCAACCATGATTCTTGGGCTTTACTACCACACCTGTTATGGTGGGCCTGTTAAAGTTAAACAGCCCAAAACTTTATGATTTTTTAGTTTAATTTTAATTTAGTAAGTGTAAATCTCTTTTGTATTAAATTTTTTTTTATTTCTGTTTTTTTTGGATATTAAGGCAAACTTACAAATTATATACTAGGTGGACAAAGCCCACCAGTATCCTTCTGAATCAAAAGATCTAACAAAGGAAAGCTAACATCAACTAAGATAAAAGAAAAGGGAGCACCATGGCCCTTGTTAGGGGTGTTCAGATCCAAACCGAACCGCTACAAAATCGCAAACCGATCCAAATTAACCGAAAACCGATAAAAACCGACTCGGTTTGGATTTTTTTGGATGATATTTGATGAGAACCGATCAGTTCGGTTCGGTTTGCGATTTGCTTTCCTGAAACCGAACCGAACCGCAACCGAACCGATTCATGTAATATAACGTTGCGCTTTATGTTTACTACCCACACACACGGCACATCACTGATCACTCACTGTAGTCTAAAAATTTCTTTTTGGACCATCTTTATTCTTTAGGTGTAACTTTGTAACTTTTCATTTTCAAAAGAATCAAATATATAGAATTCAGTTTTTCTGAAATACTTATTGCTTGATATAGAACGTGTTTGTATGTACAAATATTTGTCTAAGTAGTAAGATTATTGTCTTCAACAAAAGACGCACTGTTTGCTTGATTTATGGCTTTGTGCCTTTGTAGTATGAAATAAATTAAAAGAGTGGAAAGAGGGCAAATCACATTTAATTGACCATGTTTATTTTTACCAAACCGAACTAACCGAACCGATCCAAACCGCATTTAATTGGATCGGATCGGTTCAGATTTTTTTAAAGAAGCAAACCGAACCGAACCGAACCGCATGATATTTTACTCTTTGGATCGGATGGTTTTTATACTCAAAACCGAACCGAACCGATCCGCGAACACCCCTAGCCCTTGTTAGCGAGTGGAGATCCTCTCCATTTTTTTCTCTTTATTTTCCTTTCATTTAGGAGAGAGATAGATATATATTTTTTTAAATGATTTAATTTTTTTTTAAATAAGAAAAACTAAAATATAAATCTTTCTTTTTGTATCTATCTCTCTCTTAAATAGAGATTACCCATTTACCCCTAAATGGTGACGATATGAACTCCTTGTTAGCACACATGTTTGTTTCTCGGCTAATAACAGAAATAACAGTCTTCCTGTCAGACTGTCGAAGAAAAGATAGAACCTCTTCAAGTAGAGGTTTTAAAGAAAGAGATGAAGAAAAACCTTTGAAGACCATGTCAAACACAACCGTAGAGTCCACTTCAAAGACAACTTGCTTGAGATCCATATACTTTGCAAGCCTAATCCCATGAAGAAGACCACATATCTCAGCCTCTAACAAAAGCTCCAGAATCGTCCCTAATGATACCTCCACATGAAGAACCCAACGCATTGGGTTTATGAGATCTATCAGAGTTAGCTTTATATCATAGAAACATAATTCGCTCAACACCCCTGAGATCCGCGAATTGGTTCGTGCGTACCAATTCGCGGTACTTTTGCGAACCGGGTCGCTCCGGTGAGATACTCGGGCACTCTTCGTTTTGCTTCCTCTCTCTCCAATTCAATTAGTATCATTAATGTTTTTGCCGTGACTCCTTCGTTTTGCTAACACTGACTCTTTGATTTTGCTATTCATTAATATCATTAATGTTTTTTCTAATTTAATAATAACAATTATTATTTATAAATTTATTAGCAAGTGCTCCCTGTACTTGACTTCTTCTTAAAAGGGTCATATTGATTAAATTTCAACATTTAAAATAAGACATTTATTTTTAAATAATATTTTACTTATATTTATATATAACTAGCAAAATAGCAGCACCTGCATAATTAATCGAGATTGCACTTTTCGTCCCTCAATTTTTTTAATTATGCGATTTTGATCCCTAAGATATTTTAATTACACTTTTCGTCTCTCAACTTTTTGAATTGTGCGATTTTGGTCCCTCAACTTTATGAAATTATGCAATGAAAGCCTTTATTTTGGTCCCTAGAAGGACTAATTTTGCATAACTTCATAAAGTTGAGAGATGAAAAGTGTAATTAAAATTTATGAGGGATCGAAATCGCACAATTGAAAAAGTTATGGGACGAAAAGTGCAATTAAAATTTTCGAGGGATCAAAATCGCACAATTGACAAAGTTGAGGGACAAAAAATACAATTAAACCTTTTTGTTAATTAAGTTCACATATAATATTTATAAAAAAGAAAAAAGCTTATGAAAAAAATAGATGAAAAAATTTCATGATACTTTATACTTTACACTATATAATTTATAATTTTTAACTTGAGGAAAGTTGTATATTGATAGCGTATCGATTATGTATACCCCTACGTACTGAATTCTTCACAAGATAGCGTATCGCGTACCACGTACCGAACCTATTGCGAACCTGGTAACTATGCTTTATACCATCCCTGAGGGGAACACCATTACCTCGTGCAAAATTCTTGCTCATGATACTTGGACTATGGAGCTCTTCCTCAATTACATGAACCTCAGAAGAGAGTTCATACCAGAATTTGGATCCCATAGAAGACTTTGAAGATAAAACCAAGGAATTTCTATCCTTCCATATAGCCCAAACGGAAACAACAAAGAATGTTGACCAATTCCAAGGAACAGAACTCATTTTCTTTGTAGAAAAATTCCAGTCCAGCCACTGAAAAATGGTAGAACTGAAAAATCTACTCTAGCAACTTGGATCAATACTGCAATTCCAGAAGTCTTGAATCACTTCACAATCCCGAAGCATGTGCATCAAAGTTTCTGGAGCAGAGTGGCATCTTGGACACAAATTATTCTGAGAAAAACACCTTCTACATCTCTCAACATTAGTCAGTAAGCTACTATGAGATTGTTTCCAGAGATGGCTACTAACCCAAGCTGGTCCTTCCCATTTGCTAACCTTCTGAAACAAAGGATTAATCATAACAGGTTGAGCAGGAGAACTTAGCAAACTATATGCAGACCTGATAAAGAATCGGCCACTTGATTCTAGTTTCCAGTTTAAAAAATCATCTTGCCCTTGAGAAGGAGCTTTCAAATTGGCAATGTTTGTGCATATGAACTCAAGAACTAAATGCTGAAAGGAGTTCCAGTTCCAGTTTTCCTGCTCAGCATAAAAGAAGACTGGAAAATCGGTTTCTGTTAGAGGAATGAAGTCTAGAGCATAATTCTCAAAACTATCACACCCTGGAACCTATTTGTCCCTCTAAATCTGGGTACCATGACCATTATTAATTGTCTACTCCAAATTATTCTCAGTATGCTTCCAGGACCTGGCAATAGCTTTCCAAGTATTAGTTGATATAAATATGTGATATTATTAAAAAAAGTATTATTAATATGTGATTGAATAATATTGTAATATTTTTATACTGTAAATCAAAACTAAGTTTGATATTTAATTATAATTATATGAATATATTTTTATCAAATATTTATAATAATATGGTTGTAACTATTAATGAATGATATGATATAGGTTTGAGAAATATTAACAACATGTTATTTCAATATTTCTTTTAAGATAAAACTCCACTAAATTGAGTTTGATTCTAAAGTAAGTAAATAAGGGCGTATTTACCCTTAGATTATTTAATGAGTTGAAATCTTTACGCACTTTATCAAATTAAGGATAAATACAACCTTACTTGTTTACTTTAAAGATAAATCTTGGTTTAGATGAGCATTTCTCATTTTTATGATTGTTAGCACTAAAAAATTGTTGGGTTGGATCACCATCAAGCTTATAGGCTAACGATTGGATAGATATATGAGAAGCTCTTGTCAAGCAAAGTATAAATAGAGAACTTCATATGAGGCACTACGAGTTGCATAAGGCTATTGAGTCGAGATGGAGTAGAAAGTCACTAATGGTCCTGGTCATGTATTGGGTCGCTTAGCTAAAGGGCAAAAAATTTGTGAAGCAACTGAAAGATATCGACTGGACCAAAATGAAATGAAAGAAGCTGTTGAGTTTAGACAAGTAGCTAAGAAGTCGAAGCTAAGTCAGGTTTAGCCAAGAGGATTTAGACGAAGTTGCTTTGGTGAAGTGATCTTCAAAAGCAGTTGTTGAGTCATACTTAACCGAGGATACATAGTTGAGGCAGAATTAGTTGAACACAACTATCGGGACAAGATGGGCTTAGAAGCCTGTTAGTGAGCCATGATTGGCTCATGATATTCTTGACCAGTAGGGGCCAAGGAAGCTTAGCCAGAGTCAAATGCATAAGGGCACAGAGCTGCTCAAGTCAAGGATTTACCAATTGTGCAACAAAGTCCCTACAATTTAGGGATTATGGAGAATCTGGTTAGTTAAGCACAAATTGGAGTTATGATGTTGAAATCAATGGGTTCTATGAGTTGACTAAGTCAAGGACGTGCAAGAAGACCACTTCCTTAAAAATAGAGACATAGAGGACATGATTAGTTGATGGCACTATAAGTTACTTAGATGAGATAGTTTCGATCCGCAAGTTAGCTGACAAAGCAATTGCCTACATTATTATTATTAGTCATGATCTTACATGATTGAGAACATGGATTAGTGGGTTAATAATGTGGCAGGCATGTTTAGCGTAGGTTAACCAGGTAGTTTAAGGTTATAAATATCAACTGTACAATCAATTTTTAACATATGCAGTCAATCAAACACAAGTCTTTCATTTATCTTTACTTTATAATTTCTAGTTTACTTTTATGCAAACTTATGACCATAGTTCACCTTTCAAACTAGATGCTTTTTGGAGTAACCTAAGAACCTGATAGCTGAGGAACAATGTCCTTTCCTAAGTGTATCGCCTGAACAAGGGGAATCAACTGTGCGAGTTACCATTATTTGGCTAATCACAAATGACAGAAAAAAAAAATTTGGCCCCTTGGTGGGACCAGAAAGGTGAACATGTTAGAAAGTTTGCTTCTTATGGTCAAGATTATAATTGGCGCTTGATACACTGGAGGTCCGAAGGGAGTTTAAGTGACATGGAACCTTCACATTAATCAGCTACAAAGAAGAGTGGCAGTCGTAAGACAGCTGATCCCTAGACTTTGCAGCCTATAGTAAGAGCTACTTTTACCGCACCATCTTCACAGCCAATGGTGCTCATTACTTCTGGACAACACATTCCAATAAATGTCCAAACCACAACAAAACAAACACCATTGGTGGAAGATAAAGTAGATTAGAACCAACCTATAGTAATGTCCTTCATCCTCCAACAGATAGACATGGGTACCTACGACATTATGTACCAAGTGTCTCGAAAGCTTGATGAAATTGTGAAACCAATAGTGAAAAACTAAGTATACAACGAGTGGGAGCACGAACAAAGGTAGAATCATCTTGTTACGACCCATGTTACGACCAATGTTACTATATGGGCAGGTTCAGATGATTATGATACCACTACATATCAACAGATTTGTTGCGCAATGTTGAAAGGCAAATAAAAATTAATAATATAAAGTTTAGTTATTTTCATTATCATTAATTATAACTACTTTTGCTTGGTAATCATCTTTGCCACCTAGCTCTGTATTGAATTAGGTAGATACGAAACGATGTTTTCATGACAGGTTTTATAGGCCTCGGCTAGAAGTTACAATAGCTGATTTGATGAATTTGAAGCAACAAGTAGATGAATTGGCAGCTGACTTCGTAGAGAGATTTAGTAAACCGAGGAGTAGGTGCATTGTGCAATTTCCAAAAACTCAACACGCCAGCAAAGTTGTGGGTAACATGCACCATCAGAAGAGAGAGAAATTGCTTGCTCAGGAATGTGCATACTTGAGTCAGTTGGCAACCAAGGCTCCTACGATTGAACAATTCATTCTAAAAAAGGAGTAGAGAAGATACAATCGAGGAAAAGGTACGCATTTGGTTTCTATTGCGGACTATGTTGAATCTATGGATGTAGTTGATTATCAAGATCAAGCAGCTAATGTGATTACCGAATAAGTGGAATCACCTAAAGTGGCTAACATGCCTCAAGTAATGTTTAGTCTTGAACTAGCAGAACAAGCAAAACCAGTTGGTGAAGGATCAATCGAGGAAGAAAAGGTATTGGAAGCCATTGAGTTTTGGAAGGATGATTGAGACGACCCACCGTCCCATTAGAGAACCTAAGATATTAACTAACCTTAATCGCATAATAATCCTTAGCGCGTCTTGTTGATACGAAGCGAAGCGAAGCGAAAAATTAAGCACGAAAGCGAAACGAATTTAAGGCACGCAACGTTTCAGAGTACATAGCTATAAAATATAAAGAAATATATCACATACATCAATTGCCTCATCAGTAGGGCTATAGTAATAGTGTATACCTATAAAGTGCGTTAATATAGACAGTAGTAAAAAATATGTAAATAGGCCAGGAGACAGCTCTCCGGTTAACCACGATCACTTCCCAATCCCTCGAGGCTACGATCCTGGGCTCGTCCACCGGCATCGGGATCATACGGAATGCCGTCCAGTTCCTCAGCAAGCGGTTCCTCCATGGGGTCTTCCCATAAAATAAAAGTAACACATACCAGAAAATAACGGGAGATAAGAAACATATATCATCAATATGGGAGAGGGGCATCAGTACAACATATATATACAGGCATCACATAACACATATAAACTATACAACACAATATCACTCATCTCCTAAGTCATACGCCACAACCATCTCAAAAGTCATTCTCTCAGATAAACCTATAAGGGTGCGTTTGGAATAGCTTATAAAGAATTTATGAGAATAACTTATGAAATTAAACTTACACAAATAGTTTATGAAAATAGTTTATGATCTTTCCATAAGCTGTTTTTAGCTTATTTCCATAAGCTTGTCAGAGAAGCTTATGAAAATAAGTTGTTTTTAGCTTATTTAAAAAAGTGCTTATTGTATAAGCGCTTAAATAAGCTGTATATCCAAACGCACTAGTCCCTATGTATATGTTGACTTCCCTATATGCATGTCGGCCGATACATCACGTCCCCAGTTGGACATTCCCGTCGGGATAACATCACATCACGTCCCCCATTGGACATCCCGCCTCGGGATTAAAAATACATCACGTCTCCAATTGGACATCCCCCGTAGGGATACATATGTTGTGGTATGAAATGCTATGATATGCAACAAACATCCATTGCAGGTTGATACCGGGACCTCACGCCTACGCACTCGACCACTACCACGACGCACCACATCCACATCAACATCAACATCATCATCAACATCAATATCAACATCACGACGCTTAGCATCTTCGAGCCACAACTCCATGGTTGGGACCACGACGGTATCAACCCGAACAACATCAACATTCACCATACCATCATCAACACTCAACCAATCAATCACAATAAAACATCGCAACAGAAAATCATTCCAGTATAGATATCATCATAAAGTCGGATAACAGTAAATCACACAAGCAGTTCAACAAAATAAAACCAACAAACAAGCAATTAAATAGATCGACATTTCAACCTCAATCAATCATATCATCCATATTATCAGCTAGTGGTGATAGCCCAAAAGTACCTACACCTAGGGTCCAAACACTTTATCCAGGGCTCAACCTCTAGTCGGGTTTAAGTGTTCCCCTACACACACAAACACACAAATATATATATATATATATATATATATATATATATATATATATATATATATATATATATATATATATATATATTCTATACTAAGTTTTCCTTCCCGACGATGAAGTTCTTTCTCCCCACCTTAGTGATGCTCACGTGCGGCTCAGCAACTGGCAATCGGGTGCACGGTCGAACGTTCGAGTCCTGTCCGATTTTATACAACAAACCGCAACCAGAAATCAATATAGCTTAATTAAAAATTCCCTAATCCCTAAGACTAGGTTGCTGCCCCTATTTAGTTAAAAAGGCTAGAGGTGTTGAAATTCCGCCAACTTTTGGATCAATAACCCTCAAGTGCACATAACACTAGCGTAAGTCTTTTTTCTCAAAAACTTGAAGCAAAACCCCTAGTTCTCTTACAAGCTAGGTTCGGCCTCTTCATGGTAAAATAGGCTAGGGATGTCTAAAAATTCCTAACTCTTGGATCAATGATCCTTACGCATGCACAACACAAGAGTAAGTCTTTTTACGCAAAAATGGAATCAAAAACTCAAGCTTTCCCGACACATAGGATTCGGTCTCTCCATACCCATATGAGCTAGAGAGCTCTTTTGCTTACAAGATCTTGGATTATGAAAGAGGGGAAATAATCTAGCTCATAGAAATTAGTTTGGCATTAAAAAGATTTTTCTACAATTTTCTAGAGATTTTTGAAGTTTGAAGCGTAAACTTGAAACTATGAACTTTCAATGGAGAAAAATGAAGATTGAGAGTTCAAGATTGAAGTCCATACCTATTAGATGATAGAGGAGGATGAGATGATCAACTTTGCTTCACAAAGTTTCTTGAAAATCCTTGTAGAAGCTTGAGAAAAATGGAGGTAAAGTTAAAGAAGAAGATGAAGATGGAGGGGAGAGAGAGAAAAGGGCCCAAGAAATGGAGAGAGAGAGAGTGTGTGTGAGTATTGAAATTTTTAGATATTTTAGGGACATAAATTTCCTTTAGGAAATAGACCAAGGGCATTTTGGTCTTTTCGCATCCAGATATTTTCGTTTGTCATTATGACAGTGGCGAGTCATGGCACGCTTCCGGAGGTGATGTGACTTGATGTGACGTCAAGTTTATTTGTTAACGAGTTCCGGTAAATCCCTTTACAGCTCCAAACGTCTTCCGATTCGAGTTTTCGTCCGAATATTTTATATTATTTTCATTTTCGAAGGTCAAGACCCATTTTTTCAAAAATATAGGAAACATGATTCTAAGACTAACTATCTCGTTCACGGGTCCAAATTAGGTTTTGATAGTAGTAAAACACTACTGTCAATGAAAAACGCAGACTGGACTTCATCTGAGTTTTCGACCCAAAATTTAACCATAGCTTCGTACGATATCGTAGAGCTTGATTATGGTCTTAGTTTATTTTATTTCATTTCATTCTCTAAACCCTCTAATAAAATACAAACACACAAATATTGTTTAATTAAAAAAACAGGGTGTTACAATGATGAGGTTGAGATGTATGTAGTTGATGTTGATGTCATCGGCCTTATCCTGGGTAAGTTTTAGGCAGATAAAGATCAACCAAACATGTTAGAGGGAGATGTATTTGCTAAGGAAGCTGATTGGGAAACTTTATCCAAGGACATAGTAGTTGTGCCGACCGTGGTGTTGTTTGGAAAACTTTCAATAGATATGACCATTCATCTGAAGCCTTTACACAATAAGGTTTACATCAATGATAGGTCAGTGACTCGAATATTTATTAATGGGGGTACTGGTAGCAGATATTACAATCGGATCAAAGACCCTTAGCTCAGCATTATTTTTGGTGGACGGAAGACGCACTTACTCTATTAGGCAAAGATTGGATTCATTCCAATTAGTGTGTCCAACTCATCCTCCATCAGATGTTGATGCTTTGGGAAGAAGACATAGTATAGGTGGTTTCAGCTGACAAAAATCCATTTGCACCAAATGTTAAGATTGTTGAAGCCGTATTATACTCACCACATGTGGAGCCATTCAGATTGCTAGAAAACTATGAAGAATGTTCCGTGGGATCATGTGATCTCACTTCATAAGGTTTCAAAATAAAGATCTAGTCTACTGAGGCTGATACACAACCTTTCACATAGTTGTTTAATTGATAGAAATTTGAATTAATACAATATGTCCTGTATTGGCTAGCCATGCTCACGGCCAAAGATAGGATATAAGAAGCGTCTCCTTATACATTTTGAGGGCAAAACGATGAGCAAGAATAGCTAATAAGCCAACCTATAAAAGAAGAATTGGAATCACTAGTCAAAAGGCAGGTACCAACCTTTGAGGCTCAAAATCATTTGAATGATCTTAACTTAGGCACTAAAGAACAGTCGAGGTTAGCTAAAATCAGTGGCTTGTTAACTAAGAAGACAGAAATTGGCTGATCAACTTCATCAAACAATGCAAAGTCAGTTTTGCTTGGAAATATCAGGAGTTGCCTGGATTACATGGCCACCTAATTGAGCATCGGTTGTCGATTAAAGAAGGACTCAAACCATACAGCTAGCAACCTAAAAGATTCAATCAAAAGTATTTGTTAAGGATCAAGGAAACAAGACGCCGGAGGAAGGCAAGCAAAACATTCGTAGTCCTAATCCAAAGTCTTAATGTCTACCATGCCTATTGATTAATTGATTAATATAACCAAAGCTAAAAAAATCTTAGGCATTGGTGGAAGGAGGAATGGTCAGAGCTATAGGAATAGGTCTTTCATCGGTTGTGGGTGTTGTAACAAATGGTGCAGTTTTATAAGTGACAACTTGACTCTGCTGGCAAAATACATCATTTCACCTTCCTCTGCTGATATAGATCAAACATAGTAGGATCTTCATTTGAGTAAATTTGTGAATTGTTTTAGGTGTGATTGGCAGATTTAGAAGGAACAAAAAGACTCAAGAGATGATCACGATTAATCTCAAATGTGATCAAAGATAAAAAAGGTAGAGGAATTTGCATTAAGTAAATTGCGAAAATGTAAATACCGGAAACGGATCCTAGGCCAAAGGACATGGCAGAAACTATGCTTCAAGATTAAATTGCAAGAATGCAAAGAAAGGAAAAATATGAAGGGGAAGGGAATTGGAGAAGGTGAGAGGTGCCACATTCAATCTATAGAGAAGAGATTGATTGATAAGCCTTAATTGTGTTCACCACTTGAAGAGGATTCTTCAAGCTAAGAACTAAAAGTTCAAGCTAGAACTTGCTAGGAGGAGAAGCTCTCAACTCACAATTTGGAAAATTTCCTCAAATGATTCATTAGCTTCAAAATGTGTGTACAAGAAGCCTTATATAGGCTTTGGGAATCAAAGTGGCGCGCCTAGGCCTTGAATGCAAGCATGGTCGCGCCCTTTACATGGCTTTGAATTAATAGACAGATGCAAACACTAGAAGGGGTTGAATGGTGTTTGACAAATTTAAGCGGAATTAGGAAACTTTTTTGCAGGCACAGACGGGTGTAAGGAACAGACGAGTGTTTTAAAAATTGAGCAGACAGACAAGTAACTTGTCTGAAGGTTTTCACAGAAAACACACAATCATGCAAAATGAAAATAGTTTGATAAACACAGTTATAACCCCCTTAGTTAAATGATAGTTAAGATAAAAAATCAAACTAAAGAGTTAAGGGAAAGAGAGAGAGATCACACAGCAGGTTTTATCCTGGTTCACCCTTTAACAAATGAGGCTACGTCCAGTCCTTGGCAGCATCAAGTTTTCTCATTATAACTGAACAGGTTACAGGGCAGACAAGTATTATTTTCACACCTAGCCTCTTCAGGCTCCAAACAAGTATTGTTTGTACACCTAGTCTCTCCAAGCACAGACGAGTATTGTTTGCACACCTAGCCTCTCCAGGCTCAGATGGGTTTGTTTGAGAGAAGATGTAAAGTAATTTACAATTTGCAAGTCTTTCACAAGCACTCAGACGAGTGTATTAAATGTGAAGTTCTAAAAGACTGCATAATAACTTCAAATGATTGAAGAATAAATAATGAAAGAATGAAGATATAAATGCGCAGAGTAAATGCTCTTTGAATGCTGTGATCGTTCTCTACTTGAATCTTCAAAGTCTTCTTCATTAAATAGGCTTCAAGGTTTTATAGCCGTTAGAGACAATATTTGAAAGCTTGGCCTTTTGCAGATCTTCATTAAATGGAAAAGAGTCATTCTGGTCAGCCATTAAAGCTTTGAGAACTTCGCATGTTCTCTATCATCAGAATGATAAAGACTTCCGATACACCTTTGGTCTTAGCAGGTCTTTATACATGCTTTTTGTCATCAGAGGGAATACTTTCCCTTTTAGTGTAATTTGCAGTTGTATTCTGGTAAAGTACTTTGTTGTGATTTCCTTTTCAAGAGACGAGACAACTTTCATCTAATATCAACTTAGATGGAGTCTTGAAGGGAGTTTCTTCAACGTTAGTCACCAGACGGGTGAGTAACTTCGTTAGATAGGTTGATTTTTAATAAAAAGATGACGTCAGTTGCGTAGTCTTTTAGACAGGTGAATCTTCCTTTGTTCAGACGGATGAACTTTTAATACCACAGACAGGTGAACTTTTTCTTAGTTCATACAGGTGAACTTTTAATAGTTCAAACGAGTGAACTTTTCTTAGTTCAGACGGTTGAACTTTTCCTTAGTTCCAGACGGGTGATAACACGCTAAAGCTCAGTTCATGTAAACACTTAATGCTTATCATTTTAATCTGCAAACTGAGTAGACGAGTTAACTGCCACAGACGGGTTCAATTAAATCATTGAATAACTGTTTTACTCTCATCAAAACTACGGTAAATGCACATCAGACATTTTGGAGACTCAACAATATCCCTCTTTTTGATGATGAAAAACATGTTAAATGATTTAATGAACTTAAAAAAATTCATGTAAAGCAGACATGTATATGTATCAGACAAATGTAACATAATAAGATAGATTAAACATTGTTCCATTATTTAACATTCTCAGACAGATAAGCATTGTTCTTATGATCTTTTTATCTTAGTCTTATCTTAGTATTTTCTCCCCCTATTGACATCATCAAAAACAATAAAAAGAGACAGAGAGAAAAGAAAAGATACTATTATTTATCCATCATTGGCTGTGCACAAGGTAATGTAAAGAAAATTACCGAAAGGTACTAAAAAGAACAAAAATAATGAAATGCAAGTTTGTCCTTGGGTTTGCCTAAAGATTTCTTCAACTGCTCCCATTGAGCAGATGCATCCGCTTGACTAGAGACAGAGAGGAAAAGAGGAAGATTAAGCGAGAGTAAAAACCAAGAGAGAGTGATTTGAAAACGTAAAGATGGAGGTTTAAAAAAAAAAAAGACGGTTTAGATTTAAAATAAAACAAAACAACCATGTACACATTTTGCCTCAGATAAAGAAACAACATTAAATGATAATAACCATTTAAAAAGATAATTTCAAATATGAGTATGACTTATAGGGTAGACGATTAATCACAGCCGGGTAACGTAAAACTAATTAAACAGGTTATTTAACAATGCAGTGTATATTCAAGTTATCTTTTATATACTTAAATCTATCCTCAGCTAATGGTTTTGTAAAGATATCAGCCCATTGATTTGCTGTTTTAACAAACTTAACATCAAATACACCTTTTTGAACATAATCTCTTATGAAGTGATGTTTGATTTCTATGTGATGTTTTATCCATAAAAGGTTTGAGCAGCAACTTGTAGCAGAGACATATCTTGCTTCTGCAGTTGAGAGTTCAATAGTTGTCTGTCTTTTGCTTGACCAAGAGACTAAGTTTGCTCCAATGAAGTGACATCCTCCACTGGTGCTTTTTCTTTCAATTCTATCTTCAACAAAGTCAGCATCACAAAAACCAACTAATCTGTAATCTTGTGTTCTTAAGTACATTAAACCAAGATTAGTAGTTCCAAGCAAATATCTAAATATTCTTTTAACAGCCTTAAGATGAGGTTCTTTGGGATCAGATTGGAATCTAGCACACATACTGACACTAAACTGAATATCAGATCTGCTAGATGTTAAATAAAGAAGAGATCCAATCATACCTCTGTAGATAGTTTGGTCTACCTTTTTACCTTCCTCATCTTTGTTTAGATTAGCATTAGGTTGCATGGGAGTTTTCATGACCTTTGAGCTATCCATTTTGTACTTCTTTATAATTTCCTTGATGTACTTTTGTTGATGGATATAAATACCATCACTCGTCTGCTTGATTTGTAGTCCAAGGAAGAACTTCAGTTCTCCTATCATGCTCATTTCAAATTCTGCTTGCATCAACTTAGAGAATTCTATCCATAATTTTTCATTAGTAGCTCCAAAAATAATATCATCAACATATATCTGGACTCCTATGAAGTTATCATTTGAGCATTTCTTAAATAAATTTGTATCAACTTTTCCTCTTATAAAGCCATTATTCATAAGAAAATAACAAAGTCTATCATACCATGCTCTAGGCGCTTGTTTTAAACCATATAAAGCTCGTTTAAGTTTGAAAACATGATCTAGTTTTTCGTTATCTTCAAAGCCAGGAGGTTGTTTGACATAAACTTCTTAAATTATTCCATTTAAAAAAGCACTTTTTACATCCATTTGAAATAAAGTGATTTGATGTTGTGCAGCATATGACATGAGTATACGAATAGCTTCTATTCTAGCTACAGGTGCAAGTCTCAGTATAGTCAATACGTTCTTGTTGGTTGTAGCACTGAGCTACTAACCTTGCTTTGTTTCTGACAACTTTGCCATCTTCATCTAGCTTGTTTATGAAAAACCATCTTGTTCCTATAACAGACTTGTCTGTTGGTTTGGAGACAAGTTTTCAGACATCATTCCTTTTGAATTGATTAAGTTCCTCTTACATGACAAAAATCCAGCTTTCATCTTTAAAAGCTTCCTCAATATGCTTTGGTTCAATCTCAAATAAAAAAGCCATATTGCTCGACTCTCTTAAGACAGATCTGGTTCTAACACCTTCAGAGGGACTTCAAATGATAAGATCTTCAAGATGATGAACTTTGAATTTCCAGTCTCTTTTAAGATTTGAGTCATCATGCCGATGTTGACTTAACTGTTAACTCGTCTGCTCCACTTGTCTGACAGATTCCTCAGCAGACTCAATTTTAGATACGTCTGGTTGTTGACTGTCATGCTGGGTAAGGTCAAGTCCTGCAAGATCATCTTCTAGATCTGATAGTTCCCTATCAGTCTTTAAATTATCATTGAACTTTAAATGAATGGATTCATTAACAACAGAGGTTCTAGAGTTAAAAACTCTATATGCCTTAGACATTTCAGAATATCCAATGAAGATACCTTTGTCTACCTTGGAATCAAACTTTCCAAGTTGATCCTTGGTATTTAAGATGAAGCATTCACATTTAAATGCATGAAAGTAAGATATGTTGGGTTTTTTACCTTTCCACAATTCATAAGGAGTCGTCTTTAGGATAGACCTTATAAGTATTCTGTTTTGCACATAACATGCAGTGTTTACTGCTTTATCCCAGAAGTACATAGGGAGATTATTTTCATTGAGCATTGACCTAGCCATCTCTTGCAGAGATCTGTTCTTTCTCTCAACCACTCCATTTTACTGTGGAGTTCTTGGTGCAGAGAAGTTATGAGAGATTCCATTCTTTTCACAAAACAGTCTAAATTGCTCATTTTCAAATTCTCCCCCATGATCACTTCTAAGGGTAAAAATACAGAAACCTTGCTCATTTTGTACTTTCTTACAAAATATAGAGAAAGTCTTAAAAGACTCATCCTTGTGGGTTAAGAAAAGTACCCATATAAATCTAGAATAGTCATCAACAATGACAAATCCATATTTCCTTCCAGCTAAACTGGCAACACTAACGGGTCCAAACAGATCCATGTGTAACAACTGAATAGGCCTAGAGGTTGATACAAGGTTTTTTGATTTGAAACTTGATTTTACTTGTTTACCTCTCTGGCGTGCATCACAGAAAACATCTTTCTTAAAACTAATATCAAGCAATCCTATCACAAGGTTATCCTTTTTCAATTTCGAAATAAGTTTCATACTAGCATGTCCTAGTTTCTTATGCCATAACCATCTTTCATCCTCTTTAGACATCAGACAGGTTACACTTTGATCTGAAAGTTCAGTTAGCACAATCTTATAAAGATTTTGCTGTTTATTAGCTGAAAAGAGGGTCTTGCCACTCTTGTCTTTGACTATGCATTCATTTTTATTGAAGGAGACATCAAACCCACTATCACATAATTGACTTATGCTAAGTAAATTGTGTCTTAGTCCTTCAACCATAAGCACATTAGATATTGAGGGAAGAGGGGGTTTACCACCAATTGTATCAACACCAATTACTCTTCCTTTTTGGTTGCCTCTAAAGGCAATGTATCCACCATTTTTAGACTGGAGGTCTTGGAACATAGACCTTTCTCCTGTCATATGTCACGAGCAGCCACTGTCCAGGTACTAGCAGAGGCGTTTACTTTGTTCTATCATGGATATCTGCAACAGAAAGTATTTTATCATTAGGTATCCATATTTTTCTGGGTCTTTTTCTGTTAGTTCTAGGAGTCTATGAAGACTTCCTATTCTTCTTGTGAAGACACTTAGACATAACATGTCTAGCTTTTCCACAGAAGTTACAGACGGGTCTAATTCTAACTGAAGTGGGTTTAACATAGACAATTGAGATTTTTGTTGATACTTTATGATCAGCTTGATGATCATATCCAATGCCTTCTTTATTAAGAAAGTGTCTCTGACATCCAAGCAGTTTTGTCAGATTATCTCTGCCATTAACAAATCTAACAATATTAGAAGTGAGCTCCTTCACTTTCTGTTGAAGTTTAACAACTTGTTCAGAATGTGATGTTTCACTTGAGGTCAAGGCTTCATCAGACTTTTCAGTCCTCAGCTGGCTATTCTCTTTGGCCAGCATCTCACACTCTTGAGATTTTTGTTTATGCTCATTAAAGATCTTAACATACTCTCTCTTGAGGGATTTGAAGGCCTTAGATAAGCCTTTGGATTCCTCTACCAGCTCTTCATAAGCATCATGCAATTCCTTAAGTTCAGAATGTACTCAGTTTCAGATTCTGAATTTGTATTGGCCATCAGACAGAGATTAGCTTCCTCCTCTGTCTCTTCTCCTTCAGAAGATGAACATTCAAGATCTTCCCATGTGGCCATCATTCCTTTCTTCTTCTTTCTGAAGAATTTCTTTTTGGAAGCTTTCTTTAAAAGAGGGCATTCAGTTTTGATGTGACCAGCTTCTTGCACTCATAGCAGACAATAGGACTCTTGTCCGTTGATGTGGATTCCCTGTTGAATTTTTTGAAAGGCTTCTCCTTTTTGAACTTCTTCTTTTTCCAAAGCTTTTTCATCTTTTTGGTCATGAGAGAAGTCTCTTCGTCATTATCAGAATCCTCATCATCAGACTCGTCTGTGTCACAGTCAGACTCGTTTGCTCTTGAAGCTTTTAAGGCTTTAGATGCCTTTAGATCAACCTTTAGAGCAATGACTTTGCTCTTTTTGATTGACACATCTTCATCGAGCTCTTGCTCATGAACAGTGAGTGTGCCAAGAAGTTCATCCGTAGTCAAGGAATTGAGATCCTTGGCTTGAAATATAGTAGTGACAAAAGGTCTCCACTGTCTTGGAAGGCTTCTAAGAATCGTAGCAACTTTTTCAGCATTAGTATATATTTTACCAAGAGATTTCAAACCATTTGTAATAGTTTGGAATCTTCCAATCATTTGAGCAACAGATTCACCTTCATCCATGGTGAATAATTCATATTTTCTAATAAACATAGAAATTTTAGAGTCTTTTACCTTAGCAGTTCCTTCATGTGTGACAGATAAGGAATCCCACATTTCTTTAGCAGAATCACAAGCACATACCTTTTCAAATTCTTCTAGACTGAGAGCACATATTATAGCATATCTGGCTTTATGATTTAGATATCATCTTGTCTTTTCTGCAGATGTCTATGGAGATTTTGGCTTGTTTGAGCCATCATCATTTAGAGGAGTGTAAGGACCATCTGTGATGGCATCCCAAAGACCAGAGTTTGTTGACAAAATGAACCAGTGGAATCTTTCTTTCCAGTAGTTGTAATTTGCACCATTGAAGAAGGTAGGTATGGTCGTGGAGCCTCCTTCAGGTTGGGGGTTCCCACTTGAACTTGCTCCAGAAGTCATTGTCTATTCTTCAGGATCATCCTCTACACTGTTAAGTGCTCAACTCAGAGGTTGAGCTCCGATATCAACTGAAATAGAAAGATGCAAACACTAGAAGAGGGTTGAATGTGTTTGACAAATTTAAGCGGAATTCAGAAACTTTTTCGCAGGCACAGACGGGTGTAAGGAACAGACGAGTGTTTTAAAAACTGAGTAGACAGACAAGTAACTTGTCTGAAGGTTTTCACAGAAAACACACAATCATGCAAGATGCAAATAGTTTGATAAACATAGTTATAACCCCCTTAGTTAAATCATAGTTAAGATAAATAATCAAACTAAAGAGTTAAGGGAAAGAGATAGATCACACAACATGTTTATCCTGGTTCACCCCTTAACCAATGAGGCGACGTCCAGTCCTTGGCAGCACCAAGTTTTCTCACTATAACTGAACAGGTTATAAGACAGACAAGTATTATTTTCACACTTAACCTCTTCAAGCTCCAGATAAGTATTGTTTGCACGTCTAGCCTCAGATGTAAAGTAATTTACAATTTGCAAGTCTTTCACAAGCACTCAGACGAGTGTATTAAATGTGAAGTTCTAAAAGACTGCGTAATAATTTCAAATGATTGAATAATAAATAATGAAAGAATGAAGATATAAATGCGTAGAGTAAATGCTCTTTGAATGCTGTGATCGTTCTCTACTTGAATCTTCAAAGTCTTCTTCATTAAATAGGCTTCAAGGTTTTAAAGCCGTTAGAGACAATATTTGAAAGCTTGGCCTTTTGCAGATCTTCATTAAATGCAACAGAGTCATTCTGGTCAGCCATTAAAGCTTTGAGAACTTCGCATGTTCTCTATCATCAGAATGATAAAGACTTCTGATACACCTTTATACATGTTTTTTGTCATCAGAGGAAGACTTTCCCTTTTGGTGTAATTTGCAGTTGTATTCAGGTAAAGTACTTAGTTGTGATTTCCTTTTCAAGAGACGAGACAACTTTCATACAATATCAACCTAGATGGAGTCTTGAAGGGAGTTTCTTCAGCGTTAGTCACCAGACGGGTGAGTAACTTCATTAAACGAGTTGACTCTTAATAAAAGGATGACGTTAGTTGCGTAGTCTTTCAGACAGGTGAATCTTCCTTTTTTCAGACGGGTAAACTTTTCCTCAGTTCAGACGGGTGAACTTTTAATAGTTCAGACAGGTGAACTTTACTTAGTTCAGACGGTTGAACTTTTCCTTAGTTCCAGACGGGTGATAACACGCTAAAGCCCAATTCATATAAACACTTAATGCTTATCATTTTAATCTGCACACTGAGTAGACGAGTTAGCCATCACAGACGGGTTCAATTTAATCATTGAATAACTGTTTTACTCTCATCAAAACTATGGTAAATGCACATCAGACATTTTGAAGACTCAATAGGCTTGTGGGCCTTTATTGGCACATCTGGCCCACTAATCCTAAGCCTAATCTCCTAAGCTAGTTCTAAAGTGCTTTTATAGATTAAACACTTTTACATAGTCCTATACTACATGTATTACAAATCCTATGCTAAGTAGTCATGACTTCAATGTATAAGAGGTTCCATGGTGGGTCCTCTTCAATGGATGGTGGAAAAGTCAAGTGGTTGACTATTGTCCTCTCTAGGGCTTGTTGGACCCTCTTCTGCCTTCCTCTAGTCATTGGGCCTTATAGGACTTGCAAATGTGGGACCTGCTGAGTATCCATGATCACATCATCTACTGGCAAAGTGTTTGCACACAAAAAATTGCTCAGATGGATCAAGTCATGGGCCATCAAGCTGATAGGCTAATGATTGGATAGATAACTAAGAAGCGCTTTCCAAGCCAAGTATAAATGAAGAAATTTATCTTAGGCAGAACGAGCTGAATAGAGTTGTTGACCCATGATGGAATGGAAGTCACTAGTGGGTCATATGAAGTATTGGGCCACTCAGCTAAAGGGCAAAAATTCACCAAACAACTGAAGCATATTGTCTAAACCAGGATGAGGTGAGCAAGCTGCTGAGCTGAGATAGATAGTTGAGAAACTGTAGTTGAACCAGGTTTAGCCTAAAGGATTTAGTCGAAGTTGCTGAGCTGCAATAATCTTGAAGAGTATTGCTAAGCCAACTTAACCGAGGAGATATATTCGAGACAGAATTAGTTAACCACAACTGTTGAGCCAAGATGGGCTTAGAAGCTGTCAGTGGGGCAAATTGGCTATTGGGATGTAATGGACTCGTGAGATTGTCGACCAAGCAAGGTCAAGGAAGCTTAGCTAGATTCAATTGCATAAGGGTATGGAGCTGACCAAGTCAAAGATGTACGAGTTGTGGAACAAACTCCCTAAGAGATTATGGAGAATCTGGTTGGTTAAGCAGAAAGTGGAGTTGAGATGTTAAGTCTAGGGATTCTATGCGTTGACCAAATCAAGGACGTGCATGAAGACTCACTCCCATAAAAATAGGGATATAGAAGACATGGTTAGCTGATGAAAGTGCTAGTTAGTTAGTCGAGGCAGTTAATTTTGGTTCATAACGTAGCTAGCAAAACAATTACTAGATTATTGTTGTAAGTCATGATCTGACATGATCAACAACATGCCTTAGTGGATTAAGAACATAAAAAACAGGTTTTGTGTAAGTTAACCAGATAGTTTAAGGTTATAAATATTAAATGTACAATCAATTTTTGACACATCCAATCAATCAAAACAAGACTTTCATTTATCTTTATATTTACTTTATTTCTCTTTACTTTTATGCAAACTTAGGGCCACAGTTCACCTTTCAAACTAGGTTCTTTCTAGGGTAGTTTGACATTTGAGGCTGACGAGGACGAGGAGTTATCGCCGGTGCATGAGGCATGGACAAGGAGCGGTTCCTGACAGGATTTTAGGCAAAGGGACACATGAATGAAACGAATTCACATCGGAATGAGAGGGATCCTGAGACTGTGCAGGTATAGGACTACATAGTTAAGAAAGGCTTAAAAGAATTGAATGGTACTACCTATACCAACAATATGTATCTTCTTTTCGGAAACCCGAAACATAAGAACTCCATAGTTAAGCCTACTTGACTTAGAGCACCTATGGGATGAGTGATCTTCTGGGAAGTTTCCCAGAAAACGTGTGAGTGAGTACAAAGAATCTAAAAAGACCCGAGTTGGTTTGTGGGGACAGTCAGCAATCCTGAAAGTAGTCCGGGCCGTTACAGGTAGCCTAGGAACTTGCTAGCTAAGGAACAAAGTCCCTTCCATAGCATATCGCTATAACAAAGGGAATCAACTTTGTGAGTTAACTATCATTCGGTTAATCCCAAATCGCAGCAAACATTAAAACACTATTTCTTAGTAGGTAACCTTTCATACACTTTTTTAAATCATAGTTTAAAAGGAGTAAAAAATGTGACGCAATAAAAAAGAGTTTTTTAAATTTTTTATAAAACATATATTATTAATACTTTTTTTTTTAAAATTTTTTTGAAGGATTGAGATCCTCTATACAAATCAACCCTTAAAAGCAACTTTTTTTATGATATAGCATTAAAATAAAAAGTCGGCTAAAAAATGTCAACCATCGAATGGAGAACTACACATTGTTCAATTTAGGCAATTTGTCTCTATCATTAGATGTAAGTGCTGTTTTTCTTACCATATTATAGGTGCGAAGTATCAACCGGATTCGTCGATAACTAATCTTCGCCTTGGGACCCGGCTGCCCACCTTTAGTAGGGTCTCCACTCCCAACCACCTATTTTCCATTCACAAGGCTTGAACCCCAGACCTTGCTTAAGGGAACCAAGCCTAGTTCCACTCGGACCAACATAATGTTGGTCATTAGAGGCAAGTTTGGAAACACCTAAAGTTACTTAAGAGTATATGTTCCACTTTTTCTATAGCAGTAATGATATTTATACAATATATTTAGATAATATTTACGATAATAACTTATATATTTATATATATGTATTAATTTATTTTGAAATATGCAATACATGCATATTTACTCGCACAAACTTTAATCAAATGTTGTTCCAATTTTGTCTAGAAATATGGAACACAAAATATTTATCTTTCAGTTATCATTCGGAGTTTAGGGTAGATGAGCACAAACATGACCACCAAAATATGATTGATTTGTTCATTACAGATATAATAGAGTTATTTATATATGGAAAAATTACGTTGACTTTTCATGAGCTTTGACTTAATTACACTTGACATCCATCTTATTTAAGAAATTACACTAACATCTCCCGAGGTTTATGTCGTCGTTACACTTACATCTCATAATGTTAACTAGTTGTTAATATTACACGTATCCCTTATCTTCAATGGTTTTTTTTTTTTTTTTTTTTTTGTGGATAATTGGAGATTTTATTAAAAATTATCTAGCTAAAGCATCACCATGGATATCTTCCCCACCTTCTAGGAAGGGTTGCAGGGGCCAATCTATCATTTGCTTAAAGGCAGATACAAGATTAGTACAAAAATTCACCATATACACCCTTACATCATCTCCCTTGTTTTACATCTCCTACATACTCTCCCTTTGGCATAGATCTGAGAAAAAAAGCATTCTACCTACATATACAGGGCTTATATCAACTACCCTTTTACAATCAACAAATCATAGTAGAAAATCATATCAGAAATCACATCTAAAAAACAGACATGCACGCCCCTGTGTCTAGGCAATTTTCACAAAAGTGATTCAATATAACAACTCTACATGATAGCTTTCCCTCCCCTAAATCTCCATTTGCATTCCCAGTTGGCCAGGTAACTTGTGTAGTATGACCACAGCTGTATAGATTCAAATTTGTTTAGGTTTACTTCAATTCCCTTATTGCTGCAGGACCAGAGTTTGAAACTCGGCATCTTCCCATAATTATATTTGCATAATCTGCCTTTTGGTAAGAAACCTGAACACCTTCATAAGCTAAAAACATTATAATTTCACTCTTCCAGAGTCCCTCAGCCTAAACACTTTTCCCTACAAAAACATAGAATCTGTCAAAATAGAATATATGCAATATTATCTGCAACTTGATTACCTTCCTTATTTCTGTGAACAAAGACAACATTCTTTAAGATTAATAATATATTATGTAGTTTATTACAATAAAAACGTAAGTTCCAAGGGCATCATTCTATCTTGTTAACCCAGGCAATGGCATTTTTAAAATTGAATTCTATGATAATCTACCTAAGCTTCATCCATTCTTATTGTATAGACATTTCAAGGGCAAAAACTATAGCCACGAAATTAACTTTAATGGAATCCTTTATTCCCACTGAAGCAGTAAAGAAAGCCTTTGTTATTCCCTGATTATCTCTTAGAATTCCTCCTATACATGCTGGACCAAGTTTACATTTAGAAGATCCATCAACATTCCATTTTAGTCTACCATGAGGAGGTGGACTCCAGCCTATGGTTGCTCTACTCTTTTTCTTTTTTGTCCATTTTTTGATACAATCCAGCTTATGAACTACCTTATTCGGATTAAAAGGGCATTTAGGTTCCCATCCTTTAAGCCAAAATCCAAGCCTTAGTTTAATTAGATAATTCAGATTCTCCTTATCAATTTGTGATTTTTCAAAAACAGATTTGCTCCTTTGGTTCCACAGTATCCATATCACTACAAAAAATAGTGATATCCACAGTTTCTTTTGAAATCCATTACCAGGAACTCCTAGCCAGCAGTCAAACCATTGGCTTGTGGTTTGAGTGACTAGCATTTGTATATTCCACTAATCTAGGCACCTCATCCAAACATTCCAGGAGAAATTACATTGTAGAAAAAGATGTCTAACTGTTTCTTTCTCCCTATCACAAAAAGGACAGTTAGCTTCATTGCCCTGGATTATATTAAGTCTTTTAAGCCTATTTCTTATGTTCAACTTTTCTTGGATGACAAACCAATTTAAGAGTTCAGCTCTTGGGGGAGCCACTCCATACGAAACTCCTCTCACATTATTTGTGACCTGATTTTGTTTCCAATAAGATTTAGCAAAGGACTAAACAGTGTATTTCCCACTATTATCACGTTTCCACCAAAATTTATCTTGTAATGTAGTAGTCACCACTGAATCTGTTATATTGGACAGTAGGCTTTCTAGTTGTTGCCCTTCCCATTGGAAGAGGAATCTTCTCCAAGTGAGGTTTCATTGCCATTGCATACCATCCCAAAATCTCATATTGGCAATTGACTCATCCTTTTGCAAAGAGATTGAAAACAATCTCGGGTATTTATCCATCAATGTAGACTCCCCTACCCATTTATCTTTCCAAAACAATATTTTACTACCATCTCCAAGTCTCGTCCACCAACCTTGTTGAATTATCCCCTTATAATTTTCTCCACATCTATCCACCTTCAAGATTGTGTTCCATAAACCCCATTTTTTATATTATTAGACTGCTGATGTATTAAGGCTTTTGTCGGTTCGAATCTATGTATAGAACACATTGTTTTTTTCGATAAGGTGTTTCCTTCCACTGAAAATCCGCACCACCATTTAAACAATAGTGCAACATTCTTTGGTAGGCCCCCCATCTCCATAGCTCCTTCTATTTTCGGGGTCAAAGTCACCCAAGTAGTATTGACTGTCTTTGGTAGAGCCATATTCTAAAAAAAAAAAACCAGGATCAACTTATTGAAGTCATCTCCCATAGTTTCCCACATTTTTTTTTTTTTGATAAAACCCAGATTAAAACCATCATAGCCACGGGGTTTTGTGGATTCACAAACCCAAACAAACTTCGTTATTTCTTCATGTGAGGGTAGAATTTTTAGTTCCTCTCTTTGTGCTTGTGTCAGGCAAGGAAAACCCCTTCCACTAATTTCCAAACCAATTGATTGGTCATCAGCATATAAGTGTTCAAAGTATCTAACTATCTCCTTTTTATTACCTTTAGAATTTTTCAGAATCCTATTACCCATTCTTAACTGTTTTATGGTTTTCTTGCCTTTCCTAATGGTAGTAGTTAGGTGGAAGAACTTGGTGTTTCTATCCTTTTCGGTAAGGGCTTTTGTTCTGGATAGCTGAAACAAAAAACTTTCTTTTCTTTTGAGCCATGTCCATAATTGGGAGGTGAGGACATTTCTTCTAGCCATTTAAATTTCATTTAGATGCTGTCTCTCACTAAGGTCATCCACAACTTTAATTTCATTTTCCAGCCTTTCAATTCTCCTATCAATATCTCCGAAGATCTCCATGTTCCATTTCTTAATAAGTTCCTTCAACTTTTTCAGTTTAGAGTGCAGGGGTAACTTTGCAAGCCCCTTCCATTCATTCTCAACCATCTTTTTGAAATTTAGGTTAGTGAACCACTCATCTAAGGACCTAAAAGGCTTTGGGCCCCATTCATTATTCTCACAACTAATCAAAAGTGGACCACGATCAGATACAGACCTATTCAAGCCCCATAATTTCAAATATTTAAACCAATCTAACCATTCTATGTCAACAAAAACCCTTCAATTTGACTGGCTGAATTATTTCTATACCAGGTGAACTTCCTACTCAATAGGGGTAGTTCAAATACGTTCATAGTTGTTTTCCAGACCTGGAAGTCTCTCATGCTAGCAGAAATTAAATTATTACCCTTCTTTCCTCCGGTTTTAAGATCTCATTGAAATCTCCTATGATCATCATAGGTTCCAAAAATCTTTGTTTTAAATCTAATAATTCCTTCCACACTATAACCCTACCCATTTTATCATTTGGGCCATAAACAAACACCAAGGCTGTCACTATGTTCTTTTCTATTAACCTTCTATATACATAGGTCCATCGCCCACCCTTAACACTATCTATTTTAGATAAAATGGAGATATCCCATACTCCTAACAGACCTCCACTACCATCTATAACAGGAAACATCTAACGAAACATTGGTATCCTAACCCCATCGTTTTCTAACATACTGCAGGTTTAGGGTTGAATGTTTAGTTTCTGCTAACCTCACAAGAGCTGGGCTCCTAGTTTGGACCAGATTATGGAGGGCAGAGAACTTACCCGAACCCCTTAAGCCTCTTATATTCCAAAGTATCAGATTCATATCAAAAACTAAAGATTAAAGCACCCCATACTGCTGACCCAAAAAAAAAGTAGCTCACCAGAAAAAGCACCCCTATACCTTAGCCGACACTCATTGCTCTCTCATCGAGCTCTGAGTCCGCTTCCTGGAACTTCTCCTCAATAATACGATCTCCTATACCGATTCTTCATCATCACGCGCCACATGGTTGAGTTCCTTTCTAATCTCCATTGATCTTCTGGCTTCAATTTCATCATTACTGAAAGTATATCTGAACTAAGGATCGCGCATTCCTCTGCTAGTTGAGCTACTTTACTCTTTGAGGAGCCACTTCGTTTTCTCCTATTTTTCTTTTGTTTTGTTGATTTTTTATTAGGGATTCTTTCATCCCCCATTTCTCGGTTCGGGCCATTAGCCCCATTAGATGTTGTCTCTTTTGGGATTGTGATTAAATTAAAAAAAAAAACGACGGCCCAATTGGAGCATTTTCCACTACTATAAAACTTGTATCTCCTGGTCCAAATCATAGCTAACACGGGCTTGAGCCGGTTGGGTTTGTGATCCCTCAACTTCTATAATTTCCCAGACTTTATTTGCATGGGAAATTAGCCCGTTTTCCTCTCCATTTGCCTTAAATATCATCATGATTTTCTCATCAAAATCATTAAAACCAACATAGCCGTTAGAACTCTTTCATTATGACTTTTGCTCTTTAGCTTCTTCCTTCTCACTTCCCAATAGATTTCCATTTAATGCTGCATGGAAATTTACCATTTTGCTAGCCACGTCATCATCTTTCTTATTCTCCCACCCTTGGTTTCATCCATGGTTGTCTCTTGAACTCTACTGCAGTAATGGTTTGAATCACCAAAATCGGTTGTTGTTTTGTTTGGGGACCAATCCAAAAGACAATCCATCTCTTTTACGTAAATTTCAAATTTTTTATCTCCTACTTCTAAGTACAGATGATCTTCTATGGATGGCATCACCCGCCGTTTGGACAAAGACCTTTGTAGATTTCATGGATTGCCCTGTCATCGTACTTTGATCAAGCCAAACTATATCACCAATGTCTTTAACTATTAATTCCATATTGCTTCTGCACCATGCTTGTGGAGGAATACCAAAAACTTCCAAACACACACATATTCTGTTACAAAAGATCCCTTATCTTCAATGGTATGCTACAAAAATCTCATGGGAGGTCAATGAAACCCACCAATAAAAATCCAACCATCACTCTCAACTCGCCATTCAGAAGTGCCACGAATCGACACCAAAGCCACTAACCAAATACAAGTAATTATAAAATTATATTTGGATTTTGAATTTTACTTAACAAACCCACCTTGTTCTGTCATCCAATTAATTATTCCATACAAGAATTTTGTTTTTAAATAAGAACTCATTTTAAATATAGAAAAACAAATAAATGAATAGACTTATTTTTCTTACCATTCTTCTATTTTCTTTCTATGGATTATGCAGCTTTGTTTCCACCGAGTTCTTCAATGTCGTCATTTGAGAATCTTTAGAAGTTTGATTAGTCACCAAAGCTAACATTGTCATCTTTTTCTTTGGCATACCGAGGGTGAGAGGGCATATCCTACATTCTTTTACCTTTTATAATGGAAGTTATATCAACGAATCTTAACCAAATAGGTGATTGGTGCTTGTAAATTTCAAAAGTAAAGTTGTGGGCATGAGATAGCAAGTGGCTGATGCTCGTAGAATCAAAGTAATATTTCCATATAAATGCATGATCTTAGATAATAAGTTTCTCTTACCCCTTCCAATTGAGATAGGATCTTAGATCATCATGGCTTACAAGAAAGTCCATACCATCATCAGATTCAAATATGAACAAACGTGCTAGGTGTAACGCCACCTCCAAGTCCCAAAACTGCATTATGCATAACTCCAATCCGTAAAACTACTTCATCATCCAGAGCTTAAGTCGAATAAAGGTAATGCCTCCTAATAATTTATTTTTTTATTTGCATTTATATTTTTAAAAAGTGTTTTTTTTTTAAAAAAATAAAGATGTTTTGAATAGTTGGATGATTTTGCTAAGTAAACCTCAACATCCAAATATAAGTTTTTAACTAAGCTGAAGCAATAATGGTGATATAAAATTTATTGTTTATGACCTGCCTTTGGTTAGTAACCAGGCCCGGCCCAAGGGTAAAACAAGTGAAGCCCTTGCTTTAGGCCTCTCAAAATAAAATAATTTTTTCTTTAAAAAAAAAGCTCATTTTGTAATTTTTTTTATATTAGTTTTTTGATATGTATAATATATCAACAAACATAAGTTAGCCCATTTGGTATAAAAACTTACCATTAGGTTGAAGGTCCAGGGATCAACTCCTCATTGTGCACAAAATAATTAATTTTGTATGAAAAAATTATTGGATTAATTTTTTAAAAAGGCCTCACCATAAAATTTGCTTTAGGCCTCAATAGGTGTTGGGCCGGCCCTGTTAGTAACTATCGTGACAATTCGCAGTGGTTCTTTGTTGTGTGTTGAAGGTGATAGTTGAGTTTTGCTATGAATTTCTTTGACCTCCCTTAAGGTGTTATGACATAACACCGGACTACCCAGAGAAAAGTGGAGTGAGTGAAATGTTAACAACTAATAAACGAGTATATGTAATGATAACATAAATCTTATGAAATATCGGTATAATCTTTGAAACTAAAATGTTGCCGATTGTAATAATTTAAGTGAAAATTCATGAGAAGTCACTATAATTTTTCCTTTTGTATTTTTACCTAATTACCTACATTCATAGATAAAAAGAGTTAAATATATAATCAACAAGATTTATAGGATAAATGTATAAACACTCTCGATCTTGACATTTCCAAAACTTCCTCACCACTATCTCTACATCTATACCAAGACTCTCAATCCCATACCCCATTCTTGTCACCTAATCAATTTCCTAATATAAGTACTTATAACCCACAGCCACTTCCACTCTATTAGATCTCGTAGTTCACTATTTAGAAACAAATATATCACCCATCTCTCCATTATCTTGGTATTAACTACAATTTAAAATTCAAAATTGCCAATAAAATTGCAAACTAGCAATAATTATTACGTTAGGAATCGAGTCAATCTCAACAATTTCAATAATTTCCACCTTGATCCAAATTTGATCATCAACGAATAATCTTCAAAATATGCAAATCCTTAAATAATCATCCTGCTTCAACTCATCACCTACCATTGCCAAGCAAATCTTCAAATCAACTCATTGTGCTTATACATTTCATTGTGCTTATACGCTTATACTAACGTTAAATAAAAGATTTAGCTCTTCTAAAGTGAGTGGAGTTGTAAAGTGAGAAAGTAAAAGGCTATCCACCATTGATTTGATTAACTATATAGAGATCTCAACCCACTAAATGATCTCAGAGTGGATAGCTCCATACTTTCTCACTTTAGAGTTTCACTCCCTTTAGATGAACCAATTCTTAAATAAAACATATTGCTTGACCTCCACATCAATGAAATTTTTTGGCAAATAACTAGACACACCACCTAACCTCTATTAGGAAGACTTTCAATACAAGGGCGCAAAGGGACATAGTATCATCGTGTAGGAAAAAGATTCTCTTCATTCCTCATGAGAAATGAAAATGTTCATTACCATAGTTTTGGGGAAATAAATGAAATGAAGATGATACATCATAAGAAATGGAAGGGTCCATTACTATGCTTTTGAAAAGATAAATGATACTCTCCACTATATATGTATAATCTCCATTTCATTTATTTCCCCAAAATCATAATAATAGACATCTTCATTTCTCAAGCGAGGATCTTTACCCTATTGTTCAACTCCTTGACCATAAATCTGATACAATTGTTGGAGAATACCTCGTGCCTTTCTCCACATACTTGCATAAAACAATTAATTAGGGAAAAGCTTCAAACAAATCACGCTTACCATCCATGGATGAGAAGAATCAAATCTAAAATCAACAAAATTACATGATTTTATGTATAAGCACCCTCAATTTCTCGACTCCTCTATCCCACAACTTCCTGGCCACTATCCTACATTCCAGGGGCTTTTCAATTTGAATGGAGATTTTCTGTCCCAATTTTCTGTCACATTCTCTGTCCCCCATCAATAACAATTTGACACTTAAGAAAACAAAATCACATCTCATTAATATTTATGTTCATTCCCAACATTTGATTAGTGGGGATATTAAAACACCATTTTTTGAGACAACGGATTTCTATCCTTTCAATCTAAGACTCCTTTCTCTCTATCAAGTTCCTAATACAAGTATTTTATAACCCACAAACAATTTACACAGCAATCAACCACTTCCTCTCTATCCTTATCTCTATCATTACCAAGAGAAGCGACTTCCTAGTTTCCTATTTAAAGACAAATATATTTATGTTGATATGAATAATAATTTAAATTTTAAATTTCCCGATGAAGTAAGAAACTAGCAATAATTATCACATCAAGAATTTGAATCAATCCAACACATATTAGGGTTTTTCTAATTTTCGGATCGGTTGAGTTTGAAGCAAATTATTAGAAAGTTGATTTTATTTTATAATAATGTGGAAGTCTATTCATAAGTTGTTCAGATATCTGTGTGATATAGCGCACAAAAAGATTCAGGCGAAGCCGTTCTCAATAACCTAACTAGTTTGCCTCAAGGTACCAGGCTTTACCTATGTCTAAGGAAATTGACCAAACACAATCTCCAAAACAATTGAAAGATGATGCAGTATTCATTCTCGGAAGAAAACTAGTCCGAACCAAAATGAATTTGACAACCTAATAGACAATCCAACAAATATAGCAGCCTATGAATCCACTAATGGATACGTAAAACAAAGGGAACCTAGAATAGATTAGAACACAAATTATTATTATTATTTAAAAACTAGCAAAAGGTCCTCAAGCTTTTGCAGGAGGAGTATTCAAATCTCTCTATACAAAATAATCTATAAGCAATAAAGTAATGACCAAACGAGGAATAAACAAATATCCTATGCAAAAAAAGAGGAAGCCCTTTAATGGCTAACATTTTAAATCCTCAAATCAAAAACCCTAATTAACATCAAAATCCTATATCTTAAATTGAGACCGTCATAAAAAGAATCATTCCTGTTCTCTGTAACTACTTGTATAAACAGGAAGTTAAATACAAAGCACACATCACACATGTTAAACTACAAGTGAATGTGGACATATCCTCAATTAATGGAGGACATAGTATGGAGATCATACAGATCTTACAAAATTATAATTTACTAAATGAAGCTATATGAACCCTAAAGTCTAAGTAATAGAAAAACAGAATTTAACCTCATTAAATCAATTACTGAATTTCCAACATGAACTTACTGCAAGAAAGCACTCATTCCATCCTTAAAAGGCAGCCATGCATATACAATTTTAATGAACACATGTCCAGGCTTTCTTTTGAATGCAAGGAAAATACATTGAAAAAGAAGTGACATCTAAAAATGCATTTTTAAGTACATTCATATCCCTCATCTCTTAAGGCTTAAGTTAGCATACAAAACAGGATTGACCATTATAACATTCATAACCAGTACTTAAAAGAAATAACAATTGATACGGAAAAGACAATAAAGATCCAATGCAATACTTCAAAGCAAAATCTTTGAATATTTTAAATTCCATGAAACTCTGTAATGTATGCCTCAGCTCATATTTTGAGACATAGCCTAAATGAAGAATGTTTTCCTTCGGTATTCTATTCATCTCTAAGCCGCATAACTGGGCTCGCTCTACAGCATAAAATTACAATGAATTACCCATGGAAACAATTTAGGAAAATTTTTGTTTGATTTACAAGAACAATGAGTTAAAGTTTTCAATTAAATCATTAAAATCCTTTGACGAAGATTTAAAATTGCATCCCGATTCAATAGGATTGTTAGGCGCTATTTATGACTATCACTCAGACAAAATGATGAGTCGGGTATTCATGCTCATAACCATTATAGTCGTAATAAAGCCTCTCCCCCTTAGAAATATCACGAGTAGCAACCAAAAAGACCCTGCATTCACCGTTAACACTGTACCTCACACATTTACAGTTCTGCTTCTTCCTACCTTCCCTGCATAAAAATTGGATATGTTTTAAACACAATAATATTAAGAATTAGAATTATCATTGCACATATAAAATATATTAGTATTTGACGAAGTTAAAATCCTACAAAGCTGAGTTCTTTAAAGAGCATGCCAAAGGCAAAAACTTATAAAACGTAATGCAAGAAGTATGGTTATAAGAAGGAACACATAAAAGAAGGAATCTAAATGAAATGATTTTTTCGTTTTTCCTCCTCCTCTACTCCTTTTCTATTATTTTTATTCAAGATTTGTCATGAGATAAGTAAGAAAGGCTTACTGAGTATGATTGTTGATGCCACTGATAAAGCGAGCAATGTTTCCACGTTTATCAGCACAGATGACAAGACTTTCTGAAGGATCTGCCGCTAGAAGAAGGGTCATCATACTATCACAATCATCATGTTCTCGGCTCTTAATGTAATCCACATCGCCGGTGTATTCAGCAATGAATGTCATATCCTTGATTGGGCCATCAGCCTCCACAGTATAGCTGCATCACAAGGTCAAGAAAAGTCCATTAAATATTAAGGTACTAATGCATTGATTTTCTACTTTATGGTGATGAGTCCAAGGTGTCTACCCTTCACATGAATCAAAAACAACTCTAAAGGGAGGGCATTCGCCTCTTTTACACATAACTCTGCAGTGCTCCAAGGTTTCCGTATCCTCCTTGGAAAGAACCTAAGACAAAAACAATAATAACATTCTATCAATCTAGCACAGAATGATGGAGATGTGCACACTAATAAGCCTGTTTGTTACAGGTTCATTTCTAGGGAGTAAAGAAACTACAAGAAAATTAATTAGTTGAGACCTGCATGCCACCATTTTCCAATGTGGCATTATTAGCAGATCTAGGAGCCATTCCGGGCAAGTAGGTGAGGTGATCACTGAATTCCATATTCAATGCTGTTAAAGCAGAAGCAAGGGAACCCATCTGTTTCAGTCTCTGGGCAGGATCTTCTGAAGGAATAAATGGTAATATTCTCCTCTTTCTCTTCTGTACTATCAGAGGTCCTGAACGTTTCCGACGCTTCTTAGCATCTAGAAGTCCAGAAAGGATAAATCAAGAATAAAAATCTTCCAATCAGATAACGTATATTGATAATTAGCATATAGACATCCACAAAGTTGAGGCAAAATTTTACTTAAGAGCACCCTTTACAAATTACCTGAATACTAAGAACATGATATAAAAGCTTGATCGTAAAGGTTTACAAAAAAGGTACCTAAAGGTTTTTGCCTCCTTTACCAATAACCAGTTATCTAAAGATTCATGGTAAATCCTGAGTGCACTAGAAGCAAACAAGAAAGTAGAAGTGTTTTTCATTCTAGGAAAACAAAAGCATACAAGAATAAATTTCAACAAACCTGGAGGGAAAAATATCAAAAAGGATATTAACATGTATCATTTATTATGTAGCCTTCATTATTCACAATTAAGAGCTCACATAAATGTAGCATGTATCAAACTTTTTTGAAAGTAAGAAAAATCTTCCTAGTTTCCATGAAGATACATAAATATCTAATGGTTAAGTTGTTATAGTAACTCAATTTGCTGCTAAATCATAGACCAATTTTGGATCAATCTATCTACATTGATTTCAAAGTTTCTTTTTCTACTTTTCCAAGTCTTCATATAAATCATGACTCCTGCATCCATTTCAATTCTTCTTGTTCCTTGGAAACACTTAAGAATTGTTTACAGCCTTTTGATGTATCTATTTCAAGCGTCATTGTACCTGCATTTCTCCATTTCCTGGTGGTACTTGAATTCTATTAAGGTAAAATATGCTTCAATAAATTCATATTATGGCATAAAATAAAAGTAATTAACAAAACAGCAGTTTAATACCCTGAAATTTGTCCTAACTTGTTGATAATTTAGATTACTGTTAACTACAACTTTATACCAACGTTTGGTGGCTATAATTTTTGAATTAAATGGAGCATCAATGTGTTTTCTTAAAAGTCGAGGGAGTTTAGAGTTATTGATGAAGGGATAAAAGGTCAAGGACACTTCTCCACAAGCATGAAGGCATATATACGCTAAACAAGTGAATGTGAATAGCCAATATCCAAATAGAATTTGCAAAGACAATCTCAGATGAAGATCATCTTTAATATTTAAGAACCCATGAAAAAGAGCATTATATCAACTGATGAGCAGTTAGGCGTTTTATTGGCCTCATTTAACTTCAAACAATATATTAGGTTTCACAGAGATATCATGTTTGCAGCTTCCTCACATTATAATTTTCAAATTGTCGTGCAACAAAATTAAAAGATGATTCTTTTCATTTAATATCATGTTTGTTCGATTTGAACACTCTTGGGAAAAAGAGAGGCTTAGATATCAAAAAACTATAGTAGCTATTTGTTCACTCAACTCGCAATCCTGGAAACTGTGGGTAGCTTTAATTAGTCTACTTATCATGCCGTTATTGTGACATCCAGGCTGATGAGGGCTGAGAGTGGTTGTGGGTGCAAAAGGAAGCACGTTCAAGGAAAGGCTCTTGGAAGGCTTCTAGGCGAAGGGACAGGCAGAAGGACACATGAATAAACCGATTACACATCGGAACGAGAGGGATCCCGAGACTGTATAGATATGGGACTATACAGTTGTGGATAGCTTAAAAGAATTGATTGATACTATCTATAAAAACAAGATGCATCTTCTTTTTGAGAGCTCATTACTTAGGAACTTCACATTTAAGCGTGCTTGACTTAGAACAATTCTGGGATGGGTGACCTCCTAGGAAGTTTTCCTAAAAAGCGTGTGAGTGAGGACAAAATACGCTGAAAAGGCGCGTGTTGGTTTATGGGGACAGTCGTCAATACGTAAAGCAGCCTGAGACGTTTCAAATGGTATCAGAGGGTCACCCCTCCCAGTGCGGTGTGGTTCGGGGACGAACCATGCAGAAACTGATGGGTATGTGACACCCAGGACTGACGAGGACGGGGAGTGATCGTCGATGCAAAAGGAAGCACGTTCAAGGAGCGGTTCCTAGCGGGCTTCTAGGCGGAGGTACTCAAGAATGAACCAATTACACACCGGAACGAGAGGGATCCTGAGACTGTACAGGTATGAGACTATACAGTTGAGGATAGCTTAAAAGAATTGATTGATATCACCTATAAAAACAAGATGCATATTCTTTTCGGGAGCCCGTCACTTAGAAACCTCACAGTTAAGCGTGTTTGACTTGGAGCAATTCTGGGATGAGTGACCTCCTGTAAAATTTTTCTAGGAAGCATGTGAGTGAAGACAAAGCACATTGAAAAGATCCGTGTTGGTTTGTGGGAACAGTCGTCAATCCGTAAAGCAGTTTGGAACGTTACAGTTATAGGCACGATAAATCCAAATTAATTGTTCATTTGGCAACACCAATAACTAACAAATCAAGCTTAATCTTTTTTTGGAGCTCTGTAATGGAAACAGCTATACAGCAACACCCCATTTGCTGCATAATTGGGAAAGAAACACTCCACCTTTGGAGGTGCATTCCATGTGGTTGAAGAATATTAAGCCCACACCCAAACATGCATGCTGCAGTTACAAAAGATTAGTACAAATTCCAAGAGATTATTACATTTACTTATTCATGTCTCTAAAAAGCTCGAAAGACATAAGCTATGGAATATATATTTTTCATATAATTTGTTGCAGCAAGGCTACATGAAGCCTGATACAAGGGGTGAAGGGTGGTCTTATTATGCAGTATCTGCTATCTCAAAATATTTAAAAATCAAGTTTTTATATTAGATTTTTGTACAAAAAAAAAATATAAATCCTTTAACTTGATCCTAAATAAAATATTATTTTTGAGTTTCTCAATGAAAATCTTAAATCAACCCACATTACCTTCACAAAGCCAAATATTGATCGAGCTCGATTAATTAAGAGCAACACAATCAAAACCATATAATTCAATTAAAATTATTTATTAAAAGGGTTTAAAAAGTGGGAGTTGATAATGAATGTCTGAGTTTCTGCCCATTACCTTGAGAAGAGGAAGAGCCTTTGCCTTCAACATCATCATCACCGCACTTCTGAATCCCAAAAAAATCAATTATTTTCCTCTGAGAGAAACCTAAAACACAAAAAATTAAAAATTTGTCACACACACAATGCAGCATTCATCATAAACCAGCTCAAAAAATAAAAAATGTTTCATTTCACGAAGAGATTCAATCCCTTACTTCTCACACGTTTCTCTTTCTCTCCCGAACACTTAGGGCAAAGCCACGATCCAATCGGGACCCTAACCACAATTGGCCTCACACATTTCATGTGGAATCCTTTGTCGCATACATCGCACAGAAGCAGCTCCCCCGGCGACTCGCCGGAGCCACATTGCTCACAGCTCAGGTCGCTGTAATCCTCACGCTCCACGACGGCGTATCGCGCCTTCGCCATTATCTCCGTCATCGACTTGTACTTCTTCACCGGCGCCGTGTACCGCAGCGGAGGGAGCCGCGGCGCCTGAGTGCGCCGGCTGAAACCGACGTGCCTCTGAGCCGCCAACGGTGATGATGATGAGGTGGCAGGAGCCATGGCGGGGATTGGAAAATTCGAGAAGGTTCGAGGGGTAGAATCGGAAACAGTGAAGAGAATGTTTTTTGTTTCAGAGCTAGCTCTCTGTATAGAGGAAGACGAGAATGGTGTGTGTGTGTGAGAGAGAGAAGAAGAAAATAAAAATAAAAAATAAAAAATAAAAAAGGGAAAAAACAATGTTTTTGTTCAGTTTTATTTTGTTTTTCCTTTTTGGTTACTCTCGTGTCGCGGGAGTGTGGCACCTCCCGGTGAAAGAAAGTGAATGCTACGTGTGATGACGTGGGTGGTTATGATTGGTTTAACTATCGTGCACCTGGCAGGCGCACAAACTCTTATGCGACCGCAACGATGCGCACTGTTCCGCGTTTTATCATCGAGTCGTAGCCGTTTCCCATTTGGTGAGACGAAAATATCCCCATTAATTGGTCAACGCTTTGACGTAAAATAAAAGATAAAGCTCTATGGAATGAGGTTGGAGGTAAGGTTGAAAAGTAAAAATATATTCATTATTAATTTATTATAGTATATTAAAATTGTAATACATCTGAATTAATCAAGAGTGAATTTAATTTTATTTTTTTATTTTATATTTAGTCTCACTTAGAAGAAGTCTAACTCAAAATAAAAAGAAAGTGATTTGAAATTTAAAATCGTCTTATGAAATTAAATTATTATTTTTGTGCTAAAATTAAATTTCATTATGTGCATATTAATTATCTTGGTTTTTTTTATTATTTTCCGGTCTGTAGAAAAATTAATCTTATACGTTGTTCTTGTTGTTTTCATTTTTTAAAGTATGTACTAATTAAATTTTTAATTTTTTTATTTAATTATTGTTTTCTATCATTATAATATATCCAGTAAGGACAAATTTCTTGGTTAGAAACATGACTAACGTGCAATTATATCTTCAAATTCCTGCATTCAATAACTATTGACCCTTTAACTTTTATTTTATTTTAAAATGTAAGTAATTATTCAGATAAAAAAGGTAAGAAACTATAAAATTTAACTAATTATTATATTATATTTTTTATAATGGATATTTTACACCTATCATATGAATATCAAAAAAAATATTATATTTTTTATAATGATGATACAAAAGTTTAAACTTATACCTAAATTTTACTCCTCTCCCATAGCGTTGTTATCCCTAATATAAAGTTTGATTCAATATGTCTTCATATGAAAAAAAGCAATAAACTTGTATGTTTGATATTACTATCAAATGCCAAAATTATGTTTACACAATCCGTAAAACTTTTACTGTCATACGTAAAAGCAAGAAATTTGTGCGTTGACATTGGTGTCCTCCCACACACCAAACCAAGCAAGTGTTAGGCTATATTAGGAATTTAACTAAATCAAGATCAAATTTTGTAACTGTGTACATGTAAATATCATATTAAAAAAATGCTACAATCTGCGTTGGATATCTTATTATTAAGGGTGCGTTTGGGTATACAGCTTATTTAAGCGCTTATGCAATAAGCTCTTTTGTAAATAAGCTAAAAACAGCTTATTTTCATAAGCTTCTCTGACAAGCTTATGGAAATAAGCTAAAAACAGCTTATGGAAAGATCATAAACTATTTTCATAAACTATTTGTATAAGTTTAATTCCATAAGCTATTTTCATAAGCTCTCCATAAGCTCTTCCAAACGCACCCTAAAGCTGAAACTATTTGTTAAGCTATTATAAAAAAAAAACTATTTGTTAAGCTAAATTTAATTCGATTTAATTGGTACTCCCTTCCATCCTTATTATAAGTAAAAAAGTCTCAAATTTTTTGGTCAAATATATAAGCAAATTTTAACTACTTTCATCCTATTTAATGACATTGTTCCTAAAATATCCTTCATTTAATACCAATTTTGTGTTTTCAATAACTCAATATGGGATTTATTTAATAAAAATTGAAGTTTTCTATGAAGGTTACTTTAGGTAATACACTTAATTTTTTAACGACATTAAATGAAATTAACCAACTTCCTTAATATGTGTGTTCCATTTAAGTTTTGCTTATAATAGAGATCGGAGTAGTATGCATTGACAGTGTAAAATTTTTTTACATTATCAATTAATCATAAATTATCACATCAACTAAAATGTTTGACTTTCATCAAAACTATCTTATAAGTTACTCATATCATGATTTCTAATTGATTCGTAATTTAAAAAACTTTACAGTGAAAGTGTATATATAACAATTAAACTCAATTTAATTATATACTAATATAAATGAAGTTTGCCACTTTATAATTTAAATTTTATGAGTTTTAAAATTTCATTTATTAATTACAACTAATCAATTAAAGATCTAAAAATAAATATTAAAATAATAAATTCATAAATATATAATTATTAAACATTACAAATATTTAAAGATTAAAACAAACAGAAAAAACTATAAATATTTTAATTTCCATTTATAGCTATCTTCAGATACATGATACATCTCAATTTTGTAGTTTTTTTTTTCTTTTTTGGTCGAAACACACCGTAATTAGGATCTTTGGCTCCCCTAATGGGTCCACCGAGGTATCTCCACAACTTCGACCCTTTTGATCGGTTATGGGACTAATCCTCGATTCGGCAGCGACTAACATCCATTTTTTACACACGGGGTTGTGCTACCTCTCAACTAGACGAGTCTAGGAATCGAACTTGTGTCATTTTTCTTGGGGGAGAGTCACGTTATCAACTCTCTCAACATCAGATTGGTTCAATTTTATAGTTTTATTTCACTCTAAAGACTCTGTTTACATGTATGTATTTATTACCTCAAAAATATAGTTATGAATTTTTTTTGACAAGAAATATGGTTATGAATTAGCAGGTGTGGGGTGCCAATTTTCAATGTGCTAGTTCTGCTATAAAATTATTTATAAGCAGCTAATAATAAAAATAGTGGTGGGCTGATTAAAAAATTGCATGAAAATATTAAATATATTTTTGGGATGTTTATTTAATAATAAAATCTTTTATGTAAAAAAAAAATTAAATAAGAATTAATTTAGGTTTGAACCTTTTAGTTTAAATTGTTTGCATTTAGAAAATCACTTAGATTCGGCATGATTTGAGTAAATCTGATTTTAATTTTAATTATTTGACTTGATGATTTTAATTTATTTATGTATTCTATCTATTGTAAATAAAAAGGAAAAAGTAGAATTATTAAGCTAAAAGGAACTCTATTTATATTTAAATTGTTTCACTATAAAAATAGATTTACAAATCAATTAAATTCCTAATTTTCACATTATGATTCTAAACATTATATCTAATTTCTAAATTAAATCACATCAATTGAATTCGAATCAAAAAATTGTGATTTTGATAATTCCAAACGCAACCTAGATGTTAATAATAGAAAGGAAATTTACTTATAGTTATAGAATTGAAATTGATAATTGTTAATTAAGGTTAAGAGAAAAGTGTATGAAGACTCTTAGGTGATGTTTGCTATCAGGTATATTTTGACATTCCTGAAAAAGTGTGATGAGAGATAAAAAAATTCATGTTTGGTACAAAAGATAAAAAATCATTCTCACGTATAAAAGATGTTCAGGAATACATTTGATGAATGAAACCTGAAATTTCTATTCCCATGTGTGTGAAGGTGAGAAATAAACATTCTTCAGAATGAGATTCTCGAGAATGTAGTTTACTTGAGAATAAAACATTCCCAGAACTAAATGTCACCTTAAAACTAAGTCTCATTTGTAATTAGCCACCTGAAGTATAAAATATTCATATTTAATCTTAAGTTATAACAATTATTAATTATTTTGTACATAATGAGGGGAGAACTCACCTAGTGTGTCCAACAGGTTCCCCGACGGAGATTAGTCACTGCTAACGGTGATGGATACTTCATACCTATGTCATGGTTACAAAAAAAAAATTATAACAATTATCACAATAAATTCTTCAATTCAATTTTTGTTAAATCATTAATTGTTGTAGGAGTCACGTGATATGCACATAACTGCTCATTGACATGAGCTAAGGAAGATTGAGATTCTTTTAATATAAAGGAAATGATCGTTAGACTTGGGTGGATTCTAGGGTGAATTACCCAATTAGGCGGTACATTGGTGAGGCATCATTTTTTACCGTTAGATATATTATTAAAATATTTTACGGCTCAGATTTCATACTTCAAAAAAAAAAAAATAAGACCTTCTACTTGTGATCTAGGTGAATAAAAAAAAATCAAATTACAATAGTATCCCTATCCCTCACCCGCCGGAAAAAATGCATGGGTTTATGAACTGTAGAAGCTTAGGAGAATCCGCCCTCCACCGATTTAGATCTGGTTGCCCGATTTCTCCGCCGTCATCGGCGGCGCCAACTTATTCTTCATCGTCTTCTTCTTCTACTTCCGGCGCCGCTCCTCTGGCTTCCTCCGTCACGCCGTCACACCATATCCAGCAAGCCCAGATCTGCGTGAACTGATGGCGAAGGGTTTTCGTGGGGATGACGTCTTGCAGCGGAGATGCGGCGGTGACGCGAGGAGGAAGACTGTAACAGCCATGGACGCGAGGAGGAAGACCGTTACAGCCATGGGTTTTGTGATGCGGTGACTTTGTGAAAGCCATGGACTTTGCAAAGGAGTTTGCGATGAGGTGGTATGACGTCGGTTCGAAGGAGAAGCAACGGAAGGCGATGCCGGCAGCTGGGATGAGATGGAAATGGAAGAGAAGGATGAAGAAGAGGCGACACGGGTGAGGCAGTGGTGGGGGTTGATGAAGAAGAGGAGGATGAAATGAATGGGAAGCAATAGGCGGAGGAGGTGGGGATGGGGTCTGACCTCCGCAACCCAGATCTGGGCGGTGGCGGTGGTGTTGAGGTTGGAAATCCGGTAGGTGGAAGAGGGCAGAAGGGTGGGGATGGAGGTAGTGATGAAGGAGGGGTATAATGGAAATTTCAAAATAAAAAAAATTTGAAAAAATAAAATTAAAAACTTGAAAAACCGTCTACAACCAGTCAATTTACTGGTTCATCGGTGAGGCACCTATTTAGGTACCTCACCCTAGAATCCACCTTAGATTTGTGGGTCTTAAGGGTGTTTTAAAGTTAGAGTACCATTGTGTAGTTTTGTCTAAAACTTTAAGTCCTACATTAAGTAAAGTAGACTCTTTAAGAGAGGTAACGTCTAGGGTGAAGTTTAAAACATGTGGTCCACTGTGAAATATTAAAAATAAATGGTGATGCAATGTTTTGACCGGTGGATAAATTATTAAAGTATCGAACGTACAATATTTAGGAATGTTAACAGTTTAGGACTATTTTTTAATTTATTTTTAAATAGCCCAAACCATTCTATATGGGAATCGAAAGTAATGTTGTCTTAACCCTAACCCAGACTTTTATAGTTTTAAATGGAAGTGTTGACCCTTTTCTGATCTTTCCCAATAAGAAGAAGTGAATTGCACAGAGCTTACCTTATCTCCTATTGATTCGTTGCAAGGGGTAGGGGTTTGGTCTCCTTTTACCTATATGTGTCCAGTTCTGTTGTTTGCCGTAGAACAGTTAGGTAAACATACACATATTTCCTATTGTGTTCGATTGGATCGTTGTGACTCGTTGTAGCGGTTCACAGGCTTGTTGCTCTGTGTTGCATGTGAATCGTGATGTCTCTGACGTACTTGTGATTTTTGTCAATGTGTGTGATTGATTACCCTTCATTCGATTGGCCTTGCGGATTGGTAATAACTCCACGAATTCATTATTTTAATCTTTGAATTTAATTCTTGCTTTAATTTTCGCTTTTACCCTTAATCTAACAAACAAAGCCCCTATCTTACCTTTAGTTGTTCTTTGTTCTCCTAAGTTGTTTCATTACAATCGATCCCTGTGTGGACGATATTGTTCTTAGCACCTTGTACTACAAATCTCATTTGGGGGTTGATTCTGTTTTTTATACTCACGTACGACCGTGAACTCGGGAGAGATCAAGGACGCTCCAATAAGTCAAGATGAAATACCTCTTTGAGGATTTCGGGCTTGCTAGTCGCCAATGATGCGTAAGAGTCAAAACGAGGTCGCCTGCCCCCCTCGTACCACTCTTGCTCATCCCGCTCCTTGTCTCGATTTGATCTCCCTCCCTCTTCTTGGGTACTGGAATGCCATCAATGATTATCCTGATTATCCTCCTTTCGGTTCATGGAAACTTCCTCCATGGTTATGTAGCTTGTGGTCCTTTTTTCGTTACTCATCTATGCTTGCAAGTGGTTTCCGAGCCAACGAGTCAACAAATGGACCCTGCTTTAGTCCGATCAGCATGACATGTAGGGCTACTATCGGGCTTAGGTCATGAATCATAAATTCTTCATTGCCAAACCTTACAGTGAAATATCTTAATGACTTGTCATGCTTCTGTCTAAAATTCACTAAACTAGTTAAGATCTTTTGATAGACCCGATTGGTAGCAAACTCAACAATTTTTTTGTCGAAAACTCTTTAAAATTATTAATTGAGTTAGGTGCAAGGCGAGAATATCATACGTCTAGAACTAGGCCCCTTAAAGTAATTGGGAAAGGTCGACACTTAGTAGCATAAGATGCTCGGTTTAGCATCATCTGAGTTTTGAAAACAGTAAGATGTTCTTCGAGATCGATTGTTCCATCATAACCTCACTTGATTAGTCCTTTGAATTTTTTCTAGAATGGAGCTCTCTTGATCTTATCTGAGAAAGGATGATCATTCTCTTGGTCTTGGTCATCTGGAAATGTCGGGTGCTTGGAGTGTTCAATGTCCCCCTTTATTCGTTTGTCAAAGTGCTTCATTTTGTGAGGTGGTGACCTGCTGTAGCATCGCATATGGGCCTCAAAGCCATTGTCATCTGCACGCTCTTTGTTCTTCATGGTCGCCATCTGCTTCTTCATTTCCTGATTCTCCCACCTCAGTTGGTCAACAATCTCTACCACAGCTTGGAAAGCTGCTGCATCCACCTGAGGTTTCATGGTTGTATGGTGAATCAGGTTCTGGTTTAGGCCCCATTGAATAGTGCTAATTCGGGTGCGGACCATAAGCATGGTGGTAGGCTTGAGTTTTACTGGGGGCCCATGGTGGGTGCCAAATTTTTCGTATAAGAACTACAAATTCTGAGAAAGCTTATACATAGCTTCTCTATTATAGTGTCAGTATATCAAATTGCTTGACCTTCTTCCCCCATTTCCTTGGTTCTTATAGGCATGAAGGTAACGGTAACTTTGAATGCCTTCGTCTTCGGCACACGAGATTCTCTCCTCCTCATCAATACCTTAATATGCCATTAAGCTTTCTGACCGTTGTGTGCCAAGGACTCTGCGACCTGTCTAGATTCGAAAATGTGTTCATGCACTGGGCCTCACAGGTGACGTCCTATCCTTAGTGGACACTTCCAGACCCAATATCCTCAAGCCCAATAAATGATTGTCTGTATATTGAATATGGGCCGAGTGCTTCTCGATCCATATGAGAACAATATGTAACAAAGAGTTTATAGAAGCTCTTTGGTGCGTGCATAGTAGGAAAATAAAGAATAGGAATGAAGCGAACAATGTAGTGAGAAAGTGCAAAAGGGTGCAAAATGTGAGTGATTCAAAGGGATAAGTGAGCCTCATGGGTTCTAATGGTATCCAATAAACAGGCCAAGGTAGTGTACTAAGTAAGCACCTTAACTGACAAGTCTCTTGAGGTACACAAAGATATTTGGTGTCCAAACAAAAGATAAGGCCAACGTAAAACCTTATCAAGCCCATATGCACACAGACGAGACGTGACGGGATGCGTGTGTGTATTGAGTTGTGCCTAAGTCCACACATATACCTCAATACCTTCTACCCCGATACCGTAAGGTATTTATCCATATAGTCCATAAATAAACATATACAAACACTCTTAAAGAGGCGTGTCTAGCGTGAAGTAGCTGGGAATACGGTACACGAGTGAGGAACCACTAATGAACGGTGATAAAAGGTTACAACCGATAATGTCCCCGAAATTAAATCGATTACACTTGATGAAGTAATCGATTCAAGTTTATTGTAAAATGAATTCAACGTAATTGAGCCGATTACTTGGGTTAATGTAATCGATTCAATTTCGATGGATTGAATTTAAACATAAATTGAATCGATTACATGTGATGTAGTAATCGTTTAAATGTGAAATTTGGAATTCAATAAGTCAAATTTGAATCGATTACTAATTCTCATGTAATCGATTCAATTTCAGTTTAAATTCCCATGTACTGATAGCGTCAAGATTAATAAAGGTTGTATCAATTTGAATTGCATATGAAAAATGAGATTTTCGTTGTAGTTGAATTGAATGAATGACTTAATGTATGGTTAGAAGCGTCTTGTGAGACAAAGTGTCTAACCCAAAAGAATGACAAACGTCAAGTGTCAAGTGTCAATGGACTTGACGTATGAAGTGCCAAATAAGCAAGCGTCCAACGACTTGAAGAATCATGTATCAAAGAAGAACGTGTCTCATAAAGTGAATGACTGTAAGTCCAAAGCTTGAACACGTCCAACAAATCGCAATGTTGTAAAGCATCCAAAGAAGTGTCTTGTACCAAGTGTCTCGATCAAGCGTCTTATGACGCTTCCAAGACTGATGAAGCATCGTATCCCAAGCTTCTGCTTAAGTGTCTATCTTGAAGCACCTTATGAAGTGTCTTAAAACTATTCAAGCTTCCGTAAGACCGACAGATCATACTATTGTTTATAAAGAATAAAAACAGAAATAGAGATTGAAGTCAAGTGTCTGCAGCCGACAATCAAGCGTCTGAAATGAAGTCATTTTGCTTTGGTTAGAAATATAAGAGAACAACCTACAACTTTCAAGAAGTCGAGACTTGAATCAATGTCATCTGGCTGAAACTCGTTCTTCTAGTTGGAGACTTGATATTGTTCATGACAGTCAGAACATGAGAGCATATGATGACAATATTTGGGTATGTAGGTGTTCAAATGCATGGATCTTGGCATCGTTGGAAATCTAAAAGAAAGATCTACAATTATTATGAAGAGTTTGAGAGCTAAATCGATCTCTATTTTTGTCAAATTCACTACAAGAAAATGTGTTTTTAGCGACCGAATTTGGCGACCGAAATAAATCGGTCGCCATTAGCTACCGAATTAGCTACCGATCCTGATTTATTAAAAAAATGGTTTCGGATTTCATTTAGCTACCGAATTAGAGACCGAAATTATTGGTAGCAACAAATCGGTAGCTATTCCCGTCGCTAAATACATAATTTTGAAAGTCATACTTGTTGACCATTTAGCTACCGAATCTGCGACCAACTGGGTATTGTTTTTTGTTTGCGACCGCTAACGTGTCGGTAGCTAAAAACTTAAGAGATTAGAGACGGTATTAGCGACCGATTTATATCGGTAGCTGAAACCTTAAGAGCTTAGCGACGGTATTAGAGACTGATTTATATCGGTAGCTAAAAACTTAAGAGCTTAGAGACGGTATTAGCGACCGATTTATATCGGTAGCTAATTACAAAACTTAAATCCCGTCCATCCCCCCCATTTTTCACTCTCACTCTCTTTCTCTCTGCAAAACCTAAATCAGCCATAGCCACCGCCGCCGCCGCATCTCCTCTCAGCGCCGTCGTCGCTCTCCCTCGGTACCCATCCCCGCCGCGCAGCTGCATCTCCTCTCAACGTCCGTCGTTGCTCTCCCTCGGTGCCCATCCCCACCGCCGCAACTGCTCCTCCTCTCAACGTCCGCCGTAGCTGCCTCACCACCCAGCTCGAACGCCGGAGCTTCCATCAACGTTTAGGCTGCTGAACTGATGTTTCCAGCCCTCCTTTTTCCCTCTCTGTCTCTCAAATAAAAATTTTGCTACTGATCAAAAATACCAAAGCCTTGGGTTGCTTCACCAGATTTTGGTGGTGTTTCTTTGCTTGTTTATAAGGTATGCTTCTTTGGTTCTTGCTTCATGTTTTTTCTCTTTTTCTTCTGTATGGGTATTTGAATTTGAGCTAAAAAATGGATCTTTTTTAAGTGTTTTGAATGTATAATGTGTTTTTTTGCTTGGTTGCTAAGAAATTCTCTGAAAATGATGTGTTTTGAATCATGGGTCTTGGCCTGAGAGTGTTATTGTGTTATCTCTGAAAATTACCAGAAGAGTTGCATTTGTATTATGTAACATTAGAAGAGTGGTTGGGAATCTTTCTGACCTCATCTAGGCAACAGCCCATGTGCTGTTGTAAGGATATTTTGAGGGACAAATTAGGTGGGTTATGGTGTTTCAAAACCTAATTTTTTACAAAATTTAGCCCTAAAAGCTGTACAAGATGAGCCTAAGCATTTTGTCTCTTGAAGCCTAAGCATCTCCAGCTCAAGGTGAGGGAATATATGTATTATTTTGTATATGTTGTAAGGGTTTGTCCATTCTTTGTTTCTAAAATTGTTGGGCTGGGTACTGTGAAAATGCAAATATAATCTTTAACTTGTTCTTTTCCTTTTATGCATGATCTAGGCATGTAGTTTTCTTCATATATTTTTTTGTACTATAATGCCCTGTAAATGTGGTGCCTTAGATGTAATAATATATAAATAGAAGTTTGATGCATCTCCTTACCTTGGGATAAAGCTCACGTGAATTGCCTAGTAAATTAGAAGGTGCTATAGTTTGGAATTTGAGAGTTTATTTAGGTAGGTGTGTAATGTAAGCTGCTGGAATAGAGCTGGGCAGCACCTTAGCCCAGTTTTAGTTTGGGTGTTGCGGCTTTTTGCTGCTAAAAACCAAAAGAAACAGGGGATGTTAGCCTACTGTGGGGATGTAAAAGAAAAATAGGTAGTTAGGTTGAAATACTTAGTACTAAGAGGTATGTGTGTGCTAAATTAAATATTTATTTAATGATCATGTAAAGTTATAAATTATGCCAATTTAAATTCTAATGTGACTTATGTTAATGAAAGTATGTATTGGGCATTATTTGTGAAAAGCTGGACTTTTTGCCTAAAGAGTTGTACTGAGGTTCAATGGATTTAATCTCTATTTTAATGTATATATTTTAAAGGTGCTCTATATTATTTTCTCTTCTTTTTATGAAGGTGATATGAGTATGATGATATAAAGGTTCAACAAAACCTCCCAAGATCTTCCTTTTGCACCAGCTTGCATTCTCTGAGTGATCAACTCCTTAGGTACCAACTCTTTGAGGTTTCCTACAGTTGAATGTTTCCTTTTTTCCTATGTGCTGATAGTTTGCATAGCCATGACTTTCAAGTTCTTTTTAAGATAAGACAACGTGCTTGGTAGTTTGAATATATTCTGTTTGATGAAAGTATAAAAGCCAATCTGTTTCTAGCATGTTGTGAGAATATAGTGGATCTGTAGATCGTTGTTGATGACTGAGATTTTTTGTTGTTGTTAAATTACTCCTTTGTTCTTTTTAGTTTCATGAAATTTTTAAATAGGTCTCTATAGTTTAACACGTTTTAAGTAGGTCCATATACTTTTTTAAATAGGTCCTTACTAGCACAAGTTTTAGGGACTTAATTACAACAATTTTATAATTAGTGCGGATTTGATTAAAAACTCACAAACACACAAAAATCTGAGGCATAAGAGGGTGTAGAAAAAAAAAGATCTACCCAAGATTTTTGTTTGTAGTTCCCTGCAATGGTTTTTTTTTTGTAGTTTATATACCCATTGAGGGTCAATTTTATCTTTTGAATGTAATCAAAGCACAAGGCTGCTACCGAATGTACTTAGTTTTATTTGTAATGAAAAAATAATAGTTAACTGTGAATTTCAATTTATGTTGCATTGAGTTTTAATGTTCTTTCAGTTTTTAGTTCTGGTTTTGAGTTATAACACTGGGAAACATTTTAGTCATGCTGAGTTTTGAGTTCTGGTCATGTTGGTTGGCATAATTGCACAATTGTTGTACTGGCACAAAGAATTTGCACAACTGATATGCAAAATTGTTAAACTGATGCAAAATGAATTTGCACAACTGATATGGCACATGTATTGGCAGAGTGAATTTGTACATTTTTTTTTTTTGCAACACATAGGCATAAAATCCTGCTGCACAAGTGTTCCAAAGATACCATCCCGCAGCAATAATAATGCTACCATGAGGCAAATTACTCATTGTCATTGAATTGTACAGAAAAAGTGAATGCTCTAAACAATGCAAAATACCTAGACATCATGTCTCACACTACATGTCATGCAAAATTTAATACAATTTCTTGCCTACATGAGTAATACTGAGTTACCAGCCAGCTACTGATCATTCTAGGCCTTTTGAAAAGAAATATATTTTTTTGTTTATTTTTAGGAAGACTGACTCAATGTTTTTTAGTTCTGCTGCTGCTGCTGCTGTATATAAGAGAATTTAGAAACATAATTCCAAGTTCATTACTGTTTTATATCCAAGCAAGCTTCTAGAAGTAGGATCATCCCACATAAGGAGCAACACTCTCACACCTTCCTGTGATTTAGCTTTGAGATCTTGAAATCTCGATTGTTTAAAGTGAATGTTACTATTATATTTGCTAACTACCATGATATGTAATGTTTCATTGTCATGGTCTCCTTGCTCCTTGTTAAGTTGAACATATGAAATTTAATTTCAAGTACTAAGGATTAAAGTTTTAAATTATTTTATTAAACTCTTAGTTTTCCGTTTGAGATTCCATATTATGAGCACGTGTATTTTAATAAGGTGGAGAACTTGGACTAAGAATTCTTGTTCTAGTTAGCAGCGATGGAAGCACCTGAGCATCGGAGGTGGATGGATAGAAGGAAAGATTGTGGACATTTGACCCCTGAGTTTGTAGAGGGGGTGCTTGAGTTCGTTCAGTTTGCTAGCAATGAAGAGAGCTATCTAAATCAAGTGAATCCAAAAATGAGGTGTCCTTGTAAGAAATGTCAGTGTCGACGATACCATTATGGGGATGATGTGATGGTACATCTCTACAACAAGGGTTTCATGCCGAATTACTACTATTGGACCAGCCATGGTGAATCCGTGCCACAGATATCCCCGGTTATGGTGGACGATGCATATTACGGTCCTGGTGAACAGAGGGAACAATTTAATCCTTTCGAGCAGATGGTTATGGATCATGTTGGCCCTGAAGTTGGTCGGGTCATTCAACAGAATGTGGTACACATAGAGGAGGATCCAAATCCTGATGCACAAAGATTTTATGACATGCTGGCGGCTGCGCAAGCCCCGTTGTGGGATGGTTGTCAGGATTACTCGGAATTGTCGGCTTCCTTGGTTGCTCTTAGCCTCAAGTCTGATTATAATATGTCGGAGGGTTGTTTCGATCGTATGGTTCAGTTTATGGGCGAGGTTATGCCAAGTGAAAATCGAATGCCTCAAAATTTTTATCAGGCTAAGAAGTCGGTGGCAAATTTGGGTTTGGGTGTTGAGAAAATTGAATGTTGCCCGAATGGATGCATGTTATATCGTAACGAATATGCGGTTGAGACGGTTACTGTTTGTAGATTTTGTGGCACTGATCGGTATAAGATCACAACCAATCGAAAGGGAATTGAAAAAAGAACCCCCTTAAAAAGAATGTGGTACTTCCCGATTACTCCTAGACTCCAAAGAATGTACTCTTCAATGGCCACTGCACCTCACATGCGATGGCATGATAACAAACAAAGAGATCAAAGTGTATTGTGTCATCCGTCAGATGGAGAAGCATGGAAGCATTTTGATAGGATGTACCCTGAGTTTTCTCAAGAGGCTCGAAACGTCAGATTGGGGTTATGTACGGATGGATTCAATCCTTTCGGCCAGTACGGTAAAGCTTACTCGTGTTGGCCGGTTATTATGACTCCGTATAATCTTCCGCCTGGGATGTGCATGAAGAGGGAGGTTATGTTCCTGACAGTTCTAATTCCAGGTCCTTCGAATCCGAAAAGTAAGATTGATGTGTACATGCAGCCTTTGATAGAAGAGTTGACCAGTTTGTGGAGTCATGGTGCCGCAACATATGATGTATCATTGAGGCAGAATTTCATGATGAAGGCAGCTTTGATGTGGACGATCAATGACTTTCCGGCGTATGGGATGTTGTCGGGTTGGATGACCGCGGGGAGGCTTGGTTGCCCTTGTTGTATGGGGCAATCAAAGGCTTACACTCTTAACCACAGTCGCAAGACTTCTTATTTTGATTGTCACCGCCAATTCCTTCCACAAAACCATCCTTACAGAAAGAATAGAACTGCATTTAAGAAAGGGCGTGTCGAGACTGCTCGGCCTCCCACACGTTTTACTGGAGAAGAGATTTGGAAGATGATTGAGTCACTCCCGTTTATTCATGAGTCTGGAGGAGAACCGATACCTGGGTATGGCACTGAACATAATTGGACAAAAAAAAGTATATTTTGGAGTTTACCGTATTGGAAAACGCACCTCCTCCCCCATAACATTGATGTCATGCACACTGAGCGAAATGTGTTTATGAATGTGTTTGACACGGTGATGGATATCAAGGGTAAGACGAAGGATACATATAAGGCTCGCTTAGATATAGCAGAAATATGTAAACGACGGGAGCTTGAGTTGATGGACATTGGAGGTGGCAAGTTTCGAAAACCAAAGGCAAAATATGTATTGAGTAAACCCCAAAGGGTAGCTATATGTGAATGGGTTAAACAACTCAAGTTGCCAGATGGATATGCATCCAACTTATCAAGATGTGTCAACTCTAAGGAAGGAAAGTTGCATGGTATGAAAAGTCATGACTGTCACGTATTCATGCAACGGTTGCTTCCCATTGCATTTGCCTCTTTACCGAATGATATTTGGAAGCCGCTTGTTGAGCTCAGTTTATTTTTCAGAGTGTTGACTTCCACAACATTAAATGTTGAACAATTGCTGGTTATGGAACGTGAGATCCCTGTCTTGTTATGTAAGTTGGAACAAATATTTCCTCCGAGCTTCTTTGATGCAATGGAACATCTTCCCATCCACTTACCATATGAAGCAAGAGTTGGTGGTCCAGTTCAATATCGTTGGATGTATCCCTTTGAGAGGTATACATCCCTTTTAATCATAAAACGTGTTAGTCTTTTATATATATATATATATTCATTAATCACAATATCTTCAAACAACCAACCAATATTCCAGGTTCTTGCGTTCGTTGAAAGAAAAAGTGAAAAACAAGGCTAGAATAGAAGGATCTATTTGTGAAGCATATTTAGTGGAGGAGGCATCTACTTTTGCTTCTTTTTACTATCCGTCTGACATAGAGACCAGGAGGACTAGAATACCACGTAATGTTGACGCAGGTGAAGGTTGTTCATCTAGTCCTCAGATATCAATTTTTAATTATCCGGGCCGTGCGTGTGGTGCATCAAAAACAGCTTGGTTGGACGTACGTGATGAGAAAGTTGCTGAGTTGTATGTGCTTCAAAATTGTGACGAGGTGGAGCCATATTTAGGGTAGGTCTGTATTCATATAATTTCTTGTTGTTCCTACTATTATTTCCGATTCATTAATTTCTTCTTGGTTCTTCTTAGTAAATATGCCAATGAGCTAAAAGAGCTAGATGCCGACATTTCGGACTCCCAAATTCAACAGGAGATTGCCAACCATTTTCCTAATTGGTTCAAAAATTACGTAAGTTACTTTGTAATTCATTATGTACTATGTCCTCGTAACATGCTTTATATACTCCAACTTAATTTCATATTCATTATGTAGGTTCTAGATATTGAAAACCAAATTGAAGATCCGATCTTGAAAGCTTTGGCATGGGGCCCAAAAAGAAGGGTTGAAACATACGAAACTTATATTATAAATGGCTACAAGTTTCACACAAAGGGATGGGGTCAAGGCATGAGAACTTCTAATTCCGGTGTTTGTGTACGAGGGACCAACGGACAATTAGAGGATGACTTTTTTGGGATATTGACTGATATTATTGAATTAGAGTATTATGGTTATCCTAGTAAAAACTTAGTCCTATTCAGGTGTGAATGGTTTGATACTACTCCCAACAGGGGCACAAAAGTAGACAATAGGTATGGAACTGTTGAAGTTAAGCAGTCACGAAGATATCAAGTATATGACCCGTTCATATTTGCACAACAAGCTGAGCAAGTTTATTACACACCGTATCCCGAGGGACATCAAGACTGGTTGGGTGTTATCAAGATAAAGGCACGCAGTGCAATCACGGATAATGTAGTTAGTCAACCGGAGACAGAGGCTCCATACCAAGATGTTCATGAAATTGACGAAATCCAAGTAGTGTTGCATATTGATCCGGACGATTACAATGATATTCTTGCGGATGCTCGGCCTGGGGATGAGATAATTGACACTGTATTACTGGATCAATATGACATGGACGAATCTAGCGAAGATACATACATAACATCCGATGGTGAGGAGACTGAGGGTGAATTTAGTGATAGAGATTCTACATAGGTAATTTATATATAAACACATATCAACTGCTTTTTTTAAGTTTTGTTATTTGTTGTATATCCACTAGATTGATTATATTGTGAATTGAACAAGAAACAATAAACATGAGTGAGAAGATGACTCTAATGTTTTAGTGTAGAAAACCAAAGGTTAGGTTCCAACAAATGTTTGTCACTTATTGATATATATACATAGATATATGTGGATTACGTTGTAATACTTGGTTTTATTTTTTCTTCCAAACAGATGGCAGACGACGCTGGTCGTGGTCGTCGTGGCGGACGTTATAGTCGTGGTCGTCGTGGTGGGAGACAGGGTTCCACCCATCCACCCTCAACATCCGACCAACTCAGAGTGAGCACAGGTGACTCTGTCGCAGCACCCACACCGACCACACCAGCCACCCCCGCCACACCGGTCACACCAGCATCGTCCGTGCAGAATAACGAGACGGTGTCAGCTGAGCAGCCAGGGACGAGAGATCCCACGGATCGGAGGATCTGGCTTCGCCCATTTGGAACCAATGAGTAAGTTATTTATTAATTATGGTTGATTTTATGGTTTATAATTTTGGTTAATTATTACTAATGCTTAGTTGTGTATTATATATTATGTGTCAAAAGTTTTGATCCTCCAGAGGGGCCTAGTAAACAGATTTCTAGGTGTGTCAGGGGCCAATATAACGAGCCCTGGCCCACATGGAAGAAAATCCCGGATGCCGTTCGGAAAAACTGGTTCATTCACGATTTCGGTGTAAGTTTCATTTAAACTCCTAGACTTTATAATTAGTTTGATTATATTTAAGTTTCATCATTTATTTATTTTGATTTATTTCAATTTCTACATTTACTTAGTTTAATTTATTTCAATTTCTATATGTTCATTTTCTTTACTTGGTTTGATATTTTCTTGTCTTCCAGGCACATTTCAAGTGGTTGCCTGAACATGAACGACAGATCCGCCAAGCATTTGAGACCAGAGGGTCTTCAATAGTAAAGAATGCTATGAACAAGATCAGAGAGAACAAAGATAAGGGCGATTGGATCCGCCCCGATGTGCTCCAGCGCTTGAGGGATTACTGGGCTACCGATGAGGAGTTCGCCCATAGGAGCGCGGTCGGTAAGCAAAATAGGGCCGTGGACTCAGGAGCTCCTTTGTACACAGGTGGCTCTGTGTCTATTCCCGGCCATCATAAAAGATTGGTAAGTTAATTTAAATTTATGTTTATTTATATATTCATATATATTGTGCTCTTTATTATTAATTACAAATTTAATACCTACTTTATATATGCAGACAAAAGCGAAGAAGAGACTCCCCACAGCATTTGAGGTCTTGGAGGAGACCAAGAAGACGAAGGATGGGGTTTGGGTCGGGAAGTCCAAGACGATTGCTGTAAGTTATTGTTACAACATAATTATTGTCAATTAAATAATAAAGAGTGTGAATAGTATAAAATGGAACAAACTATTATATATTATGAGTTCAACCTTTGTAGTTTCTCTGAGTTCAACCTTTTGTAATCATCCACCTCAATAAAGCTGCCAATAATGAACCAAGTGGTTTCCCTGCGCATAGAAAATGAGTATCTGCTTCGATAGTCTCTCCAAGTGAAGTTTGATATGTCCTGTTTTCGCCTGTATAGGAGTCCAAGTCGACTGATTGCTCTAATTTTACTTCAACTTTCTTTGATATAAAGGGATTTAGGTATATTGAGCTTTTGGTTGCTTTTGTATAAACCTCTGATGGCTTCTGTCTGTGATTTTATGTAAATTCAAAATCAGTGATTTCAGCTTATTTTGTACTAGGTTGCTCGGTTGTAACAAATGTTGTGGGACTTTCATCTGTTTTAATTCTATTTATATTCACCAAAAGAAAGAAATTTTCAGAAAGGGAAGGAAAACTGGGGTGAACTTCAGTATTGCTTTCTCGATTCTAGAGATATGATGAATGTCGGTTTGAAGTTATCATTATTTGAGGGATTAACCATAAAGTATGGTTACAGTAATATGCAATTAACCATTTTATATAGCTGAGTTAACCATACTTCATATTCACATCACTTGACTAGAGGTATTGTAGAATCCTCCATAACAAGGAAAAAACTCCTCTAAAGTGAGTAAGTAAGAGCATATTCACCATTGATTTGATCTAAAGTGCATTATGACCCTAACCTGCTAAATAATTAAAGGGCGGGTTGCCTTGCCATTTGTTTAGGAAATGCTTGTGACCAGTACATCAGTGCATGATGCCAGTACAGCTTTTAGAATATGATATGGTACTGTTTTGTTTTGCATATGAGCTAGAGGCCCTGGTTTTATGCTTTGTCTAATACTTTTGATTGTTGGATATGTGGAAAACAAAGGGTAAAATCAACATCAGTTATGGTGAGAGCTGCTTTATTATATGTTTTATTATTTTTAATATTTAAAAATCCTAATGTGATTTATTATGCAGGAAAAGTTTTATGAAAGACGGGGTGATGCCACCAGTCAGGGACAAGAGCACTCTGCTGCATCCGACAACGCCATTTTCTTGGAGGTGGTGGGTGGTAAAAACAAGAAGGGTGTTGTGTATGGGTTGGGTCGGATGGGGGATGAGTACTTGACCTCATCGACGTCACATACTCAATCCGATCCTGACCTTACCCCCGACGTACGAGAGGTTATCGCCAATCTCAATGCTGAGCTGGCAGCGAAGGACAACAGGATAAACCACTTGGAGAGGACGATGGATCAGACACAGAGAGAGATGCACGCATTGTTCCAGCACTTAGGATACAGGCCCGGTTCCTCTGGTGCCGTTCCACAAGATGATTCGCATGCTGATCCAGGTGCCGACGATGAGGACGATGGCGAGGACGATAATGGCTGGATCCCCCCACCCCCCCCACCACATTGATATTATATTTGTTACATTTAGTTATTACCACTATTGTACTACATGTGTTGTTTCTATTTGGATATTGGATATTGTATTAGATGTTTATATATATGGTGGATTTATATTGATGTTTGAGTTGAGTATAATTTTATGTAATTTATCTCTGTTTTGTATGATTAAGCAGGATGGTAATTTTGGTAAAAGTTTGGTATTATTGCAAAAAAAAAAAAATGATATTTAGCTACCGAATCGGATTCGGTAGCTAAATATAATTTGCAAATTTAAAATTTAGCTACCGAATCCTATTCGGTAGCTAAATAAAATTTGCAAATTTAAACGTTAGCTACCGAATAGGATTCGGTAGCTAAACCAAAATATATATTTAGCTACCGAATCTTATTCGGTAGCTAAACCAAAAATATATATTTAGCGACCGAATTGTATACGTCGCCAATTCGGTCGCTAAACTGGTAACAGATTTGGTATACGTGACCATTTCAGCGACCACAATGTTTATATTTAGCTACCGAAATATTCCGTAGCTATTGGCGACCGTAGTGAAATTCGGTAGCTAAATCGATTAGCTACCAGCACTTTAGTTACCAACTCCAGTCGGTCGCTAATTCGGTAGCTAAACAATTTAGCTACCGAATTTTGAATATTAGCTACCGGAAAATTCGGTAGCTAAACATCATTTTTCTTGTAGTGATTGCATCCGTAATTTGGTGACGTGATGTTGTTCCTGACAGTCAAAACTTTGTAACGTCTGATGGCAAAATCTGGAGCTGTAGGTGTCCAAATTGGATGAAACTAGTGTTGAATGAAATCTATCATCCATATCTACAACTTTCATGAAGACATCAAAGCCTAATTTGGCTGTTAAGAAGGTCAAAGAAGCAAAAAACGCTAAATGTTCAGATGTTATAAGTTAAATAGCCTTGTGAATATGTCCAGTACAGAACAAAGCATCTTAGCTCATTTAAGAAGCGTCTAGTTATGCTAACCAAACGTCTACTTAGAATACAGAATATTATGATGGCTTGAGAAGAATTTTGAATGAAGTATTAAAATATTTAAAGTCCAAGCATGACCAGAAAAACAAGGCACCATTTTCAACAAATTTCTGAAGCATCGGTTGTTGTAACAGAATGAGGCAAAAACTTCAACAACTTTATCAAAATGAAAGATTAGAAAGGTTTCAATAAAGACAAACTAAAACTACAAAAGCAAAAACACTTTATTTAAAGTGTGATCAGCATAAAGAAGATCTCAGCAACAGTAATATTGGTCTGAAACTTCAAACAATCACATTTCAAGGTCAGCCCATATAAGGAAGACCAAAATGAAGAAGAAGATGATGGTGTTGTTGCTGCTGCAACTGATGAAAAATGAGAGCATCATTTTTTTCATTTCAACAGAATTCCTTTTCAACATAATCATTCTATATGCACTCAAGTGAGTGTTATGAGAGATTTTATTTAGTTCTTATGAACTTCATTATATATCCACACTAGTGAATGTAGGGAACATTTCTCTGTACTTCATTGTAAATACACTTTGTGAGTGTTGTAAGATTATTTCTATATAACCTTCATCAAAATTCAGTGAGCCTGAAGAGGTTAGGCGAAAATAATACTGGCAACAGTCTGGAGAGGTTGGTTAAGAAGAATACTCTTTGAGCCTGAAGATGCTAGGTGAAAACTATACTTGCAACAGTCTGGAGAGACTGGTTAGGAAGAATACTATTTGAGCATGGAGAGACTAGGTGAAAAGAGTACTCATCGACCTGGAGAGGTCGGTGAAAAACAATACTCAATAAGCCTGGAGAGGCTAGGTGTGCAAAGAATACTCGTTGTAGTTATCTAATTTGATAATGAAAGAAAACTCAGTTACTGCTGGGGACTGGACGTAGCTCATGGTTTTTATGAGTGAACAAGGATAAATTGTTTTTGTGTAGTCTTATCATCCCTATATCTTTTATACTTGGATTGAATCTGTTTTTGTTTATAATTGTTCAATATTTGTACTGTGCTGAAATTGTTTTATTCCTCTATGTTAATTTCTCAAAGATTGTGAAAGTTTTTTTTAACATACCCACATCACTCAATTCACACCCTCGTGTGATGGTTGCTTGACCCAACATAAAGTACCTGTCAATTAATATGTAGTGCTGCTGTAGATGCTACGACTGATGGTGATATGTCTAGGAAATATCCTGAGTAATGTTAAATGTTACTTCCCAGATAATGAAGGTGGTTTTGTATTGTTCTGAGCATGGGGTTGTTCCTGGAGATGTAAAGCCCGAAAACATTCTCTTAGCAACTACATCCTCCTCATCTTCAATAAAATTAACAGACTTTGGGCTTGCAACCCGCATCAAGCCTGATCTTTGCTTTCTTTGTAGATATTAAACTTCTTTGCAATTTCCATTGCTCCAACGAAAATGCGTGGTTTTTCATCTTCAAATATTGGGGTTTGTTAAAGTTGGACTGAATTTGCATGGTTTAGTTGGGAGTCCATTCTGTATATCTCCAACGGTACTGCAGGTGCATATAACCAGGTTGCTGATGTTTCGAGTGTAGGCGTTCTTATTTACATTTTGGGAGGAAGATAAAATCACAGATATTTGCAGTAGTTAAGGCTGCTGACCTGAGGTTTCCATTTGAACCTTGGGATCACATTTCTGAATTAGCTAGGATTTGGTTAGGGGAATGATCTGCATGAAACCTTCTCAAAAGCTCACTGCCCATGAGGTTTTGGGTAAGTTACATGTGTTTTTCTTCTACTGGTAATGCCTATCTATTGAAGCCATTTGATTCAGATTCATGATTGTTGGCAACAATATTATTAGAGATGTTGAGACAAGTAAGATAGTGACAATTATCCACCCTTTACTCTATTTTTTTCTTTGTACACTCTCTTAATTTTTGTATAAATATTACCTGATGCATTTGCATTACTCAGGATACTTCCCGGACATAAACCTAGATTTTCTTTTTCCATGTTAAATGTTAAATATTTAAGTTTAAATATTAGATGTTCACTATTCTCCAAATGCCTAAGTGGGTAGAACTAAGCATAAAGTTGGAGATACTGAAGGAATAAATATCATTGATGTGAGAATGCTTTCCTATTTATTTTTTGGGCAGGTTCTTTCAAGGGGACAATGCCAAAGGGTCCAACACCAAGGGCTTTGCGGAAACAAAATGGACGGTAAATTGTTTAATCTACACTGATAATGCGTTTTCATTTGCACCATTTAGTTTCCTTGATGTATTTTGCATAGCCTTTTTTTTTTATCTCTCTTATACTATTAATGCAACTCAACAAGATTGTGAATAAGGTTGTGTGCTTAAGACTACCATAAGCTGACACCATATTTTTGTTTGTAGTTTTCCTGGGGAGAATTTCAACCAAGGAAACTATAGATAAATGTTGAATAAGGAAGCATAGGAAGTTAGTTTATTCAAAGTAATTCAATTTAATTTATATTGAATTATAACCTGATTTGTCAAACATATCTATTCTGACTTTAATTGAAATTTAGCATAGATAATTTTGTTTTCTTATCAGTCTTCCAGAAAAATAGAAGAAAAATCTCATGCAAAAGAGGTAGAAAGTAATAGTCTTCAATTTTGATTGAAGGTACTCTTTCATGTACCAGAATGTTTCTCTAGAAATGACTGGCATTTTCTATATTACCATTGAGATTTGTTTTTTTTAAATAAAAGAATACATAATCAATAATAATATATAGTGAGAATAGATGAACTTGGAGTTGGACGGGAAACCGAATTGTAATGCCCATTCTCAAGTGTCACATTACCGAACAATCCTAAGGTCGAAAATAATATTTATGCGGAAAATACGGATTTTCCTTTTCTTCTTCTTCTTTAGAACGATAAAATAAAACTTGTAATTACATACATAAGATAAACTGAAAATTACTTCATAAATTAAACGCTTCCAACATCAAGAAAATAAAAGCGAAAAAAGAAAAGGTACAACAGTACAACATAGGTCCATGCCTAACAAAAGATAAATACATAACAAAGGATAGATGGAAACGCAGATAGTCAAAAAATAAAGCTCATGTCTGGAAACATCACCGGCCGAAGTACTGACTAACTGGAAGGGTCCTCCTCGGGGTCCTCCTCCATGGATTAACATCCTCGTTTTCTCAAAACATGTTTAAAGATGTGAGTTATGTGTGTTTAAGTGTTTGATTATGTTCTTGAGGGTATGTTAAAGCTTAGCTCCAAAATTGAGTGGATTTGGCCTTGAAACAGGTTCAAAACACGAAGAAACACGAAAGCACGGGTCAGGATGAGGACAACACGCTTTGATGTTAGGTAACCGGACGCTCAAGCGTGGAATTCAATGCTCAAGCATGGGAAATGATGCATGCGTGGAAGGAATGTCAGAACAAGGCGGTGCCTTCACAATGAGGAAACGCTCCACGCTCCAGCGGGGAAACAAGCCATGCCCAAGCATGCTCATGCTCAAAACGTGAGGAAGTAGCATGCTTGAGCGTGCTCAGTGCAATATAAAGAGAAAAGTTTTCCCTTCACTTTCACTTTTTCACGTAACTCAAGTTACCTTCTTCTCCGGGGACGTAGAGACAGAGGCAGGGAAGCCATTGACGGACCTTCCAGAGCTTAGTTCGAGCAATTCAATCATTGTAACCCTAATACAATCGTACCATCATGCTCGTATCTTCGTCTTCTATATTTCTCACCGATCGAATTTTCGTTACGTCGAAGGTAAGTCGAAGTTATGTACATGCTGACATTGTCGACATCAATGTGCTTAGCTTGTTCTTCATGTTCCTCGATCGTTTTACGCTTTAATCTTCATTTTCGATTCATTCTAGGGTTAATGGTATAATGTACGTGTTGTTTTCATGATTAGAGCAAGTTTCGAAGTTACGAACAGGATCATATTTGGTGGAGGTTGCAGCTATACTTGGAGTGTTCGTGAGAACCGTATGCTCGAGAGTTCGTGTTGGTGATTGTGCGTAGGGGAACCTAAACCCTACTAGTGGTCGAGTAATCGACAACACCTAATTCACATTAGCGACTACTAGATTTCGGTACTAATGTAGATTTAGGCCTTTTAGGTTTATCTCTAATAGGTTGATTTCTGGTAAATCGAGGTTGCATGCTTAGTATGATATGTCTGCCAGACATAATATGTTTAATGATATATGTGCTAGATGATGCTGATAACATGCTTTAAGATTATATGTGTATATGCTTACATGATGGATATGCTTGATGTAACGAAATGATTATCTTCTATGCCTAAGATTGGGAATGTATGCTTGTTGGCAATGCTTAAGTGATGATCATTGTTGATCAGGTGATGCATGCTATGAAATGGATTGATTGTGTGTGTGTTGGAGTACTCAACCCGGTGACTTTGCTGTTATGGTTTGTGATGAGTAAGGAGCACCCTGCTTGGTAGGGGGTGTTAGTCCTTAGTGTGTACATGATATGGGGTTGAGATACTAAGTCGCTGATCAAGGGATGAGACCCATGCTAGATTGCATTGTTGTTGTAATCACAGTCGTGTAGATTTGGGATTACACGAGGTCAGAGTACCTGAGTGCGGGTATGGATTATGACATTACAAGTGCTTGGTAGGCCTTAAGGATGTAACTAGGTCCAACAAGTTCCATAAGAGACCAATAGTATGGCCCCCCCATTGCGTCGTGGTGTTGGAGCAGCCTGGTTATCCTGACGCGTACTGCGTATTCTAGAGTCTTTAGTGAACTATTCTGGGGCAACCAAGATAGCTATCCCTATCGGGAATGGAGGATAGTGAGGCACTCTTATTGGTCACCGCAAACAAAATATGTTGTTTGGGACAACTGAGTTTCATTCTGTTTGGTAGGGAAAGAGTATCCTGCTTGGTAGGGGATACATTGTGTCCTAGGATGGTGGCCGCGTCTTCATGTAAGATCTAGACGCATGAGTGAGTGAGATCAGTAGTTAAGTGAAATGAACCTTGAGCATGGTTGCTATAGCATTATTTGCTTGTGTGTGTGTGTGTCTGTGCTATCTATGTATGTTACTTTACTGCTACTTTCCCATCATATGATGTGTTGTAGAGTCTTATCTCCTATTCCTTTATATTGCGTTATGTTTATCGCTACTTCGTGAGAAGAACCCACTAAGGAGTTGATCCCTGAGGCGGATGGCATATCTTATGAACCTGATGCTGGCGGGAAAGCCACGGATCCCAGTCTTGGGAGACTTTGAGTTCCTTTACCACGAGGACGACGAGAGGTGTTGGGAGTTCGACTAATCTCGATACATGACTGTGTATACAAGACCTATTAGTGTATACTTTCATTTGTAGGGCTCGCCCAGAGCTTGTCTGATTGGTGACTTACGGATTGCTCAGAGGTTATCTTTTGAGAGGATGTGGAGCATACCTAGGGAGTACCATCGTGACTCAGATTCTGGTTAGTGTTCTCATGCCACTTCACTGAGAGGCTTTGTGGCCAGAGGGAGACACGCTCGGGGCTAGAAGAGGATGTAGAAGAGTTGGGCAAGCTTGAGAGGGATGGTGATACCTTGGCTTTATTGGCAAGAAGAAGGGCAAAAACATCATCCTCATCGTCTTCTTCATCGTCTTCTTCCACTAGAAGTTTCCTCTTTCTGTATTTGGGCTTAGAAGCTCCAGCTTCCTGACCAGCTTGACAGGATGCACGAGCTTGCTGCTTTGCTGTTGAGCCCAAATTATCTTTAAGCAAAGATCCATGAATTTCTTCTATAAAGGGAACAACTAACCATTCAGTTTGGTGAAGGTTTCTCCATGAATGGTGTAAGAAATACCTTCAATCATCGAAGTAACTCCAGATTTGGCTTTTCCTCAAATTCTTCAAAAACATTATGAGTCGTAGCCTGAGACGGTTCAAACAATCTTTCCACAGTGGACAGATCAGAGGATACAGGAGGTTGATTTGCAACACTTGGAGTCTGATTCTTCCTTCTTTGTCTGCTTTGAAGAGCTTCCATGCGTCAAGTTTGTGCAATGTTGGACTGAGCTTGTTCAAAGGCCAAGACAGATTTGAGTTGCATTTTTGGAAGGTTTGATGTCCCAAAAAGAGGGCAACAAATGGTTTGGTAGGAGTTCCTTATGCTTGGATGAACTTTGTGTAGCATTCGATAAATCCCTTGATCCTCGAATATTCGGGAGAGAAGAATTGCATAAGTGATGGTCTTAACAGAGGCAACATCTATGCAATTTTCTTTGAATCGATCATAGAGAAGGGAGGGAAGATTGATCCTCATACCATAAAGAAAATGCGTAAGAAGAAAAGAATGCACCTCAGAAACAGAGTCCTTAGACCCAGCTTTATGAAGAACAACCTTGTTCAAGATTTGATTTAGAATCCTTGCTTCGTCTTTCATAATGGCGGCACGAAAGAGAGCATTGGGCTGAGCTTCAGGATTTCTGAGGAAGTTGAAGACATTGTCTTTTCCCCCAAATTTGTTGTACCGTGATTTAGAATAGGTAGCTCCAAGAGACATACAACCAATCGCAGATGCTATGCTCACTTTGGAGACGTTGACTTTTTGTGTCCCTAAAACATACCCAGAGATATGACCGTCCTTTTCTAGGTTAGCGGTCCTCCAAAATTCAGTAATAAGTCTTGGATAAACTTCTGGATAGTTTATGAAGAAGTGATCCCATCCAGCTCCAATGACATATATTCTGACATCTGCTCCCAACCTGGCTAGTAGATTCAAATCAGTCTGATGTTCAACGTTGATTTTGCAGTTATCTGGAACATCATGAGTTGGATGACCTAACGATGATAAGTTCTCTTGAGGAACGCTGCTTCCTTCTCCAGCTGAATGAAGATTTCTTCCCATATTTCAGAAGAGAATGTAGAGGAAGATGAATAGTTGAGGGTGAGATAAGGAGAGGAGTCTCAAAGATGAAGACGTTTGGTGTTGTTTTAGCTTACTAGTTGGGGTTTTAAAAGAGGGGAGTACAGTAACCAAAACGTCAGAGAAAGTAACCGTGGTTAAAGAACCATGATGACTAGCAGTTACCTAGGGTGGTTATTTAAGAGGGAAGTACCAGACACACGACGTTTGATGTGACAAGAGAATGCTGACTCAACATAGGAATATGTGGATGACAGAAAGATATTAAAAAAAAAATCACTCAAGTTTTAAAAAAAAAATATTCTGAATTTATTGTAAACGAGTAGCACATAATAATGACGTAAACTTATGATTAGCGAAGTACAGAAAATGGACGCAGATAAATTGGACGCAAGCTTTTCTTTGACACAAGCGTTTATTGGACGCAAGGTCATTCAACATAGACCATGTTGAGCTGTTTCCTTGTGAAGGAAAACCTATCATTTGCAAGAGGTTTTGTGAAGATATCTGCCCATTGATGGTCAGTATCAACAAACTTTACATCAAACACACCTTTTTGAATGTAATCTCTGATAAAATGATGTTTGATTTCTATATGTTTAGTCCTAGAATGCAATATAGGATTTTTTGATAAATTAATTGCAGCAGTATTATCACAATAAATTGGAATCTTACTTTCATGAATGTTGTAGTCTTCCAATTGATGTTTAATCCACAAGAGTTGTGAACAACAACTAGCGGCAGAGATATATTCAGCTTCAGCAGTTGATAAGGCTATGGTACTTTGTCTTTTACTGGACCATGAGATGAGATTAGTTCCAAGATAATGACAGCCACCACTTGTACTTTTTCGTTCAATTCTATCTCCAGCATAGTCAGCATCACAATAACCCATTAATCTGTACTCATTTGTTTTGTCATAAAATAAACACAGATTAAAAGTACCTTTTAGATATCTAAATATTCTTTTGACAGCAGTTAGATGATTTTCACATGGGTCAGCTTGAAAACGTGCACAAAGACATATACTAAACATTATATCTGGTCTAGACGCAGTAAGATATAAGAGAGATCCAATCATTCTCTGTAAACTTTTTGGTTTACCTTTTTATCTTTGTTGTCTTTGGTCAGAATGGACGTTGGGTGCATAGGTATACTTGTTGGCTTGCTATCGTCCATTTGAAATTTCTTCAGGAGATCTCTAATGTACTTAGACTGATGAATGTACACACCTTTGGAAGTTTGTCTTACTTGCAGACCCAGAAAGAATTTGAGCTCTCTCATCATGCTCATTTCGAATTCTTTTGTCATAAGTTCAAAAAATTCCTTGCAAAGAGAATCATTAGTAGATCCAAAGATAATATCATCAACATAGATTTGAATTATTATGAAATTATCTTCATTTGTTTTCTTAAATAGAGTAGTGTCTACCTTTCCCATACAGAAACCATTTTCCACGAGGAAAGAGCTGAGTTTCTCATACCAAGCTCTAGGAGCTTATTTGAGTCCATATAAAGCTTTCTGAAGCTTATATACATACTTAGGATGGGGATGATCTTCAAACCCAGGGGGTTGCATTACATAGACTTCTTCGTTAATTAACCCATTTAGAAAAGCACTTTTAACATCCATTTGATATAAAGTTATGTTATGATGAGCAGCAAAAAATAACAAGATACGTATAGCTTCTATTTTAGCAACAGGAGCAAAGGTTTCAGTACAATCAATATCTTCTTCTTGAGAGTAACCTTGTGCTACTAACCTTGCTTTGTCTCTCACAACTTTTCCATCTTCATCCATCTTATTTCTAAATACCCATTTCGTTCCAATTATCGATTTATCATTCGGTACTTGAACTAAAGTCCAAACTTTGTTTCTCTCGAACTGATTGAGTTCTTCTTGCATAGCCAAGATCCATCCATCGTCCCTGAGAGCTTCGTCCACAGTTTTTGGTTCTAACTCAGAGATGAAAGCTGAATCAGCTTGATTTCTGAAGGTTGACCTTGTTCCTACTTTATCACTGGGTTGACCTAGAATTTGATCTTTAGGATGGTAGGTTTTGAATGGACAAGGTTTCTGACTATCATTTGATGATTGAGGATTGTGATCATCAGTTTTGACTTCTTCGGAGATTTCCTTCCCATTGTTTGTTGGACGATGATCATTCAGATCAAGATCTGCAAGCAATTCGTCCAGCTCTGATAATACTTTATCAGGCTTCTTGTCATCAAATTTAACATGAATAGATTCTTCAACAGTTAGTGATCTACTATTATAAATTCTGAAAGCTTTAGATGTTTCAGAGTATCCTAAGAAAATACCATTATCAACTTTGGCATCAAATTTACCTAGATTGTCTTTAGTATTTAACATAAAGCAGGCACATTTAAAAGGATGAAAATATGATATGTTGGGTTTTCGTCCTTTCCACAATTCATATGGAGTCTTCTTCAGTATTGGTCTTATATATACTTTATTTCGAATATAGAATGTTGTGTTAACAGCCTCAGCCCAAAAGTTTTTTGAGACAGAGTTATCATTGAGCAATGTTCTTGCCATCTCTTGAAGAGACCTATTCTTTCTCTCAAAGACCCCATTTTGTTGAGGTGCTCTAGGGGCAGAGAAATTGTGAAGAATACCATTTTCTTCACAGAATAGTTGGAAGTTTACATCTTAAACTCTCCTTCATGATCACTTCGGATTGAGTTGATACATATACCTTTCTCATTCTGAATTCTTTTGCAGAATATTGAGAATACTTCAAAAGACTCGTCTTTGTGAGCTAGGAACATTACCCATGTCCATCTAGAATAGTCATCGATAATGACAAGCCCATATTTCTTTCCACTTAGGGAGGCAGTCCTTGTTGGACCAAACAATCCAAATGTAGCAATTCTAAAGGTCTGGATGTAGAAACAATATTCTTTGAATTAAAAGAATTTAATTTTAACTTGTTTCCCCTTTTGACAGGCATCACAGAGAACATCATATTTATAGGCAAGCTTTGGTAATCCTCTGACGAGGTTATGCTTTTGTAGCTTTGAGATTAATCTCAGGCTTGCATGACCAAATCTCTTGTGCCAAATCCATTGTTTATCATTCATAGACATTAGACATGATACATTTTGATTAGAGAGGTCCTCCAAGTCAATTTTATATACATTGTTTTGTCTTTTACCAGTAAATAGAGTGGACCCATCAGCATATTTGACTATACATTTATCTTTGTTGAAAGAAACCACAAACCCGCTGTCACACAATTGGCTTATGCTAACCAGATTGTGTTTTAACCCTTCAACCAACAACACATTATTTATAGAGGGAGAATTATTCCTACCAATTTTACCAATACCTACAATCTTTCCCTTTTGATTGCCACCGAATACAACTGATCCTTCAGACTTTGACTTTAGGTCTAGGAACATAGACTTTTCTTCCGTCATCTGTCGTGAGCATCCACTGTCCAGGTACCATGATTGTTGTTTTCGTCCTGTTGTCAAGCAAGTCTCACTACAAAAAAAACAGCAATTTGCCACCTCCAAAATCGGTGGCAAAATTGGTAAAATCGGTGGGAAAAAAGGTTTGCCACCGAATTTGTGACCGATTCATTTCGGTTGATAAAAGCTTAGTCGCAAACCTATTTGCAACCGAATTTAGTCAGCGGTGGCAAATTTGCGACCCACAAAATCAGTCGCAAGGATTCCACAGTGGTCGCAAAATTGTTGGTTCTTTTGATATTTGCCAACCAATTTTGCGACTGATAAATCTGTCACAAAATCGGTCGCAAATTTGTTGGTTGTTTTGATATTTGTTAACCAATTTTGCGACCAATAAGGCTGTCACAAAATCTTTCGCAAATATTAATTATTTTTTAAAAAAAATTGAAATAATATTAAATTTCAAATTTATTTAATTAAAATAATAAATATTATTATTTTTTTGATTGATTATTAATGGCACAAATTTTAAAATTGCATTGCAAAATAAAGAAAATTAAAACAAACATGATATATATAATTAAATAAAATTGTATATCAATTCATAAAACAGTATCAAATACATATATAATGTATGGAAATAAAACCAAAATACAAATCAAAATACATAATGGGGAGGTGATCACGGAGGTGCGATGTCGTCACTCCCGTCCTCGACAAGATAGTCATCCTCGCCCAAATAATCATCCTCGTTGTCGAGCCTGTCGACGTCCCCAACATGCAGCAGTCGGTGGTAGAGGAGGTGGTGGCACAAAAAGTGGAAGTGGAGGAGGCTGATGGCGGAAGTGCTCGAAGATCCACTGAAGCTGTGTAGACAAGTAGTGGTAATTGTTTGCGTATAAATTAAGGTTGTAAACTATTATATGCTATTAGTTTTACAAGGCAGATTCACCAAGAAGTGTGCTCTGTATCTCTACCAAAGCATCAACAAATGGGACATGGATTTATATTATTTTATTCAGTCTAACTCTGTGTTAAGGCACCAAAATGTTGGTGACCACATGAAATGAACTGCATCATTGGCTGATATAAAACTAAAATCAGCGGCATCACAAGGCGAATTGCAAAATCATTATCATATATGCTTTGAATAAAAATGTACTAAGCCAATGTGGATCAAGTATCAGATAGTACATATAGTGATTCAATAATAAGTTAAAACATGAATCCTATTTCATGTTACGGTTGCCCTCTTATTAGGGGATTCAAATAGCCAAAGAACAACAAGAAAAAAGCTTAAGATTTTAATAACCGAACTCTCTATCCAGTCATCATTGCAAATATTTCCTTCCAATGATGGTCTAGCAAATAAAATGAACAATATATACTACTTACACTTAGCACAAAGTAACTGAATTCCTATTTTTTTTCCTTCTCCCCTCTTTAAAGGCACCAAGCTTGTAACAAAATTCAGAAGCAGAAAAAACACAAGCATAGTTGATCCATGAAAGTTGCATGCATTGAAAATGAGCTTCTTGTAGAGAACATCGACTGCATCAGTGGTAATGGTGTAACCAACTCTGAAAGTGGGAACACTCAAGCTGTCCGCCATATTCCTACTCACATCACTCTGCATTATGGTAAAAGGAACCACATATTGAGCTTAATCTATATTTTTGTATAAGCAAAATTTTTATTAAAGAGGTACAAGGGTACCTCAATCCAAACACATTACAATGTAAAGCCAAAAAAAAGACCAGCACAAAAGGCAGAGCAGAACAAACAACAACCAACTAATGGGACTATGGAAGACAAAATCCCAATGTCCTAGATGGTTTACAACACGTTTGAAAGTTTGTCTAAATATTTTTTAAAAAAAGAAAAAAAAACTTGCAATAGAGTATTAAAGAAAAAAAATCCATGACGTAATCAGAGATGAAGAAAAAGTCCACTCCAGCAATGAAGCAAAACTAAAAATTCAAACGCTACCAGATCAGCAACGGTAGGAAAGAGTGCTTTGGAAATTCCAAGAGAAGTACAATCAACTGGAGTCCCTGCAAAGAATTTGCATGTGGACATTCTGTAAGACGAGAATATATGCAGCCAAGTCTAATTTAAAAGCATTTCCAAAATTCTTTTCCCAAAGTTTCTTTTTTTCTATCCAAAAAGAAAGTAACTTAGAAGCAATTATCAAGCATTCAAATGATGATGTAATATTTTTTTTTCTAATGTTAAAGATTGGAAAATTCCTTTAGTATTTCCAAAGAGGACCAAAAAAGCAATACAGAGTGTCTGAATGAGGTAGTAGCCTAGTAATCTAGTATGCACACAAAAGCACATGAAAATAGACTCGTTTCATTTGCCAATACACAATAATAATAAATGAGTCCTAAGTATTTCCCTTTTAATTTTCACAACCAACTAAACATGGTATGGATCAAATCATGGGTCCATGAAGTCTAAGTAATCATGTTAATTCTTCAGTGGCTGCACTTCATAGCTATATCATCCGCTTTAGCAAGTCGGTGTAGATATACTATAAGTTCATTTACTTATTAGCAGAGGGGGGTGCCTCAACACAGGCACCGTCTTTCCATATCTGTATTGGGCTACTAAAGGAACCAAGAAGCTTTCCTTTCTCATCAAACAAACCTATATTAATTAACAGTAAAAGGCCCAAATCAATTATACCAATTTGGCACACCTATATATATTGCCAGCAGCACAACATCAAAGATTGTAAAAGAGAGAGTAATTTAAAAAATAAAAATTGAAGGTAGCATCAGGGAAAAATATATAATCTAAACAAGAAGATAGCATTTGAACTTGGATTAAATTTAAAATATGTAAAAGTGATTTGAATATCATAATAAATTACATATGCAGCAAGCAAAGCATCAGGCACGCATTTGAAAATGCAGATGATGAAGCATCAAATACGTTAGAATAATGAAACTGAAGTGAAAGGAATGGGAAGAAGAAGAGACGGAAGACGGAGGAGTGAGAACGGTCCTCGGGAGACATCTCAAGGAGGGATTCAAACAAAAGCTGAAGATCCATAGAAACAAGTAAAATCATTCAATATTTCATCAAATTTTCATGTTAATAGAGGAACTCTAACCAACCAATGCCACACCCAAAACAAAATTAACAATGTAGCAGCAACGGTGGTTTGGGTGACAAACGGAGAAATAGAGAAAGAGAGAAAGAGAAATAGAGAGAGAGAGAGACCCGTGCAAGGAGGTGCAGAGGTCCAAAGAAAGAGAGGATAGAGGCGCGGTGGTTTGGGGTCGACGGTGCTACAGCGACAGTTTGGGGTCGCAGGCAATGGTTAGGAGTGAGAGAGAGCAGCAACGAGGGTTTTCTGAGAGAGAGAGCAGCAGCAGCAACGAGGGTTTTCTGAGAGAGAGAGCAGCAGCAGCAACGGGGGTTTTCGGGGGGGAAAGGAAAAGAAAAGGGAAAGGGAAAATAAGAGGGAAAAAGAAAAGTTAGGCCTAGTTTTTAGGATTTGCCATCGATTATTGCTGGTGACAAAAAAATTACTATTAACTGGTGGTAAAATCGGTGGTAATTTGAGTAAAACAAAATGACTTTTCATCCTTCCTTCTTTGCCACCGATTTTGTCACCGCTTTAACAAAAACATTTTACGACTGGTAAATCGGTGGCAAAATCGGTGGCAGATAATATTTTTATTATTATTTTTTGTTCTTTTATAATAAATGATAGTCGGTCGCAATTTCGGTGGCAAATCTATCATTTGCGACCGACTTTAATTCGGTGGCAAAAACCATGTTTTTTTGTAGTGTCTCTTCCTCTTCTATTTCTGTCTCAGAGGATATATTTGCCATAAGACACATATCTGCTGTTGGGGATGTAGGTGAAGATCTTTCCAGAATATCCATTAGGTTCATCATTTCCCAAGCAGTTGTTTCTTCAGCCAGGGCTTCTCTTCTTGCTCCGTGTACACTTCGAAATAGGAAAGCTCTTGCTTCACAATCAAGAGCAACTCTTCTTCTTTCCTCTAAGGTGAAATTTTCTAGAGGTTTCATCGTGTATTCTCTAATGATGATGATGATGATGGGGCAGAATGCTTCATCAGTGAGAGTTTTCCAGTGTTCTTCCGATCCTTGGGTTGTTACAAAGGATCTGAAGTTTTCTTTCCAAGCTCCATATTCTGATGATTGATAAATAGGTGGTTCTCCAGAACGAGCAGGTCACCTTCTCATAAATAGGGCATCAAGCATGTCAAGCACTCTTTTTGCAATATCACAATACATCATAATGTTGACAGTTCTTACGTCCAGGGCACACGTAAGAGTATAGACAGCTCTAGCATTGATTCTCACTCTTCTTTCTTCTTCTTCAAAACACTCTGCCCTTGGTTTGACTATGCGTTCACCATTGATAACAGTAGTAGGACAAAAGTTATCATCGCTATATGCTCTCCATAGGTCATCAACATTTTGTTCTAAGTTGAATCTCATGAATAGTTCTCTCCACATGGCATAATCACCAGTTCCATAGAACATAGTGAAGGAACCTGTTTGAAACACAAGAAAGGGGGTTGAATTGTGTTTTAGACGGTTTTAAATTCTTTTCGTAAGCAGATAATGATTTTCGCAAGATTGGACGCTTAAAACGAATAAAAGCAAAGAGAGCTCTTCCAAACTCCAAGTTGGACGCTCACTTAGTTTTGACTAAGACAAGAAGACAGCGTAATGAAAGGCAATTCAATCCCAGTTAGTTTGTTAGACAAAAACTAAAGTAAGAGAAGGGAGAGAAAGGAACACAAAGATATTATCCTGGTTCACTCTTCACCAAAGAGCTACGTCCAGTCCTCTCTACTTGAGAGCTTTATCCACTATAACAAAAACCTTTTGTTACAAAGTATTCAACACCTCTTCAGGCAGTATTCTCAACCTCTTCAGGTTCTTTAAGTATTCTTTTACAGACAAGCCTCTTCAGGCTCAACCAAACTAAGGTTTTGAAAGAAGGTTGTTCTACTAACTCACTAAATGTGAGAATTCGAAACTAAAGCTTAGACTCTTGAAACAACTCTACACAGAGAGTGATATGAAAGTGAGGATCAGAGTAGCTTTTCTAGCTTTGCAAGCTTGAGATTTTCTCTTTTATCTCTTGAGCTAATATTGGCTTGTATCTCTTGAAGGATTTTGAAATGCTAAGTGCTGCTTCACTTGTATTTTTGCTCAAGTTCGGTTCAGTTTGTTTTTGGTGACTCTTCACTTTCAAAAAATGAAGGTATATAGCCTCTTTTCTTTGAGCAGTCTTCAGTCTTCAACGGATGGAAAAGGATCCGTTCTGATGAGCATTGAATGCATTTGATCCGTTGAGTCTGATAGCTTCTGAAGTTTCTGATCAGCAGAATAGACTATCAGGGTGATAGCTAAAAGTGGTGCTGACATATCTTCTGAGTAGAACGAAAGTTGCCTTTTTGTTTATCCAAAACAAGAAGGTCAACTTCTTTAGGTGACAGAGACATTCTGGCTTATGCTATACTTTTGTACGAATATTACAAAAAATGTTTTGTCCCACGGGTATAAGCCTTTTACAGGGAATAGTAAATTCAAATGCTTTTACAGGGTATTCGCGCTTGAAATTTAAAAGCATTTATTGGACTAGCTATTACAGAAGGTAACCAAAAGAGTCTTTGGACTCAATGATTCTATAAATTACCGTCCAGTTGTAAACCAAGAATAAGTGTTGGACGAGATAAAGTCTTTGGACTATGTTGGACGAGATAACGTCTTTGGACTACGTGGGACGAGACAAAGTCTTTGGACTATGGATAGTCTTTGGACTCAATTTAGTTTTGTCCTGCACAATTAATATAAAACGTTAGTCCATAACAAATCTTTGTTCATCTTAAATTAGCTCTTTGTTAACATCAAAACTTAAGGGATTATCTGGACCATGACCACTTTGGTTCCAACACATAGGTGGTCTGCTTATAGAAAGACTACTGAAATCTCTTAATGTCTCAGCCTCAAGATATGAGATGATTGAAGAGGTAAATTGTTCCTCTTCTTCAGAAGATTCTTCAGAGAGATGATTTTTAGACCGGAGACATAGGTTTCCCTCTTCTTCGTTTTCTTCTTCTTCAGAGAAGTCAAGGTCTTCCCATGTTGCCATGAGATTCTTGCTTTTCTTTTTGAAGAAATTTTTCTTATCTTTCAGCTGAGGGCACTCAGCCTTGAAGTGGCTTGGTTTCTTGCACTCATAGCAAACCATTGGATTTTTGTCCTTGGTTTCTTCTTCTCATGTTTTTCTTTTTCAGAATACGTTTAAGTTTCTTTGACATGAGAGACAACTCATTGTCAGATTCTTCTTCTTCATCTTGATCATTTTCGTCATTGGACTCATTTGCTTTGAGAACTTTCGAGCTGTTGGCTTTTTGACTTTTTAAGTCAATAGTCTTGCCTTTCTTTGTAGGGTTGTCCTGGTCAAGCTCCTGCTCATGAACTTGAAGAGTTCCCACAAGATCATCTAAGGTAAAGGTTGATAGATCCTTGGCTTGAGTGATTGCAGTGATGAGTGGTCTCCATTCCTTATGTAAACTCCTGAGGATCTTCGTAACATTTTCTTTTGTATTATAAACTTTTCCAAGAGATTTGAGATTATTGATAATAGTTTGGAAACAACCTATCATGTCAACGATGGTTTCTCCATTTTCCATTGTGAACATTTCATATTGGCTCATAAGAATAATGATCTTTGAATCCTTCAATTTGGATATTCCTTCATGAACATTGGATAGAGTATCCCAGATTTGTTTCGCTGATTCACATCCATGAATTTTTTGGAACTCGTCTGGACTAAGAGCACACATTAGGGTGTATCTTGCTTTGTAGTTTTGCCCCATCCTTCTTTTCTCATCATCAGTCCACTGAGCTTCATCCTTCGCAGTGCCATCAGGATTGTTGACGATGTTGGGATCATTCATGATTAATGGCCAAAGAGCAGAGCTGGTGCTCTAGTGAGTGCCATTGAAAAAAGGCGGTCTAGTCAAGGAGGTACCTTCCAGAATAGGTTGACTCCCACTGGGCATCCCTTGTCCTGCCATCGAGCTTTGGATCTTTTCCTCAAGCACGGCTAAATGCTCAACCCGGAGGCTGAGCTCTGATACTAACTGAAAGTGAAACAGGGAAACACAAGAAGGAGGGTTAAAATGTGTTTATTAACCGATTTTTGAAAGCCTTTTCTGAAAAGCGTTTTAGACAAGCAAGATGAAAGAATCAAAAGAAAACCGATAACCAACGTTTAAGAGACTTTGTTTTCAATCCTCAAGTTAGTAAATAAATAAACTTAACAAGATAGGGATAGAGAGATTCACACAGAGATATATCATGGTTCACTCTTTCAAATCAAAGAGCTACGTTCAGTCCCTTCCCTGAGAAGGTTTTTCCACTAAATCACTTAGAACTTTTTCACAAGTTGTTTCCTAGTCACTCCACGACTACAGCTCCAAGTATTCTACACCTCTCCAAGCTACAAGTATTCTTTTACAGATAAGCATCTCCAGGCTCAGCAAATCCCAAGATTTAGGTGGGTTTTTCTTCGAGCTTTTTACAAACTCCCTAAGAGTGAGAGTATTACATGATTACAGCTCTTAACAATCTGTTTGTAACTTTACAATGAAAGAATAAGAAGGTTTACAGATCAATTTCTAGAGAGTGAATGCTTTGAAGCTTTTTGTTGCACAATGAATTCTCTCTTGAATATTTTCTTGTTCTTATTTTTTTTTTTTTTTTTGCTTCTTCAGACGAGGGTCTTCTTATAGCTTTGTCTGACCTTCCAAATTCAAAAGGTGGAAAACTTTTCGTTTAGACACAATGAGAAATCAGTTAGGCACGAGTCTATTTGTCAGCTGTTCTCCGTTCAATATTTGTCCTTCCAAAATGAGGAGGCAAGGTTGCTTTTGATAGAATAGCAGCTTGAATTGTATCAGACTGATTTGCCTTTTTGACCGACAAGCGTTTTGCTTTACGTGATTCTTTGCTCTACGTGTTTGCTGTGTACGACATTCGTACCTTCTTTTGTCTTATGTGAAAAAATATTTTCTTTTTAAAAGCAATCAAGACTTTTGAAAAAGAGCCACGTCATCTGCAAAAATAGGGTTAGTGGACGCACAAGTATATAGAAAATTGGATGCACACTTTGTATAGAAAGTTGGATGCACAAATTGTATAGAAAATTGGACGCACAAATTGTATAGCATGTTGGAAGCACACAATACTATATGATAACTGTACGTAAGCCTTTTACCACTAAAGTCCAAAAATCTTTTGGATGAACCACAATGTTTCTCTGGATGCAAATATTGCTTTGAGCTTTTTGTCCTTTATGAGCTAGATGTAACTTTGGACGCTGAGAAACAATGTTCCTTTTGAGAATCCGCCTAAAGTCAAAAACATATAAAAGGTGTTTTTGACGTTATGGATTAGTATAATCTGTACTTCACAAGTATATTCATAAACATATAATAATTTTGTTAATCATTAAAACTTTTAGGGGTCATTAGCCATTACTGTTTTGGTTCTAACAACATCATGATAAACATAAATCATAAGTCATTTAACATGACTAAGTACAAAAATCCTTACCCTTATCTAATTATCAAAGTATGGTTTTCAACAAGTATGAAACCAATTTTTCAACCAAGCATATACATTAAGGAACAGATAATAATTAAGCATGGAATAAATATTACACACATGTTCTCTTAGAGAACTTCATAAAAAAGTGATGACCCAAGGCTAGGGTTTCAACATAAAGACCAATAAACAACCATTTTCACATTCCACAAATTTGGTGTAATGTAGATCACTCCTCCATTACCTTATGTGAAGATACTTTGTAAAAGAAAAGTTCCAAGCCCTTAGAATAAGGAGTGGCCGAACCCTATAGCAAGAAAAGAACAAGGTTATGAAACTTGTTTTGCAAAAACAATGAACTTGGTGGTGTTTGTTCAAGATATAAGGTAAGGAAAAGAAAAGAAAATGAATATAGAAGCTTACCAAAGAAAGAACACTAAGAAGATTGGTATGGTGTTCTTGATGTTTAAGAACCAACTTCACCAAATAAAGAAACTTTGTTCAACAAAGATGTTTCTTAGACCAAGACTAGATGATGTATGGTCTTAGAAATCAAAAAGGAAATTTGGTTGGTGATTTGTAGGCTATGGCCGAATATGAAGTGAAGAGAGAGAGGACAGAATTTTTGAATAACTTAAGAAAAGAATGCTTTGATCTTCGAAGAGATAAGATTGCAAAAGGTTAAGTGTAATTGGCTAGCCTTGGTTGTGTAGCCTTAAGGCTTTTTGGACAAATTTTTGGTTAAAGATAGATGGAGATTTGTATAAGATAATTGATGGTTAGGATTAAAGAAAGTACAAAGGTGTTGCCTCCGTATTGAAAGTTGATTAGATTAACCAAAACTAGGTTAATTAACTTTTTCGATAAATAGTAAGGTTGACATGATCTTGACAAAAAGGTGACAATGTCTAGGGAAGCGTAAAAAGCATTCATGAACTACTCCCGACTTTGGGCCTGAAAAACTTCCTGGCTTAGGGCCAGATGACTTCCTCGGCCCTGGCACATAACCCGAGGTAAAGCGGTCCCGATTAAAATAATAATATTTTTACTGATTCTGTTCCAAAACAACATTTTCTGATCATTAAGCTTATAATTGAAATTCTAATATGAATTGCCAATTATTAACTATTATTGTGATTATAATTAATCAAATTATGTTATCAGAACAGTCATTCACATAAACAGTTAAAAAGATAGATAGGAGATTTTCAGGATGTTATACGAATCGCTAGGGAGCTGACACGTGTACCAACAAAACATTGTTTTATTAATAGTCATAGATGACCATGCTTTTTAAGGTTTTGGTTTTTGATTTTCAACCAAAAGATCCTGTAGATATATACGTGACAATTGCGGTTTTTTATGGGAGAGCAGTGTCAGGTAAGCACTTGGGTTTAACACTTGGGGTTCTCTTCTCCCTCTCATTTCTTATTCTAACATCCTAACGGAATAGCCTAACTGAATATCCCATCATTTTTTCCCTTCCACTTGCCACTTGGCGGGTGGTTATATTATCACCACTCTTATTTTTCTCTCCCATCCATTGTATTCTCTATGTGGTCCAACATAGGGGTGTTTAGCAGCAGTCTTTATATTCATTTAACAACCAAGTAATCTTGAAAAATGTCATGAAAATGCATGGTGACTGTTTCAGGGATCATATAAACACTTTTAATTATTACTCATACTAGATTATGTGGAAGTGGGGGTGGTATGATTAGTGGTGTGTTGCTAATAAACATGTTTGATGGTGTACTAACTTATTTATGTTTTTTAGATCTAGAAGAATTAGTATGTTTTTTGATTTTATTCAATGTCAAACCATATTTACAACCAAAGTGTTTTGTTAAGTTCGATCATAGCATTTTCCTATATTACATTAGCTTATCTAATTGCTTAAATTGTAACTATTAATGAGGTTGAGCAGTTTCTTCTGGTACTAAACAATTTCTATTCTTAGGGTATATCACTTTTTTACTTTAGAGGTCTGCTGAAAATCATTGAAACAAGATTCATACAATTTTGGAGATGGATTCAATAAGTAATATCTACACATTTAATATACAGAATGCATAAATATTATCATAGTTACTCTCTTATGACTTTTCCAAAATTAGTATTTCATCTACTTCACTATAATCTTCTAATTGTTACTATTATGACACTTCCATGTTAATGGATCATATAAAATTATTCTCATTATTTGATTGAATCATCTAGATAAGATAAAAATTATCTTGGAATACCAAAAAATTCACCTATCAATTTTTATTTAAAAAGAGGTATTAGTTTGAGTGGCAGTGTGGTGTCAGTATAATGAAAAATAAAAAACCCACCATAACGAAAAATGGATTAATAATTTGATAAATAGTATGGTATGAAATTTAAATCGTGATTTCTTTAGCAACCCGTGATGATCTATTCTCATCCCCCTACTAAAGTTATCCACGTTGATAAAAGCGACTTCAAGGACCTCGTCTTCATAGCAGAGATGGTGAGACGATGTCGATGTTAGATCAAGAAGGCGTGAAAATGGTGGTCAATTTCCATGTGTGTTATCGCCGGCGCCGGCCACTCTGCCGCCGATAGCATCGGGGTTTTTTCCGCCGGTGACAGAACCGGTGTCAGCGAATAGCTTCTTGACGAGTCCGCCGGTTTATCCGCAGCGGTCACCGTACCTGTTCAATCCTTTCGTTTTTTTGATAGGCGAAGAAACCTGTTCAATCCTTTCCAATAAGTATTTTTCTCTCTCCCTCTCTCTTTCCATTTTTCTTTGTTCCATTTTCTTGATGATTGATCACTGAGAAAAAAAGTTTGGTCTAGATATTGATCACTGAGTTAGGACCCAACAACTTGTACTTCAGTAATTGATGTTTTAGTATTGGAATGATTATTGTTCAAATACTATTTTCTTAAAGAAAATAGTTTATTTTTAATAAAAAAAGAAAATAGTTTAACTTTTTTTAGTGAATTCTTTAATAAAATAAATTGTTTATAAAATGTGATTATATCGTTAGAATAATTGATATACTAAAAACGATAGATCATCACATTCTTGTGCCATTTTAGCTTTTTTTTTTTTTTTTTTTGTCGGAGAATTGGTTGGCTATATAAGGTGAATTTCCCATCCCAATTAGATTTTCTCTATATGTAAGAGTCAGGATTCGAAACTTTGATCACTTGCTTTTGCTTAAGGTGTTCAAGTCATTTACGATTCGGACCAATCATATCTTGATTCTTATAACATTTATTATTTCAATATTTTTTATATTTATTTTATAACCATCGATTAAATTAGTTTTGCTTTGTAAACAACAATAGCGATAGAGGTACAAAAACAGGATTGCTATCGCATTTTTGGGTGTCAGTTCTCATTTTGATCACTGTCCACTTCTTACTTAACAGTATAACAAGAAACTTTTAGCAAAAAAAAAAAAAAACATTATAACAATATGCCACCAGTTTTTTTTTTTTAAAGGTTTCAGGGTATCTTCCTCTTTATCACAAACAAATGTCCCCCCATGGAGGAATTTGGATAATTTGAATTACCATTTAAAAATCCTGCATCTGCGAGCCACTGCAAAAAGAATGGGTCAGTTGAAAATCTGATTAGGTTTATAAAAAAAACTGAGTTTGCATGAGAAGTTTCTCTCTCATTTTTATTTCCTAAACTATGGTTCGGAAATTCAGACAAAAATTTATTATTCTAAAAAATGATGTATCGATGTTTCCTACAAATCAAATATTGGGAATGAATACAAATATTAATGAGTTATGATTTTCTTTTCTTAAATGTTAAATTGTTATTGGTTGGGAACAGAAAAGGTGACAGAAAATTGATACAGAAGATCTCTATCCCTTAAGTTCTAGCCAAGAGTTCCTATCAGAGGTTATGCCTATTAGTTTTGCTATAAATGGAAACAAAGTGATAAAGTTCACCCAAAAGGCAAAGAGCTGGATTAATAAGAGCATGTTTAGATTGGATTTGCAAGCTTAAGGCTCTGTTTGACATGTCCAATAAGTTAGTTTATAGCTTATTTGACTAGCTTATAATCTAGTTTGACTAAAGTAGAGGTGTTTAGTAAACAAGTATATCTCATGAGCATATAGTTTTTCTTTGGCTTATAGTTTATTGACCTTTCTCTCATTTTTATCCTTATTCATTTAATGAAATTATCACTTTACTATGTTTGTCATAAATATGTCATTTTAGGTCATTTTATATTTATAAGCTAGTTCAACAGCTAAACTAGCTAATTTTATCAAACACTTCAATTTTTATATAGATTGTAACATTCTTCATTCACTAATATATGTGAGACTTGTAAGTTTGGTCTCTTCTTAGCTTTTATATATATTATATATTTAAATGTTTCACTCGTTGTACAATAAACATTATGTAACATAATGCAAGATATTAATATGTTAATTTATTACTTAATATATTTTTGACTAAAATATACTTTTGGTCCTCTATTTTATTTTTAGTTTCAAGTTGGTGTTCTAAGTAATAAAAGTGCCGATTTAATTTTCTAAGTTGTCAACGTTACACCAAATTAGTCATTTCCGTCATATTTGCACTAATAATGTTAAATTTTCACTGTTAGTCGCCAGAGTTACCCATATCTCATCGGAATCTGGAAATTTTCGTCGGAATCTGGAAAAAAATTGAAGAGAAAAATAAGGTGTCTTCTGCCTCGCCACTCGGTCAATATCGCTACCGTCAGTCCCTATCATCTCTTCCTTCTTATATTAAGACCACAACATACTCCTTCACCAAGACATAAAAATCACACATTAAAATTTGACTTTTCCTTCTTTCACTAGCTAACTTCATTTGCAACTTCAGTATCTTCCTTTTCAGATCATCAACAATGATTACTTCATACCCATGACAGCCTTAAGATCCATGAATCTCACTATCATTTTCTAAAGTTGGAGAATTGTCTAATATCACACCATCAATCCACTCAAAGAATTACAATTATGCTTCATCTTTAAAAAAAAAATTGAGATGAAGAGTTCGGGCAACTCCACTTAGCTTCGTTTGGAGCAACATTAGGGAAAATTTGGGGAAATTAGGGAAACGAAAATTCATTTACCTTCCAATTAGGACATGTCCAAAATCATCTTCCAAGGTTCTTCTCTCCTGGATGTTATCAGCTTCAACTTATCTCCACACCCACAAACCTATTATGGGTTTTGGAGCTTGACCCAAAGGACCTGTGGGTGGCACCCATGTGGCCATGTCAAATGATGGTTTCTTCTATTCGAAAGGATGACTCATGGTCGTCGTGTGGGTTATAATGGAGTGGTGCTGGTCACGATGTTGCCTCTTGATAAATAGCAATCGCGACTGGTTCTTGGTGAAGGAGTGTGTCGCGGTCTTAATTTAAGAAGGGAGAGATGGTATGAATTAGCGATAAGGATGTTGACCAACTTTTTTTTACTTTGCAAGGATAAAAACCATAATTTTTTTTCGTATGGACGAAAACCAAACGGATCTCTATTTGCAACAACCTAAAACTTATTTAAACCATTTAAGCAATGTCATGTGTCACTAATGATGTGACATGTTTGCCACATCACCAGTTAACTTAATATGATCGAGGTAGGGACTTTGACCAAACTTTATTACTTTGCAAGAATGAAAATCATCAAAAAAAAAAAAAAAATTAGTAGAGACGTAAACCATAATGACCTATTTGTAAGACCTGAAACTTACTTAAATCAAGTGTTTAAATAATTTTATAGCAACCGATGTGTTACATATAAAAGTGAGTTTATTAAGTTCATATCAATCACATTTTATTAAATACATCAAATAAGTCTCCAAAAATGATATTTGTACATCCAAACATCAGACAACATGGTTAATGAATGTACAAATCGTGGTTAATCATGTCATTGGATATTTGGTAAGTTGATTAATGTCAGAAATGTAGTTAATGATATACAAAATATGGTTAATGTTGTCAAAATTTATATGTATAAATAACATGGCCGTAAGTCTAAGTAAATGGATGCCATAAAGGGCTAGAATCAAAGCTAGCCAGTTATTATAATTAGTAAAGGCAACTCCATAATCAAATAGAAGCTCATATTGGAAAACAAAAACTTCAATTGCATTTTTTTAAAGTCTGTACCTATCGTGTAAGTTAACTAATATTCACAAAATAAATGTTAAAACAAATGACACTAGGGTTCTTGTGGCCTGACTCTACAAGCAGAACCACATTAAATCAGTGGCAAACCAAAAGTGTAAATGTACAAATTCCCGGAAGATGTCAGAAGGTTTGACATCTTTAGAGCAATGAGCATACTTCTAGCTGATCAAAACATGGCCCATATACCAGGAGCTTCTGACTCCATGCTTCAAATTTTTTTGCCAGTTATACTAGGAATCCAAGGCCTTGAAACTCCTTTATGAATGTCCCCACCTTTACCAAGCAAAGCCACCCTGGATAAGTGGCAAAATTGCTCATTATATAGCCATGAAAGAGTCCTAAAGCCTAACAGGCAATCCAAAGTTGTGGAATGTCTTGATAGTTCCATCACAACCAGCTGCCACAATTGACAGTCCCCATGCTTCTGATACACAATTGTCATGGCAAGGATCTTTGAGATATAACTGCTGGTGATCAAATTCATCTTCTGCAAAAGGTAAATCCCAACTGAGAAGCTTCTCCTCAGGCCATGTCATAGAACCTCGGCATGAACCGTCAATGGAGAACCAACTACGGAAAGAGAAACGTTCTGACTCTCTAACCCCAGGAACAGCCTCTAATTGGGGTTGCATTTCTGAAGAATGGTGGGAAGAATTATTGCAAGAGCCGCTTCGTTCTGCACTCATGCCTGACCAAGGTATTGCAACAGTGACCCCCTTCGAGGAAAAGTATTCACAGGAATACTCAGGTTTTGTTTGTTTGGAAGAAGCATTTCCCAACTCATTGAAGTTCCATATATAAATACGAGAGTCTTCTCCAACTGAAATTAAATGTTTTCCAGTTGAAGTAAATGAACCCGACATCTGACTTCCCGACTTCGGAAGGCCTGCAAGAAGTAGCAAGATCAACCAACTTAGAATATTTCATGTAAACCAAGCATTAAAATATGGATAGTGGAAACAAGAATTAATGTTCTAGTGGCTTTTCCATCATGTAAAAGTTGCAAATTAGCGAAGGTAAAGTCAAAGATTAGATAAAGAATACATAACATCCACGCATAAAACCTTAAACACAACTCTAATGCTTGCAGGTAAAGCATGCATACTGCATACTATATTGGAAGTTAAATGGAAAGCATGCATATGTAAAGGGGATCAAATACATTATTCTATATTGGAGAAATAATGGAATGTGCATATGGAAATAGCGAGAAAAGTAATCAAAAGTCCTGAGGCCTCTAGTTGCAGATTATAGATTATATTACAAATAGAATAACAGAACAGTGCAAAACTGAAGTAGTTCAACTTCTAGAACTTAAGAATCTAGATTTCTAACCAATCCGTGGAGAGAAATGGATAGAAATGGAAAATAAAAGATTTTGTGTAGTATTTGACAGACTTATATCACTTTTCATAAGACAGACAGGATAGGCATTAAAAACTAAAGCTCATCTGCTGATGTTTTCCAATTTCTAAAACAATTGCTGAATTCAAAAACTTGCAGCATTCAACAATTCAAGGAAACCAGATCAGCAGATCCATATCATGCACTTTTATATCAGGGACAACAAAACAAACTATTAACTAATTCAAAATACAGAACATTTTGGGAACCCATTAGCATGCCAAGGTCACAAGCCACAAAGACTGTGCTAATATAAAAATCTTTTTGCCATGCCAATTAAACAATGACAGGTGAAGGGTAGTCTTGGCGCAACAGTTAAAGTTACTGCCATGTGACAAGGATACAGGTTCGAGTCGTGGAATCAGCCCCTTGCAAATACAAGGTAAGGCTGCCTACTATAGACCCACGTAGTGGCTCTGACCCTTCCCTGTAACCTGCGCACAATGAGAGCTTTATAGCACCAGGTTGTCCTTTAATTAAACAATGCCAATTAATATAACATTGCATGAGATCACAGTTAATCAGCCTACAAACAAAATGAAAAGTCATAAACAAATGCAAAATAAAATTTAAAACTTGAAGTTTGAAAGCTATCCTAGTGCTCTATCACGAATGGATCAATGCTTAGTCTTTACCTCTGTATGTCTGAACAAGTTCAATTCCTTCCAATATTCGAACTCTGGAATCTTCTGATGTGATCATAATTCTATTATGGTTTTTCTGGGAAAACTGCAATGAGATAAGGGTGTTGTAATGTTAATGGAGGAAGTTAAAAGTAGTAACATTTTAGCAGTGAAGAATTTCAAGATTAAAACCTGAATGCCAGTAATCTTATTGCCAGATGTTCTCTTCTTTCCATTGACACGAATCTGAGCCTCAAGCTGGAAATGTTTGCCTAAACCATTAGAAATCCAAATTAGACAATCATTTTAATCCAAGTCCCTTTCTTATTCTTTTCTGGTTATGAGGGTTAATGACTATAGTAATTGGCCAACCCACAAGTACATACCTGAAGCAACATAAAAGCGACAAGTGCCTCTAAGGGAACCAACTACAAAACCCTGCATGAGTAAATAGTCGAAGGTTCAAAATCTCATGGGGAAAAGTTTCCAGAATTGTGATAAGTAAAATAACATATAACATCATGAAAAGATTCAGTGAAGTATTCATAACATACTTTTCCATCTGGCTGGTAACTTATAGCACTTATGACATCTCGTATGTCTGCCCAGTCAACAACTCGCTCTTCACATATCCCCCATATTCGGACTTTACCATCTATGGACCCACTGATGAAGTAGTTTTCATCAACAGGGTTGAATTGAATGCATGTCACTGCTTCCATTAAAAGAAGAGACACAATTATGATTAATTATACTTGTGGTATAAAATCATGCTAATGCTTCACATTACAGAAAATTATGAATTATTATTATTAATATGAACAAAGCATATGTTGCAAATTTAGTAATAATTAAAGATTACCAAAAATGCAGATTAAAAGGCCTGGTACTCGTATACTTACCATAGTCTTTGTGACGGAAAACACTTAGACATTCATTATAACCAATTCGCCACAAGCGAACAGTTTTATCCATAGAAGATGAAAGGAGAATCTGCAAAAGGTATTTTAGATCAGAGATTCAATAAAAACTGCAATCAGAGCAAATAGCTTATCACATAATTGAGGAAAAATCTGCAAGTTAAACTCACATCTGAACTAGACCAAGCTAAATCCAAGACATCACTGGAATGACCATAAAATTCTTGCAGTGGTGATTCCTCAATTTGTAAAATCTTGTTTGGAAGCACAATCAAGGATTGGCTTGAGTTTTTCTTCCGAGAACAGGAGATGTCATGTTTCACTTTGCTAATAGTACTGTCTTCTTCACTGAAGCAAACACTGGATGTATCGAGCGATACAACACGCCATACGCGTACAACACCATCTTCACCTCCACTAGCTAGATACTGGCCATTGGGACTAAATTTCATAGTCCAGATTAGGCCTTTGTGTGCTTTAATCTCTTGTCCAGTGTACACTGCACTGAATTCCATCCACCTCTTTTTATTCTTCCCTACATTTATTCTACAAGTTTTATTCGTCCCTGTATTCAATTTTGATCTAACTTTCCCTCCACTTCCTTTCCTGCTGTTTACAAAGCGCTTCAACCAGTTTTTCTTTTTCTTCTTACAAATTTCAAACTCTCTAAATTCTTCTAGAGCCTCAGCTTCTCTATGTCTGTGTTCTTGATCTGAAGAAGAGACCTCATACACCTTCCCTTGAAAATTTGCATCTGGTCTATCTTCATGGTCTTGGCACCCTTTGAGTTCATCAACCAAGACTTGTGCTTCAGTAGTTGCTTCCCCTCCTGAGGGTAGCAACTTCTCAGGAACTTGATCATCAAGCACAATGCAAGCATTTGAAACTGCTCCACTGCAGTTCCTAATCCTCTCCATTCCCAAGCTCACTGATGTTTCATCAAAACTCAAAACTTTCTCTTGCAAACAAACCTTGGAAGAACCATCAATTAAACCCATCCCCAGAAGAAATCTTTCCCTTCTTTCCTTCACACTAAGAGGCTCATTCACCCAAACCTGATAACCAAACTCTTGTTTGGTCAAAATAGACTCTTGAGGAGATGATAAACAATCCACAGAGTCAAAGAACACATCACTATCTCCTTCATCAGAGATCAGCATATCTTGTCCTTAGAAACAAAATTCCACATGAAAAAACTACCACTTCCAAGTTCCAACTCTTTCCCCTACTATCAAAATTTCACTGCTTTGCAACACCTTAAATACCAATCCAAATCCCCCCCCCCCCCCCCCCCCAAAATCAACGGATTGAGTTTCTCTCACAAATTATGCGAAACTCAACAGCATATAAAATATTACTACCACCACAAGCAGGGACCAAGTACGAGGAACCAACCACCAGCTCCACAAAACAACCAATGACAACAGTTCTTTGCATGTTGGAAACCATCCATAGGATCCCAATACTATATATAAAAAAAAAAGAATAATAATAATTAATTATTGTCCAAACCCCAATAATAATTAAAATAACCCAACTCAAAAATCAAAACAAAATATAAAAAAAAACAAACAACACAAGGTGAAACCTTTTTTGAGTTGAAACACTATACTACACCCATTACCCACCTTGAATATTAAGCAAACACAACCAAAAAATTCAACATTATCACCGACCCTCCAGTTATTATGGCCAATGCAACAAGTCAAGGGTCACATAAAAACAGAACCCCAACAACCCAGAAGTGTTCCAAGTTCACCGAATCAAACCCAAAGACACACAGTGAAGAAGAGAAACTGGCGGAGGAAGAAAAGGGGTGTCGTAAAAACTGTGAACTTTATTTTCAAGTGTGTCACTCAGAAAACAAACCAGCTAGCTAATGTAACATAACAAGTGTTGAATGAATGAGAAGGAGAGAGTTTATGCCTTGAGATCTGAGCCTTTTGGGATTGAAGAATTACACGCACGAGCGACAAACACGAGCGGCGCGGTGCGGCCCAGGAAACAAGACGCTAGTGTTTTCTGCAACAACAAACGTTTTCAATTTCTTCCACGTTATACCTTTTCATCATGCTTTGTAATCTTCACCCTCTGGTTTTTTTTATCTGTAAAAAATAATAACTAACCATGGAGAATTTTTCAGTGTCAGAGTGGTTAATTAACTAACCATAAAAATATTCACACAACTGTGTTAACATTCAGCATAACTATGTTTTTGTATAGTTTTATATTATCATTATTATATTGCATTAAAAAGTAAGAATTTTAGAAAGTGTAAGAGATAAGAATAATTTTTAAAAGGATGAACATGATTTTATACATGAAAAGAATATGCCTAAATCAAAATATATATATATATATATATATATATATATATATATTGCGAATCCAAAACACAGACATAGCTGAATGAGACGTACTTTTTTTTTTTTATTGAAATTCAGAGAAATTCAACAATCAGGAACTTGATGATCTTTTAACACCAAAAAAGGTTCAACTTTATTCATTTTTATTGTAGGTTGGCTAATGTTTGTTCGTGATGGGAATAGAACGTGGCATGATTTAAGAAGTGGCATTAATGATATTAAGGGTTTTGTTAGGTACTTGTCCGGAATCTTAAAAAAAAAGGAGAAAGAAATTTGCATAGAATATAGAATTTAATATATTAACGATAAAAAAGATTTTACTTTTCATATAAAACTTCATTTTTTAAATTCTTCAAGACACATGAGAAATTTTTTACTATTATTAAAAGGTCTAATCAGTATTTTAAATAAAAAAATTATATTAAAAAGTATAACTTTTTTTTATGCTGAAAAATATACTAACTTTTAAATTATTTGTATATTAAATAAATCATTCTTCAATTCAAAATTTCTATGATTTCTAGGGCATCGGTTATTATTGGCCTTAATAAAATTCATACATAATTCCATGATTGATGATTCCTAGCGTTGTTTTTAAAGCGCATTAATGGCTATTATTCAGTACTCTAAAAAATAAAGATTGAAAAAAAAAAATTATATAAAAAAATTTTATATGAGGCAGAAGTAGTACTGGAGCTAGCTATGAAGATACCCTTTTAGTCCTGCTAGATAAAGCGATGACTCGCAAACTCTAAAAGGGCCTAATAGTCTTAGGTGTCCACTTTAGAACCATCCTAGGGCTTCTTTTTACAGCAAAATATTATACACCACCGACTCTTACATCTGCATGTTCAGATTTTAATTTTTGGGGTCCGTGTTTCAGTGTAATGTTTTTGTTTGCACCATTAAATGAGAAGTTGTTGGTATTGTATAGAGGCTGCTACCTGCTATCCGCTGGCTAACTCTAGCCTAGCACTAGCCCGAGTCCTTTGTAGTAGATTTGGATTTTTTTTTTTATTTTCTTATTTTTTATTTAATATTATAAGAGAAAAATATATAAAAATAAATTTATTTTTATATATGAAATCCATTAAAATTTGATTTTGTAGGATCCGAATCTTTTTATGGCAATTTATTGGTATGAATTTGACAAAGACTCGGTTTTCCTATATTTTATTTTTTGGTTAATGTTGGTATTTAATCCAAGGTGAGAAATCAAGGTGTAAGGTAACGTCTTGGTGTGGAAATGAGAAAGAAAAGGGAGTGTTTTAAATTAGGGACCGCATCTTGCAACTGTGATCATAACTCCATTAAGTCGTGATTGTGGATCGCATTAGTCGCAATTAGCAGTAACCGCAATAACTATGAGCAACTATAGTTTAAAACCTTGAATCTCAATTAAGAAGAGACTCGGTAAGAGACAAAGGAAACTAAGGGTTGTGTATGTGAATGTGCATATAATATATATATGTATAGGTATACCTTGGCTTCTATGTCAATGACATGGAAAGGACTTTTCTCTGTTACCACTTTCTATCACCCCGAGCTATCAGTTTCTGAAAAGCCAATCCAGATTTTCACCCTTTTCTGCTAAAGGGGTTTCAGTAAAAAGGAAACTTCTTTGAAACTGGGATTGTCCTTTTAGGTGGATTTTTGAACAACAAACAACAAGAAGAAACTCACGTGATTCAGTCGAAACAGCTTAGAGAGAGAGGACCCATCATCCATTTAAGCACCAGAAGAGCTTCTTGTGTGGTGTGGGGTATCTCTTCCATTGGAAGGAAACTATGGCCATGCTATTGCTATCTCTTTATCCTAGTAGTTTGTTTATTCAAAGAGTTGTGAATCTCTTTATAAGTGTAGTTGCTGGTGGTGCTGGCTGGGACCGGGAAGCTGTAGGGCCAAACAAGATGAAATGGAATGGAAGATGGAGCATAACATAGGTCTGACTCTGAAGAAAGAAAATCAGTGGAAAAAAAATATACCAGGAGAGTCAGCAAGATATTCTCAAACCCTCTCTTTTTAATATACAGTCGTTTATCACTTGAAATTCATAAGGGTCTTATTTAAATTTTATAGAATCCGTATCAATTTTAAATAATAGAAGAGTATGGTTGAAAAAAAAGTATTAAAAATTTAGTTGAATTTTATAGGATCCACATAAATTTCAATTAATAAAAGAGTATGATTGGAAAGAGAATGTTAGAAATTCACTTGAATTTTTAGGATCCACATAAATTTCAACCAATAAAAAAATGTGATTGAAAAGAGAATATTAAAAACTCACTTAAATTTTATAGGATCTATATGAATTTCAATTAATAAAAAAAATGTGATTGAAAAAAAAAGTGTTAAAAAGTGTATTAATATATATGATAAGATGTATCACTGGATACATCATTATCAGCACTTAGAATCGTTCGATGCTTCCAAAACCCACCTCCATTGTCACAAGTTTTTCAATCACTCACCCTTGCCCTCCTCCATTTATAAATGTTGATTTTAAGTGAAGAAGAGTTTTAATTTGAGAAAAAAAAGTGATAACATAATAATATAAGGTTTTTTTATATTATCCATAAAATAAAAATTACTACATACGTATTAGTACTTTTTACATTAATTTTCTTTAACCAAAACAAGTGTAAGGTATGAGGAATGGTTACAGTTCTGGTTACATAGATATATTTTTTTGAATGATCAAAATTTTTTGTCCCACTTTTTGTCATATTATGTGTCTCTCACTAATGATAATTTGTATTTAATAAAATAAAATCATAATTTATTAATATTTTTGTATATTCCCAAACTTTGATTAGTAGGAAACACTGAGATATTATTTTTTAGGACAACAAAATTTTGTTTTTGTTTGAAACATCCTAGTGTATGACGGTGGATCCATTAATGCAGCTTAAGTATTAACTTTGTTATTTAAAAAATCAAAATTGAAAATTCAGATAATATTTAACTCATATTTATACATGATATATTTATTTTAATTTTACATATTTTATATAATAATATTTAATCTAACTTACAAATAAATATAAATATTTTATCATATATCCAATTCAGGGATACAAAGTGTTGTCCTGCATGAGATTCCCCTTTCAATTCTTAAAATTTACTGCTTTCATTATTTGCTTTGCGTATCCCATACCACACATGCACTAGCTGTAATGTAATGGATGTTTCAGAATCTTGCACTCGTGTCAATGATAGTTGTGCTATGTGCATTATAATGTGCCCATAATAATTTTTTTTTATAAGCATGCCCATAATAATTAAAGTGAACTAATATTAAAAAGATCATGAAATATAATATAGTAATTAAGTTTGACACTCATCTCTTATGTGTCAATAAAACATGCATACAGTAATGCATTAGCTAATCAATTCACATGTTCAAGCGGATCCTCTAAGTATGTTCATTGTTGATTAGTTGTACATATAATATATAATATATAATGTATAATAGAAATATAGAATGAGAATGAATATGTATCAGCGTTTGAAGATGATCTTCAATCAATCATATCTACCGTTTTATATTCATGAAATGGGCTGTGTTACATTTTTCTTCTTTTTGAAAATTAGTACAATTTTTGAGAGTAGAGAGGAGGGGTTAGAAGATTGGGGAACCCAGATGAAGGTGAAGGCTAATGGAAAAATTGCTCAAAACCCAGAATCAAATCTAACATAGCCGCCAGTTTCAGGTTTTTCGTGCAAAAAAAAAAACAGAAGAGAACATGTGAGAATTCTCACATGCATGCTCAATGCTTATATTCTAACAACTGACAACATGAGGAGACCTATTGAGCGTTAGTACAAAAATCTATGTTGTATTTGCAGATTAAAAAACAAAAACCAGGCCTAATGATACTATTACTGATTTGATACTACAGGGACCCTTTTTCGTATTATATAAATGACCCTTGTTGTTCTAGCAGTTTATACTTTATAGCATAAAGTTTTTCGTGTGGATGATACATAAATAAAAATAAAAATGAATTGGGGTAATTCTACCTGTCATGCTGGTAGGTCGCCCATTTCAATCACAGGACAAACATTTCATGACATAAAGCAGTGTATCATATGTGAATAATTGGGCGTTTGGCAATACCAATCATGGCATTTGATTTCACTACTATCATGGGTCGCATTCACTATCAGATTTAGCTTGATAATAATGCTCCATATTATATCACAAACCAAGTTTAATCAAAAGGAAAAGATGATAAAGGAAACATGATACGTGACCATATGCCCCAGAGGGAGACATACTGAAAACAAGCACAGGAAATCCAACAGGGTGTATGAAATTTATAGAAAACTTCGTTTTCAAAATGCCCGAGTGAATTTAATGAAGAATTTTTATATTCATATATTCATGAAGTTCAGAAACAAGGAGAAAATTAAAAAGCATAACCAATTAATTAAGAACAAAAAGTACCTAGGAGTTGAGCATTGCAATGAGCACTAACCTCAAACAAGAACTTTGGGGACCCAGCACTCTTGCCTCTTCACTCCCTTTGCAGTATGCAAATTGCAATCGAAGACAGTGGGCAAAAGTGCCGTAATTGATATCGTCTTATATATTACATGTCCTGTCTGTATATTTGTGTTTGCAAGAAGGAGCAGGTTTGTTTGATTTTTTTTCGCATTCTGCCACAAAATTGAAGAACTAATTAAAAAATGTTGGGAATAAAATAATCAATGGTGACATTCAATTTATGAGGAAAATCTGGAAGCCACGTAACCTGACAGGGGTCCAGCCCTAGTGGTTAAGGACAAATCTCTGGTCAATCTTCTCTCGATTTCTTCTCATTTAAAACCAAAAGGTCCTTTACTAACCTCATTTCTATAATCCCCGCGGACCATCCTATTATAAAGGAAATTTCATGAATCAATTCTTCCCTTTTTTTATGCTCTATGAATCAATTCTTCTAAAATGTTTAAATTCTTCGCTAAAGGCAAATGCATATTGAACTTAAGATTACTCGGTAATAGAATTTCTGATCATGTCATGAATTAATTATTTTAAAAGCTTAAATTTCTCGTGCATTGGTTGTATAGTGTGTTTTAAATGCAAATTCATAAACTGTGGTGCGTGCGATGAACTCAAAAGGTCAAAAAGAGGGTACGGAAAGGGGTGTGTCTAAGCGTAAGAAAATGGGTCATAAATGCAGTAGGAAGAAAGCAGGCTAAAGAGTTTAAGGGTTTCATTGTGGATATGGACCTTTTGGATCTTCCTCTTCTAGGAAAGAAATTCACATGGTACAAGCCTGATGGCTATACAATGAGTAGGTTAGATAGGTTTCTGTTATCGGAAGAGTGGGCCAAAACATGGGGGTAGTGGCATAATGGGCCTTGAAGCGGGATGTTTCGGACCATTGTCAGATAATCCTAAAATTGGGTGATCAAGAGTGGGTTCTAAAACCTTTCCATTTCAATAATTGTTGGTTATCACATCCGGGTTTTCATAAACTGGTTGAAGAATGTTGGTTGGGACCTAATCCTAATGGCCGGAAGGCATACATCCTAAAAGAGAAATTGAAAAACCTAAAATCTTCAATTAGAGGTTGGAATTTGGAGGTCTTCAAAAATATAGATTGTAAAATCAAGCTACTGGAGGATGAGATAAGTACCTTAGATATAAAGGCAGAATTGGTAGGCCTATCAGAGGTTGAGGTAGACCTAAGAAGAACTAAATTTGCGGAATTGTGGAAAAAGATGAGTGATAGAGAGAGTTTGTTGATGCAGAAGTCGAGACAAAAATGGCTAAAGGAGGGAGAGCAAACACTTCATTCTTCCATGCTTGTATCTCGAGCCGAAGAAAGACAAACCAAATTGTGACAATCAAGGTTGATGATCTTTGGGTGGAAGATGTTGCAAAGGTAAAACAAGAAGTTATGCATTACTTCTCCAAAGTTTTTTCAAAAGCGGAAATCTACATGTTGTTCTGGATGCAAGTGGCATGGTTTGTGGTGACGCCTCAAGCCTTAGGTTATATTTAAGTCAACTACAGCTTTCTTCTTCAATGTATTGACTTGCTTCTGTGATTGTTATGCCGTGCAGGAGATATACAAAAAATGGTAGAAATTACTGGACTAAAGTATTGGAAGTCTTGGTCAGTTTTGGAAGAACTGGAGTTTTGGATTGGCTTGTTAGGATTGTTTTGGTAATGCTTTGTGGGACAATGCATCTCTAAACCTAATATTGTTCTCCCGTAAAGTTAACAACAATATTTTATTTACATGTGTTGCCTTTTCTTTTATCCCTTTGTAAAGGGGTTAGAGCACTCCTAGTGCTCTCAATCAATATACATTTTGTTTATAAAAAAATGCAAATCGATAAAAAGATGAACGAGTGTCTTGGTATGCTAATTAGAGCATTCGGCCATGGAAGCTAATAAGATGTTTTGAATTGAACTGATGAGTTTTAAAAACTGCAACATTTTGAATAGATATTGTGGTTGATAACTACACTTTAAAAATTTAATTCAAGGGAATTTAATTCTCGAGGTTTTTCTAAGTGATGGTGAATATGTTAACCTAGTATCTCTCTAATTGAATTTGATCAACTATGATATATGCTATTTTAATTGTGTAGTTATTTGTTTAATCCTTTGTCATCGCTTGCTTTGACTTAATGCTTTCTTGAATAACAAAATTGTGGTGATTGATTAATAGCTAGCATTTTTCGATTGTCAATCCTTGTGGAGACGATATACCTTTCTCACTATCTTTATTAGTTGTATGATCTATACACTTGCGGAGAACACCAACATGAGCATGCTTTGCAAGGAATTCCGATCGAAAGTAAGAGAATATCCAAAAGTATTCCCTATGGATATACCATGTCTTCCTATACAGAGAGAAAGATAGTTTCCTATAAACTTCGTACCTAGAGCCAAGGTGGATCTTGAGTAAAAATTTTGGGAAAGCCATTAGGCACTAATCCAAATATGATTCATTTATTCAAAATTCATAATAAGCCATGCATAATTTTATCACTCAAAAGTGTAAAAAGAGTGAACGGACATCCGGTATGTAAAATCCTAGCTAAAGCTTCCTCGTCTTGCAATGGTGCATAAGTGCGCAGAAGGGATTATGAAGCAGCTGGAAGCAAATGTGCGCAGAAGAACCATGGTTACAATGAGCCTTAACAGTGTTGGGTTGGAAACAATGCTCATTTTAATGTAGTTGTTCAACTATTTTAATATTTTTAAATCAATTGGGTATAATACTAATGTTTCACAAAATAAAACATTTATTAATTTGTGGGTTTTGCATGTAATATATATTGTACAAATTATTTTGATGATGTCATACATAATTTTTTTTTATATAAGAAAAGTGAGGAGAAAATTTTGGGGGGAGCCGTCGCTCTCCCCTGCCACCAATAAGGTCCATCACTGCCTAGAGCGGGCCTTGTATTTATGATACCATAAAGAATGTCACCTTTAGAGTTCATCGAGCTCAACAAATAATTAGAAAAGCTTATTTAAAGAAACAACTTATCAGGGCAAGTGCTTCACCTTGTGGTATAGGGTTTTGTGTTGGCTATAACTAGTTAAATAAAGTTATAGTTAAAGAACAAATATCCCTCATTTAGGATAGATAATTTAATGGACTAGTTGAGAGGAGCCTCAGTCTTCTCGAAGATAGACTTCAGGTCAAGTTGTCATCTAGTTAGAGTTAAAGTGAAGGATATACTTAATGTTGCCTACGGGACTATGTACAGAGATTACGATATCTTGTGAAGCACGACCTTTGGTTTAACAAATGGTCCGACAGTGTGCATGGACTACATGATATAATACCTTACCTAAACCAATTTGTGGTAGTATTTATAGATGATTTTCTCATCTATTCCAGGACCCCTAAGATGCATGAGGAACATTTAGGTATAATGGTCCAGATCTTGAAAGAAATGCAGTTATGGGCCAAACTGCAGAAGTGTAAGTTTTGTTTATGTAATACCCGCTAAAAATGATCTATTTGGTGTAAAATTGCCTAAGTTAAAATTATTTAACTAAGGGAATAAGAAAAAAAAAACCTTAATAAGTATGAGTATGTTAAATTCATAATGTTAGTGGTATATAAATAGAGAAAAATAATAATAATTCAATGTATATAGAAAAAAATACATAATCAAAGTGGGGAAATAGAGTTTGATGGTAAGTTATCTTAGAGGTTGTCATTTTTACCCCTAGTGCCAAGACAGGAGTAACTTAGCACTAAGGGCCTTTTGGTAAGCCCAAGAGTTAAGTAAAAAGGGGGAAAGGTTCACAAGGTTTGGGAGAACCCTAACCTCTCTAAATCATGTTCTCTAGAGATATAGAGAAGGGAGAAGAACGACAACCTAAGATCGTAGGAGAGTGTTTGTGGTGCGAGGAACCTTCTCTTCCAATTCCTTTATTTCTTTTGCGTCGAATCAGGTGAGGGGTTTAGATTGTAGGTAGGATTGTGGTTTGAATTTAGGGAAATTCGGAGGTATGATAATATAGGTTTTTAAGTTATGCAAATGTGTGATTTTGGCATGAAATTGTTGTTAAAATGTTTGGGTATTGTTGATATATGAGTAATTATGCTTTAATTGTCACATATGTTGTTAAACATTAAGTTTGTGCATGTTTCTGTATGTTGCCGCATCTGTTTAGGACTTGGATTGGGTGAAAATTCTGCAAAAATCGCGTTTCTGCGGTTCTGCAGAATTCGCACCAGCGATTGGCGCCAGAATTCCTGCGCTAAGCGCAGGGTTGCCGGAGAGCACACCTAATGACTGCTTCCTAGCGCTGAGCGCCAGAGACTCAGCGCTGAGCGCTAATGTCCAGCATTGAGCACCATAAAACATGCATTGAGCGCTGGGGTGGCAGAGAGCTAACCCTGAAAACTTGACCCCAGCGTTGAGCGCTACCAAGGCTGTGCTGAGCGCTGGGACACGGGCAGAAAACTTATTAAATTAATATAGTAAACATGAATGGCTTGCACCAATAGATGATATTTTTATTATATATGTTCTAATGTGGTTATATACATGTGAGAAGACCACTTGTGAATGATATCTTGTTATATGGATGATGGAAACGTATGTTTCTCAATGAGCCTCGTTGTTTTAATAAATATGCAAACTGTGTTGAGGAGATATTGTGGTTTGATAATGATGGCAATACCCGTTATGTTATTGAACATTGAGTAAGACTTGGTAGGTCCGATCGGTATATAAATGCGACCTTCAGAGAAGGAGACTCTAGTGAAAGAACCTCGGAGTTTGGAGGGTGGTTATGCAGTGGCTGAGGTCACTTACCTCCGACCGGGGTATAAATGTGGCCGTCGGAGGGGGAGACTCTAGTGAACAACTCCAAACGGGATACAAACATCTTACTCAATGGTGGAACGATTTGCATGCAACTTGAGAGTTAATATGGTTAATACAATTTATGTATGTGGTATTGTACAGTATGGTAAAGAACATATACACATTTACTTTCTTAATTATATGTTCAAGGTGATATACTTGATATGTTTGTATACCCTCACTGAGTTCTGGGACTCACCCCCGCCCTTTTTGGTTCAGCTTCAGGTACACCACGTGAAGAGCCATCTCAGGGAGCCCATGCACATGAGTAATGTGGGCAGTCGCTGCAGTTTCTTTATCTCTTTTGTTTCTCTTTAGTCATATGAGACATCTCTCCCTTTGTTATGGATTTTGGGACTATTTCCCTTCTTGGTTGTAAACAGTTTCTTTCTATTTTAAATTCTGAAAGTGGACTCAGGGCGACCTTGGCTTTTTGGTTTGGAATAATCATTTACTCTGATAGTATCTTTTGTATGATAAATGTCTTGTTGCGATGTGACTTGAGTGTGCTTGGAAGGCCTTAGGAATGAGACAGTGAGGTCTCATTCTGGCCGGTCAAGAACACCTGAGTTGGGTCCTGACAAAGTGGTATTAGAGCCAACTTATAGATCCTGAGCAAGATTAGAAACTAATGAGTTTTGTGATAGTTCCCGAACCCGGGCGGGAGTTGTGCCAGAAGTCAGTAGTAGCTAATCTGGTTTTGATCAAAGTGAATCATTAAAAATGAGATGTTCTCATATGACTACCGAGACCAGCGACCTGAGATGGATGGTGTATTTATTCTATGGATAAGGGGGTTGATGTAGGGAATTTATGGGTAGAAACTTGAAATTTGAAATTTGATGTTTGCTTTCCTTTTGAAGGATGGCAAGACCAAGGGGAAGGGGAACAACTCGACCCAGCGGAGGCGTTTCAAGGCCTCTTCAAGACGGAGATCAGAACCCACCACAGCAAGAAGTGGGGATTCCTGAGGCTCTTCAAGCAACCCTGCAACAGATAGCGCAAGGGATTGCTGTGATACAGGGAGCTTTAGCAGGAAGTGGTCGAGGAAATACTCCGACTCCATCACAAGGTGGGGTTCGTTCCCCATCACCTCCAGTGACGAGGACTTCTCTTGAGTCCTCTTGCACAGATGCTGGAAGTAGAAGGGATGCAACACCTAGGCCAAATCAAGAGACCAACCTTTTTGCTTCATTGACTGACTTCCGTAAGATGAAGCCGCCCACCTTTGCAGGAGCTGGTTCAAATCAGGACCCATCTTTTTTCCTGGAGGAGGTGGAGAGATTGTTGAGGGCCATGAGATGCTTATCTGAGAGATCCGTGGAGTTGGCCAGTTTTCAGCTGAACGGTGCCGCTCGGGAGTGGTACACTGCATACAGGGCACAGAGAGATTTGGATGCTGAGAATATCGAATAGAGGCATTTTGCCACTGCTTTCATGGAGACTTTCTTACCCAGAGGTGAGAGGGAGAAGAAGGCTCGAGAGTTTGAAGTGCTGAAACAAGGAGAGAGGACTGTAATGGACTACCGAAATGAGTTCTTGCGATTGTCCAGGTATGCGCCACATTTGGTGAGTGACCCCTAGTAGCGGGTGTCACGGTTTGCTTACGGCCTCCGGTTTAACATTGTGAGGTCGGTGCCGATTCTGGAGAATGCCACATTTGAGCAGGTAGTCAGCTTGGCCATTAGAGTTGAAAGTGTTTTGAATGAGGCAAAAGCTGAATTGAAACAACAACCGAAAAAGAGGAAGACAGAACATAGAGGTGAGGCCTCAGGGGTGAAGTCGGGACATCATCAGGGTAACTCGTGGCCTCATTCTGGTGGGGTAAACAGTGCGCCTACTCGTCGCACCCCTCAACAATTTCCAGGGGTGTCGGCGGAAGGTCGTGGTGTTTCCTATGGAGCAACTAGTTACCCCGTTGCAACCATTGTGGGAAGCGGCATGTTGGCCTGTGTACTAAAAGGGGAGAACGGGTTTGCTTTTCTTGTGGACAACTTGGACATTTCAAGAGGGAGTGTCCCATGACAGCAGAGCCTGCACTAGCTCATAGTGCTCAGGTCGGGTCATCAGCACCAAGCGGGAACCAAAGGTCGGGAGGGAAAGGAGAAGCTTTGTCAGGATAGGGTCGTGGAGGTGGCAACCGCTCTACCGCCCGGGTGTTCGCTCTTAGCCAGCAGGAGGCTCAGGCTAATCCAGATATGGTCACAGGTATTCTACGGGTTGGTCTTTCACATGCTAGGGTGATATTTGATTCTGGTGCTACTTGGTCATTTGTGGCCGAACATTATGTACGGGTTACGAGGATGCCTTTGGAGGCACTTCCACACCCTTTGATTGTTTCTACCCCACTTGAGGGTAATCACATAACGAACAGCTATATTCGAGATTGTGAGGTCAGAGTCAACGGTTTGAATCTTCCGACAGACTTAATTTTGTTGCGTATGCTTCAGATGGATGTCATTTTGGGCATCGATTGGTTGTTTAGGTATGGGGCGAAGGTCGACTGCAGAGATAAACTAATAACTTTGCAGCCAACAATTTCTGACACCATAGAGTTTCAAGGAGATCGCAGCTTAGTATACCAGAATGTGTGTCCGCTCTTAAAGCACAAAAGTTGCAAAGACGCGGATGCATATGTTTCTTTGCCACGATTAATGTAGTGGACAAGTCCAAAGGTGGTGACATGTCAATGGTTCCGATAGTCATGGAGTATGTTGATGTATTCCCCGATGACTTGCCAGGAGTACCACCGCCTCGTGAGATTGAATTTTCGATCGACTTAGTACTAGGGACACGACCTATTTCTATACCTCCCATTTCTGGAAGTCGTTTCAGTATACTTTGGGGACCCAGGTACATTTTAGCACGGCGTTTCATCCACAAATGAATGGTCAGTCGGAAAGGACTATACAGACTTTGGAGGACATGCTTTGTGCATGTGTACTTGAGTTTGAGGGCACTTGGGATGTGCATTTGCCGTTAATAGAGTTTGCATACAACAATAGCTACCATAGTAGCATTCAAATGGCACCGTTTGAGGCCCTTTACGGCAGGAAGTGTAGAACCCCAGTGGGATGGTTTGAGACGGGTGACCATCAGCTTTTGGGCCTGGATCTGGTTCCGGACTCGATAGAGAGAAGGTTAGGATGATCAGGGAGAGGCTTCTGTTGGCACAAGAACGACAAAAGAAGTATTATGATGTCAGACGGCGAGAATTGGAGTTTCAAGAAGGGGAACATGTATTCCTCAGAGTGTCACCCTTTAGAGGCACTCTACGGTTTGGTCAGAAGGGCAAGTTGAGCCCAAGATACGTGGGATCGTTTCATATCACTCGGAGGGTGGGGAGGTTGGCATATGAGTTGGCTTTACCACCTGAGTTAGCTCAGGTGCATCCAGTGTTTCATGTCTCCATGTTGAGGAGATACCTTCGAGATGATACTCATGTGCTACAACCACAAGCGGTTGAGGTAGATTAACGACTAGCGTTTGACGAGGCTCCGCTAAGGATTGTTGAGAGGCAGGTGCGTAAGTTGAGATCGAAGGAAGTACCATCAGTGAAAGTGGCGTGGAGACATCCCCGAGGTGAGGAATTCACCTGGGAGTCAGAGCAGATTATGATGCGGAAGTATCCACACCTTCTCGAGCAAGGTATGAACTTCTATTTTCTTTCGCTTATGGAATTCGGGACGAATTCCTTTGAAGGGGGGACAGTGTAATACCCGCTAAAAATGGTCTATTTGGTGCAAAATTGCCTAAGTTAAAATTATTTAATTAAGGGAATAAGAAAAAAAACCTTAATAAGTATGAGTATGTTAAATTCATAATGTTAGTGGTATATAAATAGAGAAAAAATAATAATAATAATAACAATTCAATGTATATAAAAAAAAAATACATAATCAAAGTGGGGAAATAGAGTTTGATGGTAAGTTATCTTAGAGGTTGTCCTTTTTATCTCAAGTGTCAAGACAGGAGTAACTTAGCATTAAGGACCTTTTGTAAGCCCAAGAGTTAAGTAAAAAGGGGGAAAGGTTCACAAGGTTTGGGAGAACCCTAACCTCTCTAAATTATATTCTTTAGAGAAATAGAGAAGGGAGAAGAATGACAACCTAAGATCGTAGGAGCGTGTTCATGGTTCGAGGAACCTTCTCTTCCAATTCCTTTATTTCTTTTGGCATCGAATCAGGTGAGGGGTTTAGATTGTAGGTAGGATTGTGTTTTGAATTTAGGGAAATTCGGAGGTATGATAATATAGGTTTTTAAGTTATGCAAATGTGTGATTTTGGCATGAAATTGATGTTAAAATGTTTGGATATTGTTGATATATGAGTAATTATGCTTGAATTGTCGCATATGTTGTTAAACACCAAGTTTGTGCATGTTTCTGTATGTTTTCGTATCTGTTTGGGACTTGGATTGGGTGAAAATTCTGCAAAAATCATGCTTCTACGATTCTGCAGAATTTGCACCAGCGCTGGGCGCCAGAATTACTGCACTGAGCGCAGGGATGCCCAAGAGGACAACTGATGACTGCTTCCTAGCGCTGAACGCCAGAGACTCAGCGCTGAGCACTAGTTTCCAGCACTGAGCGCCATAAAACATGCGCTGAGCGCTGGGGTGGCAGAGAGCTAACCCTGAAACTTGACCCCAGCGCTGAGCGCTACCAAGGCTGCGCTGAGCGCTGGGGCACGGGTAGAAAACTTATTAAATTAATATAGTAAACATGAATGGCTTGCACCAATGGATGATATATTTATTATATATGTTCTAATGTGGTTATATACATGTGAGAAGACAACTTGTGAATGATATCTTGTTATATGGATGATGGAAACGTATGTTTCTCAATGAGCCTCGTTGTTTCAATAGATATGTAAACTATGTTGAGGAGATATTGTGGTTCGATAATGATGGCAATACCCTTTATGTTATTGAACATTAAGTAAGACTTGGTAGGTCCGACCGGTATATCAATGCGACCGTCAGAGAAGGGGACTCTAGTGAAAGAACTTCGGAGTTTGGAGGGTGGTTATGCAGTGGCTGAGGTCACTTACCGGTCAGCGGGTCCGACCGGGGTATAAATGTCGCCTTCGGAGTGGAAGACTCTAGTGAACAACTCCAAACGGGATACAAGCATCTTACTCAATGGTGGAATGATTTGGATGCAACTTGAGAGTTGCTATGGTTGATACAATTTATGTATGCGGTATTGTACAGTATGGTAAATAACATATACACATTTAATTTCTTAATTATATGTTCAAGGTGACATACTTGTTATGTTTGTATACCCTCACTGAGTTCTGGGACTCACCCCCGCCTTTTTTGGTTCAACTTCAGGTACACCACGTGGGGAGCCATCTCAGGGAGCCCATGCACATGAGTAATGTGGGTAGTCGCTGCAGTTTCTTTATCTCTTTCGTTTCTGTTTAGTCATATGAGACATCTCTCCATTTGTTATGGATTTTGTGACTATTTCCCTTCTTGGTTGTAAACATTTTCTTTCTATTTTAAATTCTGAAAGTGGACTCAGGGCCACCTTGGCTTTTTGGTTTGGAATAATCATTTACTCTGATGGTATCTTGTATGATAAATGTCTTGTAACGATGCGACTTGAGTGTGCTTGGAAGGCCTTGGGAATGAGACAGTGAGGTCTCATTCTGGCAGATCAGGAACACCTGAGTTGGGTCCTGACAGGTTAGAAGAGGTTGTTTTTGGGGCACGTGGTATCTGGAAGGGGAGTTTCGATTGACCCGAGAAAGGTGGAGGGCATTTGGCCAAAGATTGGCACAAAGATTAAGAGTTTTGTGGGATTATCTAAGTATTACCATAGATTCATAGAGGGGCTTCTTAGTTAGTTCTACCTTTTATCCGCCTATCTTGTAAAGGCCAACCCTTTGAGTAGAATCTAAGTGTGAGGAAAGTTTTCAAGAATTGAAGCGTATATTGACTACCTCTCATGTTTTAGTTATTCTTGACCCTCTAAAACCCCTTGAGGTTTGATACCTCCAAAGAAGGATTAGGATTTGCACTCATGTAAGTAGAAAAGTAGTTACTTGTGCCTCTAGACAACTTAGAGCTCATTAGGAGAATTATCCCAAACATGATTTGGAATTAGTAGCAGTTGTCTTTGTCCTTAAGATTTGAGACATTACCTATATGATGCTAAATTTAAGGTTTTTAATGACCACAAGAGTTTGAGGTAACTCTTTGATCAAAAGGAATTAAATTTAAGTCAAAGGAGATGATTATAATCCTTAAATGATTATCACTTTGAGTTAAAATACCTTCTCGCAATGGTAAATGTTGTAACGGACATGTTAAGGAGGAAATTTTTGCACATGTACATCTTAATGATTAAAGAAATGAGATTATTAGAGGAGTTTAGAGATTTAAATCTTTCTTCAGAAATGACTCCTGATAGCCTTAAGTTGAATGAAGTAGGCTTATAAAGATTGTTAGTGACATATATAGTCAAATTATGGAAGCACAAAAGTCAAATTCAAATTTGGAACGTGAGTGATCAAATTAAGAAAGGAATGATGTAACATCCCGATTTTTCAAGTTTTCTATTATTAATTAAACAGTATTTATGTGTTTGTATTTTATTGAAAGGTCTAGAGAGTGAAATAAAATAATCTGAGACCATAGTCACGCTCTACGCTATCGTAGGGAGTTACGGTTAAATTTTGGGTCGAAAACTCAGACGGACCCCGGTCTACGGTTTTCACTGATACTAGTGTTTTACTACTATAAAGACCTAATTTTGACTCGTGAACGAGACAGTTAGTCTTAGAACTTAATTCACTACAATTTTGCTAAAATTGGTTCTTGACATTATAAAGTGAAAATAATATTAATTATTCGAGCGAAAACTCAAATCGGGAGACGTTTGGAGCTGTAGATGGATTTAACTGGATCCGCTAACGGATAATCTCGAAGTCACGTCAAGTCAAGTCACCTAGGAATGTGTGCCAGTGTCATGATGGTTTTCAGAAAATATCTGGACGCGAAATGATTAAAACGCCCTTGAGTTTTCATGGAATTACCATTTAACCATGGTGAAATGTTCAAAGTACCCCTAAGTAAAAATTTTAAACCTCCTTATCTCTTTTTCTCCTCACTCCCACGCCCCCCTCTTCACTCTTTTCTCTCTTCATCTTCTTCAACTTTCCTACACCATTTTCTCTCAAAATTTCTTCTAAGCTTTCAAGATTTTGTGAAAGCAAGTTGATTTCTCCTTAAGCTTTGTCATCTAAGAGGTATAACTTCCATCCTTGATCTCTTAATCTCTCTATTTCTCTCTTCAATTTTGTGAATCATGATACTTTAGGTTTTGAAACATAAACTTCAAAAATCCATAAAAAATTGTAGAAAAATCCTTTTAATGTCAAACCACTTTCTTTGAGCTAGGTTCATTGTATTCTTTTATAACCCAAGAGCTTAGAACCAAGGAATCCCTCTAGCTCATGGGTATTTTGGCCGAACCTACCCCCTTTGGGTGTGTAGAGTTTTGGTTAAAATTTTGGTATTCTAAGCTTTGATTTCATCTTGTCACACCTAGTTAGTTTAGAATCCAAGAGATGAGAACTTTTGGAGAACTCTATCCCAATTTTCTAGCACATGTCCAAACCTAGGGGGAAGAAGGTAGGAGGAAATTTTGTGATTTAATATTGATGCATTGATGGTTTGTATGTGTTTAGTGATCGTCAGGTAATCGGGCGAGAGATCGGACGATTTTCGGATCAACCGGGAGACTTACTGCTTTTTGAGAACTCTGAGAGGTAAGGGGAAAACCTGAGGAATTCCAAATTCCGACAACTGTATGCTGTATTTGTGCATATATGGATTGTAATTATTATCTGTGTTTGACTGGTGTGGAGTGTTTTAAATTTACCTGCTCATAATTGTTTATGCCTACAATTACCTGATTTTGCTTGATTTTGTTGTATGGCATTTGATCATGACGTATGGATGTATATTATGCCTGTCGAGATGTTTATTGTGCTAAAGGACCTAACTCAGTTAGGATCCAAAATCATGTAATGTTAAAAGCTTCAATAAGCTTAGAACGTTGGATAAGAAAATCAAAAGGATTAAAGTTTCCAAGGTTTTGGAAATAAAAGGAAACAAATGACTTTTAGAATAAAAGAGAATAAAAAGACTTATTTTATTAAAGATGAGTTGACATGAAGGGGAAAAAGTGAAAAGAATATTTTATGTTGAGAAAAGTAAGGTTTTGCAGTAAAAAGTACGTCTTGGAGATATCGATCGTTTTCAAAGTAATAAAGTGAATTAGTTCAAGCAAAAGTGTTCTTAGAAATGTTGTTTCAAAATAAATTGTTTTAACCAAGAAAAAGGTTTTTACGAACCGTATTTTCAAAGTATTGTGTTTTACCGAAAAGCTACGAAAAAAAAAAGTGATCTTTAAACCAAGTTTTGTTTTTATGAAAAACCAATCCCAAAGGCTTTGTGTAAACTTCGGAGAGTTGGGTTTTTGGTTTTTAGGTTTCAAAAAGAGAAAAAAGTAGTTTTTGGTATGAACCTAGAAACCAAAATGTCGGGGTTCTACGGTTCTGCAGAACACGTGGATCAAAGATCCGTGTTAGTGTGTTGGTCCTGCAAGCTGGTGGACAATCTTTGTGATCCTGTAGGCTTGCGGACGTTTTTATGCTTTTGAATCCAAAATCCGAGACTGGTGCATCGGTTAGGGATTTTTGGGTTTGAGCTGTTTTGGACCGAGTGTCCTGTTTTTGAGAAAATGTTGTAAAGGCTTAAAGAGTCTAAAACATTGTGGTGGTTGATAGTGTTGATGCATCAACAAGGAAATATTGATACAACAAAGATAAACAGACGAAAACAAATGTTTTCTCATGCATATGTGTTTTTGGCAGACGTGCCGCGAAATGAGGGGACCTTGATGGCAAGGAAACCTGGGGATGACTTATGTCATTGTGTAACATTGTGCCTTGAGTTGGACAATATAGTATGACAAGATTACATTGTAAGTACCTCTAATTTGCACGCTCATGTGAGATCTCATGTGATTCATGTACTTACATTTAGCAAGTTTGTGCTAGTCATTGTTGCCTGCGAGCCAATGAGTTTGAGCCTGATCAGCTCGTTGAAAGGTGATGGGATTTCTGGAAATTAATAACTGAACGTTAGATAATATATGTGGAAGGGCTCATGCATAAGTTTTGAAAATAACGATGACTGTTGGACATGAGGCCCTTGTGTGTTATTTATAGTATTGTGATATACCGTGATGTATCTGTTATGTTGATGATATGTGAGACATGCCTATATGAATCTGTTATTTGTGTTTGGAGTATATAGTTATCGTTTTTGGATTCATATATTGGTTTCTCACCCTTGCTATATTTATGGACTGTTTTGTCTTTCTTTTGGCATATATGGTTATCTGTGTACAGATGAGATCGGAGACCGAGGGCTAACATACTCGGGAGTTCGCTCCCTCACGTTTGACTGGCGCGAGGACCCTACCGCATGGGTCATACACCCAGGAGCCACCAGTGCGGCATACACGGGGCCAGTCTGCACACTCCGCGGGAACATTAAGGTGGGACCTCAGGATAGAGTACATACGATGGAGACTATCCAGATCCCCTTGCCATCGGTCTGGATGTTGCTGCAGTACCTAGTTGATCAGGGGTCGTTGCATCATGAGATCCCGGCTACTCAGCCCCTTCAGCAGCAACCGCCTTTGACTCATCCCCCTTCATTCGTCTTGGTGACAGTGGGGCCGGAGGAGGAGCATGAGGAGGAGGACCCTCAGGAGGCACCTAAGTATCATCCTCTAGAGAATGGGGATGCTTCAGTTGGAGGAGCCGGAGGTGTGGGGATGATCGAGGAGGATGCAGATTCCCCTGATCTCTCTTCTGATGGGAACGTTAGGCCCTCCTTTGGGGGACTGTCCAATGGTTTCCACTAGACGATGACCAGCCTAGGGTGTTAGACTTTCTTTTGGGGTAGCGATTTTTGGGTATTTTGTTGTCGGCTACTGATGGCCATGAGTTTTAATGATATGGTTTCCAGACTATCGCTACCCAGTTTTTAGAATTGCTAGTATTTTATTTTTATTTTTTTTCTACTAGTTATTTTGAAAGGGACATGTTGTCCACTGTTCTTCTATATGTATGTATATATATATATATATATATATATATATATATATATATATATATATATATATATATATATATATATATATATATCGCACTGTTATATTCTGGAGTTGTTGTTATTTAGTGTTATAAAGAGAAAAAATTTTATCACGATTTTCGAGACTTAATAAAATATAAGTAAAGTAAACTTGTGTTTCCGAAAGTGAACCAGCAAAATTTTATTTAGCGTTTTGGATGTATTTGGATAACAAATGTGATGCCGGTTTGAGAGTGTCACAAATGACATCTGATTCAAGTCAAGCATTAGATGACATGTTAAGGTTCAGAGAGAGGGGTTATGAATACATGATGACCCGATGTTAAAGAATAAGATTTTGGATGAAAATTTGTATGGGTAAGCGTTAGTCTATATCCACCCCGGAGCCACCAAGATGTATCAGAATCTCAAGAGAATGCTCTGGTGGCCATGAATGAAAAACTAAGTTTGTGGCCTTATTATGTGTTACCTGCCAGAAGGTGAAAACAGAATATCAGAAACCGTCAAAGTTACTTCAACCCTTAGACATCCCTGAGTGAATGTGGGACTATGTAACTATGGATTTTGTTATAGGATGACTTAGGGGCCCATCACGCTATGATTCTATTTGTATAGTTGTGGATAGGCTTACTAAGTCAGCTCATTTCTTGCCTGTGAATTGACAAACTATTCGTTGGAGAAGTTGTCGTAGCTGTATACCAAAGAAATAGTTAGTTTGCACGATATGCTTTCTAGTATAGCATTAGACAAAGACCCATAATTTTAGTTTGGGTATGTTTGGATAAAATTATAATCCAAGGAAGCAAGTTTTCTTTTGAAAAAAAAAAAAAAAACTGTTTTGAGATAAATCTGATATATTTGATAAACCTGATTAAATTATTAAAAAAATGATGTTTTTATTAGGTAAAAAACGATTTTTAGAAAAGCTAGAAGTTTGAAACTATTTAAAAAGTTGTTAGATTATTTTGAAGCCAATAACATTTGTTCCACTTCACTTCACCCTTATAAAAGTAACTATCAAACAAATATTATTAAATTATACAAATAACTTCATATCTTTTTTTTTTAATTTACTGTATAAAAATGATTTTTTACACAACCCAAACAAAATAGAGTATCTTTAAATCGTTTTTCAACAAACACATTCAAATATAAAACTGATTTTATTATAATCGATTATGTATACGATCAATTATTGAAATAATCAATTTTTAGCGGCTAATCAAAACATACACTTATATGTTATGCGGAAATTTACATAAGAATATCTCCCATGGTACAACTCATTAGAGTTGCTTAACTCCTGATCTTTTTATAGACTCTACCATGTCATCTGATCATTTTTTACTTTATATGACTTTAATTTAAGCAACTTTGCACTCCAATGGTACAACTCTTTAAAGTTCGCCAAATAGGTCCTACAAGTTACCCAAATCTTTATTTATATTTATTTTTCTTTTTCAATTTCCGGAGAAAGGTCTTTATCATTTTTTTTTATTGGTGGTTCTTATATAAGGATAATTTGTTTATAGAAGCAATTGTCCTTCCATGTGGAATCCACATCAGCTTGTTTCAATGGTGCAACCCAACAAAAATCTGTCCTTAATTTTAAGAACTAGTCAAGCAAATCTCATTAGAATTGCTCTAACAGTTTGGGTTGAATCTCCGCAGTTTTTTTAGGACAAAATTTAGGCACAATTCCATGATACTGTTTTTCAATGATAATAAAACATATATAATAATTTATCAATGAAAACATAATATATATATAACAAATATTATATATATTTTATTTTCATTAAAAAATAACACTTATTACTTGTTTGATATTGCCGTGAAAAATCACGATGAATGTGAAAACTAGACTGACATGACATTTGTGTAATTATTTTAGACAAAAAGCAGAAGCTGCAATGTAACAGCTTCCACAATGGAGGAAAAGCACACGTGAGTTTGGGATCCACCGTACGTGATCCCAAATAAAGGCTTAACGTACCTATGGATTATACCAGAGTCTTCTTACGATTTTTTATATATTAAGAATTTAATTATTACAATTTGAATTTAATAATTGTACAGATGAGTTTGGACCGCTCCCACTTTCATCAGTTATTGATTAACTTAGTATCTCATATCCATATGAAACAAACTCGAGGAAATATATCAACAATATTCGCATACATCAAACTTCAATCGTAAACCTATTCTATGCTTTGTAGAGCTTCGATCATGTGGCTTTGCTTTGTTTTATACAGGATTGAGTAAACTGCAATTAGTACTAATTAGTGTCTTTTGTCCCCTAAATATAGAATTGTTCAATATCCAAAGCATTTCTCATCAGTTCTTTTGGTACAAGAAGGGAATAAACATAAACTAAGCATATAAAGCATTAATCAGACGGGTCAGGAAGCTCCTGACTCATCACCATGATTTTAGTCTGTTAGTGAAGCTCGTTTTCTTTCGTCCCTAACACATTGTGGAAGAATAAATAATAAATTGTCCTTATATAAGAGAAAAATGGAACTTTTGGAGGAAAAAATGGGCTAAGCAACAAAAAAACGCCGATTCAACGGGACAATAAAGCAAAAAAGTTGATATTTCGTATTAGTTTTATGGATCGAAGATACAAAGACTTCTTGCTAGCTTACCAAATCTATGGGTTTTGCAGGGCTGTTTTATTATTATATAAATTTTTATATAAACATATACGTGAATAATCTAGACCCCACTCACATGCCTTCTTGTTGTTTTCTTCGAAAGCTCACCTGATTGCATTAGCATTTTTTTGATTGCATTATAATTAATTTGACTTGGAATGCACTTTGTCTTTACTGATCTGATTCTCATATCTCATCATCCAATTTCAGCTAAAGGTGGAAGTGGAACTCGTGTAGATTATTTTATTTCTTCTACCTATGAATATTCCAACATTAATTGCTCCACACTGGCATCGGCCTTTCTTGAAGCTAGCTTTGAGTGGTCCGTTTCTATAGGATTTGAGAATATCCTGAAGATACGAAGATCCTCTTCCTGCTTAATTATTTCTTTGCTCTAATCTACTACCTGAGACTCAGAGTGCATGTGAACATAGATTTATCCTACCAAATTACTGATATTTATCACAGAAACTATTGATTATCGTGGCTTCCTAAGATAATGTGCAGATCTCACTCATCTTTTATACAACCTTTAATAAATGATTATGTAATTTAATTTTATTAATAAAAAGAATGCATATCAATCTCGTTCTACAGATAAGCTGTGTGGTCCATAATTAGGATCATTTTGAAATTGATGTTAAAGATACATTATTCTTATGGACATCCAAACCCGGATCCCCTACGGATGGAAATCCTCAATCTCGAATTCCTGTGTCAAATCATGTTTCATCCAATTAAATTGTAACAAGTACACATTGTTTTTTCTTTTTAAATTATTTAAAAAAAAATAGTTACATTATCATTTCCATTACTCATGATAAGACATGTAAATGAGACCGAGGATTTTTATTCATCCCCTACATTCATCAAAACACATTCATGCATTCATTAAGTGTAAACCGTTGAATTAATCTTAGATTTCTTCGAACACTTTTAGTTATTAATCCAACGATGCACATTTAGTGAATGTGCAAATATGTGTTGTGTTGAATGTACAGTATTCATTTTCTCAAATTTATTGAATATATATCTGCTAGGAAAAAAATTATAATGGACATGTAGCTAGGTTTAACATTGCAGTCCACAATGCAATATTGCATTTTTAATAATCTCCTCAACTACATCACAATCGCAATTGCGATCGTATTTTACCACAATTATATTATCTATATATAATTATAGTAAATATAAGCTAATTATAATCATGACTATAACCACAATTTAATATCACATAATCATGACTATAACTCTCAGCGTATAAGGAAGAAAAGAAGGTGATTTGGAATGGATAAGACTTGACAATTTCGTCAACCTTTCCTACATGCAGAGTGGTTCTATTTATAGACCAACTCATGTCATTTGGTGAATGGAAACAACCTTTCATTAATTAAAAGAAGGAATGCAACATTTCATGCATGTATCGTTTGATATATAGACACATACGCTCATGATATAACACACCTATTAGGAAGGATTTTAAACTCATGAAGAGATACCTTTCCTCTTGTGTGTTTTAGGACTTCCATATTTTGGAAATCCCTCAAATTTTATTGAATGCAGAGTATTCATTTTCTCAAATTTATTGAATATATATCTGTTAGAAAAAAAATTATATTGGACATGTAGCTAGGTTTTACACAATGCAATATTGCATTTTTAATAGTCTCCCCAATTAAATCACAATCCCAATTGTGATCGTATCTTACCACAATTATATTATCTATAATTACAGTAAATATAAGCTAATTATAATCATGAGTATAACCACAATTTAATACCACATACTATATATTTTGCTCTTGCACGTCTTGTCTCTGTTTGTTCCATCTTTCATCAGTAAGAACAAAAATTGCTAAAAAGTAAATCATATACTAAGCTTTACTTTTGAAATGTGGCCTACAGAAAGAACAAAGGAGAACAAGTTTGCGGACTCTCATTCAAACACATAGCCTATATATTTCTTGGAAATGGTTTTCAGATGTAGCGTAAGCTTTAGTAACAGTTGTACTACCTCCACCACAACACCGAAGAAGATGTGATTTGCTTCAAAATAAAAAAAGTATAATACCTGAGATAGCGAGATGTATGAGTATCAATCACTGTATAAACGTGGCTCAAGGTCAATTGGCTAGTTAATATATGACCCTTATGCAATTTCCATACAAATGGCACACTGTCGGACTCCAGCATAACATATTATATTTGGGTATCAAATTGTGAGCGTGGCACACAATACTCCATATTGTCTCATAGTATCTTTGCCACAAGAAGCGTATCAGTGGGTCAACTTTTCATATACTTTTCTTTTTTTAATAGGATAGGGTAGGAGGTAGGTTATGGATAAAAGATGGTCACGTTGACCCACAAGAACCTCCTTTTTGTTGTAGAAAAGGGAAAGGGAGAGGGAGCACTTTGGTTGGTACTTCTACAATGCAAGTCATACTGAATTCATAGATAAGTCTTCATTGCCTTAAACGTAAGGAAAATGAATGTTGCACGTCTTTTCTTTCACACCATATTATATTTTACTATTAATTTAGGAAAAAAGATAGAGAATGTGAGAAAAATAATTATAATCATTTTATACTACTTTTACATTACCTTTTATGTTGATAAATGATGTATAAATTTGTATTTTATCACATATTTTCAAAATTGATTGATTTTACTTATAAATTTTTTTTTTATTTTTTATATTAATCCTATAAGTTTTGTTTTTTTTGAAATTGATACTATACGTTACGTTCCGTTTTCACGTTAGTCTTTTCCGTCAATTTCGACCTTATGACGTCAAATCAAAAGTCACGTGTCTGATTAACGTGATAGTCACATCAGGTCAACACTAACGGCGTTAGATCGAAATTGATGGAAATGACTAATATGAAAACGGAACATAACGTGTAGGACTAATTTGAAAAAAAATAAAAATTTATGGGACCGATATCAAAAATAAAAAAATGTATATGATCAATCAACCTATTTTGCCTTACAGAAATTATTAATCAATAAGAAAGTAAATTATTTTTATTGAGTTTACTTATTGTTATTCAATCAAAATACATAATTAATTATAAATTTACACCTCTGATGTAAAAAGTGAGGTAAAAATTGGTGCCAAAAAATAAAATTCAAGAATGTACCTTGAATTTCTTTTATTTTATTGTTAAAAAAGAACCCGTGTAAGAAACTAAGAAAATAAAAATAAAAATAAGAGAAATGTTGAACATTACGAATACGAAATTCGTAATATGCTCGTGGTTAAACTTAAAGTGAAAAGTAAATGTTATTTTTGATCATTTGAACTTTACACTCAACTTTGATTGATAGATAGTTATTTAGTTGAAATTGGTAGGATTTATCGTCTTACCAAATACCACTCCTGTAAAATTAATGTATGAATATCAAAATTGAAGCGACAGTAATGGGGTCGAGTCAGTGATGTGAAATTTTTATTTATTGTATTTTTGGGTTATAAAAGATGTGATTGATATCTTGACACAACTTCCTTCATATGTAGGTGAGTCATTAGCAGAGGACTTTTTATATGTCCCACATTGTACGCGGGACAGCCCCAAAGACATCTGGGACACGGGATTTGCTGATAACACCGTCAGAATTGTTAAGGACACAATTATGAGCAGTGTTTTTATTAAAATATTCTCATAAAAAAAATTCTTAAAATTTAATATTTTTTTCCATTCTTTTTTTAGAAGATTATCAATTTCAGAGAGTTAGGTTATTTTTTTCTGAAATATTTGATTAATTTATCTTGTAGCAATTTATAATTACGAAATATTTGATTCATTTGTTGTCGCAAATAAGGTATTTGAGAGTTAAAAAAAAAAATTCCTGACTCGCAAATACCTTATGTGCGATTAAAGAAAATTTTTCTTTACTCGTAAATATGATATTTTCGAGTTAATATTTTTTTTAAAATTATTGATTTTAATTTGTTATTTATTTCGGTTATGCCGTGCAGCAAGGGAGCAGCTTGGTTGGTCGGTAGGGAGGCTGAGACTGAGGTCACTAGGATGGCGGTTAAGGTTGCGAGAGCGGAGGCTCAGTGACAGCGTCGAGAGCAGCAGGAGTCCATGATTGCTTCGCATCGTTGGAGATTGGTTGACAGTAGAGCTGGCCCGAGCAGAGGGGGACATCGTAGACTTCAACCTCAGCACGAGCCACCTCAGTACGAGTAGGACGAGCCACCTCAGTATAGCCACCTCAAGACGAAGGACATCAAGACGAGATGCATATTGATGCACAGGCAGAGGAGGGACCATTTCCTGGAGAACCTTCCGATACATCGCTGTTGACTTCATTCAGGGACCACATAGCTTACAGCTTATGTTACGGAGAGGTAATTATTGTTTACTGTTTTTAAAATATTTAAGATTTTTTTTTGTTGTATAATTCATGACAAGACTTTTATTTTTATGTGTGCAGGACCGGGAGGAACCGCTTAGGGTTCTTTTCGCACGGCAAAAAATAGCAGAAGTGGTTTGGCGAGCGTCAGCTACTACCACCTCCAGTACAGGCTCATGTCGATCGAGCTGATCTGTCTCCTCTTATGTATTACAGCTACCCGATGGTAGACAACTACCTGCTGACAGCGTTTTCCGAGAGGTGGCATCGGAGACCAGCTCGTTCCACCTTCCATTCGGAGAGATAACCACAATGAAGCTTGTACGTCCGCCTTTTTGTCCTGTCTCTGACCTCACAATGACAACAACAAATCCATTTTGCTTTCCAACCTCTCGAGTCCAACACAGTAAATCATCTCGTGTAGGAAATATCTCTATAGTAGTGAATGCTCCTGTACAATCCACCTCTGTCGTTTGGTTAATTTCATTAGAATCAAATATATTGTTGTCTTCCATCTCCAATAGCACTAGGATGAAACAAACAAAATAAAATAAATTCCTAATAATAGATACAAAACGTGGAAAAAAAATTCTTAACACTCGCAAATATCTAATTCGCAAATTAGGTATTTGCGAGTGTACAAATTTTTGTACTCTCCCAAATAGCTAATTTGCGAGGGATTAAAAATTTTCAATCCCTCGCAAATTAGATATTTGCGAGTGTACAAATTTTTCGTACACTCGCAAATACCTAATTTGTGAGGGATGAAAAATAAAAATCACTCGCAATTTAACTATTTGCGAGAGTACAAAAATTTGTACACTCGCAAATACCTAATTTGCGAGTGCTAAAAATAAAAACCACTCGTAAATTAGATATTTGTGAGTGTACAAGTCTTTGTACTCTCGCAAATAACTAATTTGCGAAAATTTACTTTCTTTCGATAATATCTAATTTGCGAGCGTCACGTAAAATTGTAGATAAAACTATGAGTAGTTGTAAAAAAAAAAACTGTAGCTTTAAGGTAAAGTAATAGAATAGACTTTATACATTTACTTATCAAAAAATGGATCCGCGTATTAACAAATTATTCGGTATTGAACTCATTGTTCTTTTTCCCTTTTTTTTTCCTTCTAGGTGTCCAAAAGGTATTAGCATCAAAAAATTTTAACGAGTATGTAATTTTTTTAAAATTGCACAGTAGTAAATATGATATTTGCGAGTACTTGCTTTACTCGCAAATATCATATTTGCGAGTAAGCAATTCTCAAATAATTACTCACTCGCAAATATAGTATTTGCGAGTATACTCACAAATATTCTATTTGCGAGAGTGCAAACAATTTGCCCACTCGCAAATAACATATTTGCGAGCGAGCCAAATGAAAAAGAAAAAATAAGAGTAAATAGCCAATTTGGTCCCTGAAAGTGTAAGGCGATATCAACTTAGTCCCTGAATTTAATTAAATAGCAAAAACGTCCCTGAAGTTGTAAAACGTTAATCAACTTGGTCCCTCCGTCAACCCCAGTTAGCTGACGCCATTAACGGCGCTTATGTGGCACGTTAAGTGCCTTGTTGGCACCATTGTCACTGGTTAGGTGGTGTCCACGTGTCCAGGGACAAATTTGAAACTCTGAACCAGGGACTTAATTGATACTCGCAACTTTGAACCACGGACTAAATTGATACTCGCAACAGTTTTCTTCTTCTTCTTTATCTTTCCCCTTTCTCTCTCTGCTCTCTCTCTCTCTCTTGCTTCCTATGTCTCGCGCTCTCTCTAATCATTCGTCTATAGAACCACCCATCGTCTATAGACGGGTGGTTAGAGAGAGCGCGAGCCAGAAGAAGCAGAGAGAGAGAGAGAGAGAGAAGGGGAAAGATAAAGAAGAAGAAGAAGAAGAAGAAGATTGTTGCGAGTATCAATTTAGTCCCTGGTTCAGAGTTGAGAGTATTAATTTAGTCCTTGGTTCAGAATTTCAAATTGGTCTCTGACCACGTGGACACCACCTAACCAGTGACAACGGCGTCTGCATGGTACTTAATGTGCCACATCAGCGCCGTTAACGGCGTCAGCTAACCGAGGTTGACGGAGGGACCAAGTTGATTAACGTTTTACAACTTCAAGGATATTTTTGCTATTTAGTTAAATTCAGGGACTAAGTTGATACCGCCTTACACTTTCAGGGATCAAATTGATTATTTACTCAAAAAATAATTTTAAGGAAGTATTTTAATAAAAGTACTGTCCATGGGGGTGCCCTTAACAATTTTGAGATTCCCATAGCAAACACCCGGGGACACACAAACAGCCCTAGTTCCTGTCAGGCCCAGCAGCATTTAGTTAGATGATGGAAGCCCATATCAAGCAAATGCACTTTTGTTCTTTAACTTCAAATCAAAGGGAACAAAGACCGAAAAACTTACTCCTCTCTGCCCAGGCCTAATTAAAGTCAAATGACCTTAACAACAGATGCAATCATAATTTAACACAAGCCATATTTATAGGCCTCACAAGTTGTTTTAATGGCTAATGATAATGAGAGTTAAAATTGCTCAATATTTACTCTCATATTTTGATAATCATGATATAGGTATAAAGTATCTATCACCATTAACCGTGATTAATCTCGATCGGAGAACCTGTTGGGTATACAAATTGGATTCGTCCCTCCCAACCAAGTTTTTTATATACAAAAGAGCATTTATTCTCATGTTTGGTACGAAAAAGATACATAAAACTATTTATTGTTTTTGTACCCCAAAAAATTATTTATTGTTTAATAATAATAATAATAATAATAACAATCAAAACGTTAATAGCATAGAAGGGATACAGATTAATTTTTTTTAAAAAGTTTGACAAAATATTAAAATAGAAAACAGCCTATTAGCTATCTTTATTAATAATAAAAATTTGAAAATTTCCGTTAACCCCAAAATGAAAGTTTGCAAATTTTTCAAACAAATTAAAGAAACAAAAAAAAATCAGGTTAAATAACACTCTAATAACACAATGCCGCCGAATTTTTCAATTAAATCAATAGCACAACCTTGGGCCTGACCAGGTTGATTTGAAATTCATTGGGCTATTTAACCGACCCACCCTTTAACACGCACATCTATTATCCAATGTTTTATAAAATCAAACCGAAAATCGAATCGACGAGACCTTCAAATCATGATTCAATCGGTTCAACCAATGGTTGGACCGGATGACTAAATATATATATATATATATATATATATATATATATATAAATTATAAAAAACAATCTTATAACTCATTCTTATTATGATAAAAAACACCTAATTAATAGATCATAAAGTTCAAGCTCAAAGTCTCAAACAAGTAAAGTACTAAACATAATAACACATCTTCGAAGTTTCAAATATTACATACAGATTATAATTCATAAGTGAAATCCATAAAAATGCATAACAAATACAAATCTTTATAATATAAATTCAAACATCAAATCTCAAACAACCAAACAACAGTGCAGCGTCAATATCTTTTCATCAACCATGCAATGTATTTTAAAATAAAAAACTGCCAAAAATAAATACTTTCGTACTTTCACACTTAGTTCACAAAAACATTGTTAACTACATCAACATTTAAAAAGACCATACAACACATAGTTGATGAATGCATGTTAGTCCTTGAAAATGCAACCATAGAGAAAATCCACAATGAAACAATAGGAAATCTTTATATTAGTGTTCATATCCAAATAAACTCCGCTGGTAGTTTGCCTTGCCTAAAGCCACATTTAGATGGTGCAAACTTGGTTTCATCCTAAATTTAATATAATTGACAATATCATCCAAAACAATTTTATAAGAAAAAAAAAAAAAATAAACATTGAACTGATCGGTTTTTATTAATCGGGTTCGGTTCAACGATTCATCCGGTTTTAATGCGGTTTTTACGATTCCTTAAGACTTCTGGTTTTTTGGATTGAATCAAACTGTAGACACAGCCGATTCCCAATGCAACCAATTGAACCGGCTGGCTCGTATCGGTTCTTAAAACATTACTATTACCATAGAAAATATAAAACTAAAATAGGCGTCAAGTTTTTGACATTTTTTTTCATCAAGCATTTTACTTTATTTTTTATCCGCACATTTTACTTTTGGTTTCTGCTACAGGTCCCATGGCTAGGTAAACATTTAGGCAGTGTTTAGTAGATGATCTCCACAAGATACTAAGGGTATGTTTGGATTTGTGTCTCATGCATCAGACACTCATTTGCCAATTTCCAAACAGTGGTTCAACGCATTGCCCTCATTGTTTGGTTTGGCGTTCATCTGGTCACGTTGGGCGCAAATATGCATCCCAGCAAAAGCAACAAACTGTGGCGTTGGCGTAAGATGTTGGCCGTTGGAAGTATCAAATATAAATTTTAATTTTCAACAACCACTCTCAAACAACTTTAACCTTGCCTTTACTATGATCCTTCCACTTGCTATTCCTTCTCTGGTGTGTACTTCTCACTTGCGATCCATTCTTCCAGAGTTATAGAGTGCAAGTGGGTCTTCCTTTTGGTCCCTTCAAGCTCCGTTAGGGTCATTCCAACACCAGGTAACCCCTGCCTCTGCTCTTTCCATCCTTTGCTTTTCAATCCCACTCCTCCAATTTTTTCTCGTACCCTACTCATCACATAATGCATGTCTAGTCCCATATTGACCATCTTTTCTTTTTAAAACTAGTTGTGCCTTTTGCTTACCTTAGAAAGAAAGGGTGGAGATCTGTTTTATCCAACATTATTGAAAAAACTGGAAACAGATATGAAAAGAATCAATTAAAAAACAAGTGGGATAATCCTAGGAGAGAATCGCGAGAATGGTACAAGTCGCTTGCCAAGGAGAGAGGTGTGGGATGGGATAGTGCAAAGAATACTATAGATGCACCAGATGAGTGGTGGGAGAAAAAGCAAATGGTATAAAATTTTAAATGTGAAGTTATAGGTTTATTATTTCTTTCACGTAATATATCATGTTGATTAGTTGTAAACAAGCAGGAAAATCCACAATATGAAAAGTTCAAGCATAAGGGAATTCCTTTTGCCAATGAATTAACTACTTTGTTCAAGGATCTGGTGTCTATTGGACAATTTGCATGGGCACCCTCTTTTGGGATATTACCAAATGACATAGATGAAAAATGATGATGGGTATCATTCATCCTTTACGAATGATTGTATAGATCTAGAGAAAGGATCAGGGGATATTGAATGGAGAGAGTGATGGAGTTAGTGCTAATTTCCAAAATATGAATTTAATCACTTGCCAAGAAAAAAAATAGGTAAATGAGTAATGAGAAGAGGAAAAAGGTTGGACCTTGTGAAAGAATAAAAAGAAGGAAAATATCAAAGTTCTTGCCTCCAAAAAGATAGTTGATGTAATAACACACAACTTCTATAAACACACCCGTAGTACCTGGTACATCTATTGGTGAACTGATAGCTCAGCTTTAATACATGGAGGCCATTAAAAGTGGTCTTGATTGGCATTCTCGATGTTGTCATCTCACGAAATATTTATAGCCGTCCAAGGAAATGAGCAAAGATTGTTAGGCTGACTTAAACATGCAACTTATAACCCTCTACCATTTATGAAAATTTATTTTGATTTATGTATTTAAGTGGACTTTAGATTGCTGTTGTGTTAGGTTAAACCATTAGATGGCTTAGTTTCTGGTTTCCATAAAATTGATCTTGGGATGAATTGAAAATTTAACATATGAATCATAATATCATGTGGTTTGTTATAATGAAACTATTCCGCCTTCTGATCATAAGGGTGGTGGGTTTCTACAGAATAGAGTTCAAGTTTTCTCTAATGTTTTGGATGATTGTGATGTATTGGATGTTCATACCATTGGAGGCATATTCACTTGGTGTAGAACTTGGCAAGGCAAAAAAAATTGGAAAAAAATTGGATAAAAGGGGTGGCAAATCATTCATGGATGATGAGCTTTAGGAAGCTTTTGTTGAGGTTTTTTGTAGGCTTGATTTAGATCAAAAGCCTCTTCTTCTGAGATGTGGGAGACAGGTTAATTCAAATAGGACAAGATCTTTTAAGTTTGAGGTCACTTGGATTACTCATAAGGATTACGATGATGTGGTCTAAGGGACTTGGAGGGACATTGATGAGGATGTGGTTTCTAAGCTGGACAGAGTTAGAGATGCTTCTATCATTTTCAACAAGGATGTGTTTGGGAATATCTTCAGAACTAAGAGAAGAGTTGAAGCTAGGATCAAGGGTGTCCAAAAGACTCTTAAGAGGGTGGATTTAGTTTCTCTCATTATCTTGGACCAAAAATGACAGCAAGAGCATAACCAAGTCCTTTTCCACGAGGAGACACTTTGGTTTCAAAAATCAAGATAGAATTGGGTCAAATCGGGTGATAGGAATACTACATTTTTTCATGCCCAAGCTGTCACTCGAAGAAAGAGGAATAAAATTCATGGGCTTTATCTACCTAGTGTTCTTTGGTGGACGGACGAGGAGATCCTTCAGGTGGAGGTTTTGAAGTTCTATAAGTCTTTGTTCTGTCCTACTAGAAATAGTGATGTTTCTTTCCCCACAAGTAGTATGGTGGCTATTGGTAATGAGGATAGATTGGCCGTATCTAAACAGATCACTAAAAAGGAAGTCTGAAAAGATCTTAATTCTATAAAGCCTTTCAAAGATCCAAGATCAGATGAGTTTCAAACTGTTTTACAAGCAATTTTGAAACAAGTTATTAGAGATGATTTAGGAGATTCGTTAAACAAGCTTTCGAATTTGGCCGCTTTGATGAGAAATTTTTTGAAACTCTCAGTGTTCTCATCCTTAAGATGCATAATCCAGGTAATTTAAGGAGTTCAGCCCTATTAGCATTTGTAATGTAACCTATAAAGTCGTTACTAAGGTTATAGTGAACAGACTTAGAGCTATCCTACGCAATCTTATTGGCCCTTTTCAGGATAATGCCATTCTCCTCTAGGAAATTCTTTTTAAGATGCAAAAATCTAAGAGCAAAATTGGTGACCTTGGTTTCAAGATTGATTTGGAGAAGGCTTATGATCATGTAGATTAGAGATTCCTTAGGAGTTGTCTTTAGGAATTCAGCTTTCCTACTGAATTAATTGATTTGATTATGTTCTATGTGTCCTCCTCATCCTTATCTATCCTATGGAATGGGAAGAAGTTGTCTAGTTTCACTCCTACTAGAGGGCTTAGCAAAAGGATCCCCTTCCTCTTATCTTTTCCTTCTTTACATGGAAAATTGGCTTTAACCATTGTTGAACAAGTGGAAAATAAAAACTGGAATCCCATCAACGTTTCTAAGATTGTCCCTTGCATACCTCTCCTTCTGTTTGTTGTTCTCCTATTTGTCAAAGCAAAGAGCTCCCAAGTAAGACTCATAAAGGACATTTTTGAGAGATTTAGTATTGTTGTTGGTCTCATAATTAATATTGCTAAATCCAAAGCCTTTGCTTCTTATGGAATTTCTAGAGCAAAGAAGTATAAGTTTTATGCTATTTTTGGGATTTCCTCTACTGCTGATCTAGGAAAATACTTAGGATTTCCTTTGATTAAAGGTAGGGCTAAGAAAGAGGATTTCAATTATATTCTTGACAAGATTCGGTCAAGATTGGTAGGTTGGAAAACGAAGCTCCTAAATAGAGCTAGGAGAATTACCCTATCTAACTTAGTTCTCAGCTTAATCCCATCTTATTGCATCCAGCTCTCATTGTTTCCTCAAAGTATTTGCTCTACCATTGATAGATTCGTTAGAGAGTTCATTTGGAAAGGTAATTCTCCCACTGTTATGCACATGATTGGTTGGCACAAAATTGCTAGGCCTAAAAAGGTGGGAGGCCTTGGAGTTAGATCGGTTAGGCTTTGTAATACAGCTTTGCTTGGCGAGCGGGTTTAGGATATGACTAGTTGTCCTGAAAAATTATGGGTTCAAGTGATTTCAAATAAATACTTTAGTGGTGAAGGCTTCATTAATTGCAAGAGGAAACAAGGTCCCCCCATTTGGTTGTCTGTTTTGAAAGCAAGAGAAGCTCTGCAGGAGGGTTTCAAGTTTAGGTTGGGCAAGGGAAGTGTTTCCCTATGGTATGATAACTGATTGGGTACTGGTACTTTGGCCAACTCAGTTCCCTTTGAGGACATTCAAGACTCTACTCTTATGGTGAGAGATATTTGGGACGGAAATGACTGGTCCTTTGACCAACTCAAAACCTTTTTGTCTGAGACAGTTAAAGAAGTCTTTACGGATTCTGCCACTTGACCGAATGATAATGTTGAGGAGGATTCCTGTATTTGGGTCTCTAATTTGGATCGAAAATACACTACCAAGGCAGGTTATCAATGGATGCTCTCAATTAACCCTATAGGCATGTCCCAACCCAAATGGTCATGGATTTGGAAATTGTCAATTCTTGAAAAAAATGAGATTTCTCATCTGGCTTTTAAGCCATCAGGCTCTTTATAATGGTGAACAAAGGGCTCACAGGGGTATGGCTAGTTCAGTTACTTGTCATAGATGTCATCAAGAAAATGAATCTATTATTCATTGCATCAGAAACTGCCCTTGGACTAAAAGACAATGGGAATCAGTGGGGAATTAATACTCTAATTCTATCAAGAATGGGAAATTATTCAATGGATAAAGACTTACTCGGAAATCAATTGTGCTAAATTCTTTACCACCCTTTGGTGGGTTTGGAGGGACCGCAATGCTCATTGCATCTCTGGGGACGTTGAGGAGGTCTCAAGACTAGTTTTAAAGGTCAATAACTTAGTGTTGTTGCTTGACCTGCATTCAGAAGCAAATAACACTATCAAATCAGGGGTTAGAGAAGTGAAATGGGATCTTGTGCTCGGGTTTGATTTTATTCTCAATGCGGATGGATGCTCTTATAGAAATCCAGGTCGTCCAGGGTTTGGGGCTATTATTAGAAGAAGGGATGCTACCAGGGTGAAAGTGGTTGAGGGCTCGATTAGGTGGTCTGATAACCTCAAAGTCGAGTTGTTTGGTCTCCGCCATGGCCTTCTTCTCGCGTGGGACACTGGAGTTAGGAAGGCGTTGTGTTTCTATGACTCCATGGAAGTTCTATCCTTGGTGCAGAAGACCCCTTCGCTATTTCATCACTATGCTTCGGTTATTTGGGAAATGATTGTGATCATCTAGCGCGACTGGACTATTTCTATGCATCACGGCTTGAGGGAGGAGAATCAATGTGCAGATTTTTTTAGCTAAAGAAGGAGCTTTGGGAGACTTACCGGTGAAAGTGCCTGATTCGCTTCCGCCAGCCATAGATCTTCTTCTCCGGGCAAACGCAACCGGAGTTGTCTTTATTAGAGTTTGTGTTGCATTTATTTTCTCTGTCTTTCCTTTTCGTGGTTTTTGTTTCTTTTTCCCTTTACCAAAAAATAATAATAAATGAATAAAAAATTAACATAATTTTAAATGTATTCATTAATTTATCATTTGCCAAATTGTCACATATTACATCATTTTAAAAATTAACCAACAATATCTCCGTTTGTTGATCTGCACTAAATTAATGGGCCAAGATCCAGCATAGGGACCATGGGCCCAAATCTCCAGCGGCCCTTATTCGGGAACGGCCCACCAATGTGCATGCCTTCAACGGATTCCAGAAGCTACTCCCACAATCAGCATGGTTGGGGCTGGTTACCAAGACTAAATAAAAATAAAAACAAAATTAATTAAAAACCAAAATAGGATTTTAACATGCATCCACACGTTTTTGAATATATACAAAAAGCTTTTGAACGTGAGTCCAAATTAAACTCGATTACAAAATAGAGTTTTTCTATCATGTATAAATTTGTACATATTAAAGAATCAATAATAGTAATATTCTCTTAAAAAATATTACATTCAATATATTAAAAAGTTAAAAATGTGATTTCTTATAAAGTTTTTTATATATTAATTCTTTAACATATACGAATTTGTACATAATAGAAAAAACTTACATAATATGTCAACTATTTTCTTAATTATTACGGTTATAAAAAGGATAGGCCAAGTGGTAGTTGTTAAATCCAATGATTATGCAGATCAGGGTGGGATTGGGGTTGCTGAGGCATTAACACATGAGTAAAGATTCTTTCCACTTGTTATGATAAATGGGTTGTTTTATTATTATGATTTTGAATGTATAAAAGATATTTGGATCATACCTAATATCATATTAACATATTTATATCCTAAAACTATAATAATAGAAATAGAAAATGAAAAGAAAAAATGAAGAGAATTTCAACGGTTGAGGCATGGACACTGCAATTAAGTCTTTAATGCGTGGAAATTGATGTGGATGCCGCTACCATTGCATAATCCAATACTATACTCATCGTATCTGTCATTGATAACCAGAATCATGGTTGTTTGGTATATACACTTGAGTTTTAAGAAACAGACGCGGAAATGAAAAGAGCATTTTATGTAAACTTAGCCTTAGATATTAATGAAAAGAGCATTTTATGTTAACTTAGCCTTAGATATTAAGTATGTGAATGTGATGCAATTATTAAAATAATAATGCTTGCACGTAGAGGAATGATATTTCTACTTATTTCTATCACATCTCGTATCTCACGCGACATAATTAATGGAAATGCTATAAATTATGGTAGTCTACGACTACTAGTCATAAGTTTGTTTGTTTGTTTGTTTTTTTTTTAATAAGAGTCTCATAAGTTTGCTGTTTTCAGGTACATATAAGTAGTAGTATATCATTGAGACGTTGAGACCACACACACAACCACAAATTAAATATCAGTTTTGGAAGGCAATAAATCATTTCTAGGCATGGCTAAATTTATGGCGCAATGGTTGCACCCATGTAACAATTATTAAAGAGATTTGTAATTATCATAGCAAATTTAATTTAACAAAATAAATGATTTAATGTAAAATTACATGGATAATGTACGTCACAACTAACAATATCACGTGGGTAATTATACATTGCAGATTACTTTCGAACATAACTTTTTCTCCTGCCTATTTTAGAATAATATATATATTTCGTTGCACATAACTTAATATAGGCACAATATATTTAAAATAGAAATGAAAAGGGCATTTTATATTATGGACCTTATTAACGAGTGTCCTAAAGATATTATTTAAGAAATCAATAAAAGAAAATTTTTTATTGAGAAACTAAGTATAACATTTTTCAATATATTAAATATACCATTTATCCATGCAAAATTTTCTTTTTTGATTCCTTAATCAATGCCCTAAGGGCGCTCATTAATATTCTCCTTATGTTATTTAATTTAGCCTTAGATATTAAGAGTGTGTTTGAAAAAGCGGAAAAAAATAGATTATGCTGATAATCGATTACATGTATAATCGATTATAAACAGAATCAGATTTTGTTTGGATATGTTTGCTGAAAAGCAATTTTATGATAATCTATTTCGTTTGAGTGATGTGAAAAAATCACTTACATAGTAAATTATGAAAAATGGTATGAAGTTATTTGTTTATATTAATAATATTTGATGTTTTTTTTAATATTAAAACTTTTTGAAATGTGTGTTTTTTTGATATTTTGTCATCTTTTTTTTTTAAAGCAAAGTCTTAAAAATTTTAATTAAAAAAATAAGGAGACATCACGCCAATTGGGAGGGTGTTTGGGTAAGATACGCCACTTGGGAGGGTGTTTGGATAAGATTATTTCTTATCCAATTAGCTGTTTTTTATGGTAAAAGCTGTTTTTTTAGTGGAAGTTGTTATGTTTGGGTAAACTGATTAAATTTCAAAACAGCTGTTTTTATGAGAAAAAAATTGTTTTTAGATAAGTTAGAAGTTTGAAGCTTATTTAAAAAGCTGTTAGATTATTTTGAAACCAATAAAATTCTTCCTATTTCATCCCTAAAAAACTAACTACCAAACAAATATTATTAAATTATACAAATAACTCCATACCCTTTTTAGTAATTAACTATATGTATGTGATTTTTTTACACAACCCAAACGAAAAATCGCTTTTCAGCAAACACATCCAAACATAAAACTGATTCTATTATAATTGATTATCCACATAATTGATTATTGAAATAATCAAATTTTCGCAGCTGATCTAAACACACACCGGCATGATGTGTTATATTGAGATAGGGAACAATGATGTGCATAGTCTGACCGTTGGGGGTAAGATAGGAACAGTGATGTGAGATGCAAAAATAATCTCCCGTAAATAATCTATCAGTCCTCGATCGATAAGAGATGACACAAAAATAGCTTTGTTCCCTAAAAAACAAGCTTTTTTTAAAAATTTAAGCTAAAAGTCCAAACACAATGATTTTATATGAAACAATTTTTTTAAAAGAAAAACTGTTGAATCCAAAGAATCCATCTTTTCCAAAACACATTATATGTGTGACAAATTTATCAAAATATCACTATTTCAATTTTTATTTTTCAAACTACCATCATTTTCAATAACATTGAGAAGTCCCCTTTGGTGGCCACGACTTCTCAACCTGATTTGGAAAAATTTTTTTGTCACACCCAGTTGGGAAGTCTAGTTCTTCACCCGTCTAAGCTTTCATGATTTCACCGTCTAAGCCTTCGTTGATGACTTTCACCCGTCTAAGCTTTCATGCTTTCACTCGTCTAAGCCTTCGTTCGTCTGATGACTTTCGCCCGTCTAAGCTTTTAATCGTTGAATGAAGCTTTCACCCGTCTAAGCTTAGACCGGTGAAAGCTTCATTAGACGGGTGAAAGTCATCAGACAAATGAAGGCTTAGACAAGTGAAAGCTTCATTAGACGGTTGAAAGATTAGACGGGTGAAAGTCATCAGAGGAACAAAGGCTTAGACGGGTGAAAGCATAAAAGCTTAGACAGGTGCAAGCTTCATTAGACGGTTGAAAGCTTAGATGGGTGAAAGTCATCAGACGAACGAAGACTTAGACTAGTGAAAGCATGAAAGCTTAGACGGGTGAAGAACCAGACTTCCCAACTGGTGTGACAAAAAAAATTCCCCAAATTAAAATCCACGTTGAGAAGTCATGGTAGAAGAACCAGACTTCCTAACTGGCTATGGCAAAATTGTTTTTTTAAATTATGTTGAGAAGTCATGCCCTCCAAAGGCGAATTCTCAATATAATTTGAAAATTATGGTAGTTTGGTATATAATTTGGAAAAGGTGATAGTTTGGAAAATAAAAATTGAAACAGTGATATTATGATAAATTTGCCCAAATATGTGAATGTGATGCAATTATGAAAAAAATAATGCTTGCGCGTAGAGGAATGATATTTCTACTTATTTCTATAACATTTCCTACGTCACACGCCACATAATTAATGGAAATGGTATATAGTTTATGGTAGTCTAATAAGCTTGTTGTTTTCAGGTATAAGTAGTATATCATTGAGAAGCAAGAACGTATGGATGATATGACACGGGTCTCTTTCAGCTTAATCAGTGGTTTCGAGTTCGAATCCTAATTCAAGGAATGCAGCAGTGTTAAAACTTTTGAGGGATAACTTTGTCTTCCTTGTGGTCCTATCCGGCTCGAGAATTAGTCTCCGTAGTTGTGCGAAAAGGATATCGTGAAAAAAAAAAAGTATATAATTGAGACGTTCAGACCACACAACCACAAATACCAGTTTTGGAAACCAACATGTGGTTGGTCCGAGTAGTAAGGGACTCGAGCACCTTAAGCAAGTGGTCAGGGGTTCGAATCCTGACTTTTGTATATGGAGAAAACCTGGTTGAGAGGGAAGAACCCACCTTGTGTACTCAACAGGTTCCCCGACGGAGATTAGTCACTGCTAACGGTGGTGAATACTTCGTTTCTATATCATGATTATAAAAAAAAAAAAAAAAACCAGTTTTGGAAGGCAATAAATCCTTTCTAGGCATGGCTAAATTTACAGTGCAATGGTTGCACCCATGTGATAACTAATTATTAAAAAGATTTATAATTATCAAATTTAATTTAGCAAAATAAATGATTTAATGTAAACTTATATGGATAATGTACGCAACAACTTACAATATCACGCGAGTAATTATACATTGCAGATTACTTTCGAACATAACTTTTTCTCCAGCCTATTTTAGAATAATATATTTCGTTGCATGTTGGTGAATAAGAGTACCATATAAGATAAAATAAAGATAATTATAATATATATAAGTTGGGAAGCTTGAATCGAAATTATCGATTTAGACTTTTTGGATAACAAAGCAACTCTCAAACTTATTATACAAATCAATCTACTCCCTCAATTGGACTCAATCTTAAATGCTAATATGATCTTAGAGTCCATTAAAAAAAACTGAGGCCTCTGACTCATGTTGGTGAATAAAATTCTCACATAGAATAAAGACAATTGCAATGTATATAAGTTGAGAAACTTGAGTTCAAATTGTCTGACCTTTTAGACAATAAAATAACTCTCAAACTTATTATACAAATCAATTCACTCCCTCAATTGGACTCAATCTTAAATGTTAATATGGTATCAGACCCCATTAAAAAAAAATGAGGCCTCTGACTAAAAAAAATGGCACAAGCCCAAAAAAAAATGGACATAAGGCCTCTGAGACTAAAATAATGAGTACAAACCCTCAGATTTAGGACAATACTTAAATATAGGCACAATATATTTTTGAGTTGGGATCAGGTTATATTTTATATGTTCAATTATTCTAAAGGTCTCTGAATTATTTAAGATTTTTTAAATAGATTCCTATATTTTAAAAATTTATAATTGAGTTTTTGAACTTGTAAATAATTTATAATTAAATCTTTGAGATAGGATTTCTGAACCGTAAAGTTTGCTAACAGAACCCTATCCCAGAGATCAAATTAAAAATTATTTATAAGTTTAAGGGTCTGATTTCAAACGTGACTCTAATTACAAAGTATTTACAAGTTCAAGATCCAATTACAATTTTTTAAAGTATAGAGATCTATTTTAAAATTTTCAAATAGTTCAGGGACCGACAGAATAATTAAACGTACATTATAGAGGCTTTGGATGGTTTGGAGTGGTTTCGCTTCTCATTCCCAACCATTCCACTCCATTGTTTAAAAAGCTCTCAAACAATAGATAAGGGATATTTACTATTTCACTCTATTACTAACCATCTCACCCCATCCCTCCCAAACACACCCTAAAATAACTTAGTTATACTTTTATTTTTCAATCATTTTTGTTTCTATTCTAACTATGATCAACTTTTCAATCAATTTATTTCTCTCATTAACCATGACTAGTTATTAAAAATTCGTGATAAAGAAAACTGCAGATGATTCAAATTAAAAACAAAAAAACAAAATTCCGGGTAAATAACTTTGTTGATCACAAATTCACAGCGATTGAGAAGTGAGAATAGAACTTTCTTTCGCAAGTCTAATAAGTTAGTTTATAATTTATTTGATTAATTTATAAGTTTGTTTGACTAAAACGGAGGTATTTAATAAACAAACTTATCTAATTAACTTATAGCTTTTTTCATAAACTATTTTATTTAGCTTTTAACTTATAGCTTATAACTTATTAATTAATGTTCATTTTTACCTTATTATTTTAACGAAATTCTTACTTTATCCGATCCCTACTCATAAAATAATATATATATATATATATATATATATATATATATATATATAATATAAACATGTCATTTCATTTATATTATTTAATAAAAATATTTAAAAATAAAAATAAAATTAAAAAATTAATACTCTAATTATAAAGCTTTAATTAAAATTAAAAAAAATTTATATAAAAATCATATAAACATATCTTTTTATATCATTTTATATTTTTAAGTTAGTTCAACAACTAATTTTTCCAAATGCTTCAAATTTCATCAATTGGATTTTTAACTATATATAAACTATAAGCTTTCAGCTAAAAATTAGTGTATCAACTAAAAGCTAGCTTATGAGCTACTTTTTGACAAACAAACCTAAATGTTCTTGGTTAATGAGGTGATGCCAACTCTCCAATCATAACCAGATAATGAGGTGATAGTGATCAAGCGGGTTTGGCTTTTGTTTTAAGTATCTCGTACAATATATGGGTTTTTTTTTTTAATTTTAAATATAGTATTAAACGGAAATAAGTTAATACAGATTTGATAGTAATAACTATTAATTAGGTGATTTGAAAATATATTCGAGAAAAAAATAATTAAATGGAAATAAGCATATGATATGTACATTTGGTAATAATAACTATTAATTATTACATTTGAAAATACTCTCTCTGATCCTTTTTAATTGTCGGTTTTTTAGGAAAAATTTGTTACTATTTAACTGTCATTTTGTTGCATTTAGTCAATTATACCATTTTTTACTCCTACTTACTATTTTTCATAAAATTAATTACTCCTCCTCTCCCAAAATCTGCGTAACGTTACTAATACTAGTCCCAATGCCTCTCTCTCTCACCAGTGCAACGTGCATGTAAATAATGAGACTCCTAATTTTACTGTTCATGCAAAATAGAAAACCTCAAGTTATGAAAAAATATAAAGGTTGTGTGAAGGTTCAAGAAGAAAATGGTGGTACTTATTTTGAAGAAATAGTTGAAGACTCATTGGACAACATACAAGAAGAAATAGTTGAAGACTCTTTTGAGAGTATGCAAGACCAAGATGACATAGACACATGCTTCCAACAAGACCAAAAACAAGAAATAAGAGAAGACCATGGTGATTGTTTTGGAGAAATTGTTGAAGACTCCTTGGACAAGATAGAAGACCAAGAAGATACAGATACATGCTTACAAGGAGACCAAAAGCAAAAAGAAGGAGAAGGGTCATAAAAAACAATACTGGATTTTGACTTAAATGTAGAGGCTGATTATGAATTTGATTTAAACAAATTTCCAGAAGAAGATGGCGAAGAGTCTTCCCAAAAAGAAGAATGTCAGTCGGTGATTAGAAGATGCTAAAAATTCTTTTGCCTAAATTTTACTGACAGCTTTGTAATTCAAAGAACTGATATATATATATATATATATATATATATATATATGGAGAGAGTAGTTTATTTTAAATTTCTTTTTGCTTCTGCAAGTGGTGTAGAGTTTTTGGATACAGTATCAATGGTGAAGCCTTTGCATTATGTGATGGGTTAGTTTTTATTTTGAATATTGAATAAAGTAATGCTTTCAACTGAGACACAAATCGCAAGCCTATATAAGGTTGTATTTAATTTATAATCTTTCAATCATAACCCAAACCCAACAAATATGACAACTCGATCCTGAAAATTTCATAATGCAAAGGGAACCTTGCTTGGGGTATTGCTGATTGAAACGTGACTACAACCCAGTCACGATAGGTATTATTGATTGCTTAAGTAATTCTGAACTTCTTGTACTAATATTGGATCACGCTTCATTTGAATGGGTAGTTGTCTTTCTCTTTCTAACCTTTCCTTATTAACATGTGGAATTTTATATTTGTTGGAACCTTTGCCTTTCATGATCTCTATCATGCATATATAACTGTAATGTTAGAAATATGCAATTGGACTTCACTGAAGAAAAGTTTTCAAATGACTTCATCACTACCCTGACAAGTTCATCAATATTTTTAGGCGACTCTTTATTTTGCAATGATTGTATAGCACGGAAAAATCCCAAGTCTAAGACATTTAAATCTGGAGAATTTGCACGTTGAGACATCAAACGAATATCGAACCCATCCTGTGTGACTGCTCAAAGGAACTCGGGATCATCATGATTAATATGAGTTCTCGCATTATGTTGTTGGATAAATATTGTAGACCCCAAATCCTCTCTTGGCCATTTTTCCTTGATAGCCGGTAGGACTTTCTCAATAAAAAATGATCTTATGATATCTCTCTCTATTGAAGTTATTGCTTTTGTCTCCATTGTTCCCGCAACTCTATTAACACTTGTCCTTTTAGTCGGTTCCTGGATAACAAACGGAAAAACACCAATTCTCCCTGAGAAAGTTTCATTTCCTTGGGAGTCAAATCTTGGTCGAGTTAGACCAACTAAAAACATAACTTTTGCAATTAAATTTTTGCTTTTACAAGTGCGATGTGGCTCATCCTCATCTAGCAGCAAATAATAATTCTCCGATTTTTTAGTCATATAAAACCACTTTTCATCAATATGAATAATATTGTGCATACTTTTAAAAGTTGGGTCATGCGGTATACCTTCAAGCATTGACAAGAAAAATTCCAATCTTGATCTTTTGTTTCCTTCTTTCAATAGTGGCTTTATAGCATTTGAATGACGCCGTATAACTCCTGATTTCAGAAGCCTAAACACTGAAGTTGAATTTGTTTTCAACGCACAAGCTAAAGATCGGGTGGTTGTTCTTCGACACAAAGGGATTTAACGAAGTTTTGTAGGATCAATTTGAATTCTCTTACGTCCACAATTTTTTGTCTTCCTGTGAGACACATCATGTATCTCACTTTCATTTGCTCTTTTCCAAATCCGTTCAATAGTTCTCACAAAAATTGAAAATGAAGCAGCTACCACTTGTGTAACTCCTTTACATAATTTTCCATCAACACTTTTTTGTAGTAGAGCATGATAAATGGATGTGCGTTCTTCATTGCTTAATATTTTTAGCCTTTTTCTTTGGGGTTCTGCTTCTTCAACATTTGAGATTCCTTGCATTAAAAGTAAAATGGTGACATGTTAAACATATCAATACCACTCGGACAAACAGCAATGTTGCAGTAGCAATAAAAACCGAGATTAAAAACAAGTTGTAAAGCAAAATAGAAAGATTACTCAGTAACCAAAATTAAAAATAAAATGTTAAACAATGACTCACTGAATCTTTAGGCATGCATGAACATGCACCACGTGGTTTTTTAAATCAAATGTAAAATGTAATGAAATCAGTGTTGACCTGGAAGCCTAACCATACTGAAATCAGTGTTGACCTCTTCTTCTAGGTGTACATCATCTTCACATGGCTGATTATTTAAATCAGATGAATGCTGGCTTATGAGTGATGTTTCTGGAAAATCTGAAAGAATATTGAGATCCTGAGAAAAAGTTTCTTCTACACCAATATTTAAATCTAGCAAAGGAGTGCAGAATTCTTTTGCTAAAATCTCTTGAGTACCTTCAGCTTCAAATTTTGGAGCTTCAACATTTAATTCTATGTCACACAGTGAAAATCTATCATTTGAACTCATGTTTATATATGGACTTCTAATATTTGTGAATTTTCACCATAACACATGTATAAATACTTAAACTCTTACAGTGTCTTTAAAATTTTTAGTGGGAAGCTTAAATCTTGATTAAAATTTTCAAATAAAATTTAGAAGATGTTCCCTCCAATATTTTTGATTAAAATCATCAAATGGTAAAGGTTTTTTGCAGGTAAAAGTACTTCAGTATTGGATGGAAGTTAAATTTTTTATTGGAAGTCCAATAGTTACAGCTGCATGCATAGTGTTTTTTTTGGTGGGTTTACTCTTTGTTTTTGTGTGGGTATCGCATGCGTGTGTTGTTCCGTTTGTTTCATTGAGAAAGAGAGAGTATGTACGTGAGTAGTAAATGGAATATGTACCGGTGGAGATAATGCACATGACCCACAACTTGGAGAGAGAATAAATGCTGTGGTTAAAAAGTCTGCCGCACGTTTAACACTGAAAATTAATTGAGAGAGAGAATAAATGGTGCAGAGAAAAATGAGGGTATAAAAGGAAATTTTTTAACAAAAACTCACTGCCTTGGTTTGTGTAATTTAACCTTAAATGACACTTATACAGGAACAGAGGGAGCATATTAAAATAACATTTAAAAAATTGCGTAATATTGGTGACGCCACATGATTTATTGAGGAGGAAAGATGTTGTAGAGAACGACTCACGTTTAACAATGAATTACTTTTATATATACGGGTTGATAATGAACGATATCATATCTAAAAATTCTAAGTACGTGAGGGATATTTTAACTACAGATTATTAATTAATTCAGTTTTATATCTACTATCTTATGGGGAATGGTTAAGAAATTAATAAATAGGATTTTATTAGGAAGAAATGTTGAAGTGGTATATTTAATATAATAGAGAATAATGTGTTTATTTTTTAATAAAAATTTCTTTCTTATATATTTTTTAACCATTACTCTTAAAATAATAAATAACAACATTTACTTATTTTATCCATATCCAAGAATATTGAATCGAGAGAGGCAAAGTAGTACCTTGGAATCTTTTACATACTATGGGTCTTTTGATTTGTTTCCAGTTTACTATTTTTATTTTTTATTTTCAGAAATAATTATAAAATGTCACCTTGTTTTCATTATGTTTCCTGTTTATAAAGATTTGTACAGAAAATACTGAAAACAATAAAAAGTTGTTTTCAGTGTTTCTAGTACAAAATTTTGAAAACAGAAAACAAAATGAAAATAAGGTGACAAATTTGTAATTATTTTTAAAATAGAAAATGAAAATAGGAAACTTGAGACAAACCAAAGAGACCCTAAAATGGACAAGCCGTCATTTCCGAATGCCAGAGACGGTCTTCCCCACTTTCATTAACCCTCTCCAAAGTATGGAATGTCTCGCAAACATCCAATTGATGCAGAATAAAAACCTATATTCTTTTTAATCAAGGTATCTTATAGAACATCCGATATTACTCTTAAATGTATTACTGTTATTTTTGTAAACTTTAAGGTAACAAGTGTAATTTATTCTTAAAAATATTACTCTTAAATATATTGAAATTTCTACAACTTGGTCATGAACAATGGCGCGCCCACAAAAAACAACTCCTAACTTATTAACTCTAAATGTTTGTGGTGGGCGAGCCAGCAAGACTTTGTAGGGACGACCTGGCAAGAGCAAGATAGGGACGGTGACAACGTTGCAACGACAACGTTCAAAAGATGAGGGTCTGAGAGATTGAGACACAACGACACAGTTAGGGACAAGGGGGCTGGATTGAATTCAAATAGGGGGAAGGCCTAGATTTTTTTTATTTCCCTCGTTATTGTTTGAATATTTTTTATTTTATTTTTTTCTCTGTATTTTTTTTTATTTTTTAAAAGTTATTTTCAGATACGTTAGGTTAGCGACGTCAGCCTTCTCAAACTATTTGATTTTTTTTTCTAAAAACGTTCTTTCCTAAATTTGGGCCATATTAGCTCAATTTTCTCAAATTACCGAATTTATTTTTTAAAAAAGGTTAAGTGTAACATCCTAATTTTTCTTTATCTTGTTTATTATATGATGATGTGTTTAATTGCATGTTTGATGTGCGTTTAGGATTAAAGATTGTTTGGAGAAGGAAAAGAGAAGAGTGTGGAGCTCTGGCTGGCACGCTCAAGCGTGGCCAAGCCAACGCTCAGGCATGTTGGACGCTTAAGCGTGGTGCACATGCAAGCTCAAGCGTTCTGTGTTAACCAGGTGACTGGCAATGATATGACGTGAAACAACACGTAGCGGTGCCACGTACGCGATCGCATGCAAGGGGGCGGTGCCCTTATCGTGAAGACATCTCCACGCTCAAGCGTGGGAGGGAGCCAACATCCAAGCGTGAGAACGCTCAAGTGTGGGATCTCCCAACACTTAAGTGTTCTCATCAAAGACCAACCTCTGTATATTCCTTTCTTTTTCAACTTGCACGGGTTTTTATGAGATCTAAAATACAGAGAGCGTGGGAGAGATAGCAGAGACAGAGTTCTTGTGTTTGATCTATGTTTCTTGTGTTTCGATCGTCCGATTTTAATTCTGGTCGTGTTTTCGAATTCAGCTCGACCTCTTCTTCAATTCCACCCGATCGTTTCTTTGATACGTCGATGGTAAGTCAAGGTTTCGTACTTACCAACATTGTTATTCTTCTATGTTCTTCATTCATTTCTCATATAGATTCTTGGTTTCGATTTGTTTTAGGGTTTTCGATATAGTTTACGTGTTGTTTTCGTGATTACGGAAAGTTTCGGGACAACGAGAGTGTCCGTGTTGATGTAGCAGATCTGTGACTAAGGTTGCAAGGGTAGAGTTTGTGAGTTCGTACACTCATTATCATGTGGGGAGAAAGAATCACACATTCGTCGGGAAGGCAATAGTAGAATAGAATATATTGACATGTGTAGCGGAACCAAACCCTACTAGAGGTTAAGTAACCGACAACACCTAACCTACATTGGGGACTACTGTAAAGTATATACCAATTAAGGTTGAGGCATTATGGGGTTATCACCACAGAAATGATCGATACACCCTTGGTTCGACAACTATTGCCGAATGGATGATTGATATATTGATATGCTTGGTGTGTTGATATGTTTGGTATGCTCAATGTTACGTGTGACGAAATTATGAGTTATGTGTTTATATGCTTAAATTGGCATGTGGGATACTAGACACTATGCCTGCATGTTTTTTGATCATGTTGATAATGTTGAAAGTGCCATATTACATATATTGAGATGAGATGTCGTGGATATCGTGGATGAGATCGTATGAGTAATGAGATGGTACGATGGATGATGAGAGTTTGGTAATGGCACAGTGATGATTGGTATGCATAGCATAATCATTTGCCCAGTGGTGAGCCGTATGACAGGGTCATATGAGGTTAGTGTACTAGTGCGGTTACGGATTACGAAAGGGACGATCGGTGAGATCGAGGGGATGTAACAACGCTCAACCTGTACTACAAGTGACCACTAGGTAGCTCCTATTGATGTCATGGGGGCTGGTAAAGTTTTGTTATCCCCACTGGACCTGAGTATTCCACAATGTAGGTGGACATTCCGATACGACCAGGACAGCCATCCCTATCTAGAATGTGGGAAGTTGATGCACTCTTATTGGTCATGGCATGCGGAAACGGTTACCCGAACAAACTAACTAAGGTTCTTCGAGATTGAGAGCGAGCATTGAGAGTTGACATGCATATAGGGTTGAGATGCACATAGTGCAGGCGTTAATGATGAGCGAATGGTAACTTGGGGATGACTGTGAACTATGACACTTGGAGATGTTTGTATTTGTGGTCATATGATGTGTGTCATGTTATATATATGCTATTCTATGAATCTCTCCCGCTATATGATGTTTGTTGTAGATCCTTATCTCCCTGTTTCTTTATGTATGTTTTCTTCTTCTAGATCATGGAGAAGATACTATAGCTGCTAAGGGAGATGGATTACATTCACCCATGGTTATGTCAGGCGTCGAGGATCCCTGTTATATGAGACATTGAGTTCGTCTACCATGACGACGATGGTATTGGTTGGAAATTTGATCCCACGACCTTTACCACTTTGTACACCTGGATCACGACGATCTATCTCCGTTTTTATAGCTCACTCAAGGCCATCCTGGTTGGTCCCTTCAGAATACTGCAGAGACTGTCTTTTGATCGGATGTGGTACCCACCTTTTGGGCATCATACACCATGGGACTCACTGAGGACATCGCACGCGAGTGGCCGACGCAGTTTTGTGTGTCGAGGATCACCCGCTCGGAGCGAGCGCTACCGTCAAATGTGCCATCGTAGGCGTATGCTGATCACACGTAGCTCATCATCCGAGTGGGAGCCTCACGTTTATCGACATAAATATGGTGAGGGGGAGGGTAGCTCACAGCCATCATATCATCCTTATTGATATCGGTGACTGCCAGTGCGTCTCAATAGGTTTGAGAGTTTTGAGCGTTGATATTTTAATGTATTTTGGTGAGGTAGGCCGAGACGAGAGATAACATGTCTTGTCTATTGTTTTAGTTTGGCTTACTATGTACTTTTTTTTTATTTGAGGATGTTATGTTTTATCTTGCGCACTCTGGCTTATGTATGTATATATGTATGTATATGAGCGTGTTGTGTTTACTCGATATGTATATATTCTCAAAGTTTTAAATTTCTGCATGTTTTAGGATTGGATAATTAGGTTACTTGATGAGGTAATGTGACGCCTCATTAAGCGAATTCACAAGTTAATCCAATAGTGGTTGGTCACAGTGGAAGTGGACTGCGACCCAGGCGACTTTCACCGGCAATGTCAGGAGTTCGAATCCTGCAGCCTTCACTCTGGGGAGGGCTTTACCTAACTACCACCCCGACCCGAGGGTTAGTCTCACAGCTTACCTGTTGGGATACTCGATCAAAGATTAAAAAAAAAAAAAAAAAAAACGAAAATTCATAGGTTGGCTTATAAACCTGGGAGCTAACCTATTTAATTTTTTAAGTAGACCAAATTTATAAACCCACATTTTAATAGATTTATATTTTATTTGGAGTTTTGTTATATCCTCTAATAAAATCCTCTTAGCTATCCTATTATTTATCCAATATATCTTAAAAAAATAAAAACATTTAATTTAATAAATAGGAAGATTATTGAAAAGATTTCGTAGGAAGATGTATTATTATTATTTTTAGGAGAATGCTAACGAGTATCTTTAAGATATTAGTTAAGAAATAAAAAAATGGATCTTACTAACAAATGTCCTAAGGACATTGTTTACGGAATTTAAAGTAGGAAAAAATTATTGGAAAATGCAACTTTTGAATGTTGAATGTATTGAATACACTATTTTCAATATAATGTTTCTATCTTTGAATCCTTAATTAATGCCCTTAAGGCACTGGTTAGCATTTGTCTAAAAAAATATAAGTTTTTATGAAAAACTGATGTATTTATTACATTGAATAATGTTACACTTAGATTTTTATTACAAATTTTTCTTTAATTGATTTTTTAAATAGTATCTTAAGGACACTCGTTAACAAGACCACTATTTTTATCCGTCCCTTACTCACCATCGGCATATCTTCCTCTAATCCCCACCAAATCATCCTCTAATCCCCCACCAACACACAAATCCAATAGGTACACTACATAGAAACAAAACTAATTAAACTAACTACTTTGCAGTTTTAAGTGCCATTAATGCCTAGGAGAAAGATGGAAAAACCAGACAAAAAAGCAACTTGAACATGAAAAGAGAGAGGTACAGTGCTTGGGGAACCATACTTTCCCAACTTTTTCCTTTGTATCGCTGCATGCGGCAATCCACATTCTTAGTACAAAGACCAAAATCCAATCATTCCAATCCACAATAAACAAACTTTGAATATTCATACAAACTTAATGACAACTTGGAGAATTGACATGTTGATGCTTCTTTGTGTTCATATGTCATCGTAATTTTTTCATTGCAAAATTACCTCATAAAGTCTAAGAGAATATATTGGATTTTTTTTCAGTTTTTTTTTTTTTGGTGAATTCGCAACTGCAATGTTTTTTCACCAAAAAAATATTTTAAAGTTGAAGAGATCCAAGAGGCAATTACTTTTTTTCCAATAATTACAAATTAAGTGTTAAAATATTTTCTTATAAACACTACAATAAATTTTTCATATATCTATGGACACTTTTAGTGACAATCGTTAAAATTGCAAGTATAACATCATCACTCATCATTGTGCTTCCATAGTGGATTTTATAGAGATTTTCCACTATCCCTTGATGATAGGTTCATGAGAAGGGGGCAGATTTGGATCAGCTGAGTCATCATCTGAGCTATCTCCACGGTTTTTCTGAAAACAATTATTGATCCATTCATCAATGTCCATTGGTTCATTTGGGTCCTGAAGATTCCTGACAAAGGCAAAAGAATCCTTCAGACAGATGCCAGTGACTATTTCTGGGGAGCAGTGCTGATCGAGGAAATAGAAGATAAGAAATTTATTGACAGTCAAATACAACGGTGAGTAAATGTACGTGGATCGTAGGTAAAACCTATAGCGACAATCATTTCCCGTTGTTATTCGTCACTCATAATGGACGGTTGAACCGGCCGTAGGTGAATGTAAGTTTTACATTTACCTACGGATTTTAAAAGTATCGTGACAGATTTTGTCTGTCACTAAAAGATAAATTTCTTGTAGTGAAACTTCTTATAAATTTGATAATAACCATTTTCTCCTCTTTTAAATGTTAATAACATGTTAATTAATACAACAAAACACTGGACATTTAAAACAGGGAAAATAGTCTCCTTGAATTAGCTTAGTTGGTTAAGTTGCGGGACCTGAATTGTGAGTGTGCGAGTTCAAACCTTCACAATGCGTTCTGTCCTTTTTCCTTCCCCTTCTCATCCTCTCACATATAAGACCTCTTATGAAACTCTCCTCATACCAAAGAAAAGGGAAAACAAATATTTTGATCAAGTGTGTTTGACATTTTTGAATTTTTCAACATATTTGACATTTGAAAGTGAGTTACTTATAACTGCATTTAGAGTTCAAACATTAGTTGAAAAAGTAACAAAAATCATATCTCCGTTTACCAATTAAACAATTTGGACTTTTAACCACTATGTTTATTATAATGTCTTCAGAAATTTAATTACTTTTCTACCCTTTCAACATTCATTTATAAAATTGAGTCAAGTTAGTAATTACACATCTAAAATTCACTTTAACAAACAATATCTAAATAATATTCATTCTTTTTTTTTTTTTTTGATTACAAATCATTTTGAATATGAATAGTAGAATGAATAAATAATATTCATTCTACCAAACCCACGTTTAATTATCAGGTATCCAAACATAAATCAATTATTAAAACTTCATTTTTAATCAAAACTAAGTTTGTAAAACCCAATTCATTAAAACTTAATCTTGCAAATGATTTCCAAACAGTTTAAGAAAATTCCTTTTATTTACCGACCTTCATATTTGCAGAATGGCATCTTGACAAGCACCAACTTTTTTTTTTTTTTTTTTATAATTTTATTTTGAAAATAAAAAAGGATAAAAGAATTTGAGAACTTCGAGTAATTAGCCGCTAATTATAACTGCTTACATTTTAGCATAAAATTGGTAAAGTGAAAAACCAAATGCCAAGTTCAAATTTTGGGGAGAATCTTACATATAGTAGGTGATGTCTAAAATTTCACTTAAAGTCATTTAGGTGATACATATTTAATTTATGTGCTACAATGTCATTGGCAGGGCCGGCGATAAGGGCGTGCAAGGAGTGCAACAGCACAGGGCCTCAAATTTGGTCCAAAATTTGGGGCCCCCGAAATTTATTTTGACAAAAAAAAAAGGTGTTAGAAAAAAGGCTCTTTTTAAGTAGCTAGAAGATTGATATTAGCTTGAAGTTGTATTGGTAGGATTTTAATAATCTTCTTTGTATTTATTGTCCTGAAGTGGGTATTTAAGATTAGAACAATTGTCCTTTTTGAAATAATATTTAAGATTGCCTTTTTTTTAAAATAATATTTAATTATTAAAATTGTCCTTTTTTTTTTATTAAGGACCCAATTTTTAAAATTGGAACAGGGCCCCAAAATATTTAAGACGGCCCTGGTCATTGGTTAGATGCATAACATTTTTTTTTTTCTCAAAGCTTGAAATACACTATGAGCAAATTTAAACTTGGGTCACATGTAAAATTAATGACAGCTGAATGGAGCAAACAATAACTCAATCACAATTGATAAACAACTAGTATGCGATGTAAATCTAATAAGTTATTATTTTTTTTTTTGACAAGAGATCTAATAAGCTATATGCCCACTTTTTCTAAAGATTATGGATCAGCTAATTATTTTAAGATTTTTCTATCAAGTGCTTGTAGCGCACTTGTTAAAGAATTTAAAATGAGAAATTTTAATGAGAAATAAAAAAAAAAATTTATTTTATTATTTAGCAAATCTGATCATGTTATTTTAATTTTTATGATTGAGGGTGGGTATTGTTTATGACCCTAAAACCTTTTAGCTTGCATGTATGCCATTGGGATTGGAGTGGTCAAACCGATAATAATGCATCCCTCTCCACTTTTAACTCATTTCTTTATCAATTGGGATTCTCATCCTTTCATTCCTTTCTTGCTGACATACAATTTTAATTGAAAGAGAAAGCTACCGTTACAGTCAGCAAAGCAAGCCTATTTTCAGCATTATGCGGCACTCTGTCTCTTTCTCTCTCTAACTCAAGAAATTGTCTGCTTTATCTGTATTAAAATCAAACACAAAGTGGCTTGATTTCTTCTCTACCTCTTTGTTCAAGCCTGCATGCTTCCGGAATCTCGCTATTATTTTTCTATCCTTAAAGATGCATGTTCAACGTATTCACCTAAGCACCGAATAGGCTTCAATATAATTATAGAAAGCGCGTTTTTATTGGTCAAAAATGACAAACGATGCATCCAGCCTTTTTTTGGTGTGAGATCCTGGATCGGTATCTAGAAATTACATTAGACTCCCATTAATCCGATTCGAGTTGAAAAGATTCATACAAGATGAAAAAGTTCTTCTAACGTGTTTTTTTCTTTTCATTAATAAGATTCGAATCTAAAACTTTGCTTAAGAAAAATCAAGCTTTTAGCTATTTAGACCAACAAAAATTCGTATAATGATGTATCCAGTTGCCTCGAATGAAGTTCTTAAAAATCTACCCAACGCATTCCCAGTGAAGTTCAGATAATTAAAAAAACGATCGTGTAATTGAATTGTTCATCCTGATTTGGATGGAGATCTCAGATCGTAGTTACTGAAAGACCCTTCTTTTATTCCAAAAGAGGAAGAGCCACTCAGCCCACTCCCTTGGTTGAATATAGTGCTACTTTTTCTAAAGGAAAAGATACGGTCGAAATTGAATTACTTGGTGGCCAAATTGTTGCAAAGCTTCATGCGTTACACACAGTAAACCCAATGAGCCTCACGGTGTACACCAAAAGAATCATCGACCCTTCTCCACTATTGACATAAAAAGCATATAATATATAGAATCAAGCATATGTATGGTGTTTTAGTTTATGAATTTATAGCATGTTTGGATTATAGTTTAGGTTTATGGTAAGAGTTTGCATTAACGCAACTAAAAAGTACTTTTTTTCCCACCAAAAAAGTACTCTTTTACTTCCACTCAGATCATGCTATAAAATCCAAAATTATGTTTAAACATAACCAATCATGATTTTATCCAATATATTATTTATGAATGAAACTCAATTTACATATCCCAAACTGAAATTTGAAGTCTGGAAACTATAATCTAAACACCTTATTAGAAGCTAATTTAATCCGAACCATTTCGATAATACCAGGGTATCCCTCTTAGCTTTAAGAAAAGAAACTAAGTTGTATTCAATTTACACTGTGATTCGATATTTCAACACACTTGATTCACAGTGTAAGAGAGAAAGAAAATAAAATCTAGTAACTAGCTTCAAATGAATCTTCCTTCTTTTCTTTTTAATTTTTTCCCTCTCTATTAACTAACAAAATTTAATTTGATTTACAAAGCTTTGAGTAATGTGTCTCTCCAAAGTTTAAAATAAGATGTACAACTGCGACTGAGGATGTAAGTTTGTGGTGTTGGTAGTCTCCGCTATGCCGTTGCAACCATCATTACGGCCACATTTCCTCGCAATTGTATGTAATAGTGGTACAATCAAGGTAACCGCCACGGCAATTTAAAAGATGTGTCTCCAACTGCATCAAAAGGGCATGATATGTGTGGTGTTGGTGTCATAGCAAGGAAGGCACGATTTGGAGTTAACCCTGAAAATCTTGAGCAAATCCACACACATTAAGCGAACCTGAGGGGAACAATTACTCTGCATCAGCAACAGAATCTTACTCAACCCGTTCGCTTTCGCCAACGCTTCCTCCGCCCTACGATCTCGAAACAGATAACACACGCTCCACAGCGTCGTCACCGCGTGCTCCGTCGCCACGTTCGACACCTTCAACACCTTGTTCAATATCGCTCCTACACACGCCTCGTCCTCACATATCTCCTTCCTCCCTTCCTTCGTCGACGACGCCGTTTCAACCAGCTTCAGCACCTTCTCCGTCACAGAAACGCTCAAATTCGACTCCGTTAGAAACTTCGATAACACCTTCATTACTCCTAGTTTAACTAGCTTCAACTTGTTCCGTTTCGGCGTTGAGATTGCCACCAAAGTCAACAAAACGTTTTCGATTAGCGACGGATCTTTCTCCGGCGAAGCTGAATTAAGCAATTCTGTTACCAAGCCTTCGTTGTCGGCGATTAACAGCTTCGACTCGGCGTCCATAGCGATGAACTCAAGAACCCTAGCCGAAGCGAGTTTCGAATCGGAGCTTCCTTGTTTCAGAACGAGAAGCAATGATTCTAGGCAGTTAACCTTCCTCTGTCTCTGTTCCTTCTTCAGAATCGAGTTTTTCAATCCTTCGCGATCTTCGATTTTATCAAGAACCAAATCAAACACTCTCACAGTTTGTTCAAGAATTTCAACGCTACCGGTTACTCCACCATCGACATTGTGGAGAAAACCAACCAGCTTTGCCACGAAGCCGTTTATTTTCGTGAGGAAGACTCTGTTTTCTTCAGAATCTTCAGCGAAACGCACTAGTTGTGTGAGAGAATCGAACCGGTTCTCGGTGCGAGAGTCTAAGTCTTTGATGGTTTGGAGGACTTGTTCCTTGGAGTGAACCGGTTTCGAACCGGGCGGTTCGACCCGGTGTTGGACCGAGTCGGACCAGATCTGAATAAGGCTGTGTAGAGTGCGGTTAGGGATGAAGTCCTTAGTGTGGAGGAGCTGCATGGTAGCGGGGCAAGTGTTGTTACCGTTGTCTAGCCAGCGTTGGATGCTGGAACGGTCGTAGGTGACGCCAGTGCAGAGGCTCACAGGAGATTTCATGATATCTAGGGAGATTGGGCACCTGAAGAAGCTGGGAACTGTGATGCATAGATCGTCTCTCACCATTGTCACTGCCTCGTAGTAAAACAAAGAAGGAAAGAAATAAAAAACTCAGCTTCTGAATGGTGAAGAAAACGGAAACAGAGAGATGGGTAGGACGAGAGTGAGGGTCTTTAAAGGTGAGATGAGAATGAATGAGATTGAGAGAGTCTAAGGTAGCTGAGGTCATATGCTTGCTTTTTTTTTTTTTTTTTTTTTTTTTTGGGTTTTTCTATAATGGATAACACATATTAAGGAATCAATAATAATAATTTTTTCTTGAAAAATGTGCATTTAATATATTAAAATGTTAGAAGTGTGATTTTCCATAAAAAATTTCTATATATTGATTCCTTAACATATACAAGTTTGCACATAATAGAAAAATCCTTTTATTTTTTTACTCAGATTTGTTGTGCTTCTTTGTGTACATAAGTATCTTCTTTAACTTAATTCAATTGATAAATGATTGGATTTAGTCGGTATGTACTGATAGTATAAAAAATTTTAACACCGTCAACCAATCAGAAATTATTAAATCAGTAAAAAAGATTGATTTTTATCCTAATTATCTTAAAAGTCATTGAAATTATGATTTTTGATTGGTTGACTATGTAAAAAACTTTATACTGACAATATATAATAATTAAACTCTAAATGATTTCTTTTAGTCGAAAATTTAAAATATGAATTTAATTTATATAAAAGGTATAAAGATCTTTATACTATCCATCAATTGTAGTATCATTTCATGCCTAATTTTTTAAGATAATTAAGTCAAATATTTTTAATAATGTGATAATATATAATTAGTTGTTATTATAAATTTTTTTTATAAGAATAACATATTATTCGAATTTTTTATATATATATTTTATTCATATTTTTATATAATATATGATCTGCCTTTTAATGTCATATAGTATTTTATGAAACTAGTTTATACAATTATGCATAGAGATACCCTAAAAACCAAAATTAATAATACTGGGAGAATGCTCTGTGAAACTAAAAAATAATATTTACATAAGAGTGAAATTCATTGACTCTAATAGTAATCTTCTCCATTCAATTTATTATAATCCAATAGGTTGTATTAATTTTTTAAAGAAACTACGTGACTTCTATGGCATAATGGCATTGAATAAATTGAAGGGTGATGATTTAGATTTATTTAAATATTATATTTAAAACATAAAAAAAATATTTTCTTTGCTTCGCTTTTGGTCAAAGAGGGATGCCAGGGCCCACGGGTGTGGTTTATTATAGGGGAGGGGACGTCATCGTCTGGGTTACTACTTATAAATGGATGGTAATGGTAATATAGTATGGGGATGTTGACCGTCGGATCGTAGACGGAACATGATGAACGGAAGACATGGTAATGGGTCACACGTGCAGGGAGTGGTTTTCCTTGTTGGATGGAGAGGAAGTAAATGCGTATGATGAGGTCTGAGGTGGGCAGGAGGAGAAGTTGAGAACGTGGGGGTGGCGGGGACCAGTAAGCACGGAAGGGTATACTATTTTTTATTTCTTTTCCTCTTAGATTTGTGTTTGGATCCGTTTCAAAGAAATAATTTTATAAAATTGTTTTAATTATAATTGAGTTTGATGAAAAATAATTTAAGTTATGATATTTTTATTTTGAATAAAATTTAGTGTAATTTTATACTAATCAAATACATCGCAATTTTGATACTCTCCTCTCCACACAGTCGAACGAAAAATGTACTATGGTTCTATTGGTATGCCTCATTACATGATTCCTATGATGGGGTTGGGGAGTTCAACCCCCGATAGAGTAGGAAAAATGCTAGGATTTTACTTTTATTTATATTCCTCTAATATAAAAGAAGTAGATTAGAACCGTGTATGAAATAAAATGGATTTAATTGTTATACGTTATTATTATAAACAAATTTTACATAATCAATCAATTATAAATTATCACATCGACTAAAATATTTGACTGTTATCGTAATTACCTTAAAAGTCACTCATATCATAATTTTTGAGTGATTGATTGACAGCATAAAAAACTTTACAGTTATAATGAATATCAATTAACTCTTTAATTATAATAAGATGATAAAAGTTATATAAATATAATATAATATGTATATAAGTAACATTATTAAAAAAAAATCAGAGACCACCACTAAGTCCAGCTATATAAATAACTTTTACATGACCAATGTTATTATATACTTTAGGTAAAATAAGTTAATTACTCCTATACGTTTTTTTTTACTATTCACATCGGTCCTATAATTTTTTTTTCGAATTGATCTTATACGTTATATTTTGTTTTCAAGTAAGTCTTTTTTGTCAATTTCGAACTAACACCGTCAGTTTTGACCTGACGTGGCTATCATAATAGTCCTACACGTGGTCTTTGATTTGACGTCGTAAGGTCGAAATTGACGGAAAGAAATAACGTGAAAACGGAATATAACGTGTAGGACCAATTTGAAAAAAAAGAAAACTTTTAGGACAGATGTGAAAAGTAAAAAAAATGTATAAAGCTAATCAACCTATTTTACCTATAGTTTATTCCTTTTATTTAGATTTGTAGTTGAACAGCAAGCGTGAAACATACCATCTATATACAATGTTCGACCTTTCGTTTCTTGATGTCTAAGTACACCACTCACTACAAAAACTATTCATGGCAATTTAGTCCAAAACACCATTACTTTAATATGTACGTATGTGAAAACTTGATATCTTATACCTATTATCGGTGAGATACAATCATCATGCTACACATATACTAGTTTTTATGCATTATTGTTGTCGTAATTCCAATTATTTACCAGTTAATTATGTCAAATAGATAAAATCCAAAAATATTTCAAAATCCAGCTCAAGCAAGAAAAACACAGAAAACAAAAAAAAAATTTATTCTTCACATCATGGATTACGGCTTGGATCGTTAGATAGGAATCCGAAGATGAAAAGTGAAACAAAGAATATAACAACTGTATAAACAAATAGTTTTAGAGTAAGCATTACAAAATCTCTAAGGTAATTAAATTAAAAATACATAAACGAAAAAAAAAATTGAACTCTTATTCGACACAATTAGAACTGATCTGAACGGTAAAACAATTGTAAATAGAAAAAATAATGTATTGGAATAAAGGAAATCAGTAAACATGTTCCTTGATGGTTATATAAATTAATGAGTACAGATCCAAATTGGTCCTCGACAAAAAATCACGATTAAATTTTGGTCCCTAAGAAATGAAAAATATCAATTTAGTCCTCAAGAATGTAGCAGGTCAAAATAGTCCTGACAGAGACTAAAATGTCCCTAAAAATTATCCTAAAAAAGACAAATTTGACCCACATTTTACATTCTTGGGGACAAAATTGGTATTTTCATTTCTTATGGACCAAAATGTCACCGTATTTTTTTTGTCAATGACCAATTTAGACCTTTACTCTAAATTAATAGATGAATTGCAACAACTAGAGGAAAAATCAATTTGAAGATAACGGTTAATAGCGAAGAGAAAAGATTTGGATCTATCTATTTCTCAAATAATTTAGATACATATCTTCATCTTAATTAGTTTAGTATAGTGTATAGTAAGATTTTTCTTTTTGAGTTTTTAATTCAAATAAAATATCATTTACTTTTTTTTATTCCTTTTATTTTAATATTTTCTATTCTTTTTTTTTAATAGAATACATTTCTTATTAAAATATTTTATTTTTACTAATATTAATTAATAATAAATTGGAAGCTAGCCCAATGGATTATAATAAACGTTGGCGTATGCTATAACTGTCCCAGGGCGCACCCGGAGTAGGATCCATATTAATTTATTCTACTACAACTCGTTGCCTCTTTGATAAACTTCTGCTTTTGAGGACCATCCATACCTTGGAATGCAACGTTCTTATTAAGAGAAAGGCAATTTCTTCACATCTTCTTAAGCCGAAATTGGCTGGGGAGAGGAAACGTTACTCCGGGGAATAGACCCAGTGGAGATGGGGTGAGGCCTGTAGCTTAGAGGATTAAACTTTAATTTATCACTCGGCATCGTTGGATCACTAAGGCCGACAACCCTTTCAATTTGCCCTTGCTATGGAGAATCACATTTTTTATCAAATATTGGGATTGTGCAAAATAGGAATTACAAGGACCTTTAGATACTTATTTGACTTTGAACCTTGTGGTCAATATGGCTGCACAAAAATAATATTTCCTTCAATTCTTTTCAATTTTTTTAATAAATCTAAAGGCATGTAAAGGTATTACTATAATATATACAAGAAAGACATATGAGGTTGTGGAAATGATTAAGGTTTGGAGTTGGTTGTGGATCATAAGAGCTAGATTTGAAATGCTTCGATGACTTTTTATGAGTGGTAGCTAAATCCAGCTTCTTGTATATTTTCTTATTGTTTAGCTTAATTAATTTTCATCTTTATGTAAATAGGGAGGGATCTATTAACTCTCCTCTTTGATGTATTTGGGAAGGGGTACCTCTTGTACTCCAATATTAATATATTTTACTTTATCTAAAAAAAACAGTGTCTTCTAATTAGCAGCTCATGAAGTGTATACTTCATTTGTGATAAGTGTATCATTTTGGAGGATTATGCTATCTCCGGGTCAAGAAAATACATGGCGCCTTTGTGAAAGAAAAAGAGTCACAAAGAAAGAGCATAAGAGAGATTGCAGAGAACACAGAGAAGCTAACTTTTGATACTATACATATTGATACTTTGAGAATTGGAGAAATGAATACTTGAATTGATATATATTGAGTAGGGATGGCAAAACGGGCCAACCCGCCCTGACCCGCCAAAAACGGGGCGGGGCGGGTCAACCCGTTTTTGTTGTGTGGGTTTGACCCCCCAACTCATCCCGTTTAATGGCAGGTTGGCAGGTTGGCCCGCCACACACCAAAAAAACATAAATGGGTTGACGTGTTGGCCCATTAAAAAAATTTTTTTTTACAGCATTTCTTAATAATAATGAATTTCTTACCGCGTTTCTACTCAACATGAATTTCTTAACCAAAATTAAATTATCAAAATTTTAACAATCTCCAACCAAACCACCAAAAACATGCACCTATAATGTTTTACCAATCTACTTAACAACCATGAATTTCTACTCAACATGAATTTCTTAACATAATAGTCCACAATCATAACTCATAAGTCATCATAACTTCATAATCAAAATAAGCAATTTAAAAACAAACATCATAAGTCAAGTACAAGTACCAATAGACAATAGTCCATAATTTAACAGGCACAAATAAGTTTTAATGTCTTAAGCTACTTCCACAAAGCAAAAAATCAATCAATCATCATCATCTTCCAAATTCAGAACGTTAGATGCTGCCTTGGATGTAGAAGGCTCCACTTCTCCATCATCTTCATCATCATTATCTACATATTATAATGGAAGTAGAAAATAATTAAATTAACAAATGATTATCAAAATAATACAATAATAAATAAATACATTCAAAATAAATAAATTACCATTGCTCACAAAACCATGCATCCAATTGCGCGAACAAATCAAAGCTTCCACATTTTTTGACAAGAGATGACTTCTCTACTTGTTGAGGATAATAGAACCAACGCTAAATGCAGACTTAGATGCAATAGCAGTAATAGGAATGCTCAACAAGTCACGAGCCATTATGGATAGTTCTGAAAATCGACTCTTATTATCCCCCCATCATTGTAATACATCCAACCCTTCAGAATAATTGAAATCCAAATTTGGCTCATCCAAATAGACATCAAGTTGAGACTTCCTAGATTTAGAAGCAAGTTGTTGATTGTGGATTTTTAATCCCTATTATATTTAACAAGTGAAACACATGAAAAAGAAAGCATTAAAGATAAACAAGGTTAATAAAATTCAATAAAGAAGGTAATTAAATATTAATTAAAATATATATGAACTTACATTAATCAAGTTGTCAGAGAAAGGTTGGGATTGCTTCAATATGCTAGAAGTAGAAGATGAGTTATCGATGGTATTACTTCTCTCTTTGGAAGTAGTAGAGTACTTCTCAAATAACATGTATAACTTCCTCTTTACTTTTTCCACCTTGTCTTCACACGTAGATGTATCAACTTGACAGTAACAATAACCCAATGAAGAAAGCTTCATCCATGGGTCAAGAATCGCTCCAAGTGCAAGCACAATACCATATTCATCACAATAGCTCTCAAACTTCTCAATCATCATCACTTTTTAAACTCTCAAGTAGAACACACTGAATTTTCCAAACTTGTCAAAAAATACAAGTTGGAAGTAGGGTAGGATGTGCCAGAAATCATGTTGGTGATTTGATAAAAAGGCAATAAGAATACACAAATTTTTTCTGCCCTTTTCCATTCTTCTTCCAAAGGACAATACTTATAATTATCATCATCAAAGTCAAGATTAGCAAATACACGCTTATATTTAAGAGTACGGTCAAGCATCAAATAAGTAGAGTTCCACCTCGTAGGAACATCTAGACACAAACGAACTGAAGTATCAACACCAGCGATTCTTTCAATGCATTCCTTAAAATTTTTCATTCTACTCTCTGAACCTCGCACCTATTTGACACTCTCTCTAATCTTGTGCGGGGCTTCATTAGCTACTTTTAACCCTTCTTGAACAATGAGATTTAAAATGTGTGCAGAACAAAGCACATGAAAGAACTCTCCATCACACAACAACCAATTATGCAAGACAAGTTGACCTTTCAGTTGTTGTTGCATAACATTATTGGCAGATGCATTATCTAAAGTAAGAGAAAAAATCTTCTTCTGTATTCCCCAATCAGTCAAAAACTCAAGAATCTTCTTAGACAACTCAGTTCCTATACGTGTGAGGGGGAGGCATGTGACAAAAGTTGATAATTTTGCTATTTAACTTCCAATTTTTATCAATAAAATGAGCAGTCAAACAAATCAAAAGTTAAAGATATCCTAGTCGGAATGCTAGCCATTTCTTGTTTAAGTTTTTCCTTCTCTCTCATGTAAATATTCAAGACATCGGCCTTCGCAGTATTTCTAGTAATAGAAATTACATCCGGATTCAAGTACTTCATCCAACTCCTAATCTTCCTATACACAACAAAATTGAAGGGCAAATCATGCTCAATGATTGCTTCAGCACACATCTCACGCGAAACCAACTGATCTATCGTACGAGATTTTAATTTCCCTTGCATGTCTACCATCAATTAACCAATATCTTCAAATTTAATTTGCTTACACTTAGAAATATGACGATTTAAAGATGATGTTCCATATTGTTTACCGCCACATTTATAATCTTGTTTACAAACATTACATCTTGTCCTATCAATTCCATCTTTATCCGGTCCTATTTTAGTGAAAAACTTCCAACAGTCAGATGTTGTTGATTTGGCCTTTTTCTTAATAGGTCCAATGGTTTGGGATTCATCAATCCCAATATCCAAATTTTCCCCATCAACTTCAGCAGCATCTACTATAATATTATTTGAATCCATTTCTGACAATTAAGCAAAGAACTAAGCAATTCGCATGCATCAAAAATTCAAAACAGATTTTGCACAAATTCACCAATCAGAATATCAAAAAATCAAAACAGGTTTAGGTTTTAATAATTTTGGTACAACAATCAATCAAACAAACAAATCATAATCTAATCAAACAAAACAACTCAGACTATAAACTAACAAATCAAAAATGAAGAAAGGAAATAGAGTTGAAAGTGAAAGGTGAGAAGGAGATACATATTAGCATTTACCAATGAAGGAGATGGCCGGAGAACGGAGATGCTGATGACCGGAGAAGACGCCGTGACTCGCGAAGGAGGAGGAGACAACCGCGGGCCTGCGACTCGCCAAGGAAGAGGAGACAGCCGCGAATCGCGAAGGAGGAGGAAACGGCGATGGTGAGAGGACGCGTCACGGCCTCAGGCGAGCCGTGCACGAGGAGGAGGAGCTCTGGCTGGCTGCTCTACCTCTGGTCGTGATTGATGGCACAGCGGCATTGAAGAGAGGCGAGAGTGAACCCTAAAGGCTTGAAGTGAAGCGAGACTGAAGAGAGAGAATCAGATTTCAGAGAGTATTTCAAAGTGTAAAGGTAAAAAAAAAAAGTATTTTAAGTTAGCGGGTTGGCGGGTCAACCCGCGCCCGACCCGCCACGAACCCGTTTTCGATTGGGTTAAATGGGACGGGTCAAAACGGGTTGGTGGGTTGATGATCCCAACCCAACCCGCCAAAATTGGCGGGTTAAACGGGTTGACCCGTCGGGCCCAACCCATTTTGCCACCCCTAATATTGAGTACATCATCTATATATGGTAGCAAAGAATGACTTGCTTATTAATAAATGGAAAATAACTAAATAACATAAAACTGATAAGTGATATTTAACTAATTCTCAACTACTAATTTGTAATAAGAAATAAAGGATATGTCACAAAATAAATACTTGTGATGAGAGAAATTTTTATCAAATAATAATAAGAACTCGTAATAAGATCTGAGAGAGAAATCCTTTTTTTAGGACAAACTTATAAATATTAAATTTTACACTATAACCTCTTCATCCAACCATTAATATAAAGCTCTTCTTAAAGAATGATTGAGATTGCTTGGTGCATAGATGCACCTAATTCTTAAACGTCTTCATGAATTAATAGTAAATACTTCACAAATTTATGATTGAGATTCCTGCATCTTGCGTATGGAGAAAACCTGGTTGGGAGGGGGCAACCTTAAATGTCGTCCAGGTCCCCCGACGGAGATTAATCATTGTTTACGACGGTGAATATTTCGTACCAATAATATGATTATCCAAAAAAATGCATTTTCATGTAATTAGTTATTAGTTATTAAATAATGTTATGATAATGTTATCTTTTTATAAATAGTACACTACAACAAAAAGCATCTTTAGCGGCAATTATTAAAACCATTAGCGGCAATAATAATAGCCACCAAAATCTTTACCGGCAATTATTAATTAGTCGGTGTATCCAATGTCGCTAAAAGCTTTCCCGACAATTGTAGGAAAAGCTGGTAAAAACCCAAATAATTGCCGCTAAAAGTCAAAAATTATAGCGACAATTATCATGACCTTTAGCAGCAATTTTAATAGCCACTAAATATGATTTTAGAATTGTCTTTCAAGTTCATTTGCCAGCTTTTTTTATTGCCGCTAAAAGTTCTAACTGACTTTTTTCAACAATTACTATTACCATGAAATATTAAGATTATTTCTCACTCAAAGCGGGTATGCTTTGATTAACAAAAGTTTTAACGACAACAATATTTAATCATAAAACACTTAAATCATGATATACAAATGTTCAAAATAAATTATAGTAAAATTCATTTTATCAAAACAAAATATATTCCATTAAATTCATAACAAAAAAATAACAACTATTATTAACTTCACATGAAATGGATTTGAATCTAATAACTAGTGTCATTTTGAGTCCAATAACTTGTGTAATCACATAGTCACATTACATTCTGTTCATTATCACTGAAAGGTTTATGGATACAAACTGTATAACGCTAAAAGAACACTATATGTTCAATGACATTGAAAAACTTATGGAATCAATATGTAAAATAGTAATTTGAATCAATTGAACTTAATCCTGCAAGAACAAAAACAATACAAGTTACTAAAAAATAAGACACAAATGTGAAACGTAATCATAAACCATGCAATATTCAGTCAAAGCGTAAGAACTTACCAATATCAGTGAAAAGATCAAATATACCTATTATCTTTTTGCTTAACTATTTTACTTCCTGGCATATCCCATAAAAGCACGGTGGTGCTTGTGGTTCTCATCCATGGCCACTATTAGCATCAGGGGACTATAAAAGATTACAATTTAAGATAATAAACATGGTTTGCGAACTCTGAACTTTATTATTCCCTCAAGGAGCACAGCAACATGTAAAATTAACAGTGAATGACTCAATCTATATATCTATTATTTCCCTTACACTCTTACAGTCAATCTCAATCCTTGATAACAGTTTTTACTATGCTATTGGAGTTGAAGTGAATTTCCAAAATAACAATGCTAAGAGGAACTATATAGAAGTTTAGCTAGTACACAGGGGCTGCTGAACACCAGAATCCCATATAGGTGCAAGATGAATGATATTTAAATGCAACATAAAAATAGACCAGAAATTTCAATAAGAAATAGGAGCTACCAAAGTAAAAATATACCTGAAATGTCACACCTTTCTCTGTGATACCAGCAAGATGTAACAGTGACACCTAAAATATTAGAAAAATACATTAGTGAGAAATATTTTTTACACCAAAAAATAAATGATAGCATGTATTCCTGCAGAATTTGAGATTTTTTTAAAGTTGCAACTGCTATAGAATAACTATGCAGAATTGTTTTCTCTAGTTTCACCTTCTTGATGGAATCTAGTCTCCAATTTCCCTTACACTCTTACAGTCAATCTCAATCCTTGATAACAGTTTTTACTATGCTATTGGAGTTGAAGTGATACAAAAGTGACCACATCATTTTATCCACCTGGCCTTGCAACCTCTAGCCCTCCATCTGCAGGGACATTCACCAGTGAGATAGTGGATGTTATGCAGAGCGTTGCAGCTTTTCTAGTTCAGATAGAAGCACCGCTTATGGTCAATGTGTATCCTTACTTTGTTCATAAATCATGCCCATGTAGCAAAACTTTTTACCATGTTTGAGCCTTCTAGATTAAGTATTCATGTTGCAAGAAGGACATGCAAATTGACCATAAGTGCACCATCCAGATAAAGTACCATATGCTGGAAAATCATTTATGGTCCACATGAGAGCTGCTCGCATTTGAAATGTCTCCTTATCAAAGGCATCATAGGTATCTACCCCCACATCCCATAATTCATTCAACTCTTCTATTAAAGGCTCTAGAAAAACATCAATGTTATTGCCAGGCCCTTTTGGTCCAGGAATGAGTAAGGACAAAATGAAAAACTCCTGCTTCATGCACAACCATGGTGGAAGATTATATGGCATTAAAATCACTGGCCATGTACTGTAAACACTTCGCATTGTACCATATGGATTAAAGCCATCACTAGCTAATCCTAGGCGAACATTGCGAGGATCTTTAGCAAATTCTGGATGATAATTGTCAAAACTTTTCCAGGCTTCAGAATCTGCAGGATGCCGTAAAGCCCCATCTTTATTACGCTCTTCATCATGCCATCTCATCAGTTTAGAAGTTTTTGAAGACATAAATAATCTTTGCAACCTTGGTTTGAGAGGAAAATACCTTAGAACCTTTGCAGGAATTTTTCTCTCCTTGTTTTTCCATCTAGAAGCCCCACAAATTGAGCATTCATTAACATCCTTATCAGCCAATTTTTTCCTAAAAAGCATGCAATCATTGGGACAAGCATGAATCTTTTCATACTTTAAGCCCAATCCCTCAACTATCTTTTTAGTCTCATAATAGGAAAGAGGTAACTTTTCTCCTTCAGGCAATGCATCCTTCAATAGTCCAAGCAAAGCATTAAAAGACTCATTTGTCCATTTGAACAACCGTTTTATATGGTAAAGATGCAGTAAAAATGAAAGTTTGCTGAATTTCTTGCATCCAGGGTATAGTTCATCATCCGCATCTTTCATTAACTGTTCGAATCTCTCCACCCCTGGATGAGGTTGATCTCTTGATGAATGAGTAGTGTTTCCTTCCAAGTTTGGCTCCATATCATCTCTTTCACTAATGTTATCATCCATGAATTGGGTAAAGCCTCCGAAAGCATCAGATATCATTCCTACCATATCATCACCCCTAAAAGCTTCTTCTCTACAATTAGTTTCTTCAATACAATTTGGCATATTTATTGACTCCCCATGACAAAACCAAGTATCATATGATGGTATAATACCATTAACCACAAGTTGATCATATGCCACTGCCCGATTTACTGAATAGTGCGGCACACATTGTTTACAAGGACATGGAATTGTTTCTCCATGATTTTGACAAAAGGCATGGTCTAAAAACTTCTCTACTCCTTCCAAATATTCTTTACTAACTCTATCATATTCTATCCATCTTCTGCCTCTAGGATTGTCCATCACCATTCAATAAACCTCTCCTATTCGAATTAACATAAGGAACATTAAAACTCAATAGAACAGAGGGAATATCACATATATAAGTAGATGTAAGACTGAGACATTACCCTAAGGCAATTAAAGCCATTTTCTAGAAAAGATCATTCAAATCATTAAATTGGAGATATACATATATATATATTCACCAGAAAAGCTATATAAAAATTCATGGAAAAATGACCATCCAGTCTAATATCTCAGTCCATAGCTATCTCACTCAGATTGAATTTTTCCAATCAATATGGAATCTACAGTTTCCAAATCATGGCATTATCAGCAACAAATCTCTACATTGTAGTGTTAGCAAGACCCTTTAAGTTAAACAGAGAATCAATATAACTTCAGCAAAACAAATAAATTAGTAGTAATGACACAGAACCTGTAATGATTAACATATGTACAACAGAATCAATAAATATTAGATAGAATTTGATAGAATTCACTATCAAATTGCAATTTGAGAGAATTAACAACCAGCTAAATTGTTATATGACAAGATCAGCGAATTTGCATCAAAAAATGGTTCAACACTATACAAAACATACCTGACAAGATCAGCGAATTTGCATCAAAAAATGGTTCCAGAGCTCGAATTGAGGTGATGGTGAAATCTGAGCAATCCTTCAACAACTCTGCAAAGAAATCACAATTTAGCTGAGGAGAAGAGCGAGAGAAAGCGAGAGCGAGAGCGAGAGAGAGTGTTGAGGAGAAGAGCGAGAAGAGCGAGACCTTACGAAGATTTGCGAAGAGGAACAGTGGATCGGCGCGCAAGGAGAAGAAGAGGAAGAGCTTGCGAAGAGGAACAGTGGAGAGCGAGAGAGAGCGAGAGCGAGAGCGAGAGAGAGTGTTGAGGAGAAGAGCGAGAAGAGCGAGACCTTGCGAAGATTTGCGAAGAGGAACAGTGGATCGGCGCGCAAGGAGAAGAAGAGGAAGAGCTTGCGAAGAGGAACAGTGGAGAGCGAGAGAGAGCGAGAGCGAGAGCGAGAGAGAGTGTTGAGGAGAAGAGCGAGAAGAGCGAGACCTTGCGAAGATTTGGGAAGAGGAACAGTGGATCGGTGATTTGCGAAGAGCAAAAATGGTAGATCGGTGATTTGCGAAGAGCAAGAATTTTGTGATACTGAAACAGTGCTTTACGGGTAGAAATCAGAAAAAAGAAATTGTGGTATAATTGGCCATAATACAGAATTTTTAGTGACTAATATTTTTTAGTCACAAAATTTTTAAGTGATGTAATGCAATAGTGGCAATTAGTTTATTGCCATTAAATAATTGCCACTAAAAATAAAATTTGGTGTAGTGGTAGTACTGTAGTACAGGTTGTGTACATTTTCTTAAGGTTACAAATTAATCAAATGGGTACACCATGTAAATGCTTTCCCCCTTTACAATGAAAAGGAATGCAAATCCTCGTACTCACTTGGATTTCAATTTTCCAGTTCAAAAAATGTTTGATGATCATATGTATTATGCCTAGACCTCTGACGCACTAAAATTATACACTCTTTTAAAAAAAAAAAAAAAATCAAGGATACTAATGAGCTAGATCTCATATCCTCATGAGTCATTTATGCCCTTTTTTTAGAGAGAGAGAGGGTAATACGAGTCATTATATCTTATATCGTCATAATGGCACCGAAAGCAACCTTGTAGGGGAAGAGCACAATTCTTACTCCTGTAAAGAGCCAGCCATTATCATTTTCCTTCTCATCATTTCTTTCTTCTTCTTTTTCATTTTCTTTCTTTTTGTGTTTCTCTGATACCGATGAGCTAGAGTTAGCACACGTGATTAACTTTTTTTTCTCTTTATGATAATAGTATGCTTTAGGTTTGAATTTTGAGATTTCTCATCAATAGATGATAATTTAATTTATAATCCTATTATAATTTTTTGTTGAAATTAATGGTTTATTTACCCTAATCTTCAGACGAACATTGTCTCTTCTCATTCTAAATGTATTCTATACCAAAAAGCAAGAGCCGAGCTTCATAAATTAAAACCCTACTTGCACGCAATAAACTCTATGGAAAGTATATCCATATGGTCTACATTTTCATTTATCATAACAAAAAAAGGTTACACCTATAAATACTACTATATTATTATTTTTAATCTTTGACTAGAATATTTTTATTTAATGGACATTGTTATGAGAGTAACTCCTCACACATTATCATTATACATATTGTTAATTCTAAGATATCGCGATTCTCTAATTTTTCATATTAGAACACTTGAATTACGTAACATAAAGTGGGAAGAAATATGCGGTGTTTGGTAGCGTAGGAGCAGTTGATTCATGCGGCAAAGACCCAAGTACGTAGACTTGCATGACAAATTTGACAATGGCACGAGAGGCGCGTGGAAAATATTTCAACGAGTGTGACAAGTATTGTGAGATTTGACCAAACCTTGCGCTTCCATTTTCAGCTTTTGCTTTATCTAACCAAAATCCAGTTCCGTCTCAACATTATAATTAGGAAAATAAAAATCCTCTCTATTTTTCATCACAAATGGACAAAGTTTCATTATTATGATTTTGAAAGATATAAAAGATATTTGAACACGACTTAATATCACATTATCATATTTATATTCCTAAAACTTTAGTATAAGAGGGGAAAGGAAGAGAAAAAATGGAGAGAATCTCAACTTATATATATCACATACTATGAACATATTTGGGAAAGATTGATTTTTTCCATTTTAGCTATTTTTTGGTTAAAAGGTTGTTTCATATATAATCTATCATATTTGACAAATAGCTTAAATTTATAAAAAAGTTTTTTTGGAGGAAAAAAAGTTATTTTATGTAATCTAATTTGTTTTAGCTTAACATTGTTGTGATTTGATTATTTTTCATTCTTAAAATTCTTTCCTATTTATCCCTACAAAACTAACTTCCAAACAAATATTATTAAATTATACAAATAATTTCATACCTCTTTCTGTAATTTACGATGTAAAAGTGATTATTTTTGCACCACCCAAACGAAATAGATTATCTTAAAATCGCTTTTCAGCAAACATACCCAAACAAAAATAGATTCCGATTATAATCGATTAACACAATAATCGATTATATATCAGCATAATCTATTTTTTTTTTTTAATTTTTTCAAACACACCCTACATATATACAGTGCGAGATGAGTGTGGATGAGCGACTGAGCGTCAAAATATACCCTATCCTACAGATAATAATATTCTTATAAATAAGCCCAAAAAGAAGTAAACCTAATTATAGTCCAAGTTGGTGGATCTGCACCATACGGCACTTTCTAGTGCCTAACACTTCCAAGTCAATTTTGGGAAACTTCCAACATTCAGAGCTTATACTCTGATCAACTACTCTCATTGCAATAATAAAAAGGCTTTTGTTAATCAGTGTTTTAAGGACATTGATTAAAGAATCAAAGAATGAAAAGTTTTCATTAAAAATCTAAGTACATCATTTCTCGATATTTTAAATATACAATTTTTCAATAAAAACTTATCTTTTTAGACTCCTTAACCAATATCTTAAGAATATTGATCAGCATTCTCCAAATAAAAAAGTCTTCTTCTAGAAATATTAATTTACTAGGAAATTGTATAAAGGGCAATAATGCTAAATAATTCGAACGATTTCAATACAAAACCACACGAATTACGTCAACGACCAACTAGATGAAAAAGGCAGAGAAAATCATGTGAGTGCAATAATCTTGTTCCTTCAAAAAGTCCAAAATTAGTATCGTACTGAAGATCATTTCCATTATATAAAATATTGTGCAACCAAGCGTCTAAACACTATTTATGTCTCCCAAGATTTTATAGTGCCCTTTGAGTATCATATCGTTACCTATGTGATCCAATCAGATGATAAAAATTTAACCTCATATGATATTGACATGACTCAATTAACTGAGATGGCACATTTTGATTGAAGAGCGGGTAACAACTCCCATGTGTCTCTTCTCTATGTTTAATTTGCCGCCCAGATGGGTTTGCTCCCACCTAATTAATCTTTGTTCAATATTTCCTTGTATTTTTTTTAATCTTCAAGTGTTTGTGAATTTTGAGCTTCGAACCCATCATGGGATTGATTTGGATATTTAGTACTGCGTGGCTCACTGTAGGTGCAAATTTACTTGGTTTATCTCATGCTTTAATTAGGAGTTTTATTCTATTATTATCAACATAGAGGTGGGCAGAGTTAAAACGGATGAAGATCTGCTGTCTAATTTTGGTATACCACAGCTTGTCTCTACTAATATTATCATGTCACATAAGTTAAATTTTTTTGTAATTTAAAAAAGATAGAATATATGATAAAATATTATTAGAGGAGACATGATATAGTACATCAAAATGAGACAGCAAATCCACGTCCAGTTATAAGACACAAGACGTTTGATAGTTGTGGAAGAGTTGTGTCTAAGTTGAATGTCGTCTAAGTTCAGGAAATTCTGTTAAATCGGTTCACATGGGTTAACATTAAAATCGAAATCACAAAATCAATGTGTAGAGGAAAATAGAAGCTTGTTAATTAAAGGTTAAATTATATTTTTGATCCTTTATTTTTATTTTAGATTTCGATTTGGATCCTTTTTTATTTTATTTTTTTGTTCCGATTTGATCCTTTAAGTTTTAAAAACCTTCAAAGTTGGTCATTTCCCTCAACACCTTCATAATGGTGTTAGATTCCAGGGTTAACTTACCGAAATTAGGTATACCCGCCAAAAACTCTCATTTTCTCTTTCTCTATCTTCTTCGTCCTTCCTCCTTCCTTCTTTCTCTCGAAATCTACCTTCAACACATTCTCAACAAATCCCCAAACAAAACCATAACCCCAAATTAATTTGACAGGAAAGAGATTACAAACTTGAGAATTCAATGTCCATAACATTTGGTAAAGTAATGAAAAACAAAAAAAAGAAGATAATTATGATATTAATGGTATGGAGTGATGTTTTTTGTCTCTAAACTTGTCTTTCATTGTAAAAGTTAGATTCCGAAAAGAGAACCCATATTCTAGGCAAAAAATCTAACACAAATAGAGTTCATTTGCCGAAAAGGATCAGTGTAATGTTTGCCAGATATAAGACCATTTCAAAGCATAAAATAAAAGATCAAATCGAAACCTAAAATAAAGATATGGAGTCAAAAGTATAACTTCGTCACAAACTCACATCATCATATTGATTATGGGGTGCTAAATTGTCAAGCAATGGATTCAGTAAGGGTAGCATGGCTACCGTATATTAGTTATAAATATTGCTTGTGGCACAAACAAAAAATAAGCAACGCTAGTGAGGATAGCCCAATCTGTACAACTGCAAAGCCCCGTATACTGGAAGAGGGGCATATCTATAACCAACATATATTTAGGACTAGTATATACAATATATTATATATATACAACATTGCTTTGCTTGTCTTGACTCAACATTGCTGCCATTAGTTGCAATCAGACAAAAACCAAGAAATAGGGAACTAACAACTGATAAATTTGGCACTCTCCCCAAAACATGATCCACAGGGCTGATATAACATTGACTCCCCAGTTTTTGGTAAAATATTATGGTCAGGGGCCAACCGAGTCTCAGGTGTCTTGGCCTGATTCTACTTTAAAACCTCCAGCACTGAAATCATGGTAGCTGTCCCAGTAAAGCCTCTTCAAACATTTCATTCACATTCATCTTTATTCTCTTTGGTCTCTTGGGTTTCTGACCCACTTCATCAGTATTTACGTGGACATCGTCCAACTCTTCGTCCATAGAATTCACCTATCTTTTGAGAATTCTTTGGCCTCGAAGTTTGCTTCTTTGGCCTTGATCCAGTAAAACAGCTAAAATATGCAACCATTTAATGCACACGTCTCCTCTCCCCAATTTTAAGCAAAAAATACTTTCTGATTTTGAACGTACTTCCTTGAAACGATACAGCTTATCCACACAAGACTCAATATATATGCTAGACCTAGAGATTATCAAGAAAGAATACTCAGACATTCAAAATCTCTTGGCAGTCCTATCATTTTACTCCCTCCGGTTAAAAATGTGATATTTTGATGAAAGGCATAAAGATTAATAAAGACAAGCCAAGCCTCAATTTTGAGTTTTATTTTACTGAACCACCCTTACTCAATTTACAGCAGCTCAAAATAAATGATAATTATTGAACAACTAAAGCAACAAACTTAAATCAATAAAGGAGGTTGCCTTAAGGACAGAGAAAATAATAACAAACCTCCAAATAAATTTAAACAGTTTTTTACAACGCAACCGATTGAAATGAGATTCAAAGCATTTTCAAAATCAATAAGTTTAGGAGCACAATGATACCTTTTTATTACTGGACTTGGATATATATATTTTGAGTCTTGTGTGGATAAGCTGTATCCTTTCAAGGATAATTTGTACCTTAATATGAACTTATATTATTAATCCCTTGTTTCATTCAGATGGTCAGAGGGATGTTCAACATAATGTAAAATAATGAATTCTGGTGACCAGATTTCACAACAACCTGGAGAGGGATTTCCTTTAATTTCTGCTCCAACTGAACATCATCCAGAAGCAAAGATAGCACATCCTCAGGAGCTAAAAGATCACCACCTATAGAACCCCCAGTCATGACAAGGTTCTGTACAGTACTTTTCTGACTACCTCTAAGAAGAATCTTCTCTTCAACTGTCTCTTTACATATAAGTTGGTAGACATTAACCTACAAGTTCGAAAATACATCTAAAGAAAGTTTTAAATTAATAAATTAAGAACTTACAAACTCAAAAGGAATAGCTTTTGTGTCTGTGCAAGCAAAAATGTGCAAGATTCAGAGAGAGGAAGAGAAGCAACAGTTCCAGTTGTGCAAGGAAGGAAAAATTCAGGGACCATTAGCTGAGATGCCAAAATATATGCAACATGGCATCCATAGAATTAATGCACATGAAGAGGACAGGAGAGGAAGAGGGAGAGATCGAACTAACATCTTTTGTCTGACCCATACGATGAGCTCTGTCCATTGCCTGTAGATCCAATGTTGGATTCCAATCACTCTCATAAAATATGACCGTGTCAGCAGCTGTCAAGTTGATACCCAATCCACCAGCTCTTGTACTCTGTGAGAACACAAAAATATCATCCTACAACAAATTATGAAAAATATCATAAAAAGCTTCATAATGAAATAAGTATTGTTCAGTAGTCTACCCAGAGTACAGTATGAAAAGATTACAAAGAATACACTACCTATGCTGAAAGTTTCTGACCATGTCTCTGCGGTCCTGAATAGTAGATGATCCATCAAGTCTCAAATACCTATATTTTCTATAGTTCAGTCCTGCAAGAAGGATTAAATCACCAGTCAGCATAAGAAAAAAGCCCATAAAGTTGAACGCCAATATCCACGACATGGTAGGAATGTTTCCACTTTCAAATCGTTGAATTGAACTTAGCCAAATAGCCTGACTTCACCTTGTTTCTTTGAAAAACCAAATCAATTTAGATGCTTTAGAACACACACACAGATACATGCAACTTTCAGGTCTCCTCCCAAGCTGATTTCTTGTAACCATTACATCGAAGGGAAATGAGCACACACCAAGTGGCTGTCTAATGACTGATTTTATTCATTTATTTTTCCATGTTTTACATCTTTGAACATATCAAAATAATAAAAACAGGTATTTTTTGTATATACACAACCAATATGGCAATATCAAAAGGTTTAACACTGAAAAGTTTAAAAATACCTCCAAAATATTCAGCATCTTGGTCATCTGAGCAAACAAGAGAACATGATGATTTTCTGCTCGTAAGCGTTTCAATAATCTATCAAGTGTTTGAAGCTTCCCAGAGTTGGAGACGATCCAAAAATACCGTGCTTGAACTTAAGAGCAGGCTTAGAAACAGGTAGTTCAGAATCTATATCTCTTGAATTAAATGATGAGGACCATCTGCCTTTCTAGGCCCATTACAATCAGATGTAGTGCAAATCCCACAAACAACCTCTTAACCCAGGGATCATGTAATTCTTCAATCATTTTATAGAAGAAGTTTTTATATTGGTTGCTCACAGTTTTAGTTTGTCATGTCTTGAATAGGCAATGTTGGCTTTGGGTTGTGTTGGCGAATCCCGTCGACAAAGAATCTTGTCCTCGACCACAGCGTCCTCTCCCTGTTACTGTCCATGTTTAAATCAGAATCATCTGATGTTATCTTGAGGACTCTTGCACGGACTTTGTCTATGTTGTGCTGTGGACAGACACTTTTTGAAAAGGTTGGGTAAATTTCCATATAATCTTGCTTGTGATGCTAAGCGAATGTTATATAAATGATTAAGTACAATTGATTTACATGTTGATTGTTATGCTCTCTTCTCCTTGATCCCTTTTAGGTCAAGCCAGCAGTGCCCGTCCTTGGGAAACTCCTCAAGCTGAAGGACATCGCTACTTTAGTTGTACTATATGCATGTAGTGCTCTCTCTTACTTGTGCAATGGGCCAAACGACATAATACAAATTATAATTAAAGCGGATGTTTACCCACCACTTGCGGAGATACTGATGCGGTGTTAGTCTTCGTTATTATGGAAAACTTCATCTATGCTTCCATACATTGTTTTCTTTTTGTTGTACTATTTGAACTTGCTAAATTTTCTTTTTGAAGCCAAGACAAATTTCTTCTCCCTAATCTTCGGACATTTAGAAATATTGCTAGTGGGGATGATACTCATACGCAGGTAGTATTAGAATCCTACTTGTGGAGTCTGCTTTACTTAGTGGATATTATAACTGCTTTAGGGTGTGTTTGGAAGAGCTTATGAAGAGCTTATGAGAATAGCTTATGAAATTAAACTTATACAAATAGTTTATGAAAATAGTCCATTTCGTTTGGAAGAGCTGTTTTTAGCTTATTTCCATAAGCATGTCAGAGAAGCTTATGAAAATAAGATGTTTTTTTAGCTTATTTAAAAAAGAGCTTATTGCATAAACGCTTAAATAAGCTGTATACCCAAACGCACCCTTACTCTAGTATTAGACAGGTGTCGAATAGTTATTTTTATGTTTGTTGGTTAGGTAGTCACAAATATATAAGCAGTCACACGTAGAAATAGTTGTAATCAGATTCAATCAGTTTTCAGTTGCATCAAATAGTGTAGTTTCTTTCTCTCTGATTATCGGAAATTCAACAGGTAGGAAGAACGATGTATTATCATGCTAAATGTAAGAACCTAGTTATTTTGTCATTATTAAGGTTATAAACATGTTGGCGTCAAAATGAGTCGTATTGTCTCTTTTTTTTGCACTCTAAATAAAATTTACCTATTTTATTGTTTCAAATTCATTACAAATAAATAAGCGGTATATTTTCATATTATAATTGACAACAAGGTGCTTCCTTGTCTTCTCCATACGCAATATGATAATAGCATCCTGAAAGAAGCTTGCTAGATCATTTCAAATGTAACAGCTGGCAATAAAGCTCAAGTACAGTTAAGGAAAAGGGTATGAGCCTCTTAATCTGTTAGTGTGGTTAGCAAAGAGTTTGAACTATAAAATTTATAGCTCTTTTATTAGTGGAGTCCAAATAATTTTTTTTATGCATGCGTCAACACGATTTCTAAAAATTTATTTATATTAAATTAATCAAACTTTCTAAACATTGTTTGACACAAATTATTACCCCAAGTTGTAATAGATGTCAGCATGGTCTGTTATCTCTTGTTGGTCTCGATGTTAAACCTGACCTCAAGAGGGAGACTGTTTGGGCTATCTGCAATGTCAACTCTGGGAGGACTTCCTGAGCAGATTCAGTATGTTTTACCGTTATCCTTTATCATTAATTTTTCCGTCATTGTTGGGGGAAAATATTAGATAATTTTGTGTTGTAGACAAACTTTAGATTTGTGGTTTATTAATAAAATGGTATGTGTAATGTTTTCTCCTTTTACAATATAGTGTGACGAATTAAACTTACGATGGACATTGTTAATGTAGGTATTTGTGCAGGCAAAGTTGCATCGAGGTGCTTTGTAATCTCCTGACCTCTTCGGATGCAATGTTTCTGCAAATTTGTCTCGAGGTGCTCAAAATAATTTAATGGTCGGACAGGACGAAATGGAAGAACACGATGGAGTTAACTTCTATGCCCCAAAGTTTGAAAAATGTAATGGAATGGATAAGATTCGAAATCTAGTGAACCATCAACATAATGACATCAGTGAGGGGGCTGTGGAGATTTTGCAAATATGTCCGCGTGAGCAGAATAGGGTAGATCAGAATCTTGGTAATAATGGTGATGAATGCCAACAAGGATCTTCCGAGACTATCCAACAACTAGCCCGAAGGGGCTAATCGTCAACAACAGCTTGCTAGTATTTAATTTTTGTTTTTCGGAGCTAGTTTTGTTAAAAATCGCATAAAACTTAATCATATTTTTTCTTCTTTCTTCTTCCTTTGTAAAATTCTGCAACACATATTTCACTGTTTTTGAGCTTAGTTGAGCTTCAATTAGAGTATGTTTTTGGATTTTTGTGACTTACTAAGCTAAAAAACAGTGAAATTCCATACGATTGTTAATGAAACTAGCTCTGAAAGTAGAAATTAACTCCTTGCATGCTGTTGTTCACGGCTAGCCCCTCCAAAGCTAGTTGTTCGATAGTCTCGGAAGAACCTCGTTGGCTTTCATCACCACTATTACCAGGATTCTGATCTCCCCTATTCTACTCTCTCAGACATATTTGCAAAATCTCCACAGCACCTTGACTGATGTCATTATGTTGATGGTTCACTAGATTTCGAATCTTATCCATTCCATTACATTTTTCAAATTTCAAGGCTTAGAAATTAACTTCATCGTATTCTACCATTTCCTCGTGTCCGACCATTAAAATATTTTTGAGCACCTCGAGACAAACTTGCAAAAGCATTGCATCCGAAGAGGTCAGAAGATTACAAAGCACCTCGATGCAACCTTGCCTGCACAAATACCTACAATAACAATAGTTATCATACGTTTAAATTATCATACCATATTGAAAATTGAGAAAGAATTACATATACCATTTTATTAATAAACCACAAATTTAAAATTGGCCTACAACACAAAAATATTAAATATTTTTCCCCAACAATAGCGGAAAAATAATGATAAAGGAAAACAGTAAAACATACTGAATCTACTCAGGAAGTCCAGAGGTGGCATTGCAGATAGCCCAAACAGCCTTTCTCTTGAGGTCAAGTTCAACATCGGCACCAACAAGAGATAACAGACCATGCATTAAAGTGACATTTATTATAGTCTGCACTAATATAATTTGCACCAAACAATGTTTGGAATGTTTGACTAATTTATTATAGATAAATTTCTAAAATCATGTCGGTGCATGCATACAAAAATTTATTAGGACTTCATTATTAAAAGAGTTAGTTCATAAGACTTCAATAATAAATGAAAGTTTAAAGTTCAAACTCTTTGCTAACCATACTAACAGAGAGACGGATTAAGAGATCCATACCCTTTGCCTTACATGTACTTGAGCTTTGTTGCACCAGCTATTACATTTGAAATGATCCAAGTGGGAGAAGACAAGGAAGCACCTCGTTGTCAATTACAATCTGAAAATACATCGCTTATTTATTTGTAATGAATTTGAAACGATAAAATAAGTAAATTTTATTTAGAGTGCAAAAAAAAAAAAAAGAGACAATGCAACTCATTTTGACACCAACATGTTCTATAACTTAATAATGACAAAATAAATAAATAATTCTGTTCCTACATTCAGGAGATGATAATACACCGTTCTTCCTACCTGTTGAATTTTTTATAATTAGAGAAAGGGAGAGAAAGAAACTGCACTATTTGATTCAACTAAAAACCGAATGAAATTGATTACTACTATTTCCACATGTGAGACTACCAACAAACAGAAAGATATTGATTGTAACTAATTGACAGTTGTCAGTTAGTTACTATAAACAAAACTCTAAAACCTAGCAATTATAATATACACTAAGTAAAACGGACTACACAAATAGAACTTTATACTCTAATACTACCTGCATATGAGTATCATACTCACTAGCAATATTACCAATTGTCCGAAGGATAGGGAGAAGAAGAAATTTGTCTTGGCTTCCAAAAGAATATTTAGTAAGTCCAAATATTACAACAAAAGAGAAAGAAAACAAAGTATGGAAGTATAAATGAAGTCTTTCATAGTAACAAAGACTAACCCCTGCAACAGTATCTTCCCAAGTGGTGAGTAAACACCCGCTTCAATTAAAGTTTGTATTATGTTATTTGGCCCATTGCACAGGTAAGAGAGAGCACTGCATGCATATAATACAACTTCTGCATCAATGTCCTTGAGCTTGAGGAGTTCCCCAAGGACGGACATTGTTGGCTTTACCTAAAAACAAGGAGAAGAGAGGATAACATCAACATGTAAATCCATTGTACTTAGTTATTAATATAACATCTGCTTAGCTCACAAGCAAGATTATCTGAAAATTTACCCAACCTTTTCAAGAAGCCTCTATCCACGACACAACATAGACAAAGTCCATGCAGCAGCCCTCAAGATAGCAGTATATGATTCTGATTTAAACATGAACAGTTATGGGGAGAGGGCACTATGGCCAATGACAAGATTCTTTGTCGACGGGGATTCGCCAGCAACATAACCGAAAGCCAACACTGCCTGTTCAAGACATGACAAACTAAAACTGTGAGCAGCCAATATCAAAAAAGGTTATTTTATTTTTATTGTTTTTTTTAAATTTTATTTAAAAAACAGTGAAAAAATCAATTTATATAATTTAAGAAACCATGAAAACATTTTTTTTAAAATTTTTTATGATTCGTAGTTGAAAGTAATGATGGAGAACTAACACACCTGGTGTCTCAAGAAATCAAAACTAGAGCTCAGAAGCCCCCCAAGTGGGGGAACAACACCAGAGTCAACTACAACTCTTGTGTGCTTGGACTTTCTCAAGACAATGTTAATAAGGATACGTGCAACCTCAAGCTGCACAAGCCACAAGGAACATGTCAGCGAGGTAAAAATCTTCAGTTCTTCACATATGAGAATCACGAAAGAACATAGTAACATAGAGCTCAAAGTAAATAACACAAATTAGCAACCCATTCCTTCCAAGTAATATACAGCCAAAAGTAGCATAGTCTGACCTATCCAAAATGCATATTGCAGGATAGAGCCAGAGCTATGAAATTTACAACTTCTCATAGAACATCATGCTATAATAAAAGTTCTCTATTGAAGCTTCCCTAATCTAGTTTTGCTAATGGAGATCATCAGTAGCTATGCAACTTCCGAACATTAAATCTTGCAAACCCACCATATGAATGCATAACAAGCTGCTCAACTTCTTTAACACTTAAATGTTCATATGAATCAAGCTATCAAATAACTTGACATTATACCTCGACAACATATTCATGTCAATATCAGAGTTATAGAACAAAACAATTGATGTTGTTCCCCAAAATCTAACACTATTATGTTGAATATTGCAAAACAAGAATCATCCCTCTGGATAGAAATGAACAGAAAGAGCTTATGAATCAAAGCACTTTAACACATGATGCATGTAATCTTCAAGCACACGTATATATAAATATAGAATCAACATTCACCTATCGTCTACATATCAAATATGGTTGAAAACAACTTTAGAGCTTAGGAAAAGCACCAGAGACATGCTAAAACATATCTTGTCTCAAATCAAATTCATGGCTAAATGAGACCCCTTTAAAGATGTGTGCAATATGCTCCACAAAAATGTACTAAAGAATGACGAAGGTAGTAAAAGGGTCAGAGGGATTTACAATAGACCAAGCTCAAATAATCCACAATATCACTCAGCCCAATATCACTGAAATTTCTACCAAAAAGTAAAGTAATAATCCCAATTTAAATGAGCCAATATCTACCATTGATCACCATCAATGGCCACGGGACGGCAAAACCATCAATCTGTGATGGAGTAACAGCTATGAAGTGCAAATCTCTATATGATCAACGGAAATATGGAATTATGTCTATCACCCAATTCTGACTTTACCAATATTATACCAAGAAGACCTTTATATGAAGAAGTCAATCAAAGTGGAGCTTATCTTTGACCAATAGGACCACAAATCATTTTAGAAGAACACATTCCGACAACTTGTCCATACACAATTGTCAAAACTTGCTACTATCCCTCCCCCACCAAGTACATAATAGTCTAGGGGTGTTCGCGGATTGGATTGGATCGGTTTTGAGCCAAAAAACCATCCGATCCAAAGATGAAAACAACTTGCGGTTTGGATTGAATCGGTTTGCTTACTTAAAAAAATCCGATCCAATCCAATCCAATCAAATGCGGTTTGGATTGGATTGGATAATTCGGTTTTTACCGATACATCGTTACATAGTTATATTAAGTCGAAAACCAACATTAAACCTATATATACTAGAATTAATGTAGTTCTAGTTCCTAACTACATGTATAAAATCTTCTAGTAAATGAATAACTATTGATTCCTAGGTACATGAATAATTATACACATTCCAATACATCTAGTATCTGACAATTCCAACAAAAATATTAAAGAGAATGAGAGTGTTCGTTCATAAAAGTATGAAAAACAATGCTTAAGTATGAGTAGTATTATAATTTAAAAAATAATAGTATATGTATATAGTAGGTCGGTTTGGATTGGATTGGATTGGTTTTCACTAGGGGATCCGAAATCCGATCCAATCCAATGAAAAAAAAGCGGTTTTTTCGGTTTTCGGTTTATTCGGTTTTCGGTTTTTCGGTTCAGTTTTTGCGGTTTGAATTGGTTTGGATCGGTTGATGAACACCCCTACATAATACCAGGGGCTCAAACATAAGTACAACATCAAGTATCTTCATTATTATCTCAGTTAAAATGAATTATGTAGAATCTCCCAATCCATGTAGAGAATTTTGAGTAACGTTAACTTAAAGGAGAAGATGAGGCATGCATACACATACAATACCTAAGTGACCAAGTAGATGTGAAAGGTAAAAAGATGCTCCGACAAGTTCAACAGGATGGAATCCAATAAGAACTTCAAGGGTAGCAAAAATATGCAAAATGGTGATAAGTTATAGCTCAGTACATGCAGCCATGTGTTTCAATGCATATATCTCCCAAAATGAAGATAAACTTCTAGAAATTTAAACATAGTGATTAGCATACAAACTAGTAAAATAAAAGAACAAATATGTTACATACCCAAAACAAAAGAAGAAGTATGTGGATAAAGACTAATAAATTGTGGCAATGGCACACAGCACTACATGTTAAAGTAGGACAGCATAGAATTCTAACTTAGGGTGTGTTTGGTTTAACGTTTGCAAAAGTGAGTTTTGATGAACTGAGTTTTGTAAACTGAGTTTTGATTAAAAGTGAGTTGATATTAATTGATTTATGTTTGGATATTTGGACTATACCATTCAAACTAACTTTTGAATGTTTAGTTACCAAAATGTCCTTCAACTTTTAAATGAGTATAAAAATTGATTAATTTTTAAGGATAGTATAGTAAAAGTAGTAATTGAAAAACTCAAACTGAGTTTTGACAAACGTAAAAACAACAAATTATTGCTTCCATCCAAACCCACGTTTGACATCAAAATTAATTCTCCCAACTAGAAGCCAAACATTATAAAAAAAATTGCAAAAGTAAATTTGTCGTCACTAACCCAGGTTTGCCAAATGCAAACTGTAATCCAAACATGCACTTACTCATACAACTCATTACGTATTCACCATTCCAAACTCTAATTTACTAATTGTCGGTTCCACCACTACTTCCCATTTATGTTTGATATAATACCAGAATTATGATTTAAGTAAAAACAGAAAGTGAGGGAGGAAGTTACCAATAAGTTAAAGATCTAAGGATCGGTCAGACGCGAGAGCGAAATGGAGAGCTTGACGGTGAAGAACGACGGCGTCGTTGTGCAGCTCGAGCTTGTTGACGGTGCACCTAAGAGGGGCTGAGATCCTATCAGTATCTCACTATCACCTCTCCAACATTATCAGCAAAAACAGTGGTGGAGCTGCAGCTGGGTTCTTGGGTGACTGCAAGGCGGTGGTGATCAGGAGCGGCGGAAGGTAAGATAAAGGAACCGAATCCCGAACACTTTGGTTGGTTGTATGGAAGAAAATGAGAGGAAAGAAAGTGGAAGGAAAGAAAAAGAGTGAAAAATTAGAGGATTGTTTAGTTGTTTGGTTGGAGAGAAAATGAGAGAAAAGAAAATCAAAACTTTTCTCTTCTCTTGTTTGGTTGAGGAGAAAGTGAGAGGAAAGAAAAATTATATTTTTGAAATGACCAAAATACCCTTTAGTAAAAAGAGGTTGTAATTAGGGATGACAATGAGTAGGGAATGGGTAGGGTACTATAGTACCTGTCCCCATACCCGCATTTTAAAAAAGTATCCGTCCTCGTCCCCATATCTGCGTGGGCAGCAACCTTGATACCTATATCCTCACTCGCTGGGTACCTAAGTATCCGTACCCGCAGCCATTAACCGCACTTTATATAAGAAATTTGTGGATTTTGAAAATAAGATAAGTAAATATGATATACTCAAAGGTTTTCGATTAATATAATTTTCATATTATTCACTTTAAACAATAAAAGAACTTATTTTTGTACTTACATAAAGTTGCGTTCCATATATTAAATGCCTTGCATATCAAACTAAAAATGTAACCCGTAGATTTAATAATCAATTTGTGAACATAAAATATATGAAATGTAAATGTTCGAATACAAAACGTCAAATAATCAATCTCTAAAACATTAATTAAATATTACAATAAAAAATGATACATTACATTAAAAGGAGTGTTAGTAAAAAAAAAAAAGAAAAAGGAATGCTATTGAATTACAGAAAAACAATATTAATGCCTCATTTTTATTTCATTTGCCAACACTTGATGATTATCATTATCATTATTGTCAGGTTTGTTCACAAGACAGAGGAAAACACGTCGAGAATATTGTAAATACTAAAATACTAAATAGAGAAGGAAAACATAGCAATCCAGGAATTTCCATAGGAGATGATTTGATCATATTAATCAAGAAGTAACATACAAGGTATAGACAACAATGAAGCTAGCCAAGTGAAACTGACGACGAAGCTCTCGTTTTTTTTTAAAATTTTTTGATGTTATATATTATAATTAAGGCATGATGAAGTAACATAAAAAGTATAGACGACGATGAAGTTAGCTAAGTGAACCTGACGATGAATCTTTGGAATTGACAATGAAGCTCTAGTTTTTTTTTTAATTTTTTTAATATAATATATTATAATTATGTATATAGAAAATAAATATATAAAAAATAAATAAATATATATAGTGCGGGTATGGGGCGGGATGGGTACTAGAGTACCTGTACCCGCACCCATCCCCATTAATTTTTTAGGATAATTACCTGCACCCGCACCCGCACCCATATCCATTAAGCGGGTAATTATCCTATCCGTCATGGATAATTTTTGCGGGTACCCATTGAGATCGATACCCATTGCCATCCCTAATTGTAATAAAAAGAAAAATAATGTAAAATATTGTCTCACTAATTCAAAATGAAAAAATAAACACTAGGTGAGAAGAGAAAATAAAAAGAAAGATAACTAATATTTTTCTCTCATCTTATTGATGGTGTAGAAAGTAAAAAAAAAAAAAAATATTTATGCAATGATATAAATATCCTTAAATAAAAATAAAATGAAAATGTAAAATACACCCTCACTGATGCAACAAAAAAATAAAATAAACAGTGTGTAAGAACTCAAGATAAATTAAAAAAATATTAATAAATTTAATAATATTTATTTTCACATTTTTTTGAGGCAAATAATATTTATTTTCATTGTTATTTGTTGCCTATTGCCAGGATATTTTGTGTATTAACATGGAAGACCGGTGTCCATCCACACTGCAAGCAAAGATAGATTGCAATAATAGAACGTTTATTGCAATAATAGGGAAGAGAACAATTAATCCATGGATATTTTGGTCTTTCGACAAAAACGCAAGCCTTCCCTCTGCTTTTCTTCTTGTCTTGAGCGGAAACGAAATTGGACGTGGGGCCCGTGGGGCCCGCTAAAATTCTTCTTTCTTCCCTTTTTCCTCCCACAACCAAACGACGGAAGCCATTATTTTCTTCCCTTTTTCCTTCCTCTCCTTTTCTTTCCGTCTGTCTTCCTCAAAACCAAACACAATGTAAGAGATGTATTGGATTCTGGTTTTTAAAGACTATTTTGACATGAAGATGTCGTGTGGATTTTAATAAGATAGATAAGAATGTAATGACTTATAAGATTTTTTTTAAAGATTTTTATTGTTTAGATTTTAATGGATTTATATCATAAGAATTTATAAGATTTGAAAGGATTATATAAATTTATAAGATTTGAAAGGAATAAATGATAAATAATAAAATCATAAATAATTATAAATTAGATTTTATTTCTGTAGTGGGGAATAAATACATAAATTCTAATTACAACATTACATAGCAAATTCAGTAGAGAAGACAACATATTCACCGATTTTTTTGTTCGCATGTTATTGTATTTATATAGTGAAAAAATAAATTATGAACTTAAAACAAAAAAAATCGTTTTATTTTCATGTCATAAATACTATATTTTATACTTTTATTGCTTATTGTTACTGATATGTTTGTCATCAAGAGTATATAAATTTGATGTGTCATTACTTGCAAACCAATTCTATTATATACTTAGGTAACGTTTAACCCAACTTTTTTAGCCTTAAAAGCTACTTTAACGTTAAAGTTAAAAATAAGCGCGGTAAGCATGTTTGGGACAACTTATTTTTCTTGAAAAAACGTTTTTTCTTAAAAAAAAACTGTTTTGAAATTATTCTAAAATGTTTGGCAAATTAGCTTGAAGTAAAAAAAAAATTTTATAGAAAAAGTAGTTTTCAAGAAAGCTAAAAATTTGAAGCTTATTTGAAAAAAAAACTTTGGATTATTTTGAAACCAATCATCTTTTCCCATTTTACCCTATATAACTAAGAACATGTTTGATGCAGCTTAAATTTTTAGATTTCAGTTGGTTTATCTCAAAAAAGTTGTTTTAAAAAAAAATCTAAATTGTTTGACACTTTGATTAAATTTATATAAAAACACTTTTTTTGGGAAAAAATTTGTTTCATGTCATCTAATTTGTTTTAAGTTAAGATTGTTATGATTTGATTATTTTTCATTCTCAAAACTCCCTTCCCTATCTACCCTTACAAAACTAATTTCCAAACAAATATTATTAAATTATACAAATAACTTCATACAAATTTTCATAATTTACTATGTCAAAGTTATTTTTTTTTTTTGCACCATCCAAACGAAATACATTATCTTAAAATCACTTTTCAGTAAACATACCAAAATAAAAACAGATTCAGATTATAATCGATTATCTATGATCGATTATCAACATAATCTATTTTTTTCAGCTTTCTCATATCAAACAAATATTATTATTCTATACAAACAACTTCATACCGGTGTTATTAAACTCGGACCAGTCATCGACTCGATCAAGTCACTGAGTCAATGGGTCACTGATTAAACCCGTTAGTCATTGGTTGAACCGATATATATATATATATATATATATATATATATATATATATATATATATAATATTTTGCATCCACATATCTAAAAGTGGTATGTGTTATGTTGAGTTTGTGCGTCCACATACATTCTTATGGTACAGGGTTCGAGTCTCAATTGACATGTTTTACTTTTTGCATTTTTTTTATAATTTTTTTGTATTTTATAAGATATTGTTAGGCCAAGCCCAGTGGGAAACCCTAATCTCTTAATCTTATTTCCCAAACCAAAAACAGCCCTCATCCACTCCTCCCACTTTCCCACTCATAAACTTCATGCTTAGACTTCATTCTCCATAGGGATGTCAACGGGGCGGGGAGTACTTCCTCGCATCCCGTCCCTCCCCCCAGATTATCCCTGATCCCTATCGTGGGGAGTTTTTCTCCCCTGTCCCTGTCCCCGCGGGGACCCCAGTAATCGATTTCATTATCCACCAAAATAACTTGAATGCTCAGAAAACATGGATCCACAAATAAAATAGGAAAACATGCGATCAGGGGATATCAAGATTCAAGCATGCAGTTATTGACAACAACAAGTGGAAAAAGAAAAAAGAAATAGACCCACAAATAAATAGGAAAACTAAGGAATAAACCTTGATTCAAAAGACATAAAAGATTCATCTTTAAGATAGAAATAGAAATATTTCCAAATCCCACAAACTAATCCACTCTCACACTAACAGAAACAGAAAATAAAAGATAGAGATCAACCTTGTAGAGAGACGAGATTCGTTCGCCTGAGACGCGACGCTGTGAACACGCGAGCAGAGACAATGCCAAAACTCAAGCACACGCTATGAAAACGCGAGCAGAGACAAGCAGACGTGATGCCCGACGACATAGGACGTATGGTGGCCGACGGTTGAGGCGAGCAGATGCGACAGTTGACGGCGTGAGCATAGAAGAGCAGAAGCAGCGATGGTGCAGAGTAGACGGGACGACGACACAGAGGCTAGGGTTCCACTTCTCACTTCCCAATCCCAAATGACTAAAATGAGATAAAAATCTGAGGAGTTTTTTCTTTCAATAACAAAAGTTAAAATAATGAAGTATATTAGTTTCTTTTAAAAAAAAAAACTGACATAAAAAGACTAAAAGGACATGTAGGTATAATATAATACATACATATATTAAGGATAATTATGTAATCTTTTCGGGGCCGGGCATGTGATCCCCGTCCCCGGATTGACTACGGGGGTATTTTCTCCCTCGTCCCCGTGGGCCCCCGAATGGGGCAGGCCCCACGTGTATCCCTGCGCACGAGTGAAAATTGTCATCCCTAGTTTTCCAGAAGTTGTGCGACGCCGTCATCCCAAAAGCTCTGCCCTAAAAGTCGTCCTCCTTCTTCAACCGTCTCTCCATGCTTCATGCTCCATCTGTCGCCGCCGTCATCTCCCTCTTCAACATCTACTTTAGAGCTTATGGGTCGCCGCCGTCTCTACATCTTCACTGTCTCTTCTTCAACATCGCTGCCCCGTCTGTAACACCCCTCTAAGACCAGTAAACTGTATGAATGAGTTTATATTTTTATCTGGGTTTTAGAAAATGATTTTGGAAAAAATAAAATCATATTCATGCTCCATATAATCATAGGAGCCTACCGTTAAATTTTGGGCCGAAAACTCAAACGGAGCCCGATCTATGTTTCACAAATGGTAGTGTTTTACTATTATCAAGACCTCTTTTTGACTAACAGTCAGAACCATTAATCTTAGAATTCAATCCTCTATCTTTTTGCTAAAATGCGTCCTGACGTCCAAAAATGAAAATAATATATTATATTCGGGCTGATAATCGATCTGGGAGACGATTGGAGCCGTGTAAGGGTTTTTCGATACCCATAAGCTGATAATTTTCATGTCAAGGCTGTGTTAAGTCATCTAGGGACTCATACTTGTGTCGTGACGATTTTCAAATATCGGGACGTGAATTGACCAAATTGCCCTTGGTTCTTTTTACTAATTACTTTTTTACCCTTACTTAATTCTTAAGTAAACTTAAGAAATATCTCACACCCTCACACTCATCCTTACCCACTCAACCTTCGGCCAACACCCCCCCAAAACCTCTCCTCACCCATTTCTCTTCTTTTTATTTTTCTCTTCACAAAAACTCCATTGTTGGAGACTTGGAGCTTGAGATTTTGTGAAGCAACTTCACTAGTTTTTGAAGGAGAATCTCCTAGGAGGTAGCTAGTCTTCTCTATCTCTCCTAATCTCTCTTTTCTCTCCTCTAAATTTTCATTTTCATGAAGGTTGGGGTTTTGCCCCTAAAACTTCAAAAATCCATAAAAAAAATTGTAGAAAAATCCTTTTAATACCAAACCAATTTCTATGGCCTAGGTTCATGATATACTTCCATGATCCAAAAGCTTAGAGCCAAGAAATCTCTCTAGCCTATTTTATTTAAGAGAGGCCGAGACCCCCTTGTGAGTAAAGGGTAGGGTTTTGGTTATGTTTTGAATTGGTGTCTAGGGTTATCTCACTTAGTTAGGGTGGTATCCAAGAGATGAGAATTTTTGGAGCTCGCTAGCTATTTTTAAGGTCAAAGGGCCAAACCCTAGGGGTAGTGAAATAGGAGAAATCTTTGTATTTTTGAGTTAATACCTTGATTGATTGTGTGTGTAGTGATCGGCAGATAGTCAAGCAAGGTTTCGAAGCAATCAGGCGATTACTGCTTACCCTTGGAACTTCAAGAGGTAAGGGAATAAACCTGAGGAATTCCAATTTTGGCAGCTATGTGCTGTATTTTTGTTTCTGTATTGTAAATAAATACCTATATCTGATTATTGATGGAATGATTTATTTACTGCTGTTGATTTGCCTATGTATGATATACCTGCTTATATGTGTGGATACATGTTATAACTTTTTGAATAAATGTATGGATGTATCATGTGCCCTGTTGTGGGATTTAAGGCATTAGAGAACCTAACATCTATTAGGATCTGACATCGTATAACATAAAAGCTTTAAAAGCTTGAGATATGGAATGGAGAAAAATAATAATGTTTATTGTTTTTCAATGTAATTTAGGAGAAAATAATTAATTAGCTCTTTTGGAATAAAATAATAATAAATATCTGTTTTTAAGGAAAAGTTAACTTAAAAGGCAAAATTATGAAAATGTGATTTTAATGACGAAAAACGAAGTTTTTAAGATAAATAGTGTTTTGGAAAACTTTATTGGTTTTTAAAGTAATAAAGTTAACCGTTTGAGCAAAAGCGTTTTGAGAAACGTGATTTTCAAGTTATTTGGTTTTATCCAAGAAAAAGGGTTTTTACAAGTTGTATTTCAAGGTTTGTGTTTTATCGAAAAATGACGAAAGGAAAACAAACGGTCTTTAGATCAAGTTTTGTTTTATGGAAAACCGATCCCGAGGACTTTGTGTAAGTGTTGGAGATTTGGATTTTAATTTTTGAGTTTTCGAGAAAAAGTGGTTTTAAGCTTAGAAACTAGAAACCGAGATGTCGGGGTTCTAGGGTTCTGCAGAAACACGTGGATCAAGGATCCGTGTTAGTTGTGGTCCTGTCGGCTTAGGGACGACCTTTCTGGTCCTGTAAACTTGAGAATGTTTTTATGCTCTTGAATCCAAATTTCTAAACTGGTGCATTGGTTAGGGATGTTTGGGTTCGAGCTGTTTTGGACTAGATGTCCTGTTTTGAGAAAAATGTTGTTAAGGCTTAAAGAGTCTAAGACATTATGGTGGTTGTTAGCGTTGATGCTACAACGAGGAAATATTGTTATGACAAAGATAAACCGACGGAAACTAAGTAGTTTTCTCATGCATTTGTGTGGGGCTGACATGCCGTGAAACGGGGGATCTTGATGCTAGGAAACCCCGTGATGATTGTAAGTCATTATGTGTCATTGTACTTTGATGGGCAATGGATAAAATCCATATAATGCAAAGCATTTGTACAATGTGATATGATAAATAACATCCTGTAATGGAAAGCGTTATGCCTGGATTGGACAACGTGACATGGTAAATAAATTTATGCAATGGAAAACGTTATGCCTGGATTGGACAACGTGGTGTGGTAATGAAATCCATATAAGGAAAAGTATTGTACCCTATGTTGGTCAGTGTGATATGGTAAATAGGATGTGCCTCGATTGGCAATCGAGTTTGATCAACTCATTCTTTTGGTGATGAGATTTCCGGAAATCTATAATTGAATATTAGTTAAGATATATGAAAGTGTTCATGCATACGTTTAGATAATAACGTTGATTGTGGGATACGAGACCCTTGTGTTTTACTGTTAGTACATGGATATATATGTTGTACTATATGATGCATGATGATATTTGGTGAGATATACTTGTATGAATCTGCTGTTTGTGTTTGGGCATGTAGTTGTCGTTTTTGGGTTCATATATTGGTGTCTCACCCTTGCCTGTACATGTTGGACACCCCGTTGTGTTTTTGGATACACGTACAAATATTTTGTTAGTAGTTCTCTGGATCGTTCTAGCTTGAGAGCTGGAAGTCGACAACGAAGATGTGTGGATTGGTGACGACGTGACTCTGTCTTTTTGGTACAACTGATGTCGGGGTAGTACACTTTGTTATCTGTAGACTTCTTCTGTCAGACCAGCTTAGGTTTATTTTGTGGTAGTTACTTTTGGGTTAGTCTATTATCGGCTTCTGATGGCCGTGGGGTAGACTGATGGTTTTTAATGGATGATGTTTACTTATATATACATGAGTATATATATGTATGGTTGTGAGTATGTCAATGTTATCATGAGTATATGTTCATTAATCTTATAAGAAGCAAAAATTTTATCACGAATTTCATAATAAGTAAGATATGAGTAAAGAAAATCTTTTCCGAAAGCGAACCAGCAAATCCTTTTTCCTACCTTATATTGTTTGGGGTTACGAAAGTGACACCCGAGTAGGAGGGGTGTTACACCGTCAACGTTCACCTAGCCGCCACCATCACCACCGGAAAACTCCTTTCTCCCGCGCGATTTCCTCTCCCTCTTCTGTTATGTTCGTTTTTTTTTTCTTAAAAAAAAATTCAAAACAAAGTAGTTGACCGGGCCAGAAGAAACCGGTCGATTTATCGGTTTTGACAAAAACGGCCAGTTGAACCGGTTTCTGTCCGGATCGATGTCTTATACGGTCCAATACCTTAACCGGACAGGCTATATGACCGTCGGTCTAACTGGTCGGACCGGCCAGTTTTTAAAACATTGCATCAAACAATATATAATACAACGATTTAGATATAGTACCTCGATGTACCACAAGTCTGAGTCGTTAGATATAATATATAAATAATCAACGATTCAGATTTAGTGGTCCAAAAAAAATCAACTTTTACCTGATAATACAGGTAACAAAAAAAATAAAAATGACAACTTTGTCCTTTACCTTTTCACCCCACCATCCACCGTTGTCTCCTCCGCCCTCAAGCCACCCATACACCAGAAGAGATCTGACTCGAACGACAACGATTTTCGTCGAGAAACAACGGTCCAAAAGAATGTTACTAGGCTTGATATCGTTGTGGATGATTGGAGGGTCGCAAGAGCGAAGCCTTTGATTCCCTCAGGCAATGTCAACAACAACGGCGAAGCGATTGTTCCAGTGAAGAAGCTCGGGGCAGTTACAGCGGAGGAGGGTGTCGTGGAGATTGTTGTTGTGCGTTAGGTCGTAAACGAGAAGAAAACGATGACGTTTTGGGTCAGAAAAGAAGCCTATGGCGGGGACCGCATGGGAGGAACGTAGCCTTGAAGCGAAGAAGAGTTCGTTGTGGAACTTGCGTTCCACTTGGAGGGAAGCGAGTCCACGAGCTTGCAACAACGGGTTTGGCAGCGTAGGGGAGGGGCTCTGGCGGAGGAGGGGGCGGAATCTGCGGATGGTGATGTGAGGCAACACACCGTTCGATTCAACCCCTTGGCGCGATAGAACTGGAAATCAATGATGGGAAATAGGACTGCTACTGCTGGGATGGTTGTTGCGATGGCGGAATCTAGGGATGGTGGTGGGGCTGCTTCACTGGGACGTTATTATAGGGTTTGGTTTGAGTGGAGGAGGCGGGGTCGCGCGGTGGCCGGATCTGGTGGGAGTAGGGATCGGGGTGGTGGTGACCGGTTGTGAAGGGTAGGGAAGATGTGTTGATGATAGGTCAAAAATGGGTTTCCATAGAAGAAGAAGCAGGAGGAGGAGGAGGAGAACATACTAATTAGTGGTGCATGGGTGTACCACATGGGTTTTCCACGTTAAATATCTTGTGTCAATTTAGTTTTTTCTTAACTTTATTTTAATCGCGTAACAATTGTTTCATGAAGAAGAAGAAGAAGAAGAAGAAGAAGAAGAAGAAGAACATGCTAATTAGTGGTACATGGGTTTTCCACGTTAAATATCTTGTGTCAATTTAGTTTTTTCTTAACTTTATTTTAATCGCGTAATACTTGTTTCCTTGACTCATTAAAGTACCAACATATATTGCTCTAGATGTTTCTCTCGTGCAAACCTTTTTTCCACGAAATCTTATTAAACTTCCTTCACACATCCCAAATGTTTGGCCATATATGGGATGGAAAATTGACCCTAGGCTTTTTGACCAATTTGGGGTTGTGTTTAGAAACAAATTACCAATTGGGGGTTTTTTTGAAACTATTTATCAGTTTGAGGTTGTTTTGGATGATATGGCATTTTTTCTTTTTTCGCTGCTGATGTAGGAGGCGTCGGTCCACGTCAACTGGCGCTTCCACTTTTTTTTACAAAAATAAATAAGACATGACAGGCGCTGATTGCCTGTTAGGAATTAAAAAATAAAAAAAATAAAACAACGCCCACAACATCCATTTCATGCGCCACATGGCACAATGCAGTGGAAGCTGCCCCCTTCCCCAACACCGTCAACCGCTACCCCCCGCCTCCCCACCAAATCTGTAAGGCACCGCTCCTCCCCATATATATATATATATATATATATATATATATATCCCCCCACCCTCACATTTCCACTCACCCCACATCACTCTACTCATCTCTATTTTCTATTGCTTTTTTTTTACTGATACTTTCTATTGCTTCTACTCTGTTCTCACAAATTATAATGCAGGTCACTACAAAAAAATAGGGTTTTAGCCACCGAAAAATCGGTCCCTAAATGAAGGAAATCGGTCCCTAAATTGCTTCGCAACCGATTTTGGTACCGATCATCGGTCGTCCCTAAAACTGTGGTCACAAACTGGTTAGGGACCGATTTTTTATCAGTCGCGGATTTAGGGACCGATTTTTCAGTCGCGAATAGCAGTCCCTAAATTTGGTCACATACATGTTTTCAGGGACCATTTTAGGGACCGAATTTTTAAACCTAGGGACCGAATTTTCGGTGGCTAAGTACTTTCAACGGCTAGTTTTAGCTACCACTAATTCGGTTGTGAATTCAGTGTCTGATATATTTTTTAAAATAAAATAAAATAAAATACTTTTCTTTAAAAAAATATATTTTTTATATAAAAGATTAAAAGACAATTAAAATAAAATAAATTACACAATAATCCCTGAATCCAATAATAAAATATTAGAGGTCCAAAATTATATATATAATCCAAAAGTTTTAATATATTGTTTGATCCATCAAAATATAACAACCGTATAATATAAAGGCATCTCCTAATCGCGAGGGGGTGAGGGTAATGGGCTCAAATCATCATCATCATCAGCATCCTCATCATCAACGTCGTCATGATCAACTGTATCGTCATGCATGTCGAGGCCTGAACCTGAACCTGAACCACTCGCCCGCATCATCTGGTAAAGCTCATCGATCCTAGTACTCTGATGGCTCAACTCAGTCCTAATCGTCAGGATCTTGAGATCCTTCAAAGCTAGCTCTAGGTTAAGGTTCAGGATGACCTCTCAACAATCCACACGGGGGCAGGGTCCGGACTGAATATGCGGCGTTGATGAGGCCACGAAGTCATCCCCCATCGGCCCTAGTCCATAAACATATCCCTTCTTGTTCTTCCCACCAGCCGCCTTCAAGAAGAGGGCGTTGTCAGAGGCAATAGAGTGCTCCTGCCCCTGACTATTAGCCTATTCTCGAAGGCGATGAAACGCGTCCTGTATAATATAGCAAACATTAGCGCTTTTGCAATTATTAAAATATTAAAACGAATTAAATTTTAATAAAACAAAATAATACTTACAGTAACTTCTGCGGACTTCTCGTTGACCCATACCCCAGTCTTGGTCTTCTTGGTCACCTCCATGACCTCATATGCAGTGGGGTCTCTTTGAAATTTCTGCTTCTGCATATATAAAAATAGCACTTAATGTTTGTAATAATAAAAAATAGCAAGGTAAGCCTGAAAATAAATTTATTTAGAATTTTACTTACCAGGTTATTAAAATGACTAGGAATAGACTTAGAGTCGTCGGTGTACTGAGGAGCAGTAGGATCCTTAGCGCGGTTTTGCTTCCCGATCGTGCTCTTCTAGAGGAACTTCGAGTCCTCAGGCCAATATTTTCGCAAGCCCTCTATTACATGTGGCAAGAGCCAATCACCCTTATCCTCACCACTTCGAATCTTATTCAAGCCATTCTTCAACAGCCTGCCTCCTCCGGACTCGAAGGCCTTCCTAATCGCTTTCCCATCGGAAGGCAACCACCTAAACTTTCCATGCAATAAAACATCATATTAGGCAACGATGTTTACTTTGAAAAAATGAAAATTTAAATGAAAATGAAAATAAAAATAAAAATAAAAACTTACTGCAAATTCCCTAAACCACACGTCACGAACATCCTTATCCACTTTTGTCCATGTGGGCCAATGCTGGTCATATTTGCCCCTGTACAACTTCCCAATAGCCTTTGCAGGTGCTGATAGGTTGTCAAAGCTGTGAGCAACAAACAAACAATATATATATATATATATATATATATATATATATATATATATATATATATATATATATATATATATATATATATATATATATATATATATATATATATATATATATAACTTAATCAGTAAACATAATTAGTGACTATAAAACTTAATTAATAAAAATAAATATTATGAATAAACGTAAATAAAACTTACTCCAGCTTGCCCGTAGGGCGAATCCAAATCCTCCTATCTGTGGGATCTGATGTCCTTGGCTCAAATGGCATCCCCCCATGCTATGCACAAGATACATGTGTGGCTTCCGTGGCCGGTGTCGGCGGTGTGGGCGGTGTAGGCGGTGTGGTTGTTGCTGCCGGGCCCCCATGGTAGACCGTGATCCTGTAGAGCTCATGTGGGGCGGGGCTGATGACGGTGTGGTCGATCGTCTCCCACGACCACAACGGCCGCCATGGCCGCCACGAACGGGTCGATCTCCACCTGCGCCGTTTGCCATTTGTTTGTACGAAAAAACAAATATCATTGTTATCAATTATATATAAATATAAATATAAATCATTAATTGACAAATATTTGTTGGATCTTAACCTATGATTTTCTAGCCCAAAACAAGTGAGTCAACTTCTCACTCATGTTCACTGTTTCTTGTTTAATGCACAAGCATAATAAGGTACTTAACACATACAACAAATAACAAATCATAGATATATTTTTTATATACAAATTACCTATGTGGAGTCCCTATTAGAGACCGAAAGAAATCGGTCCCTAAACAACTATTTTTTTTGTAGTGGTAGTATTAGTAATATTATTATGTTTAATTATTATTATTAATGTTATATTATAATTATTGTTATTATTAATTATTTCTACTATTACTAATTTATTGTTATTAAACATTTTATAGTTATTAATAGGCTTAATTGTACTTTTCGTTTCTCAACTTTTTCAATTGTACGATTCTGGTCTCTCGAAAATTTTAATTGCACTTTTCTTTCCTCAACTTTTTCAATAGTGCAATAAAGCCATTATTTTAGTCCCTAGAAGGACTGATTTTGAACAATTTCACAAATTAGAGAATTAAATGTGCAATTAAAATTTTCAAGGGACCAAAATCGCATAACTGAAGCCTTATTAATATTATTTTTATTATTAATTATTGTTATTATTAATTAGTGTTAATTTTATTAATAAATGTTTTATATATATATATATATATATATATATATATATATATATATATATATATATATATATATATATATATTTATTATTATAGGTCATACATTATGAGTCAATTTTTAATGTTCGTGTACTCGAGGGAGCATATCAGCGGAGCAACTTCCCTGCACATTTGTATACTCTCGTGGGAGATCATTGGTTGCGTGGTCATAATCTCCGGGGTGTAGGGCTCCCAAATAAACTACAAACATTCAACATTACTTTTAGCAAATAACTTCTAACAAAGATAAATCTATTGAATCGAATTTAAAATGTATAAAACTTCTTACATGCTTGTTCTTCATTTGGTCAAGCTTCCTTCTACTGCGTTGCACCATGTGCCCCGCGCAGTGGATGCTGCAAGTGCTGCTTTTTGTTTTTATTTAAAATTCCTAACAGAACCGACACCTCTTACGTCGGTAGCGAAAAAAATAATAAATGTCATGTCATCCAAAACAAACTCAAACTAATAAATAGTTTCAAAACAAAGCCTAATTGGTAATTTGTTTCTAAAACAACCCAAACTGGTCAAAAAGCCTTTGACATTAAAAAAAAAAAACCAAAGTTGAGTGCCTATACACACACCAATAAAAGGTGAATCGATTAAAGAGAAAATAAAAAAGGGGGTCATCATCGTTTCGTTCATCAAGCACCACATATTTTGTTGATAAAGTTAGAGCACCTCCAACAGACTCCAAATGAGGTGCTTATCTTATTAAGCATCGGTGCTTGACATCCAATGACCGTTGGAGTGAGTTTCTAATAAGCACCCCAAATTTGAAAGGTGGTTATACAAGCACCAATGCTTGTATGAAAAAAGTGGGGCGCGGGTTCCTTTTCATACAGGAATGTTGATAAAAAATGACATATTAAATAAATTGTTGATGAAATGTAATGATGTATGGTTAATTGTGGGACACATTTAGTAAATTTTTTGGAGGTGTTGGATTTGAAAGATGAGGTGCTTAAGTTGTAAGAACCCCAAAAACTAAAAATATGAGATGCTGGATTGTGGATGCTCTAAAATAACCCTTTGGCATTGTTCCATTGTCATGGGATAGATGAAAGTCTGAAACTTTTTTCCCAGAAAATGTACCACTACATGAATCATGAAAGCTAAAAAGTAAAGGGAAAACATGTGATGTAACAGGTTTAATTTTCTTTGGTAGAACGCAGATAGTGGGATTCAATCTTAGCATGACATCAAATCAGTGGGACGATCTTAGTAGGAGGTGACTTTTTGTTGATGCATCTCTAGTTCATGAATACAACAAATCCAGGGACTGTGGCGGTGCATGCTTCACCTCGTCCTTATTCATTTTGAATTTTCTTTTCAACTTTCAAGTAGGACCGACAAATTTAGTTATGTTGTTTGTTACTATGATTGCTGGATCCGAGCAAATGGTTAATTAATTCAGCAAAATCCAAAGTTCTATAATATATATATGAGAGCCAATGTCATGGGGCTTCAAGCCTTCAACTGTTTGCTTCTAGGCTACCTTCATTTTGGTCATCTATGGCAATCAAATTTCAACTCTTATGTCATAGGAAGAAAGGTGGTGTGATGAGCAAATAATAATATTATCAACTATGGTAGAGTGATATGATATATCTTAAATGGTGACTACTCAAACGTAGTTCCATTACTTTCAACTATATTTGAATAATAAAGTAGTAAAACTAAATTTGTTCCAAGAAAGAAATTAAGTAGATTGAAATCTGAATTTCCTATATTCACGGTAAAAGTGTAAAGTCCTTCATTTTTTTTTATGGAGGATCAAACCTTCAAAAACTAAATAGCTATTGATTTATTCATTTTTAATCTTTCATTTTTTCTTAATCAATTAATTAATGGTTTAGATTATTTAGAACCAATCCCCAATCTCGAAGTTGGAGCACCTTTACCCCTATATTCACAATACATCCTAAAGTGTAAAGTAAAGACAAAAAAAAAAAAAAAATTCAAAAGAAAATGCATTTACATGTATTGCGGTGATAGGCCTTACGGCGTATGTGAGCCCCATGGCATGCCCATCACTCTAACATACTATTTCGTTGGGGGAAATCAGGGGAACGGGAGAGATTTTTATAATCTTTTACATAATATTTGGTTGTAGGAAAATGAAGAAGAGAGAAGGGAGAGGAAGAGATTTTTAAATCTTTCATGTTTGGTTTAATTTTTTATAGAGGAGGGGAATGGAATGAAAAGGGAATAAAATCATTCCTAACTCAATTTTGGCTCCCCTCCAATATCGGGGGATTTGGAGAAGAGAAGAGAAATTTTAAAATATTTTACATGTATTGACTAAAATATCCTCATTTATGTATTTTGAATTAAATAATTATAAGGATGTAAAAGTAAATTAGTTTTAAAATTTCCCTTTTTTCACGAACTAAACATGAAAAGTGTTATTTTTTCCCCTCCATTAAAATCTCTTTTCTCCCCTCACCTCCTCTCCTTCAAACCAAATATAGTTATTTGATTCAATTTTTAGGAGGGTGTGAGAGGAATGAAGGGAAGCAAAATATCTTCTCACTCAATTTTGACTCCCCTCCAATTATTGAGGGATTTGGAGGGGAGGGAAGATGGATTAAAAATATTTTAATATAGAATGACTTCAATGTCCTTAGCTCCACTTACTTCATGCCTATGCGATTTTCTCATCTTGCTCCTTCTTGCCACTGACGATCTTTCATCTCTGGTTCGCATGCTAATGACTGCTCAAAGATCGAATTATTTTCGTATTAACTGTATATGGAGATGGAGAGATCTAAGATCACATTACATACCAAAAAAACAAAAGGGGCACGTAAATAGAACTGCTATATATGTCTATATATTTTTTGTTGAAGATGTTAGTGCCTTTATTTCTAATGGAAGGATCACTCTGCTTCAGTTTTGCTAGCTTTATTAATTAAAAAGGAAAGACATATCATTTTTTTATGATGTCTTGTATGAAATTGACATAATTTTTCACATGATGGAGTAAGGCTATAAAAGGAAATTAATTTTAAAATTTCTCCCATCTCATGAGCCAAACAACTAAAGGGTTTATTTCCTTTCTCTTCCCCCCTTTTCCTCCTCTAATCAAATATAATATCTAATTAAGAAACGTCTCCTTCCTTCTCCTCCCCTCAATAAAATCTCTCATCTCCTTTGAATCAAACAAACCTTAAAGGGATGAGAGGAAAGGAAAAATTTTGTGGCATATTACATCTATTACGTTTAAAAATTACTGCAAATTCAAGATGTAAGCATGGAAAAAATGAATATATTAATTAAATAATAAAAATATAAAATAATATATAAATATACATTGATAGCTGAATTCAAAAAGCATTGATAAGTAGAATACAAGCATAGTACTAGGAGTTACTTTAAGATTTTCATTATTTTAACATTTGAAATAGGAAAATGCTTAATAGTGTGAAAGCATTTTAGAACGGTGGCCGACAAATGACGTGGCATTACAATTTTATTTTTATGTTTTAATTATATTATTAACTAATTAAAATAGAACATGCAAAAATGGAAAATGGCATTGGCAAGACCTTAGTAGATTGAATCCTTTTTAAAATTGTGGTGTCTTCAGAACTCTACCCATCGTCAGCTCTCACAGTCATGATTATTAAATCAGCACTCATAGCAACAGCTTCAGATCTCTCTACGTCTTTTAAGAGAATAGAAATATAAATCTCAGTACATGTGGAGCAATGAGGTTAAAGTAAGTAGCAAAACACAAAGATACATAGAACAAGATATATCTAAATATTGCCAAGTCAAATCAAACAAAGCATAAGGTATATAAATGATTTTCACCAATAAATACTTCAAGCAGCAAGCCTATAAAAGCTTATTCAGTTGCACGTGAAAATTAATTTATTATTAATAAAATGATAAAATGATGCATTCAAACAAGTTGCAAGGATCCCTCCTCTCCTTTGCCAAACTTTCTGACCCTTCATCACGCTTCCTCATCAGTTCACCACCAAAAGCAAATTCACCAAATACTGTCAGGGCATCTATGAAGTGCGAGTGCTTTTGTTTAAGTTGAAGATTGTCTTTCTGAATTTCTATTGGGGATACATGTGGGAAAGAAAATGTAAACAACAATTAAATAGGAGAATGCATAGTGGTTACACTAAAAATAAAATGATTCATATTTACCTTCTTCAAACAGAGACACGAGAATGGAGAGAAATCATGACATTCCTTTTAGAAATCCCAAACTTTGCGTCTCTGGATTTGAAAATTATAAAGGAAATTCCATCAATATCACGATTTGGAAACTACAAGGAAATTGTTCATAATTACCTTCTTTAAACGAAGACATAGGAATGAAAAGGAATCGTATCATTCCTCTTGGAAACCCTAGACTTTGTGTCTCTGGATTTGGAAATTAAAAAAAGTCATCAGTATCACGATTTGGATCTAAAAAGGAATTGACTTATACTTAGATTGTTCAAACGGAGATATAAGAATGGAAAGGAATCACTACATTTATCTTAGAAACCCCGAATTTTGCGTCTTTGGATTTGGAAATTAAAAAGGAAATTTCACCAGTATTATCACGATTTGGAAACTAAAAATGACAAGATTCGTACTGACCTTCTTCAAATGAAGACATGAGAATGGAAAGGAATTGTAACATTCCTCTTAGAAACCCTAAACTTTACGTATTTGGATTTTGCAACTAAAAAGGAATTTTCATCAATAACACTATTTGTAAACTAAAAAGGAAATGACTCATGCTTACCTCTTAGAAAGGAGCCAAAGGATACGATTGAGTCTTATAAAAACCCTAGCAGCTGAAAACGCAACAAGGAACTGCGAACATAAATGGATACACGATCCAAGGGAAGCATGTATATTTTTAAAAAATTGGGAAAAAAATAGCGCTTCTTTAAGTAAGCGCTACTAAAGGTATCCTCTTTAATAGCGCTTCTTCGAGGAAGCACTATTAAAGGTATCTTTTTTAATATCGCGTCTTTGAGAAAACAATATTAAAGGTGGAACGAGTTTTTATTTATTTTTTTAATGAGGAAATGATAATACTTCCTTGAGTTAACGTTATAAAGATATACTCCCTCCGTCCCAATATATATGTCATATTTACAAAAAAAATTACCCCTAAATATATGTCATTCTCTACTTTTAATGTAAATGTTTTCTACTAATTGTATCCTTAAATACTCCACTTTGTATTTATGACAATAGTTAATACACCAATGAATAATAAGATTAATTTGATAAAATTATAACATTTTTTCTTTCATTTATTATTTTTTTTTTAAACTGTATGATTTAGTTAAATATGACCTATATATGGGACAGAGAGAGTATCTTTTAGTAGCATTTCTTTAGGAAAACATTATTATACATACTTCAGCGCATTATTTTATAGGGTTGCCTCATGAAACCATTATTAAATGTGCGTTACTAAATGTTGATTCTGGGGTTATGCATTCAATCACACCTATTATACATTTATTTCATTTGAATGTGAATTTAGTAAATAATAACAATATAATAATTACACTTTTAAATTCATTTACTATTCAAACTTTGAAGTTTTATATAACTTTAAGTCAATGAATAAATAATGATATTATCGATTTGCATTCTGCAGATGAATGCTATCGCTGATCCAAACAAAATTGCAAGTGATAGTAACGGATCATAGTAAAAATAAATACGTAAAACAGTATTATGATTTAATATTCTTCCTTGAATCCTGAAAAATAATAATATGAGTAAATGCTCGCTTTAGTCCCTAATAATGTTGGAGGTATCATTTTTCGTCCCTGAGAAAAAAAAATTCACGGAATAATCCCTGGGGATGATAAAAGAGGGACACTTCAGTCCCTCAGTTTGTCTTCATCCTAAACATAACGTTAAAATGTTGATATATATCGTCAGTATGCCCTGGAGTCTATTAATCTTGTCCATATGACATGTGTTGGCGCATCTAATCATGTGGTGTGTTGCTTGTAACATGTAGAGATTAATCTGTCCCACGATAAAAATTGTTAGAGACTAAATCGGGTTACTTAAATAATAGTTGGGGACTTTATTCGGTCAATGCATAATTATTCTCATGATCTATTATACATGTAAGGACTATTGTCTGGACATATATGTAAGGACTATTGTCTGGACAACTGACATACTAACGATACACATCAACACTCTAATGACGTGTTCCGAATGAAAACAAATGGAGGGACTAAAATTAGGGATGGCAATTGAGACCCTACCTGCTGGGTACTCGCAAAAAATACTCACGATGGGTATGATAAATACTCGTTTTATGGGTATGGATCCGGGTCTGGGTAATTACTCGCAAATTTGAACGAGTATGGGTATGGGTACTCTAGTATCCACCCCGCATATATATATATATATATATATATATATATATATATAATTATAAATAAATTTTTAAGTGGTTATAACTCCTATCTTCAACAAGGATGAAGTGGTTATAGCTGCTTTGTATGTAGAGCAATGATTAACATTTATGCAATATGAACCTTCTGTTTACACTGAGAGGAGGAGTAGTCGAAAAGTGTGAAAAGTTAGTGTAAGTTTTGTTGATTTACAGGTTTGGTAACTGGAATTTTGTGGAACTATTTGGGGTACAACTGCTATATTGGTATTTGTTGGTTGCTGGCCATCTACATAAGTTTTGTGTAAATTGTGGTTGAGGAATTCGACTTTCAGGGGCTGATCTACAACTTGGATTCCATTTGCTCAAGCCAAGAGTTTATTCTTTTACTTGATTTTAATTTTTGGCTACTCTTTGGTTTTTGTATCCTTTGGTGGTGTGATGTAAATTATGGTTGGGGTGGGTGGTATCAACATAATTGGGATGACTTTCCTCATTGTGATGCTTTTGCATGCCACTTTTTATTTTGGTTCTTTATTGTATTTGGGTTAGAGTATCATTTGTACTCTCTTTAATAAAAATTTTAGCTTATAAAAAAAAAGAATTTAAAAGTAGTGTACAAAACCTAGGATAGTTCATAATTGTAATGTTTTACGAGTAGATTTGAAAGATCTTTGGATGATTTTTTAATGAGTAAATAGCCAATTTGGTCCCTGAAAGTGTAAGGCGGTATTAACTTAGTCCCTGAATTTAACGAAATAGCAAAAACGCCCCTGAAGTTGTAAAACGTTAATCAACTTGGTCCTTTCGTCAACCCCAGTTAGCTGACGCCATTGACGGCGCTGATATGGCACGTTAAGTGCCATGTTGGCACCTTTGTCACTGGTTAGGTGGTATCCACATGGTCAGGGACCAATTTGAAACTCTGAACTAGAGACTAAATTGATACTCGCATAGAATTTTTTTTTCAAATTCATTTTTTTACATTACTTTTCACCCCTTCAATTTCACCCTTTTAGTTTCTCCCTCATTTTTCATTGTTACCCCCTTCCCCTTCTTCCCGCTCTTCTCCTCTTCCCTCCTCCATACTTCATCGTCCTCTTCAACTGGAAATGGTGGCTCAACAACGAGTGGACCTCCCTGGAGCTCGTCGTCAGAGGTTTGTGTCTCTAGACCCATGGCATTTTGTTTTCATGTCAGTTGGTTCGTCATCTTCACTTCCATTTGCATGCTTTAGGGGGATTTTTTTTTCATACCCATTTTTGTTCGTCTTCTTCCCTTTGTTGATAACCCATTCCCTGAGTTTTGTTTCACACCTTATTTCGCATTCACATAGTTACTCACTATAAAGTTAGGGTTTTTGTATAGTGCTCTGTTTTTTGTTTCGTAAACGATTTTTCATTGTTTGTGCAGAATGAGTTCTTATGTAACTGTAATAGTGTACCACGGAGGCATTTTAGCAAGAAATGATAGTGGAGTTCTACAGTATGTTGGCGGTGAAATGGATGTCTGGGAAGATTTGGACTCTGACACATTAAACTTATTTAACCTCCACTCAATTGTGAAAGTCTGCAAAGGGTATGATATGGTTGACAAATTGATGTGGAGGGCCCCAAATTTGGACTTGGATTTTGGGTTGAGGGAACTCAGCACTGACAGCAGTTTCATGGAGATGGTGAGGGCTGCATTTGACAATAATAATGAGATTGAAATATATCATGATTACAACCCAGAGCCCATTAGGTCATTGCCACCAATTATAGAAATTGTGGATGTTGATGATGAGGACGTGAATGAGGAGGATATGGCAGAGGATGCAGTGAATGTGGAGCAAATGGAGGATGCAGTGAATGTGGAGCAAATGGCAGAGGAGGACCAAGATGTTGAAGCTAATGTGTTCGCAGAAGAAGGCTATTCAACAGCTGATGAGAGTGCTGAAGATACCCATTATAGGCCTTTTCCTGTGGTTAGTGAAGGGGAGTCTGAGGAAGTGCAAAATAGGAAGAAGATTTGCAGCTCAAGGAAAGGAAAGGAGAAGGTTGACAGCTCAACTAAGGGAAAGAAGAAGGTTGGGAGTAAAGGAAATAGGAAGAGATCATCAACACCACCCATCATTGATTCCTCTAGTTCAGGGGAATCAACAAATGATGAACTTTTTGTCAATTTCCGGGATGAGCAATGGGCAGAAGCAGCAACAGCAGCAGAAACTGTTAGTGATGGGAGTTATAAATCAGAAGAAATGTGTGATCCAATTAGCACTGATGAAGATGATGATGAGGGGAAGATGGCTCAGTTCCCTCAATTCAATGAAGCTGCTCAATTTGGGAATTTGGGAATGTTAGTTTGCAAATTGGTATGGAGTTTCCAAACTTAGCGACGTTCAAGGCAGCAGTGAAGGAATACACTATACATATGGGAAGGCCCATAAGGTGGGTGAAAAATGATGCAATGAGGGCTAGAGCCAAGTGCAAGGAAGCGGGCTGTGAATGAGAGATTTATTGTGCAAGGAGCAACGTGAGGAAACATTTTCAAATAAAGACATTCAAGGAAAATCACATTTGCTGCAGAGCATTCAAGAACAACCAAGCCAACAGGAAGTGGGTGGCACAAAAGTTAGAGGACAAGATTTGATCCCAACCATCTATCACACATGTTGAAGTGTTCGATTGGCTAAAGATATCATCATTGATAGGATAATAATTTTTAGAGCAATCAACGAGGCTAGAGAGTCAGTTGAAGGTAGTGAAAGAGAGCAATACAGTCACCTTTGGGATTATGCTCATGAGATGCTAAGGAGCAACCCTGGATCAATGGTTAAGGTTGATACAATCCTTATGCCAGATTCACCTCCACAGTTCCAGAGGTTCTTTGTTTGCCTGGATGGATGCAAAAAAGGATTTCTGGCTGGTTGTAGGCCTTTCATAGGATTGGATAGTTGTTTTTTGAAAGGGTATTTTGGTGGCCAGTTGCTCTCTGCAGTGGGACAAGATGCCAACAAATCAATTTTTGTGATAGCATATGCCATTGTTGATGTGGAAAACAAAGACAACTGGGGTTGGTTTTTGACACTGTTGCAAGAAGCCCTTGGTGACTACAAGCAACATGGCTGGAACTTCATGAGTGACATGCAGAAGGTTAGTTGATATTAAGTACTCAATTTAAGGGACTGATTTGATATTAAGTAATCAATTTAAGGGACTGATTTGATTTTGTTTTTGTATATTTGTTGCAGGGACTGATATCAGCCATACAGGAAGTGATGCCTGGTGTGCCACACAGGTACTGTGTCATGCATTTGTGGAGGAATTTTATAAAAAGGTATAAGGAGAAGGAGTTGAGAGGGGTAGTTTGGGATTGTGCTAAGTCAACCACAGTGACCGAGTTCAATCATCAAATGGAGAGAGTGAAGAGGATTAGTCGGCATGCATGGAAATATCTGAATAAGTGGCCCAAAGAGTCTTGGACAAAGGCACATTTCCAAGAAAACTGTAAGTTGGACAATATAACCAATAATACATGTGAGGTTTTCAACTCAAAGATTATCAACTATCGTGCCAAGCTATTCTGACAATGGCTGAGGAGGTTAGATGTTATGTCATGCGTACCATGAGTGCAAACAAGCTGAAGCTAGCAGGGAGATTAGGGCCTTTATGTCCTATGCAACAAAGTAGGCTGGAAAAGGAGAAGTTGGATAGCAACAAGTGGTGCCCCGTGTGGTCAGGTGATAATGATGGGATGAGGTTAAGTGCAAAACCCTCCTTTTAGAGTGGATGTGAATCTGGGTACACAAAGCTGCACTTCCAGATTTTGGCAACTAACAGGTATGCTCATTGCATAATAGTATGACTGTTTTTATACTTGTTGCATAATATTGGATATTGATTCAGTTTGTGTTATGACGTGCATAGGGATGCCATGCATGCATGCTTGTGCTGCAATTGCTTACAAAAATGAAAAGCCAGAAGACCACTGTCATGGTTGGCTAACAATAGGATCCTACAACGCATCTTATGAATATTTTATTCAGCCCACTCAATCTGAGCAATATTGGACACCTACTGAGTATGATAAGCCAGTGTCTCCTAAAATAAAAAGAAGTGCAGGGAGGCCAAAAAAAACAAAGAAGGAAAGATGGTAATGACGAACCAACTAGTGATCACAAACTGAAGAGGTCACACCCTGTTATTACTTGCTCAAGATGTGGTATTGAGGGTCATAATAGCAAAGGTTGCATGAATCAAGGGATATCTCAGAGGCCTAAAACCAAGAATTTATCTCATGAGGAAGCAGTGTCTGAGATACCCCTATCCCAATCTGCCCCTGCTAATGAAATTACAAGGGTAAGATCATTGAATGTTGTATTTGCATTTCTTTACATAATGTTTGCTGATTGTGCTGCTATCTTGATTTAATTTCGATGTTCATGTTGTTTTTGATTAGCAATCACAATCACAATCAAGCCAAGGGAACACACCAGAACAAGTGCAGGCGCCCGCACAGAGGGTATTAAGTTTTAAACTTATGGGACTATTTTGATATTAAGTTTTAAACTTAGGGGACTATTTTGATTTTAAGTTGCTAATCTCAAGGACTGTTTTGGTACTAATATTACGATTTCCAAATTTTGCAGGGAATAAGATATGGCATAAGAGGTCCTCTGATACCAAAGGCAATGCCAGTCAGACACCCAGCAACTGAACCAGTTCCAAGCCAACCACCTCCACAGCATACCATCAACCCAATTCCACCAGCTCCACGGCCTATCTTGGTTCAAATTCCAGCCCCACCAGATTCTACAAGATCCAGGGGAGGTGAACCACAATTCATGTCTTTCATTCCAACTCCAGGGCTTCCACAGAATTGTCCAAGGCAACTTTGAGGATGTGACCAATTTTAGGAGGCTGTAAATGATGTAAATGCACATTTTAGGTGCTTGTTTTTTGGTTGTAAATGATATACATCCACTATCGTTTTACGTGTGCTTCTTTTGTGGATGTAATTGCACATTAAGTTACATGTGCTTTTTTTGTGTAAGACATGCTTTGACACTTTTTTGATGCTTAATTTAAGTTCAATTTTCTCTTAAGTTACATATGCTTAAATTAAGTTCAGTTTTCACTTAAGTTCATCACTACAAATAGTGAAGGGGGAGTGAAGAAACTCGTCTATAACCACCCATCTATAATGAAGGAATTCGTCTATAACCACCCGTCTATAATCACCTGTCTATAACCACCCGCCACCTGTCTATAATCACCCGTCTATAGTGAAGGAACTCGTCTATAACCACCCGTCACCCGTCTATAATCACCCATCTATAGTGAAGGAACTCGTCTATAACCACCGGTCTATAACCATCCGCCACCTGTCTATAGTGAAGGAACTCGTCTATACCCACCCGCCACCCGTCTATAATCACCCGTCTTTAACCCATAACAGAATCTTAAGCGCTTGATTAATGTGAAAGTTCAGAAGAGAAGTATTTAAACTATTGTGAGTCTAGTTATTTTACACAAATTAAGTCAATATTGATGACCAAAACAGTGGGCAAAAAACTGAAACTTCTCATTTAATTACTTCAATGATAGCACATTACATTACATTAACTTAAACCATATTTTCACAACCACAACAGAACAAACAGGGACCAACTAAGACCTATGCACTCTGGCTACCAATCCACAATACAAAACAAAAATCTAGCAATACACACATTACTGCACCCCCAAATTTTAGCATTCTAACATCTGTCACCAAAGTATCAACCTTGCCCATTAGCTCCATTAGCTCTGCCTTCAATATTTCTTCACTATCATTGACATTAGTTGCACATATTTCAGGAAGCTCATCAACCCAGAATAAATAGCCACAATTTCACTCATCCTGCAACAGCAATTTGACAAACATAGTAAGGAGCAAAATGTTGAATGTCCCTGTAAATGAAATAAAAAATGCAAAGAGAATGACATTTCGGATTTAGTGGTACCTTTGGCAATGGACATCCATAGAAGGCCCTACCTGGGTTCCTAAGAGTCCTAGAAACTCGTAACACAGGTCTCCTCTCACAATTACAAACCAAAGCAAATGGGTTGTTGATTTCTGCTCCATTAACCCTAGAGCTACCAGACCAAAAGGAACTTGTGGCTTTCTTAGCTTGTCTTGACTGTGGAAATGGCGAACCACCACCCATCATCACGTTTTTTGGAAGGATGAAAGTTAGGGTTGGAGAGAGAGAGAGCGTGCGACAAAGGAAGCAAAGAGAGAGCAGAGAGAGAAAGAAGAAATATAAAGAAGAAGAAGAAGACCGTTGAGAGTTTAATCTATGCGAGTATCAATTTAGTCCCTGGTTCAGAGTTTCAAATTGGTCCCTGACCACGTGGACACCACCTAACCAGTGGCAACAGTTCCAACAGGACAGTTAACGTGCCACATCAGCGCCGTTAATGGCATCAACTAACTGGGGTTGACGGAGGGACTAAGTTGATTAACGTGTTACAACTTCAGGGACGTTTTTGCTATTTCGTTAAATTCAGAGACTAAGTTGATACCGCCTTACACTTTCGGGGACCAAATTGGCTATTTACTCGTTTTGAGTAAAATTCATATTAAAGAGACTCAACAATTTTTTATGTAAGTGCTTTGATTTAGTTGACTCATCGTTTATTCATTGATCAGATAACATAATGCTTGTATTTAGAAATAAATAATTGAATTAGAAGTAATTAAATAAAGACATTTATAAAATAAATTTTAAAATAAATTAATTTCGATAAAAAAAATTTTTTTATCTTGATAAATTAAAGTTTTGTATTTTATATTCCTATAAGAGGAAACCGTACTTTACTTACTGTTGTTGCACATTGACAAGGCAATGCAGTAGCTCCTCTAATTGGGGGAATGGGCTGAGACAGAGAGAATCAGGGAGAACGCTTCAAATCAAAGCCTACAAAAGGTTCTGTCTGTGGTGTGCCATATGGACAAGTTTTCCATGTATTGAAGGAAAGGGGTCTACAACAACAGTTCCTAGTTTCCTTAGTCGGCCATTAATGCGGAGTGGGTCCATAGTCCAAACATTCACCGAACCGCAAAAAACATGATGACATAAGGCGGTTAACCCCCTTTGCTTCATATCTTGCTTTCCTTTCTTTTTTTGGTATTCCCCCACTAACCAATCACATTTTTTTTTTTTGCTTTTTTTTTCTTCTTATTGTAAAACTACTAATGTTTTGAAAAATTAATCAAAGTGAACTGCCGAAAATATCATGTTAGGGTTCTTTTTTTGTTGAAGATATCATGTTATGGTTCTAATCAACTTTAACAAGGTAAATTAATTGTTCAATCAAAATTAAAATTGAACAACATAATAACTAATTATTGAATAAACAAATATGATCAGTTTATGATTTGACCATTTAAATTAATCACTCCAATCCAAGTGTTAAAACGTTGACTACTATTTCTTATTTTCATTTTAAACTAACATAGAAGTTTGTATCTTTTTATTTTTCATTACAATAATCAATTTATCTAATAAAATTGATGTTGTAAGTATGTGATTGGTTCTACTGATGACATCAGAAGTGTTTTTGTATTTGTCAAACGTGATTCTTTTTTTTTATAAGAAAAGACATTCATTCATTCAAATTGATAGAGTACATCGATGACAATACAGATTCAAAATTGCTAAAAACCGAAAAGGATAAAACTGTGAACAAACTCACAGCACCCAGACTAAAAGCATAATACAGCAAAGTCAAATTGCCTACAAAAGTGACACCATCAAAGTCACTGGAATACCCATGCTTCCGGATCTGTAGCATTGAGACCCAAGTCTTGATCAAATCTGTGATGGATTGGAGCAAATCTGTCAATCTGGAACAAACGAACATCGCACCAAGACGTGAGTCTAACATTACTTTAACATGATTTTTTTAGATATAAAAAAGTCTTAATTGCACTTTTGGTCTCTCTATTATTAATCATGTGCGATTTTAGTCCCTATAATTTTTTTTATGCATAATTGATCCCTTATTTTTTAAAGGTTGTAAATTTGGTCATTCCGTCTAACATCTATCAATTTTTCAATGATAAACATAAAGAAATCACTCTTCTAAGCGTGCAGAACCTCTGGTTGAAGTTCTTCATGATCTGGCTTTTCAATTCAACCTAATTCAATTATTCCTCTATTTTATATACTGGTTTTGTCTCTCCTTTTCTGGTCCTCTTTTTGGTTCTATCACAAATTCTTTACCATAGAAGCTCAACCAAATGTTTTATGCGCTTAGAGCAGTTGTTCCTTCCTGTTAATCATTGAAAAATTGATGGACATTGGATGAGAGAACTGAATTTGAAACATTAAAAAAATAGAGGACCAAACGTGCTCATAAAAAAATTTTAGAGATCAAAATTGCATATAATCAATAGTAGGAGTACCGAAAGTGCCCTTAAAGCCAAAATAGAAATGCAACCTGACCCCCAACCTTGTTACACCCACCCCTGCCACGAAGAAAAGCTTCCCTCAGGCTTTTCAACTTTCTGCTTCCAACATTACTACTAGTTGTAGAAGCATCTGAATTCTTTTGACCCAATCGCTTTATCACTTCCTCGGTCTCTCTCCTCTCTGCAAAACAACACTCCACATGAACTCTCCTCTCATACAAAACCAACTGGTTAGTTCAAATCTGACAGTCACAGGTTTGCATTTAATGGCCCATGTTTCTTGCTCTTTCCACCTCATTTTCCTCAAAATCTAGCCCTCCCAACTTTATCTTCACTCTTCAGTCTTCACCACCACCACCTTGTACGTACATTATTCACCCGTGAGCTAGCTTTAGATAATGTTTCTACGTAGTAGGAGACCACTAACTCTATTATTGTTCTGGATGATCTTGTTCCTCTGCATTTTGGGCCACTGTCATGGCACAAGAACCACAAATGTCTTCAAGTCTAAGCCAAAATCTCAACATACGGGTCACTTTTTTGGGTTCTTGCCTAGAAGGATGCCCTTACCGTACTCCTCTCCTTCAAGGAAACACAATGGCATTGGCGTACAAAGTTGGAGATCACCCTAGAGATTCAATTCAATTCAGAAAGCTGTTCTGGGCAAAGGTGACTTCATGGTTTTCATTTCAATATTATTTTGAAACAAGGCAGTTAACTATTGTACATGGTGGCGTAGGGAGGTTCTTAATTATGGGTTAATTCCTTGTTTTTAAGTTTGATGACAATGTTTTGTTTCAGGATCAGATGTAATGGGTATGATCTATTAGCTGAATTTTTCCTTTTTTACTTAAGGAAATGTATGTTAATTTAATCCCTAATTTTCTTTCTTTCCTTTATTTTTTACTTTTTAGTTTTTTGGGTTCTTTTGGAGTGTACAAATCAGTTAATATAGACGATGATGAATGATCACAGGCTCACAGCTTCCCAGAGTTTCCAGTCTAAAGTTGTTCTGCTGTATATAAGTGAAAATTTTCAGTATGCATTGTATACCATAGTATCGTTACACTTGCATTTGCTGTATATATTTCTTCTACAATTTCCAACTATTCCTCTACACCAGTATTCCAGAAGTTACTCATCAAATGAATTGGAACTTCTCATTAATTATGCAAAAGAAAAAGGACAATTCATTTTAAGCTTAATCAGATTAGTGATTAATCAATTAATAGTACACTCATCGGTAGCACAAGTAGAGACTCGCAATAAACCTACTCCGTTGAATTTTTACCAGTATCGTATGCAGGCAAGAATCTGATGCCATGATTTCGGGGTAAGGTGATCACATGTGATCCGGTTGCGTGTTTTACTAGATTTGAAATATATATATATATATATATATATATATATAGAGAGAGAGAGAGAGAGAGAGAGAGAGGGGGAGAGAGAGAGGGAAGGGATTGATTTACATATAAAATAAGATCAATAACTAAGGATGAATATAAGTAAAAATATATATATATATATATATATATATATATATATATATATATATATACTTAATTGTTCTAAAAATTTCAAATTTTGGTATTTCGTACATGAATTTTGTACACTAGAATTTTTCCAATAAATTTTGAAAAAAAAAATGATGGAAATCTTTATGAGTAGTATATAGAGTAATCAAAATTTTAAAAAGAAATGAAACTCAGTTAAATCTCAAGTTAATATCACTCATCTATATTATATATCCGCATATCTTAATTTTTTTCCTTAGAAGTTTTCATAAAAAATTTATATTTTCTCGTGTATACGTGGTAACCTTTAAAGATGGAGCACAGCATTTAGCGAAATATTTTAAAAAGAGATTTGAGTATTAGAAACAATACATGTAAATTAAAGGGTTTAACCGGTAGCACTTGGTAATTAAAGAAATTAATCTTAGACTTGCAAGATATGGAGATACCTTTAAAAAATGAGTTTAATTAATATGTATTTTCATTGTAAAGCTTTTTAATTATATTATCAATTAATCATTAATTATAATATGAAAGATTTTTAAGGTAGTTAGGTTAAATTCAAATATTTTTAATGATGAAGAAGTAATTTATAATTGATTGATAGTGTAAAAAATTTCTTTATATTGATTATGCATATCAATTAATTAAATTTATAAAAAATTGTACTCACTTAGTAAATGAGGTGAATTTTCCCAATTATCTCAGTTACTTTGAACAGCCCTTTGTTTCTTTTTTGTCAAATTGGTGTTACAGCCCTCTTAATAGTTAATAGTTTAAAAACTGTTTTTTTTTTTTTTTTGACAAAAGTTTAAAAAACTGTTGTTACGGGCTTTGTAGACTTATGTTATGGTTGTATATGGGTTTGGAGTATCTTGTACTTTTTTTATTGAATTTGGCTTTATAAAAAAAAAAAAAAACACCCATAATAATTTTGCTATCGTGCAATTATTTCTTGTCATGATAACTTCTTACAATCTTTGGAAAAAGAATATTAAAAGTTCAACATCAAGTATTTATATTAATGTTTATGAAATAATAGTTTAGGGATCACTATGTTTCCTTTCAATTCATAAAATGTCTAGTTTTTGTTAAAAAAGTTTAGTTGTTTAACTATGCTTAACTAAAAGGTATGGAAAGTATTAACTAAATATATATTGTTTTTTATTTGTACTGTTCAATTAAACATAATTTACAGACTCTTTTATTTAAAAAAATAATCAAATGAAATGAATTTTTTTACCAACATGTGGTTGGTCTGACAGTCTGAGTGGTAAGGAATTCAGCTCTCGGACACTTTAAGCAAGTGATCAGGAATTCGAATCCTAATTCTTGTTTATGAAAAAAAACCTGGATGGGATGAGAGAACTCACCTTGGGTATCCAAATGGTTCCCGAAGAAGATTAGTCATTACTAATGGGGTGGATACTCCATACCTATAATATGGTTAAAAAAAAAAAAGAAAGGAGTTTTTACTGAGAGGTACTTATTCAATAACTTGATTTGCATTCCTAAATTTATTATAGAAGTATTCAATCATCATATGCATTTTTTTACACGTTTCTTATGGAAATAATTAACGTAGTTTTGTATCCTCCTTTAAGTAGAAGACCTGCTAATATATTAGGAAAAAAGTAGTTTACCAAAAAAATAATAATTAGGAAAAAAGTATTATCAGCATTAATAAATACCTTACTTTAGATAATGACTACTAATTGGAGTTTCATTGGATTCCACTGAAAATGACATTATGAGGAACCCATAATATATAATACTATTTTTTTCCACCGTTATATGTTGCAGTATTTTCATCATGAGACTTCTCATTTCAATTTGTGTGCTCTTCACTGATTATAAATCAATGAAAAGCGTAAGTGCTTCCTGTTCCCTCGTTAATGTTACATAAGTAATGGAGAGTCCAAACCCAAAATATACATGATTATTGAATCCTTCAAAGGTTTATCTTCACAATATTGTTTCTAATCAGGAAAAAAGAGCCCATGAATTCTCCCTTACCCACCCATACCCACTACTAATCAAACTGTGACGCAATATCTTCAAATTAATTTACCTTTCTGCCAGAAATCTCCTTTTCCCTTTTGGTTGGAAGGCCACCTTTATGCATTTGTATTCAATTTTAATTTCCGAAAACAGTGTCTCTTTGTCCATGATATTTTAATGACATGCTTACACATAAAATAGTTCCTGCACCAAAACTTGAAGAAAGAAGATATTATTATAATAGACAGCTATCCTACTTCAAGGCCAATTCTCTGTGCCCCAACTTAGAAGAAGTAATCAAAGAATAATATCAGGTTATTCCGAGGGCTACTGAAAATCGGTTATTCAGAGGATTTAACATAGGAGAGGAACAGATTGAAGTCTCACACCTACAATTCGCGAATGACACTTTAATCATCAGGGAAGCTACCATTGAAAATCTACGGACTTTGAAGGCAATTTGCCGTAGCTTTGAATTGATTTCGGGTCTAAGGTTAACTTTCACAAAAGCAGTCTTATGGGGCTAAACGTGGAGGAAGAATTTCTGGTGGCAGCTACTGATTATTTAAACTGCAACGTGGGTTCAATTCCATTCATGTATTTGGGGTTACCGGTGGATGCAAACCCACGGATACTTGAGACTTGGAATCCGGTGATTAACAAGTTTAGGAAAAAGTTAATCTTATGGAAGGGCAAACACTTAGCCCTTGGTGGTAGAATTGTTCTAATTAACTCGGTTGTATCTAGCTTGCCGGTCTACTATTTGTCCCTTATGAAAGCTCCAAAGAGGGTAATTAGGCTCTTGACCATGATCGAGCGAGCATTTTTGTGGGGTAGAACCGAAGACAGAAGGAAGACGGCTTGGGTAAAGTGGGAAGACATATGCAAACCAAAAAACACATGGGGGCTAGGAGTGAGGAACCTGGGACTTTTCAACCTGTGTCTTCTAGGCAAATGGAAGTGGAGGTTCTTAGCTGAAAAAGATGCTTTATGGCACAATCTTCTGAAGCATAGGTATGGTGAAGGGTTCGATGACAATGTCCCACCATTAAGCTTTGGTGCAAGGGTACAGAGCTCATTGTCGTGGAAGGATAACCACAATGTGAAGAATCAAAATGACGCTACAAATGGTTGGTTTAAAAATGGCGTGAAAAACGAGATTGGAAATGGGAAAAATACTTCTTTTTGGCATGACAATTGGTGCAGTCAGTTTCCTTTCTCTTTTATGTTTGATAGATTATTTCATGTATCTGTTTGTAAAAATGCAAAAGTGCCTGATGTGGGAGAATGGCGCAATGGCTCATGGCATTGGAACTTGACATGGAGGCGTCATCTTTCATACTATTAACTCTGTAAGCCTGGGCAGCATTTTATGGTTTTTAAGTATGATGATTATTACTGGGTTATGTTGATGATCTTTAGCCTAGGATGTTGTAAATCTAATATTGCTTAGGCCTCTAGTGCAGTATTCCTATTATAGCTATCCTAGCTTATACTCTTGTAAATATGTTGGTGTACCCTTCTTGTACATGTGTTTATATACATTCTTTTGTTTATCAAAAAAAAAAATATCAGGGTTGGGGGTAGTAGGGTACTACCTTTCCAATTGCGTTTGCAAAGGCAATCCCTAGTTTACTATGTGATATAAAAATGTCTACGGAATCTTTGAATTCCAATTCAAGTAAAAGAACTCCCTGAAACTTGTTCTGATTTTCGTAGCTTCAATAATTTTCTAGACAATAATGCTTTGCATCCATACTTAATAAATTTATAGTTTACATCTAGGGAAACTTTTGATAGGTGTCATCACCTCATGCAATGACTTCTCATGTACACCTCTTATATCCTTACTATTTTGGGTAAGTTTCATACTATTCTCACATTGTGTAAGACAGCTCATGGGCAACTCATTTTGTTTTAAACAACCTGACTGTAATTATGTAAAACATTTTCGAAAGATTCCAATTTCAAATTTCAAATTTTACATTTATTATTGCATACTACTCATTAATTATCTCAGTATCCACCCACAACTTTAAACTCATTTCATTTCATCTTCCCGGTTCACTACTTCCTCTGGCCCCCTTTCTTTCTTTCTCTCTCAATTCAAAATTTTTCTTTCCCTTTCTTGGTCACCATCGACACAGCCAACACTGTCGGACACTACTGGCACTCAGCCACCATCTCTCAACCATTGTCGTGACAGCCATTATCTCCCTCTTTGCAGGTAATATTTCTCTCTCCCTCTCTCTCGGTCTTTTTCGTTTCTCCCTCTCTCTCAATCGTTTTATCTTTTTCTTAATACAGATTCCAGACACAAACTTTTGTGATGAAATCGCCGCCACTGTGAGGAGGCCGCTACCGCGGCGATGAGACCACTGGTGCCGGAATCGAATGTTCTAGCACAATCCAAAGAGGTGGTGAAGACGAAGAAGGAGGACTCGGAACGCGTTATTTCTCAGGTGAATCCCTAAGCTAAAATTCCCTGGAAAAGATGACAACTTTGGCTCTCTCATAATTTGTTTCAATCCATAACTTTTTGTTCTACCCTGTCTAGCAACACATAGGTATATTTCTTACTCTCCTCATTCTTTCGTTTTCATTACATATCAAGAAGATTGATTTTGGTTTTCATTGATTGGCAGGAAAGCAGAGGCAAGGGTTTCGAGTTTCATTAACATGTGAACTTTTAACGGAGCTGAGATCTGCATAGAGAGGTATCCCACCCAAAGGGGTTTTTCTTCTTCTTCCAAATGCATATTAGTAATTGCTAATTATTACTCTTCTCTGTTCTTTGGCATTTTTTCCAGGGTTTCATTATTTGTCTCCTCTCTGACTTTTGGTTCATATGTCATCTTTTATATTTGCTGGAACAACCCCAATGTTTTAATGAGGTTTTTCATCATTGATTTCTATACTATGTAAGTTTACTCCTTTTCAAAATTAAGAAAAATTTTGTTGATTGTTTCTCAATGCTTCTCTTGGAGTTTTTTATAATGGGTTTTTGGGTGGATTTTAAAGAAGGAAACAATATAATATGGAGAAATATAAGTGTTATGTTAGTTATTATTATTATTATTATTATTATTATTATTATTATGGAAGAAGGGGAAGGTTTGGGATAGGTGGGTTCAGATTTTAAAATCTATCCAATTGGCTCCTATGTTGTCAATTGTTTGGTTTGTTTTTATTTTTCTGATTGGTTTTTTTTTTTTGGTAAACTTGCATTTTGTAGTTGGGAATGTACTCTCTTCCTTGCTAGGTCTGAAAATGCGAGTGTCAGAGTGGATGGGGATTCAACAACCCTTTTACTCTTATGCAACATGTTTCACCATTGATATTTGTTTAATGAGGCTTAGACTGGCATAGGATTGAAGGAGTTCATGCAAACCTCTTCATTTTTTGTTATTTTGAGGTATATAGTTAAAGAGATAGAGGACGAGATTGTTGTGCCCAGAAGAAATTGTTTACTTTTCATGCAGCTTTTCTGATCTTCAAAAGCCACAAGCTGAGTGATTCTATGGTTAATGTAATTTATGCATTAACCTTAACTGATTTATTCTATGGTGAATGTGCTCAAAATATTGCAATTCCCTGGAAGTAATTATTCTGCTGAATTTTAAAATAAAGATTATTTTGTATTGATTTTGTAGATGGAGATTGTAGAATTAAGGAAGCAATAGGAAAATGATTCATCTGCTTCTAAAAATGGAGTTGAAAAGCTTAGAAAATGGTTATCTTTGGAAGCTGAATATACTTGAAGAACAGGTAAGCATTAATTTACACTAGAAGAGTGAACATATTTTTGATATTTAGACAGTGATTTATTTAAGTATCATGGTATTGCAGGTTACAGATTTGAAGAAAAAAATAGATTCTCAATCCCAATTTTCAACCCAAAGAAAAAGAGCCAATGAATCAACTAAGCGGTTGCAATTTGAGATTCAGAGTTTAAAGGCTCAGAATGTAACATTTAAGTGGATCGAGTTTCTTAAGTATTGCTTTATTCCTTATCCAATCCTCTTTTTTGGGTATCCAAAGCAGCTTATATTATTGTTGTTCTTAGAATAAAAATATTCTTCGGAAATGATATCATAGTAATACTATTCTTTTGATGGTTTTTATGGGTTTGAGTTGCTTGAATGTGGATTGTTCTTGGCTTTTGTCAATACTATGAAACCAAGCTCCATTGACGTGGTCTTGGTTGATGGATTTGTAGCGCCAGCCAAATAATTTGAAATATATCTTGGTGTCATATATAATTGTGATTGTGTAGAGTGAGACAATTGCATTACATGGAGTTAAAGTATGAATATGTTGTCTCTTTGTTCTCTTCCTAATGAATGTCGAATGGATAGTTAAATTAGAACAACCTATGTTTTTTGAAGCCAATGTTGTTGCTATCAAATACATAAGACATGCTACATTTAACTATTCGTGTTCATTTTTAAGTTTAATAGTTGTATCTTTAGTATTCATTTATATTAGCAAGTTTGATTTGTTTTTTCCAGGTAATTTTGGTTACAAGCACAACATGATATAGTATATCGTCTATACACACTTGGTTAATAAGAGAATGTTTCTTTGACCTATAGCTTTTACTCTAACTAAATATAATATGCTGATATTACTTAAAGTGCATATTCTTAATACATCAAATTGTTATAATTTTATAATCATTTCCTAATCTAATCCAAATGAGTTTTTTTATAATAAATTACATATGTTATGATTTTTATTTTGCAAACAAAAATAACGGGGGAATATACTAGGTTGATGTTCCTTAAATATACAAGGATAAGTTAATTTCTATCATGTATTTTAAAGAAACATTATTTAATATACTAGATTGATGTTCCTTAAAGTGCAATTTCTTAATACATCAAATTATTATAATTTAATAATTATTTCCTAATCTAATCCAAATTAACTTTTTACAATGAATTACATATGTTACAATTTTCCTTTGATAATGTTTATTTAATTCAATATCTAATATAATATACTAAATTTAACAACTTACATAATGTTTTAAGTATGAAAAAGATGTTTAAATAAGCCAACTGTTCGCACATAATTTTAATATAGAATTGATATCAAGATTTTTCTGTAACTTCACTTAGTAAATACGTCTCGTGCTATGCATGGGTACACACACTAGTATAATATAATACTACTAATTTTTCGTTCTAGTCAAACTTTACTAAGCATCTTTATTTGTTAAATGCCTTTCATTTTGGCCCTTTGAAATTCAATTTTATGGATCATTGACTACTACTGAGGCAAGTAACCATTTTCCAATTTCAATACCAAATGGTACCTTTCTACCATAAATTCGGGATGTAAGCGGATCCGATCCGATCCTCGAATCCGATGGATCGGAATCGATTTTGACGGTTTGGATCAGATTTAAAAGGTCAAATCCGAAGGAGATCGGTTCGAGTATCAGATTACAAAAGTAGGAACCGATCCGAACCCTTTTAAAAATAATATATTATTAATAATTTTATTTTAATAAAAATTCATTAACAAATATAAATTAATATAATATTAATAGATTACAAAACTTAAAAAATTTAAGTTAATCTGATTATTTTTTTTTTTATTAATTTTTGAAATTAAAATTAAAATAAATAAAAAATGGGTAAAATCCGATGATCCGAACCAACCCGATTTTAATTGGATCGGTTTGATTCGGATCCGTGAATTTTTTTTGCCAAATCCGATTCAAACCGAACCGATTAAAATATCCCAAATCCGATCCAAATCGATCTGATTACACCCCTACCATAAATAGAGGATTTTGATGTTTGTCATAGACTTTATTGGGGAAATTATGAGATACTATATTCAATTGTCATATTTGGATTAGAAGAGTCCATATCTACATGCTACATCTTAAAAATGAAGCTAATCATGGTTTCGTAAACCTTGGCCGCATGCTTCTCTCACGTTTGTCGCTCAAAGGAAATGAATAATGAGCATTCAACTACTAATATAATATCATTCTCAACATTTATTTTTCAGCTGTTCAGTATCCTATCAGGCTTGGTCTTTTTCTTTACGACTGGGTTGATATTCTAGTTGCTTTACCTTTTGATGTCCCGAATCATTATCTTTTTCATCGTGGTTTGATTAGATGAAAGAAGGCTAAGAATATTTGGCAGCATGACATTCAGTGGTTTGGTCCTTGTAGTTGATGCGTAATAGTATTGTGTTTAATAATCCTAGTTTTGATTTTATCTTGGTTTTAGACCTTATAAAGTGTTTTTCTTGGTCGTGGATTGTTACAAAAATTGGTAACTCTGGTCTATCTTTTTTTCATGGGTGTAGTTGTCCTCTTGAATGTATAAGCTCTTTATCTTAATTGGTTGTTGAATGGTTGTGTTATTGTATAAGGATTTGAGTACCCCTTGTACTCTTGCCATTCTTTTTTTTTTTGGTTATATAAAAAATAACTAATATAATATCCTTAATTGAGCATTAGCTTTAATCGTTTGAAAAATGTTTAATTAAGGGATGAAGATGATGTAATATCCTCAATTAATAATGTCTCTCATTAGTTTTACAAAAAAAAAAAAAAAGTTTTTCATTTGCTAAGAAATCTATTCTATACCAAGATCGGAGGTTGACTTACTACTGTTGAGTCTTCAAGCGTTTGATATAACTTATTAACCTTAAGTTTTGATGAACCCAAACATTTGAGGAATGATTTAAGTAAACCATATAAAATCTACTAATGAATTTATTCAGTGTGCAATTATCTTATTTTATAAGACATTTTTTCTTATAGAAAAACAAATCATAAAGCATATTTGTCTAAAGTGTCTATTCAAAGCAAGCGTTTCTCCAAGACCAACTAAACGAGCATCTGATTGACTAAGCGAATGTCTGATTGACTAAGCAAGTGTTTGATAAAGTCAATGTTTTAAAATTCGGTCCAACCAGAGAATTAGAAAGGAGAGCGGTCAAAGTTCAATAGAAAGAAGAGCGTCCAAGGTCCAAGGATAAACCGATACAAATACACATTAATAAAGAGATAAATCAACAAGTCAAATTGCAATCCAAGTTTCAACTTTCCATACCAAGTCCAAATTGTTCAATAACAACAAGCATAAAATGAGACGACCCGCCGTCCCATTGGAGAACCTAAGATATTTAACTAAGCCATAAATCGTATTATAATGTTAACGCGCTTTATTACGACGAAACGCAGCGGAAAGATTAAAACGCGAAAACGAAATTATATTAAGGCTATGCCAATACACGCATATATCAGAGTAACGCAGTTCAAATGTAAAAGATACCTACATGCATCGGTTGCCCCTGTCAGTAGGGCTACAGTATTAGTGTATAGATATGGAGTGCATAATAAAGACGATAAGCAAAATATAAAAAAAAAAAAAAAAGGCCAAGAGACAACTCTCTGGCTAATTACGATCACTTCCTAACCTCTCGGAGCTAGGGTCCTGGGCTCTTCCACCGGCATCGGGCTCATAAGGAGTGTCATCCAATTCTTCAGCAGTTGGTTCCTCCATGGGGTCTTCCTGTAAAATAAAAGAACACATAGAAAAAATACAGGGAGATAAGAAACATGCATCATCAAATATGGGAGAGGGACATCAGTACAACATATTTATACGTGCAACACACACATACGAAAAACAAACAACACACCAACACCCATCCCTTGAGTCATATAGCACAACTATCTCAAATTTCAATCTCTCAGATCAAACCTATACGAGGGATACTTGTCCCTATGTACATGTTGACTTCCCTATATGCATGTCGGCCGATACATCACGTTCTCAGCTGGACATCCCCATCGAGATAACATAACGTCCCCAATTGGACATTCCGCCTCGGGATAAAAACATAATGTCCCCAATTGGACATCCCCCTTTGGGACAAATATGCCGTGGTAAGAAATGCTATGATATGCAACACACATCCATCACATGTTAATACTGTGACCTCACACTTAAGCACTCGGCCACGACCACGATGCACTGCATCCACATCAACATCAACATCATCATCAACATCAACATCAACAACACGATGCCTTGCGTCTACGAGCCACAGCTCCATGGTCAGGACCACAACAGTATCATCCCGAACAGCATCACAACTCATCATACTCTCATCAACAATCATCCAGCCAATCACAATAAAATATCACAACAGTAATTATGCCAATACAAATATCATCACGATGACAGGCAAACAGCTAATCATACGGGTAGTTCAACATAACAGATCAACAAATAAGCACATAAATCGTTCAATACATTTACCTCAATCAATCACATAATCTAGATTATCATCTTAGTGCTGATAGCCCAAAAGTACCTACACCTAGGATCCAGGCACTTTGTCCAGGACTCAACCTCTAGTAGGGTTTAAGGTTCCCCTACACACACACAGATATATATATATATATATATATATATATATATATATATATATATATATATATATATATATATATATATATATATATATATATATATATTCTATACTAAGCTAGCCTTCCCGACGATATCAGTTCTTTCTCCCCACCTGAATAGTTTCCTAGTGCAACTCCGATTGCGGCTCTGCAACTGTCAGTCCTACACGCTCTCGAACGATTGAATGCCATCTGATCCTTCACAACAGATCACAACCAGAAATTAATGCAGTTTAATCAAAATTTCCCTAATCCTTATGACTAGGGTTCGACCTCTATTTATTTAAATAGGCTAGGGGTGTTGAAATTCTACCGACTCTCGGATGAATGATCCTCAAGTATGTACAACACTAGGGTAAGTCTTATTACACAAAAACTTGAAGCAAAACTCAGCTCACACACAAGCTGGGTTCAGCCTCTTCATGGTAAAATAGGCTAGGGATGTCAAAAAATTCCTCACTCTTGGATCAATGATCCTTAAGCATACATAACACTACATCAATTCTCATTACTCAAAAATTGAATCAAAAACTCAAGATTTCAACACATATAGGGTTCAGCCATTCTTACCCATATGAGCTAGAGAGCTCTTTGGCTTACAAGCTCTTGGATTATGAAAGAGGGTAATGAAACTAGCTCATGGAAATTGGTTTGACATTAAAAGGAATTGGTTTAAAGTTTGGATCATAAAATTGAAACTCATGAAACCATGGAAGGAAAACAAGAAAGGAATTAAGAACATGAAGCTTAGGAGTCAAGGAGAGTAGTCATACCTCTTGAGTGATGAAAATGGACCAAGGAGCAAGTCTTGTTTCACCAAAATCACTTAAGGATTTCTTAAGAAAATGATAGAAAGTAAGGAAAGAAACTTGAAGTTGAAGAAGAAAATGGAGAAATGTCTCCATGAAGGGGGGGCATGGGGTTATGAAGGCCAAGCGTAAAGAGGTCCAAAAATTTCACTTAAGGGGTAAAATGGTCTTTTCACCCAAGGTTAAATGGTAATTTCCATGAAAGTCAGGGGTATTTTGGTCTTTTCGCGTCCAAATATTTTGGAAACCCATCATGACATTGGCACACATCCCAAGGTGATGTGACTTCATGATTATCCGTTAGCGGGATCCGTCTCCCAGTTTTGAATTATGCCCGAATAGTTTATTATTTTTCCGATTTTTAAGGCGCGAAACCAATTTTATTAAAAAGGTAGGAAATGTGATTATAAGACTAACTGTCTCGTTCACGGGTCAAAATTAGGTCTTTATAGTAGTAAAACACTACTGTCAGTGAAAAACGTAGACCAGACTCCGTCTGAGTTTTCGACCCAAAATTTAACCGTAGCTTCCTACGATAGCGTAGAGCTTGACTATGCTCTCAGTTTATTTTATTTCACTCTCTAGACCCTCCAATAAAACACAAACTCATAAATACTGTTTATTATCTTTAGAAAGCTTTTAAAAAAAGGGGTGTCACGTAAAACAACAAATTCATGTGACAAAGTTAAACTTTAAATTACCATGCATGATCAGTGATTCTCAAATTGGGACGAATCTTGATTCAACCAAACATATGTATCATCACAATCATAATAGCTTGAATCAATAGTATCATTTTCTATAGCAAATGATTGGAGATCAACTCCTCCACTTGGACCACTTCCATCAACTTGTTCTACATCATCACCTTAATATTATCAAAATAACAAAAAATGAATAGTGAGAAAACAGAACTTACAATTTACAATGAATGGTCAAAATCAAAGTTGGTTTACACTAATTAGTAATTAGTAACCTTGCTCTAGATTTTCAACATTATTTGGAATTTCTTGATCATCATAAAGCATATTCTCCAACTCATCATAATCAAGCAACGAAGTATCATCTTCTTCCATTACCCAAAATTCATTGTCCTCTATGCTCTCATAGGCAGTAGGGATAAAAATTTCTCTTCTTATCCATCACTCCTTGGGACATAATAACAATTCAAATATATAAGTATTCATTCAACAAAGATTCAAAGAAAATATGTCAAAGTAAAAGCTATTAAGAACACTTACTTATTTTGCAAACACAAATTATAATGCACAAATATAAGGTCGTTCAATCTATGATGCTCCAACTTATTCCTTTTTTTGTCTGAATTCTTTCAAAAACACGCCAATTTCTTTCACAACCAGATGAAGATGCAATTTGGCTAACGATTTGTATTGCTAACTTTTTAACATTTGGAGCATTATATCCAAGCATCTGCCACCATTCATCTATTTCACCCCATAATACATTTACAGATGTTAGCAATAGATATAGCAAAGAAACAAAAAATTGATTTCGTTAAAACTTAAAAGCTTAAGTACTTAATTACCAGGTTTCATTTTCTTTGCAACTTTCAATAGCAATTGGCCGACCAAATGAATCTTGCTTATTCAAATACAAACTAGCTTTTTACACCAATTTAGTTTGGCTAGAAGTAACTCTTGCCTCCACAATATCAAGAAAGCTCTTTAAAACCTTTAGCTTAATTGAGAACCCATTTCCATAATAGAAAGTTGGATTCAAATAATAAGCAGCAACATGAATCTTCTAACAAAGTTGTCTATCCCACCTTCCCTTGATAATCCAAGTATAAAGCTTATACAAGGATTTTCTATTCAACAAGATATTCTTAATAGCATTCCTTGCCCTATACATGCCATCATATACATAGCCAATTGAAGGCCTCTCATCAGCATCAACAATTCCAAGCAAGCGAACAAGTGGCGATACAATCCGAGCAATAATGTTAATATTGTTCCAAAACTTGTTGTTGATAACAACATCCATAACATCCTTTGCTTTTTGATCCTTAGAGTATCTAGAGTCTGTAAAAGTTTTACTAGTCATCAATGCAATCAAGTCATGCTTATGCTGAAGTAAGCTTTTTAATGCAATTAACATTGTTTCAAAACGTGTTGGCCCTGGACAAATGATTTCATTCTCTTTTCCTTAACCGAGCTCATAGAAATGCATGACTGTAGATGAACTTAGTAACCAAAGATGCCCTCTTTGCCAAGCTACTAGTATGTTTCATCTTCCCAATGTCAGCTAATATCAAGTTCAAACAATGTGCAACACAAGGAGACTAAAAGATAGAGGGATTCCTTGCATTAAACTTCCTTCCTGTAGCTTTATAATTGGCCGCACTATCAATTACCAAATGAACAACATTAGTCGGTCCAACAAATTCAACTAACTCTTAGAATAAATTTCAAAGTGTTTCTACATTTTTAACAATATCAGAAGCATCAACTGACCTAATAAAAGCTATCCCTCCTAGAGAATAGACAAGAAAATTGATAAGTTGCCTATTCTTTTGGTCTTGCCAACCATGAGCCATAATAGTACAACCAATTTTTCCCAAGTATTTCTAAAAGCATCAACTGACTATGGAACTTCTTTTTTCATATCATGCAAAAGCTTGGTTCTCATAGAATGATAATTTGACCCTTTGTAACCAGGATCAATTGCTGCACTAACATATATCATTGGTTGATGGTAAGTGGAATTCAAGGCATTTATTGGGATGGAAGTATCAAATAAGAACCTAGCAACAGCCAAATCAGCTCTATACACAACTTCTTTACCTGCCAATGCCTTTTTAATTGATGGTTGAGCATTAGGAGTAATTCTTGGAGCAAAGAAACTAGTCGCCCCACTTGCACTAGCCTTTCTTTTTCCCGTTTGTTGATCTCCTTGATTTCCTTGTGGAGTAGCTACCTCTTGTAATGAAGGTCCATCTCCATATATATTAGGATTTTCCCATGGATCTTGTACTTGTTTCTTTTCATGAACTGTCTTTATGTTCTCTAGCAATCGGAAATGAACATCGGTTGGCACATTGGGACATTTTTTGAATCACCTTTTTGACCTGCAAGGTGTTGTTTCATTCTGTGTATCCCTCCATCTCTCAATATGTGCCCGCAATACAAACATACAATGATTGTTTGTTTTATTCATCTACCTCTATCTCTTGTTCATTACAATGCTCCCATGCAGGATCTAGCTTTTCAAACACTTTGTAACTTTGAAGAAGCAGTAGACGTTGATTGACTTGTAGATGAAGACATAGTATATACAAATACGAAGTTAAACTTGAATTATCTACATTACAAACATCATTATAACTATATAAAAACATGAACCATTTATGTTAGACCATTTATAACTATACAAAAATTTTGTGTAAAAGAGGCACAAACAGTCTCATACCACCCCATAATACAGACAAGGACCTTTACTTCTGCCCACCATCTTAAATCCACAATCCCTTGACAACAAAACAACAACTGCTAACACATAGTTACACACATACACACATAAAATTACTTCATATCATCAAGCAACTTCCCAGTCAAAAGCTAAATAGGCAATGTAAAGGCAGAAAAACAACCAAACAGGTGGAATAAAGGCACAAACAGCAAGCAAACATGCCAAATAGAGGAAGATCAACAACAAATTCAACATTATCGGTTACCCCATCCCATTTTCCAACATCATATGAGATTTAATTTAAAAAAAAAATCGTAAACACAATGCCAGATGGAAGTTTCCCAGAAAATGCATTTTCTTTACAAATTCAAAACCTCAAGACCATGATTAGATGCAAGTGTGAACTTGAGGGATAACTGCCCTTACTAAAGTTGTTCCTACAAAGAGAGATACTTTGTACCGTTTAGAAGAAAAAATATAACAGAGAGAGAAAAAGGTTTGTACCGCTGCAGAATGGCCGCCGTGCGCTGCTGGTCGGAGGAAGGATGTCGTCGTGAAGTGGAGGGGCGCTACAAAATAGTAGCATCGTCGCCATATTAGCATTCAGAATCTTCAAATTTAGAAACTTGATATTTTTGAAAAACAGACAAACAAAAGCCTTACTTTTTTTAAACAAAAATAATTTGTAATGAATCAGTCGATTATCGGCTACCGGTTTTTCCTCATTTTCACTAGTTAGACCGCTATAGCGGTTATAGGGTTCGACTAGGACTGGTAAGCTTGGCGATCCACGGTTGAACCGGTCCAACCAGTCTGTTTGAATCTGTTTTAAAAACATTGGATAAAGTATGATGACCGGAAGACCAATATTGTTCAAGCATCTACTCAAGTCTCTTCACATGCAAAACAACGTACACTCAAGCGTCTAATGAAGACCTTTGTGATCAAGGGCTTCACTTCAAATATCTTCTCCAAATAAAGTTGAACTGATCAAGAAACACTTAAATATTGTTTCAAAAATATTTAAAGAGTTAGCCAAAACATACGAGGATTATTTTCTTGTCACAAAGTGAAAGGTGCTAGAAAATATCTCCGCTCTAAAGTACACTTTTATAACACTTCTAATACGCAACAAAAAGCACTTTATCTCTATATCATCTGACTATTGCACAAAAGAAGAATTATGCACTGCCCAAGATGAAAAGCAACCATGCTTCAACTCTAAACGTGTTATTGCTCTCATAAAGTCATATATTTCTCAGTAAAAGTAATACCAACGTTCTCCACCATTAAATGCATCATCAGAAAAACTCTATTGCATTAATATAGATTAAAAATGTTTGAACTAAAGCAATCATCCGAGGAAAAATGTCTCGCAACGGATTTATTGCTCTAGAGTCCATATAAAGAAGACTTTGAACATTTGCTCAAGAACGAACTATTGAACGCATTCAAAGCTTAACCCATTAATCTGAGCATTTAATTCTTCATTCTTTCATATTTCTCAATCATTTATATTTATTAGATAAGTTATTATGCAGTCATATCAATCTTCATATTTATACACTCTTTGAGTGTTTATCTAGTTGACTTGCAAAATGTAAAAACAAACCTTTTTCATACACTACTCTTTTGGAGTGTTTAAACCCTGAAAAGGCTAGGTGAGAAAAGAATACTTGTTGAGCCTGGAGAGACTAGATGTGCAAACAATACTTGTTAGTTTGAGTTGAGCCTCGAGAGGCTATGTGTGCAAACAATACTTGCGTCTGTAACCTGATAATTTATAGTGAAAACATGCTGCTATCAAGTACTAGGCGTAGCCCAACGTTAAAGGTGAACCAGGATAAATCTTTGTGTGATCATCTCCTATTTTTTGATCTTTTATGTATTGATTATTTATTATTATCTGTGAAACTAACTTGGGGTTAAACTGTATTTCCTAAATCAGCTTTCTCTTTGCTAAAAGATCTCTATTTAGCTGCTTTTTAAAATACTTATCTATGACAGGTTGTGAAAAACCCCATACGCATTCAAGCGTCTGTGAGGCTTTTAAGTGTCTATGTTTCCCCGATTTGAAAAATCATTTGTTTTTAAAAAAGACTTAGGTAAACACAATTCAACCCTCCTTCTCGTGTTTATTTCTATCTATTTTAGTTGGTATCAGAGCTCAGAAGAGACAGACCTTTCAGACGCTTCAACAAAGATAAAAGCCATAAAGAAAGTGGATTGCCTGATAAAAGTCTCATAATATGCTTTGAGTGCAAGAAGCCTAAACATATGAAGTCCTAATGTCCACAGCTAAAAGTTCAACCTCAAAAGAAGTTTTTCATAAAGAAGAAGAGGGGAATGATGGTCACCTGGGAAGATATGGATGGCAGATCAACTGGGAGCGATCAAGAAGCTGAAGAAGAAGCCAATCTTTGCCTAATGGCAGACGCAGACAATGAGGTAATTTCTGAACTCAAAGAACCCACCAATTTGACTAAAGTCTTTAAAGCCTTTAAATGATAGTATGTTAAGCTCTTAATTGAGCATGGGCAGAAGAGCCAAGAGTGTACTAAACTGACTAAGTAAAACTGTGAGCTGAAAGCTGAAAAGCCTAAGGCAGAGATCTCAAATGATGCTCACCATGCATTATTGAATTTGTGGGATGGGAAATATTTAATTAATTGTAGTCTTCAATGTAGTTAAATCAAACATTTTGTTTATATTGTTAGGAAATGAAAAAAAAATAGTTTTTCATTATATTGTTTATATTGTTTAGAAATAAATATTTAAAAAATATGGATCCATGAGTCAGCCTGTTTGGCCCGTAGCCCATAGAGAGTTGGGTTGGGCTAGAAAATTATTGGCCCGCAATAAATTTGGCCCGACACAGTACGACCCGTAAATATGTTGACCCGTCATCGATTGATCCAATTGGGCTGAGCCAGCCTGAATTGACAGCTTTAGTAAAAACTATTTACACTAACAAATTTATTATAATTAAATCCGAAAAATATTTAGTTAATAAATAGTTAAATATATCTATTAAGATTTAAAAAATTCGTGAATACACGAACTACGGGAATGGATTCCCTCATGTTATTTTTTCTCATAATTGAATCTCAATCCCTCATCTAATATATTGAAGAAGATAGAGAATGTGTTTAAAAATGGGAGATAGGGGATTGAATGATGGAGATTAAAAACATAACTCTCTCATATTTTTTTTAACATGAGAGAATCCACTTCCATGAACTACTAACTAGTTATATAGAAATTAGCTAATAAAATTTTACATTATTATCCAATGATGTATAAACACGTTATTAATAAATAAAACTTATATGAGAGATCAAGTTCAATACATTATGTAGCAACACCACATCAAATCACAAGAATGTTTTTTACATTAACAATGTATTTAAATTAAATTAAATTATATAATATAATATTTAAAATCAATTTTAATGACATACTTGCAATACTATTTTTTATATTTTTAATGGACTGCTGGTAACATCATGAAAGCACTTGTAATTTTGAAATAATCATATCCTATGAAAAAGGTTAATATTGATTGTTGTGAATCTCATAAAATGAAACGATCTCAATGCTAACAATAACAGTACCAGATTACCCGTATGCTTTGGAAAAAAGAATCCATATTCTATGAGCACCAAAAAAATAAATAAATAATCCATATTATATAGTAAAATTGTTTTAAGAAACTATTAATATAATTAAAGGCATGTTAGTTTTAAAAGAAAAGAATAAAATGGTGAAATTAAATAACCCAAGATTATTATATTGATTTTTATAAATAATTTTTTTAATAAGAGTGAAGGTCCAAATTGGTTTCCGAAAACTTTCGAGGACCCACTTTTTGTCCTTGAAAAAATAAATTAACCATTTAATCCCTCAAATTTACAAACAAGGGACATGTTAGTCCTTAGGTATTAACCATCCTATCTGACTCGTTAGTAGTCCTGCGTGGCCTATGATAAATTTCCTCTATGAAAAAAAGAATAAAAAGTGAAAAAAACAAGCACAATTTTAAAACCCAAAATACCTGAAATTATTCATTTTTTCACTTGTCATTCATTTTTTCATGATGAAAATTCGTTATAAGTCACACAGAACCACTAACGGGTCAAGTAGGATGGTTAATGAGACATAGGCAAGTAAATGGACGTTAGAACTAAACATATGGACTAATGTGTCCCGCGTTTGTAAATTTGAGGGACTAAATAATTAGTTTATTTTTCTAGGGACTAAAAGTGGATCCATGAAAATTTTCAAGGATTAATATGTGTCTTTACTCTTTTAATAAAATCAAAAAAGACAATAAAACCAAGATGTAAGTGTTGATAAGAACAAACATAGGTTGATCCAAGTGGTAAGAGGTTGGACCCCTTAAGCAGGTGATCAAGGGTTTGAATCCTGACTCTTGCACATGAAAAAAATCTGATTGGGAGGGGACTACCCACCTTATGTGTCTTCGGGTTCCCCGACAGAGATCAGTCATTATTAACGATGGTGGATACTTCGCACCTATCACATGGGTACAAAAAAAAGTGTTGATAAGAAAACAAAATTTAATTAAGTGGTAAAGGTATCCTATAGTAAATTTGTCTTGAAACCATTAATATCAATAAATGCATGTTAATTTTTAAAAAAATAACAAAATGGTGAAATTAAATAACATAAGATTATTATGTTGAGTTTTTAAAATAAAATAAAATTTCTCATAGTAGCTCTCACTCAAGAGTTGAAAGACTAAATTTTCACACATGAAACTTAGGATCGAATCTAGGACCATATGTTTAAGAAACTCAAGCCTCTTCCACTCCAACTAACACGCGTTGGTATAAAATAAATTTTTTTAGTCCTCTTGAATCAACTTAGTTGATATAAAATAATTTAATACAATAAAAAAGGACAATATTATTAAAAAGTAGGTGATATGAGAAAAAAATTAATCAACTAGCAATGATATAAAATAATAATAAAAGTGTCTTGAGAAATTTTTTGCATGTGTGTCAATTGCATGTTGTAACATGCAACCAACATGAAACCAAATGAGTAGGATGTTGTAACATACAAGTAGCATGCACATTATGTCATAAAATTTGAATGCATTTTAAGTACATATGTGCTGAAAAATAAATACTCTGTGTATTTCCATAAATAGTTGTTTAAAACACCATAACAAATCTTCTGAAATTAACAAAATATGATATATCCTCTTAGAACTTCGTCTTACAAATCCTCCTAATTACTAAAACAAAAAAGTATTGAATCCTTTTTATACTCACAAGATATTAAATACATTTACTTTTCATTTTATATTTTATTTATTTAGTATTAGGAGAATTTTTACGGGTTATAACAAAACTCAAAATTAAAAAAGACAAAGTGAAATAAGTCTTACCATTATTAATAAATTTATCCATTGTTTAAGCTATAGAAAAATGTAAAAAAATTAAAAAAAAAAAAAAAATGAACTCATCCAAGAGCTTCAACCTCATCTTCATTGAGATTAGGTTGGTTTGAATTATTTCTTAATACCTATTTACATTTATCAGCGTTACAAATAGTGTTCAGTTGAGATTTACAAAAAAACTTGTGTACCCTAATATGTCAAAAAGCACTATTTACACTTGTCACCTCCAAGTATATATATTAAAAAAAAAAAAAATAAAGACTGAAGAAAAGATGAGAAACAAATGGTAACTATTAAAAGAAACTAGTGAATTAATCTATGATATCATCTTAGGGACAACCTCCTCCTAGTTTCAATGATGGCTTGGTATCTTCTTTTGGATAATTCTTTAATTGCCTCTCGATATTGTCGATCAATCATTTCTAATTCTATTCTGAAATCATGTTCTGATAAAGAGGAAGCACTGGTAGAATAATTAGACACCATATGATCGCTTAAGTCATCTGGAAACTGGTTCATATAATCAATTGATGTCTCGATTTCAGATGCAAACGAGGTTTGATTCCCTCTATTCATTGTAGGTGAGTTGAAGTCTGTAAATCCTGATTCAGCAGACATGAATGAAACAACGAAAGAATTCTCATCATTAAAGTCAGAAGTTGCAGAAGTGTATGACATCTCAGAACACAAATCATCTGATTTTGTTGCTCTTTGAAGATCAGTGCTCATATGAGATGAAACCTCATCAAAAATTGCATTATCATTGATTTCATTTTCTATTGATCTTTCAAGCAAGGTTGAGGGACCTGCATCTTCAACAACAATCTGGCTACCATCTTCCGAACTCTGTTTGTATTTAGACAACTCTGAACTGTTCTGTGACGATTTTGAATCTTTCTGTTGTTGAGTCATATGAGTCCGTTTACCGTTTGGAGAAACAACCAAATGCTCAATTGCTATGCAAGGTTTCCAATCAGGAACCAAAGTCATCAATAATAAATCTAATGACTCAGCTATGAATTTAACATTTTGCTCGGCAAGTTCAAGTTGCTCAACCATTTCACTTGAAACTGAGATGGCAGTATCACTGTTGAGATAAAATATGAAATGTATATTTCTTGCTCGCCCTGCATTTTAATGCAAGATTACATAATTTTGTACCAATAAATTCAAAATACAGTTAATACACGGTTATTAAGAGTAGGCATGAGCAATAAGTTATACTTACCACTCTGATCAGCTATCCGAAGGACTAATGATATAGAGTTCTCATCATTTTCTTCACCTTTCAGAAAAAATATATGACCTCCTTTCAACCTTCGTATCTCGACACATGGAGAAGGTGGTGCATCTTCAACATAATTATAAAATACAGTGATCATCGGTAGCTCACTAGTGTCACCGAGATCCACTGAAATACGTGCACTTGCAGGACCTTCTGACATCAGACAACGATTTTCAAAGGCTCCCAATTTAGGAAGAACAATATCTGGCAATGGAAGAGGGCGATTCTTTGTCAATCCATTTACTTGCAGGAAAGGATCCATCAAAAGCTCCTTTGCTGATGATCTTTGAGATGCTGGGACGAGACATTTCTCAATAAATGATTTTATTTCTGAATCTTTGACCTTAGAAAGAGCGATAGGCTTTATGCCCTGCAACATCAGATGTTATGACTTATGACTAGAATCAACAGTATCCTAGAGAAAAGATTATTAATAACAATACTTACTGATGAAACTTTCTTGTATATCTGAGCCGAATTTCTACATTCTCGATAAGGATACTCAGAAGTTACCAACTCAAGCATGCACATCCCAAAAGAATATATGTCGGCCAATTCATTATAATTTTCATCATACAGTTCAGGTGCCATAAACTCCGGAGTTCCTAAATAATTACATGGGTTAATACAAAGTAGTGTAGAAGTTAAAAAGCGATGAGACAAAGAATCCAAAGCTATGAATTTTTTGGTAACTGTTTTAATCATAGAAAGGATGAAAAGAAATTAACAGAATATAAAATAAAATGCAAAGAGACAAAACAACATACCAATTACACTCTTGGCATTATTCTGCTCCAAGAGAGTTGCAAGCCCCAGATCTCCAATTTTAACTTCTCCTTGGTGACCATTTATAAAAATATTATCACACTTCAAGTCCCTATGTATGATTGGTGGTTTGTGACTATGGAGGTAATTTAAACCCGTTAAAATTTGTCTAGCCCATCCTTTAACAGCCTTCATGTCAACCTTCTTGTGTTTCTTACGATACCTGAATCATACATTTAATCCACTAACAAAAAGGCTGATCTCACAATAAAAAAGAAAAAACAGATTAAATTATTTGATAAAGGACGGTGAACATACTGCCTGAGGCTCCCCGAGGTGAATAACTCAGTAATCATGTTGACAGTCCTGTGTTTGTCATCAATCCATGAATTGTGGAACCTTACTATGTTACTGTGATTTAATGACTTCAAGAGATGCACTTCTGAGTACAGCCTCTCTAAGTCACATGGTGACTGTAATACTTCATCAATCCGAACTTGGTTCCATGCAACTTCAAGACCATTGACTTCATCAAATGCCCTGTAACTGATTAGCAAGGAATTAAGGAAAACATACTAAGCTTGAAACAAAATTCACTCAAATAATAAAATTCTTCCTAACCCTGACCACAAAATTCATTCTGTTATGTTCTGAGCTATGTCTGACATTCAAAATGTATTTAAATACTGCATAGCCAAATTAGTTAATTGTGACATTTAATAATTAAAATTACTTCTTAAATGATGCTATAAAAGCCAAAATAATAAACAAATCCCAAAGAAACCAAAAACAATGGATACACAGTCTTGAAAGCTCCTTTCCCAAGCACTTCTTTATACTGTTATGAAAGAAGAAGAAGAAAAAAAAAGAAGCAACATTAGCTAGTTTGATGCATGTTTACTTTTTTTTTTTTTTTTTTGTAAAAAAAGAGAGAGAGAGCACATAATTACATTACCCTAACATAGCGACAAGTAGGATCAATTTCAACAACATCAGGATCAGGAGGCTCCGGAAGCCCTGTGCCCTCCTCTGAGCTTTCGGTACCCGCCAAACTCATTTATACCGGGAAGTAATCCCTACCCTATATATATATATATATATATATATATATATATATATATATATATATATATATATATATTGTGAATATACAATTTTAAATCAAATCAATATTATTAATAAGCAATTTTTTAATGAAGACAGTATCAAAATTTAACGAATTGTAGCATGATTGTTAAACAGAGAAGAAAAGCTAAAACATTACATAAAAGGCATTACAGAATTGTACCTTAGAGTAGGACCTTCTGAGCCTTGTTTCTCAGGAGGAATCCCGTAGAGTTTAGAAAGGGAAAATGTCATCAGAGAGAGAATTTTGAGAGATGATGAAACCCTGATCGTGAGAGAGAATCAAAACGAAATGTTATGTGGTTTGGTGTGATGTCGTACCCGATGAATCGCTTACCACCCACCTCGTCAACTAACATAACACCTCTCTTCTCTTTCTAAATATAGCTAGAACTTACAAGACACTAATTCTAATTTCTGATACCACCTCTATTTATACTTTATTCTTCTCTCTATAAATATCTCACATCCTATTTCAATTATTCTATCCCTGTAGTCAATTATTTTTATTTTTTTGTTTTTATTTTTAATAAAAGGGCCACTACTACGGACTACTCTCGTATTTTTGCTGCTGAAAACTTCTGTTGTTCTAAGAATTGCACTTATGAAAATCACGGATGGAAATTAATTTCTAGTTGCAGCTTCTAATTTCTACCTTTATCATTTCCAAGTTCCAACATTAGATATATTTTATTTTATGTTATTTTACATTGAATAAATTTTATTGGATAGACATATAAAGATGAATTTGGTCGATAGTTTTGGATAATCATGTTATTGATACGAAATATCCATTATCGTAAATCGTGACTAATCTCCATCAGGGATCTGGACGCAAATTAAGGATTGCCCCCTCCCAATCAGGTTTTCTCTATACGTAAGAGTCAGGAATCGAACCTCTGACCACTTGCTTAAGCGGCCCGAGCTCGTTACCACCCGGACCAACCACATATTGGTTGGTTGTTAGTTCATTCTTATTGTTATTATTATTTTGGCTAAACTATACTTTTGGTCCTTACTTTTATTTTAGGTTTCAATTTGGTCTATCTTTTATTTTTTGTTCCGAAATGGTCCCTTATTTTTATTTTAGGTTTCAATATGATCTTTTATGTTTAAATTGTGGTACGGAGAGGACCACCTTGATATAACTTTTATAGAATAAGGAACCATTTCTGAACCAAAAAAATAAAAGAGGAATCATGTCAGAACAAAAAAAGGAGACCATATGTGTCTAAATTTTGCAAAATACTGGATGATTTAGGAATAAGAAATAAAAGAGGGATCACATTCGTATAACTCTACAAGTTAAGGGATCATTTTGAAACAAAAAATAAAAGAAGAATCAAATTAAAACCTAAAATAAAGATAAGAGATCATATGTATATTTTAATTTTTTTTTTTTTTTTTTTGGGTATTTTAAGAAGCTAGTATTCGATAGCGCAAGCTAAGGAAATGAGGATTTAAACCTAATTTCCTGCTCGAGGAAAGCCAAATTGGAGCTATTGTTTTAATGACAAATTGAATGCGTTTGGTTTTATGTTGAAGATAGGAAAAATCACGATGGCAGTGAAAAAAAATGATTTGTTTTAGAGAAAACGTCAAAGCAACTTTTAGTTGCATTGACGTCAACATTAGTATTGACATGCAATTATTGTTAACTAAGTCGGTTGCTAAATGTAACACCCATAAAATCTTGTCTCTGTTGATTATTTGTTTTTGTAAATAAATTTTTTGAAAATACAATTTAGCTAATTATAAGTAATGTTAATTACTTATAGATAAGAATTCTTTTGAATTCAAGTAAAGAACTCATAATTTATTATAAAATAATTTTTGGAGCCTGTATATGCTGTTTTGGAGCGGAGCTGATAAAAATATTATTACTTTGATCAAGACCGCTATGCGTTGGGATGCATGCTCGAGGTTGGCGAAGTATTCTTTTCCAGAGTCGGAAATATGTTCTGGCCTATAATTAACCTAATTTTGGTTAATCTAAGCTAGCGTGAGCTTAACAAATATGGCCATACGGCCAAGTGTTGATTATAACACTCCAAACACTTTTATTTTTCACTTCTAAAGATCAAACTCTTTCTTTCTCAAATATATTTAATTTTCTCTTCTATCCAATGTTTTAAGAACCGAACCGAAGATCGAACCGGCAAGACCTCCGGGTCATGGTTCAATTGGTTCAACCAGCGGTTGAACCTGATGACTAATAAATCAATAAATAACTAAAAATTAAATAAAGTACTAATCTTCATAGATAATACATGCAAGTCATAATTTATAAATGAAATCCATAAAAATCCATATCAAATACAAGTCTTCATAATATAAATTCAAACATCAAATCTCAAACTAAACAACAAATCATAGGACATCTATGACTTGTCAAACATTGAGCGGCTAAGGGTTTCTTTTCTGGGTGATTCTTTTTTCTGCTTAGGTTATAGGTATGTGATTCAGTGAGTGTGAGACTCTTCTGTGAGTGAAAAATGTCAAAAAATTGGGAAAGTAAAAAAAAAAAGGAAAAACAGTTAAAGAAATAAATATAAAAATAGGCATTTATTTGGACCCATCGGTTTCATAGAACTGGTCCCGATTCTCAGGTTCATCCGGTTATGTCCAGTTCGATCCGGTTCCGGCGGTTCAACGACGGTTCTACTAGACCAGCAGTTTTTGAACCCCAACCGAACTGCAGACACCGTCGATTCCCGGTTCAACCGGTTGAACCGACCGGTCCGGTTTGGTTCTCACATCATTGCTGCTATCTCTATATTCGACCATACCTAAAACAATATCATCCAAATTTCATCTTTTAATTCTAAGACCATAGTTGTTCTTGTCTTAGTTTCCTAATCATCTTTGATGAAAAAAGTTTTTTATTTGGAGCAACTTTGTTCTTGAACCTCAAGAATACCAACCTTGTTCATCAAGTGTTCTTCACTAAGTAAGTCTCTAACCTAACTTTTCTCTTCATTTCCTTTCATTAAATCATGAAGCAACTCCTTCTAGTTCATGATTCTTCAAAACAAAGTTTCAAACCTTGTTGTTTCTATCAATGTAGGTTCGGCCATGTCATTCTTTCTTGGTGCTTGAAGTTTTGCTCATCCTAAGAACTTCATTAAGGTAATGGGGAGTGAACCACATCACACCATATTGGTAGTTGTGAAAATGGTTTATGTGTTTGATTTGGGAAAACCCTAAACCAAGGTTTTATACTTTTTATATTTGGTTCTCTATGAGAACAATATTGTTGTAATAACTATTCATTGTTTGATTTGTGTTCATTGATATATTTGTATGGTTGAAAATGGTTTTTATGTGTTGGAAAACCCTAATCTAGGGTTCCTCCATTTATCTAATGAAAAGAGTTCATAAAATGTGATTAATATCGAATAAAATAAGCTGAAACAAACCAACAGTTGTAACGGTTATAAACGTGCAAAATGCTGACCGAATACGAATAATTAAACGTGGATAATTAACCGTTTTCGAATAAGACCAAGTCCAAAAAATATCCATTTACAAGAGCTATTTACAGATAAGACTTCTCACAATTAAAATTAATTTTTGAAATAATTAAATTTAATTAAACCATATCAAAATATTATAAGGCCTCATTATCGTGCGTGCAAGGGGCAAATTGAATAACTTGCACTACCTTAGCTCAATCTTGTGCGTGCGGGCTCATTCCTCTTACAAGCCCATTTCAAAGCCCAAAGCAGACATTATCTTATAAAGGCCCTAAAGATGTGAAAACCAAGCAATGTGGGATTTCCCACTTTTGAAATATCACAAAACACAAAACACTGCATATATAGGCTTTTTGACTTGTCTGCTGTAATTTTATCTAAAAATCACCTAACTAGTGCAAGTTAAAAAGATTTTTCTTGCAGGATGTCAATCAAACCTGTGAAATATTATTATAATTGAAGTCGTAAATTAAATACACGACTCGTTCATTTGTTTTTTTAAAATATATAAATAATGAAAATCGTTTATGGAAAATACGACTTTACATTCGAGTTAACTTTTTGTTTTATTGAAGTCGTATTTGCCTTGTGCGACTTGCTCACTTACATTTTTTTTTTTTTTAATTTCACGTGATCCCTGCATTGTGCCTTGCTGGAGCTACTCACAGGGAAGATCTGCAAAACAATGCATATAAATATATTATGCGAATTGAAAGCTTTGGTTCATTGTTTTAATTTTTTTTTTTTTAAAACAGTAAGTGAACAAATCGTACAAGGCAAAGACGACTTCAATAAAAAAATTATATACCCATGACAAGTTGTAGACCTGATGTACGACTTGCCCTATTTTTTTTTAAAGAAAAATTCATCATTAAAAGTCTATTATATGATGTACGACTTCCATTTCAAAAATTAAGCTTCATATAAAGTCATATTTTTCATATACGACTTCTCTTATTTTATTTTTTTTAAAAAAATAACATATAAATGAATCGTGGACGCAATGTACGACTTCGATTTTAAAGTTGCACTCCTTAGGTCGGACTTACACCCTAGTGAGAATATCTTTTCAAGTTGCACTAATTTGATAATTTTCAGATAAAATTACACCTGATAAGTCAAAAAGTCCCATATATACAATCCCTAGAGTTCGTCATTTAGCCTTTTTTTGTCAGAAAAAAAAATTTCTTTCACAGCCAAAACCAATCAACCACTTGGTTCAACAGTGACTGTAAACAGGTGAAGGTGAATCCCTATAGTTTAGCTAGTATACATCCACCATCATACATCAACAGTTGAATCACTAAAATACATGACGATAGCAAATCCTTGATTGGAATCATTCCAAGTAGTGATTGTAAAGTTCTCATTTGATTGCTTCCTTACATTCCTACCCGTCCATCTTGAGCATAGACATGTAACAAAACTTGTGGAAACGCCTGCAGTTTTGTTCTTCAACAATCAGGGGATGCAGTGTTAGTTTATGGCATCTTAAAGTTCTGACTTGCCTGCCTTTGTTCCCTTGTTTGAAGTGGCTGTCTTCTTTCCCCTCCACCATTGTCGTATACAATTGGAAAATCTGTTTGCACTTTTTCAGTGTCACCCGTGTCTGTGAACGGGTAGTAAAAAGTAAAGCCACTTTTGTTGGCTTTTTCAAGTCAGAATAATAGGCAAGTAGGCGGGTGGTGGAAGTAAAATGGTATGGGCAATGGTGGTTGGTAGAGAAGAAGCATTTGGTGCATTGCTGTAAGTTTCTCTATAAATAGAGAAGATTGCTACTCCGAAAAATAGAGAGCAAGTATCCCACAAAAGAGTAAGTGTGAGAGAAAAAATTCAGAAAGAGAGATAGTTTTTCCTGTGAGATTTCTCATTATGTGTATTCTTCTATATTTAAGAGAGGGTGTTATTTTTCTCTCCTTGAATTTAGAGAGAGGTCTTGTAATCTCTTCCATATAATGAAAATCTTTTACTATTGTCCCATGATTTTTCCCTTATCTGTTGAGGATTTTCCACGTAAATATTGTGTGTTCAATTCCTGTTAAATGCTTGATATTATTCTATCACTCTGATACCCAAAAGTATCTGCAACTTCTTTTCTGTACATATGTTTCCAGTCACTTTTTCAGCTTTGAAGTCAATAAAATTGGTGAAAATAAATGAAAATAGTAATTCAAACAAATTGTATATTTATTATTAGTATGTTAATTGAGGATTAGACTCCTCTAAAATGATCAAAAGTATAAAGTGAAAAAGTAAAAATATATCCACCCTTAGATTATTTAAAGTGTATTGAGATCTCAACTCACTTAACTGAATCAAGAGTGAATATATCCTTACTTTCCCACTTTACATTTTATTTACTTTAGATGAGTTTTTTTTTCGTTAATTTATTATATAAAATTAAAAATGAATTAAATTAAAACCGATTCGACCACGATTGGAACAATGAACCATGAACTAAGACATTCACAGACTCAATGACTGGTTCAATTTTCAAAACATTGGTTTTTACCACCATCTTCATTCTTTAATGACTTCCTTCTTGTTGTTCATTTTTGCGTGGGATCTTTACAAGATTGGTGACTGTTTTAGCTACTGAGCTTTCATGGCTGTCATCAACATGAACAAGGTGAGCAGGGACGGGGGAGGTACTCCCTTACCCCTGCTGTGTGCAGATGCAATCCCTTGTAGATAGTTGTAGTGTAGCTAAATCAAACAGGAGGCTCACGTTCATCAAATATAAGCATAAATCTACATGTAATTGTCAAACTCTATTATGCAATACAAAGAGGAAGCCGAAGTAGAAAACAAATACTGCTTTTAAAGCATCCAGAGCATTGGTAGCCTTTTAAGAGGAAAACAGATAATCACATATTCTGGCTTCATTTATTGTGGTAAATGGTAGTCAAGCAGCAAGCAAGATCCCTCATCAATAAAAAACATATTTTCATTTCCTCTTATCACTGCTGCTTTGAGACTTTATCCAAAGCGTCAAAAACATATTGCTGAGTTACATCTTCCACAATGACTGTCTTATCTCTTGACTTGGAACCAGTACCTATACAGACTTGTCGTCGTTTTACACCTAAGACCTGTTATCAACAGACGAATGTCACAAAAATTCTTTGTAGTAACACCATATTCGAAATAAGAACCCAAAATAGCCTCAGGTCAGGACCATTTCTGTTTTTATCACCTTTGTGGAGAGGGGTCAAAAAAACAAAACGGAAAGGATGCCATGTACTGTTGTACAACTTTAGGATTTGTTCGTTTAGAACTCAAAAAACGGTGATTCTTCAAAAATGTTTGTGTCCTACAAAGTTGAAAAATTTAGCTCTTAAAAGCTGAATTTCATATAAACATTTTTATAAAGGTTTTGCTAACCAGTATCCTTAAGACACTGGTTAAGAAATCAAGAAAATACAATATTATATTGAAAAACTAAAAACTTCCCTTATCAATACATTGAAGACACCATTTTCCCATAAGAACTTCCCCGTAATTGTTAGCATTTCCCTTCTTATAAAAGGCCATCCAAAACTTTTTTATAAAAACTACTTTTTTCAAAACAAATAGGCTCTTCGTCAAGTAACCAACCACATGAAACCTGAAGTGAAAGTATAAGTTCAATGCTTCATTGCTTTGTCCCAAAAAAGTTCTCGGACTTCCTTGATCAGCTATTCCACCCAAAGAGGAATCAGCCTCTACTTTGCCAAAACCCAATTCAGAAATTTATTTCTACTCAAATTCAAGGCATTACAATTAGAGCCTCAATCTCTCACAATCCAAAAGCTCTGATATTATCTACCAGCCATATTGCGGTGTTAGGGGGTAGGGAATGGAATTTTTGTGGCTTAGCAATACTGCACACTTCTCTCTAATACATAAATCATCGACAGACCAATCCATAGATTAGAATTTCACGGGGACAAATGCAACTGGTATTTTGAAATATTCTCCCATCTTGTTGTACAGCAAGTTACAGTTCAGGAACAATTCAAGAACAGATACAGATGGAACGTGAATACCGCTTTGTCAGAAATAAATGGTTGCTATAAAATCCAATGGTTTCTTAAACCCAGCATCACCTTAATTTCTTGTTTTATCATGAGATGATAGATGGACTTTTTGCAACTTATTTTTTTGAGGAAGAAAAATAGCACTAGAAATTTTCAAAACCACAAAACTTGTAGAGCAAGTAGACAGAGAAAATTTCAGTTTGTTTTAACTAAGGCTACAAATTCACCTATATAGACTTTAATTAAGCGTTTATTCAATAAACTTATTTTCATAAGTTTTCTTTGATAAACTTATTCAAATAAATTAAAAGAAGGTTACAATTAGCTCATAAATTATTTTTATAAGCTATTCTTATAGATTCAAATAAGCTTTCTATAAATTCTTGCAAACCACCACTATTGAAAAAATTGAATATACTTAGAGTGTTGATAGCCTCACTCCCAAATTCACGTGATAGAATATTACCTAATGTTTGGTTGGAGGAAATGGGGAGGAGAGAAATAATTTTTTTAAATCTTTTTTATTTGGTTAATCATCTTGGAGAGAGAGAGAGAGAGGAGGGGTGGAGAATGGAGGATTTGGAGGCAGGAGACAAGAGAGATGAGTTTAAAACATTTTAAATATATTAACTAAAAATATTTTTTTTTACTGGAATATCTTTACTTATATTGTAAGGGTAAAAAAAAATTAATTTTCCATCCCCTCCATTGAAGCAAACAGGCCCTTAACCTTTTTTTTTTTTGATGAATTACCTTTTTTCTCGTATATACGAATTGGAAAATAAACGCGAGAATCGTAAATAGAGCTTACCGAGCTAATGTAATCGAGAAGAGCGGCATTTGCTTCTCCATCTCTGGCAGGTGCGTCTATTTGCACTCCTACCGCTTCATCGCTGATATCTAAAACACTCTACTTATTAGAAAACAATACATTAACGAAATCACCAAAATCGCATTAATAATTAATAAACTAAAATCTAAGAAACTCGAGAAAGAGGGATAGAGAAAGACCTGTTACTGAAGCGGATTTGGAGCCAGGTTTGGCGTGTATGGTTATGGCGACGGAGGAAGGAGGCATGCACCGAATACAAGACGGATAATTGTTAGGTTTCTCCGACGGACTTGGTGCCCTAGCCTCAGCCTTCGATTTCCCCTTCTTTGTCGGCGGCATCTTTAATTTTGTGATCACCGATGCCGGAGAACTATCACCGCCGATTCCAATGGATCTCCCCTAGCGTACTCGGAACGCCGTCGTTCTTGGATTACATATGCATATGTTTTCTTACTTTCTGTGATGTGCGGGAGTACCGAGTTTAGGATGTTGCTTGTCACATAGGATTCTTTCAATGAATAGGAGCTGTCAGTTTAATTAAAGGATAAAGTTGCTTAAGATCCTTTTTTTGGTTGAGAGTAGCGGTGGTGAAAGAAATTTCTCAATTTACTTTCTCATACGTTTGAAATTTTAAAAATATCTTTAAAATTGTTAAATATTAATCAATCTAATCCTTTCATTAGGGATTAAGTTCGTACGAATCTTATAATTTTAGGAATCAAATTAATATAAAATTGACACAGGAATCAAATTGATAAGAACTTATAATTTCAAGAATCAAATTGAAGATTTACTCTTTTGTTGACCATAGATATTTTAAAATTAATTTATTTTTATACTCCTATCATATTATATTTTATGGAACAATATTTTAATTAATATATTTAAGATTTTGGCTTAATTGTATTTTTCGTCCCTCAACTTTTTTAAATATATGATTTTTATCCCTCGAAAATTTTAATTACATATGTAATCCTTTAATTTGTTAAATTATACAAAATCAGTTATTTTTAGGCAGTTAAATTAAATATTCGACGGATCAAAATCAAACATTTAAAAATGTTAATAGACAAAAAATTTAATTAAGCCTAAAATATTTTAAACTCATCTTTTCTCTCTTCTAAATTCCTTAATATCGGAGAAGAAGCAAAGTGAAGTGAGGAGAGATTTTGTTGTCATATCTCATCCCTTCTAAAATGTTAGACAAAAGTTGAAAGATTTATAAAAATCTCCACCATTCCCAAAACCAAACACTTCAAAAGTCAGTTTGTATATCAAGTAAGTGTACATTTACTATTAGATCATTTAGGTCTATTTATTTTATAGATTTAATTGATATGTATAGTAAGTAAAAATTTTTTTTACACTATCAATCAATCGTAAATTATCATATCAATAAAAATATTTGATTTTTATCCTAACTATTTTAAAATCACTCATACCATAATTTTTAGTTTATAATATATATTAACAATATATAATAATTAAACTCTTATTTTATTTCGAATTTCATGTTTTGTTTAATCCTATCATGAAAATACTTTTCAACATAAAATTGATTTTTGTAATAATCAATTATTGGTATAATCATCGATCATTAAAATTATATAGTTTTTTTCGTAGCTAATCTAAAGGCAATCTAAACCCAAACATAAGAGTCCACCACGGACGTAAGAAGCAACCAGAGAGAGGAGATTTTGTGGAGAAGGTACGAGAAAGATTGGAGAAACTGAATCTGATTTTTGCGACGCCAGCGATGGGAGGGTCCACTTCGGCGGAGCCGAGGGTTCCGTCGGAGCAACGGGAGGCGGAAGCCGTCGCAACCTCCACCGGAGCTCTCCCTATGCTTGAGAAAGCTTTCTCCAAGCTTGCCAATCCCGAAACAAACGTCGTTCCCTTCGAAAATCTACAGGTACTACTCAGAAACCTTAAAATCTTTCTCATTCTCAAATCTCAAATCTCATTCCCCTTTTATCGCTTTGATTCCTAACGTGCAAACTCGTTGTTTTCAGAACTGGTTCGGTTTCGCACGCGAAGAAGGTGGAAGTTACGCTGGCAACGTGCCAGATTCGTTTCCAGTGTTGTTGGATCACTTAGGTTCATCCATAGTTGACCAATTTTTCATGGCTGAGAAAGATGGAATAAATTGGATTCAATTTGTGAAAGGTTATAACAAGTGCTGTGCTAGGGTTTCTGCATCAAATTCTCTCAACACTTTAATCAGAGTATTCATTGCAATAACAGGAAAAGCAAATATAGCTCTGAATTTGGAGTTCGAATCCGAAGAAGATGATTGTAAAATCAACGGGTACCTTCTTCCCAGTCATGTACTCCTGCTACTATATATATGTTGGGTTATATCATGGGATTGTAGAAATTTGAAACAACCCGATGGGAAAAGAAATCTTAGTCTGCCAGATTTGAATCATTTGGTATTGTCGGCTATTACATCATGTGGCGAAGTTGAAGGTGGCTTGAATGTTTGGGATTGTGACTTCTCAAGCTTGGAAGTTCAACTTCCTGCAGGGAAGTTTGTGACATGGATTATGAGTACCGTGCCATGCCTCCCAGATTGCTTAAGACACTATTTTCATGCGAGACTGCAAATGGCAGTAACTTCAGGGGTAATTTGTTGATTTAAATTGAAAGTTTAATTAGTATGCAATGAGTTTTACACAAACAACCAATGATATTTTGACAAGTGAGTATTTATTGCCAATTTTCTTATTTATTAAAATAAAAGTATAAATGCCAAAATACTAGTGGATGTCGGTGTAAAACTTTTTGGATAAGGCTGCTCTAAAGTGAATTTCTCTCTAAAGTGGACAAGTAAGAGTGTTTCCACCCTTGATTTAATAAAGTGTATAGAGATCTTAATCCAATTTATTAAATCAAGGGTGGAAACACCCTTACTTGTTCACTTTAGAGACAAACTCACTTTAGAGAAGTTTTTTCGAAACTTTTTACATTGGAAATACTTACCACTTTAATTCTAGATTGAATGGCATCAATGACCATTATGATTTTTACGTACTCTATTTGTAACATGCAACTGTCATGACATCATATAATTAAGTAAAATTAAGTATTTTCTTTATAAGTGCACTGCTGGTATCTCTTCTAGTAATGCAAAAAATCGCTTACCTTTGAAGTAATTATGTCTTCCTAATTGACTTGTTATTTGTGTTCAGTAACTTAAGTTATTAGTTCATTAATACATTGGCATGAACAGTGTTATCGATGGCGGATGGCGGTCCATGGTGGATAGCCAAAAATCCGCCATACAAATGGCGGATGCCATGGCGGACAACATAAAAAAAAAAAAAAAAAATATATATATATATATATATATATATATATATATATATATACACATAACAAAAAAATGCAGAAAAAATATAAAATTCAAAACAAGCCACAATATATGTCAAGAACCATATCTAATTTGATAGAAAATATCATATAAGTCCCATCTTCATCTATCATAGGCTACTAACAAGACTACTTACCATCAAATTCAAGATCTTAAAATGCAAATAACAATAAAATGATAAAAACAATTATACAAACACAAAGTAAATGCTAATCCACCTCCTCTACCCCAACATAATCATTTTCCGAAGAAACTGCACCCGAAAGAAGCTTGGTCAGAAGCCATGGTGGGAGAAGAAAGAAAAAGAGAGATGGTTGCCGGAGAAGAAAGAAAGTAGAGTTTCTGGCTGGAGAAGAGTTGATGGTCCCCGGTTGCTGGTCGCCGGAGCGGTTGATGGTCGCGGTTGCTGGTTGTTGGTTGACTGGATGAGAGAAGAGAGGGATGACGGGTCGATGGTAGAAGAGAGGGATGAAGGGATCGCTCGATGTTTTAGGGTTTTAACCTTGGTTGTCAGACTCGCGAGTCTAGGTTGACTCGTGGAGGGGAGTAAACTCGACACGTAGACTCGATTCGTAGACTTGTAAGAGTCTACCTACTATAAAAAAAAAAACCTATAAATGACATATATACGTAATACAAAAGTAAGAAAATAGTAATAAAGCCAATTAACATTATCATAAATTCATAGTCATTAAAAACTAACATCATATAGTCATAATCCAAATCCAAATAGTAGTAAATTAGCAATACAAACATTGATGAGTCAAGTACATAACAAAAAATAGCTCCTAATTTCTTCAGATGTCTAAATCTAATCCTCCAACTACATTATATCCATCATCATCAACATTGCAAGGATGAACAACAGTTATTCAGTGAATAGGAAGAGAAGAAGTTCAGTACCAAACTCGAGTTTGGAAGGAACCACTGAAGAACTTGCGAGTTGCGGTCAGGGAAGGGGAAGGGAGGAGAATGTGCACGCGGGGGAGGGAGGCGCGACTGAGAGGGAGGCGCGGCCGGGAGGGAGGCGGCGCAGGGGAGGGAGGCGCGACTGAGAGGGAGGCGGTGCAGGGAGGACCGGAGGAGGTTGGGTTTTAGTTTAGGGCCCCTTCTTCAAGTGTCAGTCCAGACCAAAGATGAAGAATGGCTAAGTGAGGAGGGAATCGGGATTGTGAAGAGAAGAGGGAATCCAAAATTTCAAGACCAAAACGCAGCGTCTGGTCTTTTTGGGGCAAAAATGAAAAATGGCCTGACTCGTAAAATAGCTCCGTGGACTCGCGAGTTAGTCCGAGTCAGCCCGAGTCTACCCCACCACCGATTCTACCACCGAGTCCACCCGTTTTGCCTACCCAGAATCGTAAACTCGGACGAGTCAACGAGTTGGCTCGCGAGTTTGACAACATTTTAACCCTATTTTGGGCCGCGAATCGGGTTGGGTCGCGCGACCAGGCCCGCGAAAAACCCACGTCGCACCTGCCTTCCGCCATCACCGACTTGCCGCCATGGACCGCCACCGCTATTCGGCCGCCATAGTCTGCCATACATAACCCGCCATGCCACGCCTTCTCGGTGGCGGTTTGTTCATTTTCCGCCACTGCCTCCCGCCATGGCGGTTTTTCAACAACACTGGGCATGAAGAATTATTATGACATTGATTTACTGTCTTGCTGCTGAAAATTTTTAGGATATCTTTAGTACTCTTATTGTTCATTTGTCATTTACAGAGAAAAAAGAATCTACTTCTCAAGTTATCGTGCGTATTATTAATGTTTTCTAGATTCTTGCCTCATTGGACATTCTAAGATAATGTATTTCTTAAAGTTACAGAGCAGAATGATTTGCTTTTAAATCATTTTCCTCATTGGACAGTCTAAGATTTTGCATTGCATGTCAGCATATTTTTTTGCAAATTACCACTGTGGTTGTAGTTCAATAATATACTATATTAATTATATTACTAACTAAAACATTGTAACAACATAGCATTTTTCTTCTTTACCATTAGTTATTGTAGGAGAGAAAGTAAGTTGCATCCGGTTCTTAGGTGTCCTAAGATGGAATAATTTATTGACTGAATGGCAGGATGAATTGGCATCCTCTAATTCCTCTGTTGGAGATATTTCGTCGATAGCTGTATGTGATTATATTTTAACCCAAGGAAGGGCGTGGGCAATTTCTATCACACAGAGAAGTACAGTAAATGAAGAGATTTCAAGAGCTTTTATTAGCAGTCGAGGTGGAATCAGAATGGATGAAAGCCTTCTTTATCGGTTTGCATCTCTGACGCTGAATCATAGTTTCATCATGCTATTTTGCTTTAATAGTCTTTGGCACTTGTTTAATTTCTTTTTGTTTTTAATAAATGGGGAAAAAAGTATCTTGGTCATACATTGTGGTGTTTTCCTGATTTTAAGTCATAGACTTTGTGTTGGTATATCCCTTGCTCTGCAGCATTTGTAAAAGGAAATGCCTATTGACATCAAATGTCTACTATGCTATAGGTCATCCATTCATGGAAGAGGCCTCAACAGATTTTGGTCTCGTGTTCAAGGTTACAAAGGTCCATTGCTAATTTTGGTCACTGCAAGTTCAGGAGATGCTCATGAGGGAAATTCCATTGATAGAAAATGGGTTCTAGGTGCCCTAACAGATCAAGGTCTTGAAAATAAAGATATCTTCTACGGAAACTCTGGATGTTTATATTCCATAAGTCCAGTTTTTCATGTATTCCCACCTACTGGTAGGTAGTAGAGGTGACTGTTCCTTTTGTTGTTCCTGTTTTTCTATCTTTCTTTAGGAGGGGGGTGATCAGTTTTTGTGAAAGCCCTGAAACCAATTATGTATGTTGTTATTGGCAGGTAGGGAAAAGAATTTTGTTTATTGCCACTTGCATTCTGTTAGTAGAGTATATGAGCCGCGTCCAAAGCCCTTGGGACTCACATTTGGAGGAACACTGGGAAATGAGAGAATATCTATTGATGAAGATTTTGCCAAAGTGACTGTTCGCCATCATGCTATTGACAAAACTTACCAGAGTGGTCCCCTCCTTCCAGATCAGGTATAATACTATTGCTGAAAATACTTCTAGTGTGAATATGGAACTTGTAACCATATACTGATTAATTCATGCATCAAAAGTTGCTGGTTCTGTATGTTATCTGATGGAAACTTTTTTTTATATTATTATTATAAAAAGAGGATAATGATCTGGCGAACTCTTCCATGGCTGTGCAATTTCCCTATATCATGATAGTGTTTTTAATATTTGGCTGATTTTAATAACTTAATTTATATTGGGAGTATGAATTATGGAGACAGCATACTGGAATTGGTTAAAAGTATTGTGGCCATTGGCCAATAATGAACTGCACTTGTCTCCGTGACTCCATATTTCTGAGCTGTTGGCTTATGATATGTTTCAGGGTTTCCTATCTACTGAAGCTCGGATTTCAGAAGTGGAAGTTTGGGGACTTGGTGGTAAAGTGGCAAAGGAAGTGCAGAACTCATATAAAAAGAGAGAAGAACTTTTCACTGAGCAAAGACGAAAAGTATTTGTTGCAAATATTAATTATATTTTGATAAATCAAAGAACAGTTGTAACACCCTGTTATCATATACTTTTTGTAGGTTGACTTGAAGTCATTTTCGAGTTGGGAGGATTCACCTGAGAAAATTATGATGGACATGGTGTCTGATCCAAATGCTGTTCGAAGGGAAGACCGCTGAGTTGGACCATATAGTTTTGCCTTAGTGCAAGACTTAGCAGGCATAAGCATGAAGTAAATTTCATGTGTTATCTTGTGATGGGTCATTGTTGTTCAGGCTTGCGATCCTCGAGTTGCTGTACAGAATATAGAAATTTCATATGTAGGCAAATATATAGTGTGTCGTAATTTTTTTTATAAGTATGTTGAGTTTATGTATGTTCACACAAACCGCTATGTATCCATATCCAATATTTGAAACACGGATGGACGTTAGGAGACAATGGTGTCGTTGTTTCTAGTCGTTTCACATCATTATGCGCATTACAAGACAAATGAAATGAGGAAACATGGCTGCAAGTGTCGACCAGAAATCATGGGAGTGAGTGAGATAGTGTAGCCGTATGCTTAGTGCATGTTAGGGAGTAAAGCTTAGCTATACTATGGTTCTGTAGTAGTGTATTACGGTCACCCTGAGTAATTGGTATTCTATGAATGCTGGTCTACCAAAGTTTCTGACAACACCTCAAAAAATGTGCTCGTCTATTATACACATTATATGATTGGCATTTTGACTCCTTAGAGCGCAACAATCTTCATTTTACTCGTCTTATCGTGTTTTTGTTAACAGGAGATATTTTTTTGCTCAAATTTTGTTGACAGAAGAAATAAAACTCAGCATTGTAAACCCCACCACCCGAAAAAAATAAAAAATTCAAGTAGCGTAGTTGAGGATACATAGCCTTTGCCTGACCCGTAGTAGATAGAATGTAGAAAATCTACTTAAATGTGTCCACCCAGATGGCTTCTAGCATGAAGACTTAAATAAAATATTAGAAATAAAATTGCGAGCGAATGCGTAGAGGATGATCCTGGACGGTGGTTTCATTCTGGAAACTAGTTTCATCTGTAAATGGTTGTGTTCATTCATGTTTGTTGGTATGAAGAGGAGTTATGGTTGTGTTTATTCATGTTTGTGGGTATGGAGGTAGATTCGATTGGGGTTGAAGAGGAGTTATGTGCTGGGATTTTCGTGGATCTTCTAGGAAGCCGATGAAGCAGGGGGTGGCACGGCATGGTAGTGGGTGGTTGGACTACGAGATGGATGAGGAGAAGGGTAAACTTGTCTTTTGAATTTTGTTTGGTGACCTGTATTTCCAGTTTAAGGTTTTTTTTGCCCAAACAAATCTAGACCCTTAGATTATTTTAATATTTTAACTAATGGTGACAATTGGTGGTACGCCGCCGTACCACATTACAAGGTAAGTCACGTCGTTCGGCCAATAGAAAATATTCAATGTGTTATTTAAATATTAAATTTTGAATATCGTATGTGATATTATAAATATTTATTTCTATCTTTTATTTTTTATCTTTTTTGTATATATGAATTTTAAAAATACATAAAAAAAAAAAAAAATAGAGACATTGTATTATAATCCTTTGAGGTTTAAAAATCATTTCTCAAAAATATTTAAGCAATCATTGATATATCTGAATTTTATCTCTATACTGTCTTCTATGATTTATGTTTGTCAAATATTTTGTTATTATAAGGTAAAAATTGAAATAAGCTTGGCCCGTAGTCATAAGCAACTCACATTATTAACAACTTGACCCAAACCTACCAAGGAGTATGTTCGGAGTTTGAAGAAGGGGAGGAGTCCTTCACCCATTAGCTTTAATAATCAATTATGCATACTCGATTGTTAATATAATTGATTATAATAAAATTAATTTCATATTTAAATATATTTTCTGAAAAGCGAATTAAAGATAATTTATTTTATGAAAAAAAAAATCATTCCTATATAATAAATTCTAAAAGTGTATGAATTTATGTAGAGTAGTAACATTTTTTATAATAAAAAATATGATAGGTTTTAAAATAATCAAACAATTTTTTTAAATAAGTTTCAAACTTCTAATTGTTCTAAAAATCATTTTTCCCAATAACAATCATTTTTTTATACTTATTTTAAACATGTCAAATTAAATCCTGTTTTCCTGCACCAATAGGATTGACATATATGGTCTAACATTTCGTCTACACTTACTGTGACTTGAATTTAATTCTCACATTTTCTCCTGTTAATAGACGATATATAAATTTCACTCAGGTTGATAATCTTCCCTTACCTTGAAAGGAGACTTGTCTTCCCCTAATTTAAATTTTAATTCACCAAAATAAAAACTTGTTTAACAAAATCTTACCAGTAATGAAATGTTGGAAGATCTGCATATTTTACATTGAAACCATCTCGCCATACTAGCATATTTTATATTGCACATGTTAGTTAGGGAGTTGGGTGTCCTCTCACAGAAAATTAAGCTTGAGTTTAATAATTAGGCATTTCTTGCAACGTTGGCTGTGTTTCGAATCATGCCAGAACAGATCAATCCTTTAAATTGTTTCCTCTAAATTTAGATCAACTAGAGTTAAGTAAGTTGACAAATTATGCAAATTTGAAATTACACAAAATAAAACGTAGCAGGTTTACATAACTATAGGCAGCCAATGAAAAAATGAAGTAAAAAACATAAACTTGATAGCAAAGCACATTAATGTTGCAACAGTAGCATGAGACTGAATAGAAGAAAAAAAATTTCAACCACTATGCCAAGCAGTTTATACCAATATATGAACTGAATTTCAGTCAATTTTTTTCTTTTTAAATGAAGATATCATTAACTAAGCTCGTTGACCAGCTTGTAGAAGTTGCAATTTGACAAGGATGATTTTGATCACATTCGTGCTCAATATAACGAAGGCAACCTAACAACAGTTCAGTTGAAGCTTAGCAGTCAAAGAAAATACCCCCCCCCCCGCCCCCACCCCACCCCACCCCGATACAATTTTCTATTAAATGCTTAATGACTTGATAAGTATTTCATCTAGGTTTTTACCCATTAAAAATTTAATGAAAATGCTTTATTCTGCATTTCTCTCTCTATAATGCAACATGAAAGGATTAAAATCTGTATCACAATAAATGGCTGCTGCATAGACATGGATACCTTTAGGCACATGAGGAAGGTTATTATTCTTAATGGAATTGTAAAAATGTTCCCATGCTGAAGAAAATACTCGGATATTATCCACATAAGTAATTTGATACTGATCCAATGTTCAGAGAGGAGAAATCAAAGAAGGAAAAGAAAAGGAAAAAGGCATTAACTTTTATTTCTGATTTTGATGGTTTTGAATAAGACCTACTAGTGGAAGATCATGAACACCAAGATTCCTGGGATTGCCCTCAAGTTCCCATCAACTTTCTTTGTAGAAACCTATGCCAGTAAAATTCATCAAAAGATAGGCGCTCCACTGCAACATGGAGCAAATACTTTAGGAATAGTTATATTTCCACAGGAGATTGAGTGAATAAAAAAACAAAAATACTATGTAAAACAGGAAAGTGCATAACCTGGATCTAAGCACAGTAATCTTGAACAGATATCTAGACAGTCAGGATCCAATCCTGAAAGAATCGGCTGAGAAAATGGAAGACAGGCACAGGATCTGATGTTTTTCAACAGCTGAAATAAGCATTTTGTAAATTTGTATTAGCGGCGATCACGGACTAAAATTTTTTATCATTGTAGTTGAAAGTCATGGTTTTACCTGAACATTATTTCTGCCATTAAAAGGTGGGTAGCCATTTAGAAGCTCAAAAAGAATGGCCCCAACACTCCACATGTCTGCCTATGAAATAATTAAGTGAACTTCAGTCAACCCAGTTAATTAATGTTGAAAATAAGACAGTTCATACCTTGTTATCATATCTCTGGAACTGAAGAATTTCTGGAGACATGTATAATGGGGAACCACAAACTGTCTCAGCATACTCACCCGGGCGGGCAGTTCTCCACATTGTATGCAAGGAAAAGTTGTCATGTAAGTGAAAGTAATAAAGTGAAATATAAATAAATTGTCTTCCACTCCATATTATTTCCCCTAAACCCATAGCTACCTTGAGAGACCAAAATCAGCTATCTTTAGCACCGCATCAACCCCATGGTTTGATAGCAAAATGTTCTGATTCAACAATAGCACCAAAAATTTGTTTCAGGTCTTAAAATGATATCCACTAAAATAAATAAACACTAAGAGAATGCATCCTATGCAACTAGGAAATGCTGTTAAAAGGGCTGCCATGTTCCCTTTTTTGTTTTGCCGGAGTTTTGGTCACCAATAGACAATCTGAAAATCGTTTTCATGTCAGTTTAAACTATAAGATTTAACAGGCAAAGTAGTCTTAAGTTCTTAACATTCTTAAGTTTGCATAGTTGCTACTTGCAAGAATAAAAAAAATAAAAAGACCTGCTCACAAGAAAAATACAAAATTTTAAATCTGAAGAATCAGCCACATGGTAGTTAATTGGATAATTCACACATTCAAAACTCTAAGCAAAAGCATATGATCAATATTTTTAGGAGCTTAATTTTCATACCCTCATCTGTTTCATAAACAATACTTGTTTTTCTACTAGAAAGTAGACCTTCATTTTATACACAACGGACTTATGACTGGTCACGACTCACTACTAACTTGTACCAACTAGCAGCATGTTGTAATACATGCACTTGATTTCAAAACAAACTATATAGGAGCTAATAGCTCTCAGTATTTAAAAAGAGACAAAATTAATTACTTGTAAGTCATTTTCATATAAATGCTAATGTAAAAGGCATCTCAAGTCTCAACTAAAGTGAGTAGTGACACAAACCACTTAAATTTATCATTTTTAAAAGCATGCTCCATTCTATGTCATTTAAACATATATCTTCAGTTTTACCTCTGGTTTCAAGTCTCTGTGAATGATACCGTGAGAGTGCAATACTTTTAGACCAGAGCCTGCATCATACACACGATTCAAATGTGTAAATTCCAAGTTAGAATGCACCAGTAACAAAAGAACATTTCAAAACAATATAAAATGGAGATAAAAGTTACCGAGCTGCTGCATGAATTTTCTGGCCGTTTGTTGTGGAACTCTCCCATGGCATCGTATATAAGAAGCTAGATTCCCTCCAACACAAAACTCCAGGACCAGGTACACACATCCATCATCACCCTAACTACAGAACAACACGCTTCAATTAACATAAAAGATGCATAATCAAATAAACATAAAATTGAAGTATTCAACATAGATGTTAAATTCCATCCTAAAATCAATTGACATTAAGCGGAGTTGCCGACAGATATCTAAACCGCATCCAAGGAAGTGAAGCAGTGATGTAGGACTTCCAACACTCTTCCACGGATGCCTGACACAACAGGCGATAAACACGTTCCGACTGTGATAACATGCTAGATTTTATCCTAAAACCAATTGATATTAAGTGGAATTACGCACACAGGAGATTGAGACAGTTGAAGTGGGACTTCCAACAATAAAATTTTATTTTCCCAAGACTTCATTTTTTCAACATATTCAATTTTAAAATAAAAAATAACAAAAAGGGTAGCAACAAAAACTGGGGAATGAATGAAATAAAAGAAGAAAAAAGGAACCTGGAAGAAATCGAGGAGGCGAATGATGTTAGGGTGTTTGACAGAGGACAAAAAATTGATCTCATTGTCCAAGGAGGCCTTGAGGCGAGGGTTGAGTTTGGAGAGGAAAACTTGCTTCACTGCCACCTCTTGGCCACTTGGTCTCTGCTTTGCTCTCCACACTAACGAGAATGAACCCTCACCGATTTGAGACTTCAGAACATACTCTTTTCCCTCTCCTGTTCCTACCACCTTCGTCAATTTGCATTCACATTCCATTCCTATTGTTGCTGTTGCCACTTGCATTCAATCCATTTCAGTCACAACGTTCATTGGCAATTTGGCATGACACCCTTCTTTGTTCTTTCTCACTTGTGTGTCGAATGTTCTATGTTGTTCGTTGGATTGGATATACCCCAGAATTGAATTAAAACAACTTAATTGGTTGGAATTGGTTTAATTAATGAATATAGGCTCAAATTGATAGACAAAAAAAAAAAAAAATTGAATGATATTTTGTTAGTTGAAAAATGAAAAATAATAATTTGATATTCAAGAATATAAAAATAAGATCAAATTAATCTTTTTTAGAATAATATTTAGGAATATTTTAATTCCTATTAGAGACTATTTTAATCTATATTTTACCTTTTTCGATACTAAATTAGTATTTTCTATTTTTTACATATAAAAATGTCATACTGTTTTTGATCCTCGACCAGTTTGAACATTTACTCTAAATTAATTGTGTCCAATTCAGGAAAACTAATCCGATGCGGTGGTTAAGAATTAAGATACAAAGAAAGGTAGGATTTTATTAAAAAAATTATATTTAATAGAATTTAATCGATATGCATTATCATCTTAAAAACCATCAAACAATTATATACTATCACCTTATATAAATTATCTCACACAAAATTTATCGCCCATTTACGGATTCAAAATTCGTAATTTTTCACCCGAAACCAGATGGACCAACCCGTAGACACTATCAAGTATCAATACTTAATTTAAAAAAACAATAAATTATATTTTTTGTTCCTAAACGTAACAGTTCGTTTTTAACTTGGTTCCTATATGTAATTTTTTAATTAAATCCTTTTATGTCTAATTATTTTTAATTTGGTCCTCATAATTTATTGTTGTTATAACACCGTTTATTAAAGTTAAAAGTACACGGCCCAAATTGAAAATGATTATTATTTATGATAACGAAAAATTTTTATGCTTGTTCTTTCATGTGACAATCATTTTTACTTTGGTCATTATAATTTAACTTAAACAAACGGTGTTATAACAACCGTAAAGAGTGAGAACCAAATAGAAAATAATAGTACAAATAGAGAATAAATTGAAATTTTTTTACGTATAAGGATCAAGTTGAAAACGAGTCAACGAGTGTCATATATAGGGTCCAAAAGTATACTTTAACCTTTAGAAAAACATTTTAAATAAGAGTTTAACTTTGATATATTGTCAAGATAAAATGTAAAGTTTTTCACACCAATAATTGATCAAGAATCATCTTTTGTATGACATTTAAGCGTTTGTCTCATTTAGATTTCCCTCGTTATCAAATCACGTTCAAGATACTATTGAACAAAAGCTTGTGTCATGTAGCTTTTAAAAATCTTGTCGCGGGACTATTTTTTTCCCGTTTTTTGCTGTGGGAAAAAACCAAAACCAAACAGATTGTAAGTGGTAATTATAAAAGTTCATACTTTGTGTGACTCTTAAGTGATTATTATAAAACTTAAATATTTTTAATAATGTGACAATTCATGTTTTATCAATTAAAAATCTAATAAGTGGATTGTTAAATCCTTTAATAGAGTGTTTGGGTACCCACACATATGTTTTTCATGGCAAAAGCTGTTTTCAGTAAAAAAATGATATATTTAGGTAAATCGATTAAATTGCAAAACAATTGTTTTTATGAGAGAGAAAAAGTTGCTTTAGATAAGTTTGAAGTTTGAATTTTATTAAAAAAGTTGTTAGATTAGTTTTAAATCAACGTTCTTCTCATTTCATCCCCGCAAAATGAACTACCAAACAATTATTATTAAATTATACAAATAATTTCATACTCTTTTTTCTAATTTACTATACAAAGGTGATTTTTTTCATAACCCAAACGAAATAGATTTTCTAAAAATAGCTTTTCAACAGTCAAACATAAAATTTATTATATTATAATCGATTATAACAATAATGATTATGCATATAATCAATTATTGAAATATTCAATTTTTTTGCAGCTAATCCAAACATACTAAATAAATAACTTTGGCTTCACCCAGTAGTGGTTGGTCGCAGTGGAAGTGAACGCGACCTCCAGACGACCTTCATCTGCAATGTCAGAGATTCGAATCCTAGAGTCGTCACTCTAGGGAGGGCTTTGCCTAAACACCACCTCCGACCCGAGGGTTAGTCTCACAATTTGCTTGTGGGGATAGCCAATCAAAGACAAAAAAAAAAAAAAAAAAAAAAGAAACAGCATTGGCTTCTATAGATTGCATGAGACGTTTTTGTTCATTCAAACGAAGACTTATGTTAACACCAAAAAATTGTTGATGTCTGATTAGCTAATAAGGAGTGTTAGCTGACTAACGACTAACTTATGAAGTCAGCTGAGAGGACGAATAGTCGAGACAATTGGTTAGTGAATATTGAGCTTCAAATGTATCAAATGGGCCATAAGTATGATCTAACTGTGGTTTTCTGAATTTAGCTGAGAAGATTAATCGAACCAAGATCAGCTAAACCAAAACCAAGATTTTTTGAACCAAAATCGGCTAAACCAAGATGAGTTGAACACAACTGCCGAGCTGAGATAGGTAGCTGAGAAGTTGTAGTTAAGCCAGGTTTAGCCGATGAGATTTAGCTGAAGTAGAATCAGCTGAACGGAGAAGCTGAGTCGAAATGGAAATGGAGGTCGGGCCTTGATGAGCTAGTGCAAATGCTAATCAAATGAGTCCAAGGGAATTTAAACATATTCAAAAAAGGAGATGACAAAAGGTTGACAAAGTCAAATGCAGTATAATCATGTAACCACTTTCCTAGATTCTTGGGATGAAGTTGACGACGGTTTTGGAGAGAGAATATGAAGATCTATCAAGTTGATCCGCTGAAATCAAGGGCGGTTCATGAGTTGAACAAGTCAACAAACGTGCATGAACACTCATTCCCTTAAAAATAAAGGATGTAGAGGACATGGTCGATTAATGAGACAGTTAATTGCGATAGTGGGTTTTGGTCCATAACTTAGTTGACTAGGTAGTTACCCATATTATTATTGGCAGTTCATGAGTTGGTTAAGTCAAGGACATGCGTGAAGACTCACTCCCTTAAAATTAGGGATATGGAAGACATGGTGTGATGGGAGAGTACTGCAAACATATACAGATCCCAGTTCGGTAACTAGTACACACGAGAACAAGTCAACCTCGGGATGGGTATTTACCCAAGGTGGAGGAGTAGTTTTTCGGATATCTAAGATATAAACATGTACTAGTATAACTCATTCGACTATAGAATCACAGTTTGTTGCTTTGATAGGTGCATCTTAGAGGCCAAGAGATCAATTTTGGAAATTGTGTTGTAGCCACAATTGATGCCAACCATTTCTTTACATTGTGATAGCGAAGTTATTATGTCTAAAGCATTTAATAAAGAATAAAATGGAAACTCGATCTAGACATTAATCAAGGACTTGAATATGTGAGGCATAATTGCAATTCAATATGTCAAAAGCCAAAAGGGCTCACTAAAAAGTTGGTGAGTAAAACATCAAGAACAATGGGTCTAAAACCCGTTAATTAAAGTCACCAGGAATAGAAACTCAACCCTTATCTAGAATAATTCTAGTCCAAAGGTTCAATGAGTAATAAAAAATTATTGATATGTGAGTTGAAGCACTAGAGAAATACTACTACTCCAAGTTTAATGCAACTTAAAAGTTTCAAGAGGGTGAATGTTAAACTCTTACTTATGTCAACAACAAAAAATGTTAAACTCTTACTGATATTGACAAAAGGATAGTTAAATATGACCTTAAAGAAACTTCACCTATGCTTATAAGAAGTGGTGTCGTTCTTATCAAATGTTTTTGATTGATTTTTGAAAATGCTCGTAAGAATTAGGATGTAGCACATGGCCATACCAGTTTTAGATATTTTCATTTAATTGATCTTGAAGTATTATAGGATTATGTTTTTGGTATTTCCAAGTTTAACATAAGCGATTTGGTTCAAAGTATGCAGCTACCACTAATTATGTTATAATTTTAAAATCCTCACACAAAGAAACTATTCAAATGAAAAGATAATTTCTCATGTGCATGAGACTATATAGATAAGGGAAGATATCTAGTTCTACAATATAAAGGCAAAATAGGTTGATTGGTTCTATACGTTTTTTTATTTTTCATATCGGTTCTATAAGTTTTATTTTTTTCAAATTGATTCTACATGTTATGTTCTGTTTCTACGTTAGTCATTTCTGTCAAATTCGATCTTATGGCGTCAGATCAAAAACCACGTGTCGGACTAACGTGATAACCACGTCAGGTTATAACTGACGATGCTAGGTCCAAATTGATGGAAATGATTAACATAAAAACGGAATATAACGTGTAAAACCAATTTGAAAAAAAAAATTATAGGACCGATGTGAAAAGTAAAAAAATGTATAAGACCAATCAATCTATTTTGTCTAAAATAAACGGAAAACTATCAAGATAATTTGTAAAACTATCATGAAAGGAGTAAATCCTACCTAAGAAAGAATAAGAAACTCTCAAATCCTTGTATATAGAGTAAGACCTCACATGTCAAAAGTGTTTCAGAGCAAAAACTAAAGACTTCTTGACCAAAATAATACAATTTTAGAAACTTTTTAATCAACTTGGTGCACTTTCGAAACTATTTACCAGTTTGCGGTGATTTTTGCGATATGACAACCACCTTTATGTAGATAATCTTTATCTTTATATTTGCATTGAGCTTTCTTTGCACCTCCAATCCTCAATGTCAATGATCAGTTTTGATGTGATGGGGTGGGAGATAATGGGTCGTATGAGTGAGTGGCAGAGATGGATCTGACCTCGTGTTTGATGGGTTACAAATTAGTTTGGGTCCAAAGTGGTAATGGGTTAGAGATATAAAGTGGGCCACGTTGAGTAAACTCCAGGTCAAGTTTAGTGGATTTAAAGTATTTTTGCTGTTGGGACATGCTTGAGCAAAATGAATCTTATGTCATGATATATTTTTTTCTTTGATATTAATATTTATTATTGTTATTTTATGTTTCTTGTTTGTTTAACTAATTACTAATTAGACCAAATTTATACTTTTAACTTGCATAAAATGGGATGTTCTCATGAAGCTTTCACTTGTTAAATGAACAACTCGTGAGTGGTGAATTGTGATGGAGTGGGAGCTTAGATTAGTGTATAAGCAAACCAATCACGTATCTCAGTCAGTTTTATTGGACGGGTATCATGTATTCCTTCACCAAATTAGCTTTCATATTGCTGAAGCCGTTCATTTCTGTTGCATTGTATGCGTTCTGTTCCAGCACAAACAGAAAAATAATGTTAAATACCATTAAAAGTGATAAAGGAATAATAATACATGTATGCAATTACAAATATATGAATTTATATTAATTTTTATTTGCGCACCATTACTGTAAAACATTGTATTTTATCGTTTGTGTAGTTTATTTGTCTCTCGCTTTCTAGCTTTCTTTCTTTTATTAGTGTCCCAGTGCCAGTCCATTCGAACGAAGTCATTAAAATACTTTTTTTTGAGAGAAAAGTCATTAAAATACTTAAATAGCAGTTAAGTAGCAACCTTTTACAACCTTTTTGTATTTTCTATGATTCGCCATTTTCATTTTTAACCATATCGCCCGCTTACTCTGCATTCGCACCTTTATTCCAACTTTACAATTTTTATCCTTATCATTCCTCTTTCACACCGAGGTCTTAGTTGGATAAACAGCTTATTTAAACGTTTATATTAAAAAGGTTTATGTGAAAAACTTTTATGCATTAAACTCATTTTAGTTAAGTTATTTTGTGTTTGGATACATACTCGAAGAAGCGCTTTTAAAATCTATAAACTTGAGAGAGGAAGATGGAAATATTTGTTTTAATGTAATTTCAAATTATTATGGGATATAATTGTCCTATAAAATATAAAAATAACTTCTCGTTTAAGCTTCCACACTAGCTTTTTCAATAAACTAAAAAAAATGACTTCTCAAAATAAGTTGAAAACAGCTTCTGGTGGTTAATAAGTTACTTATTTAAGTTTATCCAAATACTATTTTTTTTTATATAAAAGCGCCTATATCAATAGAGAAACTCTAATAAACTATAAGTTATACTATCCAAACGGACCCTAGTCTCCTCAAACTGGGATCTTACACTATTTGTTATTATAATAGTGCCGTCTTTATTGCCGGAAGTCTCTTATAACCGTTAAATAAATAATACAGTTATTATTACTTAATAATTGACAATAAATAATAAACATTGAGCTCAGCTCATAACATTTTTAAAAGACTCATATTTACTGTTAAAATTTGACACCCCCCCCCCCCCAAAAAAAAAAAGAAAACAAAAAACAGGCAAAATTTGGGTGGACCCACTTAGATTCAGTATATCCACATTAACCAACCGGTGAAAGATTTTGCAATATTACCCTTATATTATATATAATCTGCAAACTTGCCTTTGACTGAATCAATAACGTAAATCATTTTGACTATTAAATGAGAGTATGATTTCAAATTTTAAAAAAGTATTTTTTATATTCATCAAAAAAGTAGACCAAACTTATAAAAAAGTAAATCATATAAATCAAATATTCTCACAATGAAACGAGAATTAATTTTGTAAATAGCTCAAGTAGACCAAACTTACAAAAGTATTTCATTATCTTAAAAAATTATTATTTGTGTGTTTAAATTAATTTATATGTTTAAAACAGTTTATAATAATGACAATTTGAAATAACGTTCTAAACATAAATAATTAATGTTTGTGTACTCGATATATATTTTGTATATTTTCATGATTATTGCCATTTTCTTCCGGCTTGATACAAGTATATTACAGTATTAGTGTTGAAACAAAATAGACAATCTTAGTATCAAAGTTTTTTAACATGAAAATTTTTAGGATTTCATCTATAAATATATATATTGTCATTAGAGTTTTGGTATTCATTGCTTGATTCTTTTAATTTATTACAATTTCTACGAAAAAGTAAACATCTTCAAATAATTTTTTTGATAGAGTTTAATTGATATGAACATTGATTATAGATATTTAAATATATTAACCAATAAATTACATGATATGGATAAGTTTTTAGATGGTTTGAATATTGGTAAAAAATATAATGGTTTAACAATTTATGATTTATTAAGAATATAAAATATTTTTCCTAAAAAAAAAAGAATATAAAATGTATTTATAGTGGTAATTCTACTCAATTTAATCTTTTTTAATATTAGTAAAAATCATGTAATGAGTTTCAATATTAAATTGTAAATGGATAATGCTTAATTTACTATAATATATAAAAGACAATATTAAAAGGTTAAATATATTAAATAGATATTGTGTAAAATGCTTATGGTCACAATTTTAGATTTAAAATCTCTAAATATAGATTTTAAAAAATTTTAATTGTTACGGAATATTATTGTAAATTTTGTGTGATATCAATACTCCACAAATCCAAAAATAAGAAATCAAACCTTTTTTAAAGATGACATAGTAAATTTTGTACAGTAACGATAAATAATAAATCAAAGAAATATATCAAAAGAGATTTTTTAAAATAATAGTTGTAAATATATATTTTGAATGTATAAAATAACAGTTGTAAATTATGAACAAAATTATCGCATTGCACAATATATGAAAGATTTTGTGAGAGGACATTTGTAAATTTATGGGCTAATTCTTTTTTATTAGATATCAATTATTTATTAGAGTTTAATTTTTATGCACTGTTAGTGTAAATATTTTTATACTGACAACCAATCAAAAATCATGATGTGTGTGACTTTTAAGGTATTTAAGATAATAGTCAATCATTTTAGCTTATGTGGCAATTTCTGATTGGCTGTCTGTGTAAAAAATCTTTACACTGACAGTGTATACCAATTAAATCCTATTTATTATCTATTATATATATATATATATATATATATATATATATATAGAATGTATCTCAAGACAAATTTTCTAAGGTGTTATTCTCTCGGCAATTACACATCAGCAAAGTAGGTATCATCTCACGTGTCGCTATGGGAGAGATTCAAGGGCTGAATAAATATCAATAATTCAAAATTTGAAAACATTCATTAAAATCTTACATTAATATTGAAAACCGAAATCAATCACATATTAGTAAATCAATTAGTAACTGCTTGCAATCAACAATTATGTTATGCGTTTGGAAATTAGGAAAAAAAACGAGTTATATAAATTTCATCATTATTGAAATAAAATGGATCACCTGAATTGATGCTATTCACATTCACCATGTATACGAGTATCACCTAATTTGAATCTCAATGTTACAACAATGAATAACATTACTTAACATTAAACCAATGCTAATAGCATTAATATTACAACCTAATATGCGTATACGAGTATCACCTGATTTAAATCTCGACATTACAACAATTAATAGCATTAATTAACAATAAACAAATGCTAATAGCATTAATATTACATCCTAATATCCGTATATGAGTATCGCCTAATTTGAATCTCAATATTACAACAATGAATAACATTAATTAACATTAAACCAAAATGAATCATGAAAAAGTCAATTAATATGACTAATTTAAATTTCAGCATGTCCTAATAGCAAAATTACAATGCGTCCATGTAGATAACATCACATTTCGTTGTTCTTGATTTGTGCATCAATATATCTACAAATATCAATCACAAAATTTTAGCATGTATCAAACAAAATCAGAGCGAAATATCATATCGCAAACAGGCTACAATTTATGCATACATCAGGTCATTCTCCAATAATTTTCACAAATCAAGTCTTCCAATTCCGAATTATAAATAGGTATACTAATAGCCAGATCAATTACACAAACCTAACATACCCGACTACCGTTATTATGCATTTCATAGTTCAGTTGTTGCCCGATTTGTTCAAAATTCAATGGCTGTCCAACATGATTTTGTCTCTGATGTTGTACCCCGAGATGAGAGCTTTTATTCGGTTGTTAGGGTTCTGCGGATGTGTTCAGTTTCTAATTTGAAGAAAGGAAAAAGTACATTTTCAATAGAGCTAGTTTTGATGGATAGTCGGGTATGTTGTCATAGAGTTTTTTTACTACAATGTAATAATTTGCAACCAATAATTCATAAGTAACAATATATTTGTTTTTGAAAAAGGGGCGACAGGATTGCAACAACAATCAAGAAGACCTTGATATATAAGTTTGAGAAGGAGCTGAAGGAAGGGTCCGTTTATAATATCTCTGACTTTGGTGTAGATTCCAACATCGGAGCTTTTTCGTGCATGTGGTCATCAATTCAAAATTAACTTCCTTTTTAAAACAATGGTAAATCGAGTTAGAGACGATGCTATTCCAGAAATGATATATTCATTCACCGTGCCCTCGACTATTTTCCAGAGTGGATTTGATACCGACTATTTGGCTATTAAAGTAAATTTATAAAACAATGTGACCCTTTTTTTTATTAGATGATTACACCATTTATATGACATTACAATCCTTGATTTTGTCCTACAGATGTCATGGGAATCCTAACAGGTTTTGGTGAGTATGAAAAGGAAGGAGTGAAAATTAAGTTCAATGTCATTGAGCTTGATAATGTTGGAACCTACACCAAAGTCAAAGATATTATAAACGAACCCTTCCTTCAACTTCTTCTCAAACTTATATATCAAGGTCTTCTTGATTGTTGCTGCAATCCTGTCGCCTTGTTTCAAAAACAAATATATTGTTAATTATGAATTATTGGTTGCAAACGATTACATAGTAGTAAAAAAAAACTATATGACAACATACCTGACTATCCATCAAAACTAACTCCATTGAAAATGAACTTTTTCCTTTCTTCAAATCAGAAACTGACCACATCCCCATAACCCTAACAACCAAAGAAAAGCTCTCATCTCGGGGTACAACGTCAACAACAAAATCATGTTGGACAACCATTGAATATTGAATATATCGAGCAACGGATGAACTGTGAAATGCAGAATAACGGTAGTCGGGTATTTTAGGTTTGTGTAATTGATCTGGCTATCAATATACCTATTTATAATTCGGAATTGGAAGACTTAATTCGTGAAGATTATTGGAGAATGACCTATGTATGCATAAATTGTAGCATATCTGAGATATGATATTTCGCTCTGATTTTGATTGATACATGCTAAAATTTTGTGATTGATATTTGCAGATATGTTGATGCACAAATCAATAACAATGGAATGTGCAGTTATCTACATGGACGCATTGTAATTTTGCTATCAGAACATGCTGGAATTTAAATTAGTCATTTTAATTGGTTTTTTCAGGATTCAATTTGGTCTAATGTTAATTAATGGTATTCATTGTTGTAATATTGAGATTCAAATTAGGTGATACTCATACAGATATTAGGTTGTAACATTAATGCTATTAGCATTTGTTTAATGTTAATTAATGCTATTAATTGTTATAATATTGAGATTCAAATTAGGTGATACTGGTATACGCATATTAGGATGTAATATCAATGCTATTAGCATTGGTTTAATGTTAATTAATACTATTCATTGCTGTAATATTGAGATTCAAATTAGGTGATACTCGTATACATGGTGAATGCGAATAGCATCAATTAAGGTGATGCATTTTATTTCAATAATGACAAAATCTGTATAATTCATTTTTTCCTAATTTCCAAACGAATAACATAATTGCTAATTACTAGCTGATACTAATTGATTTACTAATCCTGTGATTGATTTCGACTTTCAATATTAATGTAGGATTTTAACGAATGTTTTCAAATTTTGAATTGTTGATGCAAATTCGACCCTTGAATCTCTTGTAATGACACGTGAGATGATACCTGCCTTGCTGATGTGTAATTGCTGAGAGAATGACACCTTAGAAAATTTGCCTTGAGATACATTCTAAAATGTACATATAATAGATTACTACACATGCATATCAATTTGGATCCATCAAATCAAAGTTTGATTAGATGCAAACTAGAATTTCATTTAATGGATTTGCTATGCTATTTAGGTTCCAGCAAATAGTTGAGATTTGGTATTAGTCCCTCCAATTTTTTTTCTTAGGCAGAGTCCCTAAATGTTTTAACACTTTGAAATTCGCCGCTGACGTTAGGGTACCTCTGTTAAGTGATGACGTGGCAGACGGAGTGCCATGTCATCAATGGCATGTGAATAAAAATATTAATTTTTAATTCCACAATATTTTTTAAATAAGTGTTTCATTAATTTTGATTTTAGTCCCTGTAAAAAAAATTCTTAGAATTCTGTCCCTGTAATCTCAAATTTTTTGTACATAGTCCTACCGTCACCTCTCTGTTAATTGTTGACGTGACAAACAAAACACGTCAGTCATGCCACGTCGGTGCCACGTTCAAAAATTAGATATTGTAACAGTTTCGTTCAATTTGGATACATATACTAGAAGTTATGCGACAATTTTCAGGTTGTTAGCAACCAGATTCTGCAGATTCTGCAGAAATCCGGTGGTGTTCTGTCTGTTACTCGGAACAATTCGTGCATCTAAAAATTCTAATAACTTTACCCGACTTAGATGAGGATGTTAACTTTAAGTCTAATATGGTTTCACTCAATTCAAACAAATATAAAGGAAGGTACACATCCCATAAGATAGCAACTATTTATAAAAAAAATTGATATTATAAGGAAAAAATCCTAAGAATATTTTTTACAGAGACTAAAATCAAAATAGGTGAATTTTGGAGAGACTAAAAAATTATTTAAAGAATTTTGTAGAATTAAAAATTAATATTTTTGTATACATGACATTGATGACATGACATTCTGTCTGTCATATTATCACTTAACAGAAGTAATCTAGCGGAAGACATGAATTTCAAAATTTTAAAATGTTTAGATATCAAAACCTAAAAGAAAAATTTGAAGAGATCAAAATCAAATCTTGTCTTAATGGCATCGATCAAAATATTGATTAAACCACGTTAAAAATTGCACGTTTAAATGGTTTAATGTATACCCCGAATCCTGATTCCTACCTCCGAGCAAATCCTTATTGAAGACAAAGCACGTGCATCACATTTGTTTATTATTCAGAATCAACAAAACAAGATAATAATCTCTCTCCAATCCTTGTCCCACGATGAAGTGGCCTCTCTTTCTCTCACACTTATCTCTCCCTGGATGTGGGTCCACGACAACAATCAGCCTAGTGAGATCCAACCAACGAAGATATGGATCCAACAACGGGCTTCTTAACCAAACTGATTTATATTTAAAAGTTATTTATCAATTTAATTTGATTTTAAAATTATTTATCAAACTAACATTTTTATTGTCAATGTAGGAATTTATTTTGGTGAATTCTCTGGTACCTCAGGATAACTTTTATTCTGTCTAGGTGGCCCAATAAGATGATGGGGATAATTTGACTTGACTCACTAACATGATTCATTTAATTGAGCTGACACATTCTGATTGGACAAGATAACTTTTATCCTAAAATTATTGGGGGTACCGGAGAAAACACCTTTTTTGTAGTTGGGTATCCAAAAAACGGAAGGATAAAAGTTTATCATGCTTAGGTGGACCCATTAGATGGTAACAACCATTTGAGATGCCCACTAATTTGATTCATTAAATTGAGATGATACATTCTGATTGAGTATAGTAACTTTTAACCTTCCGTTTTTGGATACCGGAGAATTCACCTTTTTTATTGTTGACATGTAGAACCCCAGATCACTTGACGTTTTTAAAGGAGCCAAGTCATCCAACATTATCACATTTTTTGACAAGTGGCAAAATATGATTGGCTAGTTTTAAATTTTTTGAGTTAAAAAAGAAACAAAACAAAACCTGCAACTAGGACATGTGGCGCGTCCTGGTGAAACGCGCCATAGCGCCTGACGCCAATTGTAGTGGTGCGTAGGGGTGTTCATATTTAAATCAATCCAAAAAAATCGTAAATCGATCGGAAAAAATCGAAAACCGAACAAAAACGATGTCTATTGGATTTTATTTTGTGAAAACCGATCGAATCGGATTTTGGATTCCTTTTTAAAAACCAAACCAAACCGCATATATAAAATTTAATATATGTTGATTCTATTTTTTGCATTATTGATTTATTTTGTTGGTTTTTTTCCTAGTAATACTTATTAATATGATATGATATAACGTTCTACTATTTTTAATGTTCCAAACATAAGAAAAAAATGTCCGGGAACTAGATAACGATGATATTTATTTATATTAGACATATTTTATGAAATGATATTACATGAATGTATCAATAAGTATATACATGTTTAAGATTTTGTTCAATGTAACTTGCAATCTTAATTCTTTGACGTAATATAAATATGTAACGATGTGTCAGTAAAAACTGAATCAACCGATCAAATCCAAACCGTTTTCAATCGGATCAGATTAGATTTTTTTAAGGAAGCAATCGAAACTGATCGAACCACATATCAACTTCACCAAAAATGGAAAAAGTGAATCTACCTTATTTTGGTTAATCTAGTCAACTTTTAATGTGATGCCAGAACATATGTACTTGGCTTAATCCTAGCCATCTAAATTCTTACATCAATTTTCATCACACTTTAACCAAATATTTGGTGAAAATGTCATAAGGTCATTTGGCCATCTCACCCAAAAACACATCACCATTTTGAATTTTACTCTTCCAAAGATCAAACACGTTGTCTCATAAGTTTTTCCAAAATTCTCCCTTCTCTTCATATTCAGCCATACTCATCTAAACACCATCCAAATTTCCTTTTTCATTTCTAAGACCATACATCTTCTAGTCTTGACCTAAGGAACATCTTTGGTGTAGAAATTTTTTTTGATCTGGAGAAGTTTTTTCTTGAACCTCATGAACACCATCCAAACCTTGAAGTTGTTCTAGCTTTGGTGAGCTTCTAAAATATTTTTCTTTTCATTTCCTTATTTTTATATACCTTGAGTAATCATCTTCTAGTTCTTCATTCCATGAAAACAAGTTCAAAATCTTATCTTTTCTTCTCCTATAAGGTTCAACCACTTCAAGTTTTAAGGGCTTGGAGTCTTCTTTCACTAAAACCTTTTCATTGAAGGTATGTGGGAGTGAAACTCATCACACCAAAACTGGTGGAATGTGAAAATGGTTTGTCGGTTGATTTGTTGGTGAAACCCTAGTTTAGGTTCATCACCTTGTTAGTGAAGTTCTCTATGAAAACATGTTTGTAATAAGGTTTTTATGCTTATTATGTACTTACGATGGTATATGTTTGTTTGGAAAAATGTTTTATTGTTGTTGTAAACCATTCTTTGATCTTAGATCAGGTAAGAATTTTTAAGGTTGTTTATGGTTGAATGGTGTATGATTATTATTGTTCATCATATTATTGTGATCATTGTGAGCTATTACTTAACATGTTGGTGAAGCAAAATCATCACATCCTAGTAGATATAGGATTCGACCATGGTGGAAAGAAAATGATGGACATGTACTTGTTCTTGAACCTTAAGTGTTTTAATGACTTATGTTTCAAAAACAAACAAGGAGTAGTTTTGATCCAAAGATCAATAGGAGATTCCAATTATGATGTTTTTACTTAGGGTCAAAATGTGCTTTTATCTTAGTTATAGTTTAACCAATTAAATTAGTGATTTAAAAATAAATGGTAAAATTAATGTAAAGTTACCTTAGGATTAATTTAATGTCACATTATTTTTAAAACTAAAGTAATGAAATATTTAACTTTCAAAAATTATAATTAGAACTTTATCATAAAGTTTTGATTTAATGGAATCATAGTTTAAAAATAAAATGAAATACTATTTCTTTTACACAAACATAGGTCATGGTTTTACACGAAGTTACGAAATAAAATATTTTCAATTTAAATGAAACACTTTACTTCAAGTAAGCAATGAAGTTCTTATAAATCAAATGAGTTTTCAATTAGTAAAGTTTTTGATTTACAAAGTCTTTAATCAAGAGTTTTCAATTCAATCGTAAAGTTTTATGTACGAAAAACCTAAGTTAAGGTGAAAGAGATAATTAAGTATAGTATATGGTGAAAGTAGACCATACCCTATACCATTGATGATTTAGTTCATCAATCACTTCATAAGACATAAGTGAATCAAGACTCATTTCATTACATGAAACTCAAGGAACCTATAACTTATAAAGGATCTAAGACTTAACTAGAGGATTCTCAATCCTTCTTCATAAGATACTTAGGACTTGAGTAACGATTCATAAGGCACCGACACAAACATGAAACATTTTGGGTTGAAACGGTAGTTCGATGATGAACCGGTGATTCAAATTCAAGAAAGTTGTTCAACTGTTTTAGTCTTGTAATGACTCGATCCCGAAGGGATCACGAGATTTATCTGGTGGGTAAAAGTCTTAAAACATTAATAACGTGTACAATTCCTAAGGAAAATAACCTTAGTGAATCTTGAAGTTCATCCGGTGAATAGACATTATTTTATCGCATTTGCTTTGTGCAAGCATTGATATTGTGTTTCATAAGTTTAAAAGGCCTTGAGTCTAGGAGTTGAGATTACACCTTGATGCGGGTGCGAATCTTACTGTGACGTTTTGAAAAATCTTGGAGGTATAGGGGTTGGAAAGGCTTACATATGACCAGTTGGTAGCTCTTCTGTGTCGTGGCGACTCCAAGCAATACACTGATTAGCATTAGCCCTTGGCTAGCGTAATATGCATGACTGATATACTTTTATATTGCGTGTCATACCATTGTTACTTTCACTGTTTTACTGTGTTGATGAATGAGAATCTCACCCATAATTGTATACTTCTTCTGCTTGTGTTCTGTTTCTGCTCGAGAAAGTGATCATGATGGCGACCCCACGGTTTGGGGGAAAGCCCGAGGCTTGGACACACCATCCTGACGATCGGCAGAAAAAGTACGTGGGAGATGTCACCTTGATGGTGAGAGAGGGATACTACGGGAGGATCTGCTACACGAAGTCTGCGTACAAACATGTTGAGTAGCACCAGGAGGGTGACGAGAGAGCGTGGCCTACTAGATGGAGGCTTTTTGGAGGAGAGCACAACATCTTCACCTTTTCATGCTTATAGAGTTAAAGGCAGGGGAGCCACTTCTGTTGTGGCTCCTAAGCGTGGACTTTTGTGGTTCCACCCAGAGTGTCCATGGTGATTCCCGCCATAGGACCACATGTGGTGTGCATCCCCGGAGGACCTACCTTTTTGAACATTTCCCATAAGAGGATGCCTATTCCTGCGCGCCCTCTTCGTGTTGTTCCTCCTGCTTTTATCTTGTCCATGGTGGAGGACCAGGAGGAGGATCCCTCCATGTAGTCTTTTTTGGCCAAGGCTATGTCCAGTTTCGGTTTTATCTTTTAAGGAACTACGTCTCCTAGTATCTACTTATGTATTTTTCATTTCAGTTAGGCTTGGATCTATGTCTGTATTATGTATACTTTACTTGTTCCACACTTTAATTTTCTGTTATGACTTTTGGGAATGCATGGTGAACCTAAGTTTAATTACTATTGTTTATTTTACAAGTTTCATTTCATCGTTGCGAAAAGAAAAAAAAGGAAACTTATATATTTCCGCATTAATATTATTTTTGGGCTTATAATTGTTCGGAAATGTGACACTCAGGAAAGAGTATTACACAACCAAACCGATATATTTCAAAAATAGAGGTCAAATTAATGATATCTCAAAATTCGACTAAATATTATGTATATGAAATTAGTGATGCTGAGAATGCGGAGTGTGTGATCAATGCATTTGTCTTGAATGCTTCAATGACAACAATTGAGTTATATGTTGATGTCGATGTTGTCGGCAGTTCCACAGTCTCTACGCAATCACTTGGTAGTAATTTGGAGATGCAACAATATGATGTAGACCTTGTATCATCAAGAGAAGATGAAGATTGGAACACTGAAATGGAAGTTGATTCTACTGAAGATGAAGGGGAAATTCCAGACACTGGTTCGTCCGACACTAAAGATGAAGCTCAATTTGATTCCAATGTAATCTTGTCTGCATTGGGCTCACATGCACTTATGGCTTCTCCAATTTCATCAGCAAAGTTTGTTCCACAACAAGCATGATTGATATTATTATGATTATTATTATTATTATTATTATTATTAGAATTATTACTACTACTATTGTATATATTCATTAAAATTGTTTTACATACAGGTCAATTACATGGTGCTTTCTTTAATTCATCACCTCATTAGTTATATTAAAAGAGATCGTCACGATGAATAGATAGATTTTCAAGGGTTGGATGTTCCGAGATCCTGAAAAGTGGGTGATGAATTATATGTTGGGTTACAATTCGAAAGTACACTGGCAGATCAGTCAGCTGTGAAGCATTATTAATGAAGATTCATCAGTCATTTATTATGGTTAAATCAAGAGGATCACTTTTCATGTGAAATGCCCAAATCATTCAAAAGGTTGTCCATGACTGTTGAGGGCAATTTTGTCAAACAAGTCAGACAAATGGGAGGTTACGAAGTGAGATGGTCAATACAATTGTGTGAATGCAATGTTGTCGCAAGATCACACAAAGTTGGATTCCAACTTTGTATGCTCATGCACACTAGGTATGTGGTAACCATATATTATATTTTCCACATTGTTATTTTAGTTCATGTAACAAAGATTTTAATTAATTTAATTTGTAAAATTGTGTTAGGTATGTTACGGGAAGAACATGGAGTTCTGATTTCGCTCATACAAGAAAGGATACAAAGTACTTTCGATTATAAGATATCGTATATGAAGGCATTGAAGGCAAAACAAAAAGCAATCGTACACGTATTTGGAGACTGAGATGAATCTTACGCAATGCAAACTAAATTGTTGGAGCATATGGAGTTGTTTGCACCAAATTACTATTAGAAGATCAAGACAAATGATGTTAATAATAATACTAACAATAATAATAATATTAATATTATATAACAATAATAACACTAATAATAATACTACTAAAAATATATTAATAATGATATTAATATTAATAATGATAATAATGATAATGATAATGATAATAATATGCTATTAATAAACAACAAAATTTAAATACAAAAAAATTGCTGAAATAAAAATAGTAGAGGAGTATGAGAAATAATAGAATGAGAAAAATAGGTTTCCTTTTGTGAAAGAAAAGATGAGTAATGTATGTGAAAGGGGGAGGGGGAAAGGTTTATATAGAGGGAGGTGTGGGTAGGCGGGGGGGAAGTAATGTATACGGTTGGAGGGAGAGGGGAGGGGGATTGAATGGAGTAGGTGGGGAGTTGGGGAGCAAAGCTGGCGATCAGGACACGTGGCGCATCCTGGTGGAATGCGTCATTGAAGTTGGTACCATACGTGGCGCCAGTTGCAGTGGCACGTTCAACCAAGATGCGCCACGTTTCCTAGTCGCATGTTTAGTTTTTTGTTTGAAAAAAAAATGTTTTCTTTATTAAAAAAACAAATAATTAAAAGTAGTAACCGATGGCTGCCACTTGTCAAAAAAGTGAAAATGCCAGATGACTTGGCTCCTTTACAAACGTCAGGTGATATGACGTTTTACACGACAGAAATAAAAAATTGCCACATTGGCAAAAACTAGATTAGTTTGGTAAATAGTTTCAAAACCAGGTTAAATTGGTAAATAGTTTCTAAATATAGGCTAGTTTGGTAAAAAAAGGCCCCAAGAAGGGTACTTGTATGCACATACAGGGGAATTCTACAATGCACAGTCTTAATTAGGAAGTACAATTGCCTTATATTCTAGCCATTGATTTCAAATAAATGAGAGATGATTATTATGAAGCATGATTTGTAACTTGATCAACATCTTAAGATTAAAAAGTGAAAATATATATTATATACTAAAAGTAATAGTGGGCACTAAATTCTCTTATAAAAAGTGAATTAAAAAGCAATGGTGACCAATTCTTCTCTTAAGATTAAAAAGTGAAAATATATATTATACCCTCAATTCTCTTATGTGGTTCTACCACCACCAGAGTCAATGGTGATTAGTAAGCGTCTAGAAAAAAGCAAGATGGTCGTCGTCGTCAGAGGAGGACAATGAGGAATAATGAGGAAGTGAGACCTTGAAACTGTGTGGTTAGGTATGGCTCGAGTTAGAGGTGGGGTAAATAGGGTTGGGGTTGGGAATGGAGAGAGAAGAAGGAAATGGTAGTTGCTGAAATAATGAAAAATAGTGAGAATGCTAAAATTGGAGTTGGAGACAAAGTCAAATTTAGTCGTGTGAATTTGGGTTGCCTTACGTGCAGCGGAGGCAAGCGTCCAGGTGGGCTAGGCATTTGTCGACAAGGATGTTGTCCACAGTGTCAACACCAACATTGCAGTGATAAACAGAATCTTCAAACTTGAACCATTTTTTGGGTTCTGATTCAAAAAAATATAATCTAGATATCAAACCAACATTACATATCTTAACTAAGAAATCTGAACCCGAGAACTTCCCCCGCAAATAGAATCATATAGTGGATCTATAAAATAGTAATTATTTCTTGAATTATAAATCCATAAAATTGCCACCTATTATGGTTGGTTGAGTAAGAACTCGGGCCCAACCTTTTCTACACTATCCGAGTTAATCTGCCACCGAATGTTGGACTAGCTGGCCACTTGAGCCCTACTTGTTAGATGTCTGGGACAACTGAACAATCGAACGATACTAGACAATCAAGGCCGTAATGGCTGATCAACAATAAAGACTGTGGACATTATGACTGCCGATTGATTAATGATTGGTGGGGTGATGGTTGTTACTCATATGAAGAGTCTCTTGGAAGACTTAAAAACGGAGGAAGACAAGTATAAATAGGCCCTCAGAGCTAAGACAAGGGGGACTGGGGAGCGACAAGACTTACGACTGCCTGGCTAATGAGGGATCCAACTCCCCAAACCCTATGATGCACACACCTTGATTAGAACTACGTGGCCTTGATTTCCAATTGGGAATACGTAGGACCAAAATTATCATTTTGTCATGCGCTATCACCGGGGAACCCTTTCCTATCTCCTGCCAGATATCTCGACCTTAGATATCTCGAACGAAACACTAATCACTTGGTTGCTTGGTCGATCGAGTTCCTAGCCTTTCTGCTAGAAAACCACCCAATAATCATAAACCCATAATCGTAGTGGCTTAACCACTATTAATCTAGAGTAGTTAAAAGCCAACAGACTCAAAACCACCTTGAATCGAAACCACTAGAGTGAAAAGAGAGAAAGATAGACTTTATATCACTCAAAATATAAGTGTAATTAGCAGTGGAAATATGCCAAGCCATGCCAAAATTTGAGTTAAATGGGCTTGACCTATTTAAAAGATATATGATCTAAGCCTGGCCTGTTACCTGATATAGGCCGCGTTTTTAGGCCTGGTTTGGCATTTTTAGAAGCCTGACTTTGCCTGAAAGCCTATTTAAATGGTTATTTCACATTAAGGCCTTTAAATAGACTAAGAGTCATATCTAAGTAGGCCAATTGGCTAACAGACTAATAGATAAAACCTTTAAATAGGCTAACAGGTAAGACCTTTAAATAGACCGCCTACTTCTAATCGGTAAGGCCTTTAATTAGCTAGATTTTGATGTAGTTGACAATGATGAATGATGCAGATTAGGAGATTTATGAAGGTTGGTTTTTTTTGGCAGTTTGGAGTGTCAATGGTTGGTCTTACTCAGAGGTTTGGTCATTGGAGAAAGTTCAGTGGTAGCAGGTGGCCGTTATCATAGGAAAAACCTCTTGGAGACCTTTGGTCAAATAGATTTGAGTAATCTGTAATTTGTTATATTTTAGGGTTAGATTTGTATTAATAAAACATGATGGGTGGCTATTGGAGGTCATTTTAACGGTGCACCGTGTTCCATAATCTAGCACGAGGCATCATAAATATGACCATATGGCGAGACCTAAAAGCAAAAACATTGCCTTTAGAGATAGTCATGTCGAGAGTGAAGAGCCAATCTACTTTTGATCTCATATACCGTTACTATCTCTTTAGAGATAGTTCGTTACAACTTCGGTTTGTTAATCAAACCAAAAACAACGAGTAAACTATGATTTTGATACCTGAAATTGTAGTTGGTAATTTAGTCTTTGATATAAATTATATAATAATTTTTAGAAAATATGTAAACTCATTTCATATATTTTTATTATTAATGTTAGGAACTAACACAAAACAAGTATTTTATAGTATATATAAAAATCAAATTAAGAATATACAACTACCGAATTACATTATCAAACACCAAGTTATTATTTTAATCTAGTAAAATCTTTTGGCTACAAGATGATGGTTTCAGGGTTCGAAAACATGTTTGCCTTTAGAATCACAAGCCACTGACCACTTGTCTCAATCACTTTGAGTTTCTACGTAATATCACACTACAAGAATAATGTGTATTACCGACGACCATTTACTGACGGCAACGACTTTGTCGCTAATGCTTTAATTACAGATGGTATATTCCGTCGGTAAGGTGGAAAATTCTGAACGTCAGCATTTCAACCACATTACTGGCGGATAAGTCATCAATAATGGTTAAAGAAATTATCGATAGATTTTCCGGCCTCCATGACCACCTCACCGCAGGCAAGCCACCATGCCAACCTTACTGGAAAAGCCACCACTCTCTTCCTTCCCTTCTTCCCTTCCCCCCATCGCAAATCCTTTTCCTTCCCTCCACCGTAATCCTTTCCCTCTTCCTTCTCTCCACCTCGGCCCACCACCATGCAGCCACCACTGGTGAGCCACTGTTTTTTATTTTTGTTAATTTTTTTATTTGTTAATTTTTTTAATTATTAATTCTTATTTGTTACTTTTTTGTCACAGCTCTCAGCCTCACTCATTCTGTTTCTCTCTTCGCCGCGCAGAGTAGCGGCCACCAGACGCAGGTCATCATTCTCAGGCAGAAGCCCTTGACACAGGTTTCAATGTTCAGTTTTTTCTTGCAATCTTGTCTCAGACAGAGGTCTTCATTTGTTGTTGATGTTGTTGGTTCTATTCACTATCTGTTGTCACATAACACTATTGTTCATTGTTGGTTCTATTCACACTCTGTTGTGTTGCCTATTGTTTTTATTTGCCCATTGTCAAAGAGTACATAATGTTTTTTCATTTATTCTATGTGTTCTTGTTCATAAAGTTTTTTTATCTGCTTATTGTTCATTGTGTTCTAATATGATCTATTACTTATTGTTAACTCTTATGCTTAGTTAATAATATTTTACATAGGAACTCTTATTGTAGAATAAAAAATTTGTAAGTAAATAATAATTTTAGTAAATAAACACTTTAGATGAAGAGTTGTCGTCCAATATACCTGCTACGATGAGATAGTGGATGCGACAGTAGCTTGTGAAACATGAATGAAATCGACTAACCGAATGACCTATGAGAACACAAATGAGGCATAAATAAATGAAAAATGAAAGAAAAAATAAAGTTGGAAGAATAAATAACATTTAAATAATTAATATTTTAGTAATTTAAATGAGAATAAAAATGGGATAAATGTTCTACTTTAATGGATTATACCTTGACACATACGACTAAAAACAAAAAATGACAAATAAATAAGTGAGAAGAATAAATAACATATGCTTGAAATTTTAATTTTGTATTGATTAATATATATGTTAATCATGATGATTTTTAATATTATGTGAGTTGTTTACATTTACTATATATATATATATATATATATATATATATATATATATATATATATATATATATATATATATATATATATATAAAGTTGAATGAGTGTATCTTGTTTGATCTCTCAGGTCACGATAATACTTGATCGCAGCCGAGTCAGTATCAATCAATATAAACTCATAAAATTTGCGGTTTTTATTGATATTTGTTGCTTGTAGTGGAAGCTATTTGGAAAAACCTTTTCTGCAATTTTATTGGGGTTGTTATCCCAGAAACTGGGTTCCATTTGAATAACAGGTTGAAACATATTTTTTGCAGCATAATGTGATGTTGCTGGCTTGGTTGTTTTGGCTGATAACTTGTTATCAGGTTTAACTGTTTGGATAGGAAGAGGCGTTGTTGCCAAGTCCTGGATCATGTCTTTGAGTTTAATTCCTGTTAAAGGAATTCCTGAAAAGGGAGGTGGAGAGTTGGGGTCATTTTTAACTCTTTGTCCCCAGGTGTCTTTTGGAAGATGGGTTAGACCTTGATCTTGGAAGGCTAACAAGGTTTGGATGGGGATTCCATAATCTTTTTTGGATTGTTTGACTGTTTGTTTGGGCTTTTGGGGTTGAAGGCCCAGATTTGGCAGTTTGATGGGTGGATGATCTAGTGTCTGGTTTTGTCTGAGTTGATGACCCAGATTGGGCGGATGACCCTAAGAAATAAAAATCAAACCATCAATGTCCTTAATGAAGATAGCTCAGAGCATGAATCTGTGGCTTCTTCATCCAAAACCAAAGAGGCAAGTAATCCGCTTCTTAACCTCAATCCAGTTTTTACCAAACCTTGGAAAAAGACCCACAAAACTCTACTATCCAAGAGCAACTCCCTCAGATTTGCTCTTAGAAGAAAAATCTCCATCCTTCAAAAGCTTCAATGCTAACAATATCTATGAATGGAACATAGATGGCCAAAACGAATACCAAATCATGACCACATTGCAGCATATGACAATGATGGCAACAACTTATCAAGCTGCAAATGATGCCTCTGAAGAAACGATCTGTAATATCCTCGCAGTAGGGTTTACTGGTAAACTGAAAGGATGGTGGGATCATTCTTCACTGATGAGCAGAAAGAACAAGTCTTTACTGCTATAAAAACAGAGGCAGATGGAACACCAATCACAAGTGATGGTGAACCCTTCCAGATGCGATCAACACCCTTATCTTCTCAATTGCTGAGCATTTTAGTGGTAATGCCTCAACCTGGAAAGACAAATCTGCTGAATTACTATCCAATCTTAAATGTAGATCCTTATCAGATTTTAGGTGGTATAGAGATACCTTCCTAACAAGAGTTTACACCAGAGAAGATTGTCCGCATTATCTCTAAAAAGAAAAGTTCATAACAGGTCTTCCTAATGCTTTAGGAGACACTGTCAGGGATGAGCTCAAGGCTCACGCCCCTGATGGAAAAATTCCTTATGATCAATTGACATATGGGCAACTCATTGCAGTTATCCAGAAATTAGCACGAGACTTTGTCAAGAGGATAGAGTCCAAAATCAATTCCAAAAGGAAAAGGCGGCAAAGAAGGATCTAGGATCTTTTTGTCAACAATTTCCTTGTCCAAAAGACAAACCAAAATCCTCTCACAAGCATCATCATCATCAAAACAACAAAGTCCAAAAGCCAAAGTATCCCAAGTATACTAGGTACAAAAGGAATACTCTACCCATAAAACTCAAACAAGAGTTTAAATCCAAACCTGTGATTGATATCGCAATTCCAAAAAAGGCAACCATTTGCTATAGTTGTGACAAGTCAGGTCATATTAGCAAATATTGTAGGCTTAAGAAGAAAATCAAAGCCTTAAACCTTGAACCATCAGTTGAGAAACAACTGAACAATCTCCTTATTGAAATAGATGTTTCAGATGGATCAGATGCTGATTCTTCTGAAGATCTTAATCATATCCAAGATGATGATATTGGAAGCCAAGCTTCTGAATCATCACACGAAATTAATGTCTTAACTAAGGATCAAGATCTCATTTTTGAAGTCATTAATTCCCTTCCTGACCAAGAGGACAGGAAAAGATACTTTGAAAGGTTCTCTGCTTCCATGAAAAAAGAATCTAAGGCTAAAGGAAAAGCCATTATCAAAGACCAATTTGATTTCAAAGCAATCCTCAAACGCTTCATCCAAACAACAGAAGTCTGTAACGATTCAAGATCTCTAGCAGGAAATCAAGAATCTCAAACAAGAAATCAAAGAGATAAAACAGGAACAAGCTATTCATAAACTGATTTTATCTCAGCTTGATAATCAATCCTCTGAACCCGCATCAGATAATGAAAACCTTTCTGAACCGGATATGGGTAAAGGTGCTAGTCCTAGTAATCAAATCTTATCTGATGAAAAGGACAACAAACATGTTCAAACTGATGAAGATCAAGCTTTCTTGAAGGTTATCAATCAATTACGAATCCAAAAGTTTTACATCAAGATTAGAATTACCATTGATGATTTTATTCTTGAAACCACAGTGCTGTTTGATACTGATGTTGATTCAAACTGTATTTTGGAAGGTCTTATCCCTACCAAATACTTTGAAAAAACATCCGAAAGATTGAGTGCAGCAAATTGCTCAAAGCTTAGGATAAACTTCAAACTATCCAAAGCCATTATCGAAAATCATGGTCTTAAGTTAGAAACTCCATTTTTACTGGTTAGAGACCTCAAAAATGAAGTGATCCTTGGAACTCCGTTCATAAAGTCACTTTTCCCGTTGACCATTACCAATGAAGGAATCTCCACCCAACATCTGGGTAAAACCATAACTTTTTCCTTCATTTGTAAACCTTTGGTAAGGAACTTGAATTTCCTTCACCATAAACAAAACTAAATCAATTTCTTAAAGGAAGAAATTTCTTTTAAGAGTATTGAATTAAAGCTTGAGCAACCAGATATCAAAAAGAGGATCCAAGATCTTCTGGATGATATCCACAAAACAATTTGTTCTGATTTGCCTAATGCATTTTAGAATAGAAAGAAATATGCAGTTGATTTGCCTTATGGACAAGGTTTTACAGACAGGCAAATCCCTACAAAAGCTCGTCCAATCCAAATGAATCACGACTTACTCCAATATTGCCAAAAAGAGATTGGTGACCTCTTGCAAAAAGGATTAATTCGCAAGAGCAAATCTCCATGGTCTTGTTCTGCTTTCTATGTCAATAAGCAAGCAGAAATTGAGCATGGAACCCCTTGCTTAGTTATCAATTACAAACCTCTCAATCAAGCGCTTAAGTGGATTAGATATCCAATTCCTAACAAAAAAGATTTACTTAACCGCTTAAACAATGCCTAAGTTTTCTCCAAATTTGATATGAAATCTGGATATTGGCAAATTGAGATTAAAGATAGTGATCGTTATAAGACAATCTTCACTGTCCCTTTTGGGCAATACGAATGGAACGTAATGCCCTTTGGTTTCAAAAATGCTCCTTCAAAGTTTCAAAAAATCATGAACGATATCTTTAATCCTTACTCAAACTTTACCATTGTCTATATTGATGATGTGTTAGTTTTTTCACAATCTATTGCCCAGCATTTCAAACATCTTAGGATCTTTGTAGGGATCATTAAGAACAATGGTCTAGCTGTGTCAAAATCCAAGATTAGTCTCTTTCAAACTAAGGTTAGGTTTTTTGGTCATAATATTTATCAAGGAACAATAACTCCTATCAATAGAGCTAATGAGTTCGCAGACAAATTTCCCAATCAAATCATTGATAAAACTCAATTGCAGAGATTCTTAGGATGTCTCAATTAAGTAGCTGATTTTATTCCAAACTTAAGTAACCTTATTAAGTCTTTACATGATAGGCTTAAGAAAGAACCTCCTCATTGGATAGCTAAACATACTCATGTTGTCCAAATAATCAAAGCTCGGGTAAAGAATCTTCCATGCCTTTATCTTCCTTGTCCCTCCGCCTTCAAAATTGTTGAGACCGATGCTTCTGACATTGGTTATGGTGGAATTCTAAAACAAAGAATTTAGATACCTACACATAGGATGTGTTCAGGTAGCTGTAAAACCTTTAATCCGTGAAGGGTTAAATGCTTCAATTTTAATGTGCTTAAGGGATAATAGGCACAACAAATTTCAAGATTCTCTATTAGCCAATGTTGAAACTAGCCTAAGCTAGGGTCCAATTTATTTTGATTGTTACCCTAATAGAACTCTGAGTTTACAATATAGAAATATCTTGGACTCTTTGTTCGTAAACATCAAGATCTGTGGTTTAGATATGAAACCCGGATCTATCCCAGCGGCTTTGCTTTAGAGAATTCAGTATAAGGTAATGAATTCTTGTAATTCCGAAGTCCTTAAAACGAAAACAACTGGAGAAACAACTCTGTTTCTCACAGATGTGACAAAGGCAAATGTCATTGTCCCAAAAACAATTCTCTGGAAAAACGTAGTCTTACCAGAAAGATGGATCTTGGATAAAGCTACACCAGCTTTACTAAGAGAATCATCGGACTTCAACAGGATAGTCCAGTCACAATCAGGGCAAGTTGAGTTAGTTTTTGATAGGCGAAACTCATTTAGCTCATTTAGATCAAACAATATAAGATCTGAAGATTTTAGATCTGTCCCATCAAGGCAATCATTTTCAACTCTTTGTCCCCAGGTGCCTTTTGGAAAATGGGTTAGGCCTTGATCTTGGAAGGCTAACAAGGTTTGGATGGGGATGCTATAATCCTTTTTGGATTGTTTGGCTGTTTGGGTTGTTTGGAATTTTTAGGTTGAAGGCCCAGATTTGGCAGTTTGATGGGTGGATGACCCAGTGTTTGGTTTTGTCTGAGTTGTTGACCCAGATTGGGTGGACGAACCGGATTTTTTGGACGCAACGTGGCATGATTGTAGTCCAGAGAGGACTAATTTACCTTTATTCTTCTTCTTCCCCGTTACCGAGGAAGACTTTGAATTCGACATTGGTGCCGTCAAATCCTGGTTACTTTCGCTGTAAATATTCACGAGTAAGGTAATCAGGATGGGAATTGGAAGAGCCTTTGAGAAATTTAATTTCAAAATCAAAAGCACTTAAGATTGCTTGCCATCTGACAAAAATTTGTTTTGATGCAAGATTTTTGACGTCTTTTTGCAAAATATCTTTTGCAAATTTACAATCTACTCTAACCAAAAACTTTTGATTAAGTAAATCAGATTGAAATTTGGAGATGCATAAAACAATTGCTAAGATTTCTTTCTTAACAGTTGAATAATTTAATTGTGTAGAATTCCAGTGTTTAGAAGTATATGCAATGATATGCTCTTTTTCTAATATATATATGTATTTCGAGTTAAAATTCATGGTATTATTTTCCTATACAAATATGTCATCTAGAGGAGGTAACCCGCCTCGACCCTCGCCATCAGTTGTTGATAAGGGGAAGGGTAAGAAGCATCGTTATCAGCTTCGATTTCGTTCGATGAGAGATGTGTCAGCCCCGACTGCTACACCGATGGCATCCCCAGCTGATGCACCAACTACATCCCAGCAGCTGGACCGACGACATCCCCAGTTATTAGACCCATGCCATCCTCATCTGCTAGACCGAAGCCATCCCCACTACTTATAGCACCATCATCATTATCAGCTACACAGTCTGTCTATAAGATGCCCACCTCTACCCCTACAGGCCTCATGTTTATGCCTACTCCAGGTTTGATTGTCCGTGATATTCCATCATCCTCAGCTGGTCCTACTCGTCAGCCTGTGCAGTGTCGGCCTACCCGTGGAGATGGTCCAGCCTTAGAGGAGGAGGAGGAGAAGGCTGAGTTGGGGGATATCCCGGGGCAGGAGGAGATCCTTCCCGCTAGTCGCCCTTTCATACTCTCTGTTTAGGGAGGGTAAGAAATAATTAGCATTACATTCATTTTTATTACAAATATAATATTAGTTAATTGTATTTTAATAATGAATAGGCACTACAAAAAAAATGTATTTTAGCGACCGAAATTAGAGACCACATTTAATCGGTCGCTAAATATGAAAATTCTAAAGCTAAATATTGAAATTTGATTGCTAAATGGTTTAGCGACCGATTTAGCAACTAGGCAAGCTGCTTCCACGTTTGGTGATCGCTAAATGGCTTAGCGACCGAATTTCTATATTTAGCAACCGAATTTGATGGTCCTTAAGCACCTCTTTTTTTTGTAGTGAGCTTGATTTTCTATTTAGGTTGATCCATCCAAGGTTGCGTCAAGGGTCGTTACAGGAACTATCAAGCAACAATTTCGCTATCCATGCCTGATGCCGGGGGCCTGCTTGGGGGGGGGCTGAAGCTGATGCAACGTCTATAACACCTGTTGCATCGTCGCTTCCATCTGACGATGCTCCGCCTCTCTCTACCTCTCATGCTCCTTAGCAGCAGCCAATCTCCACTTCAGCTCAGCCATCTCCACGGACTCCTGAGTGCGGCGACAGTCGCTGGTGGACCCTCCAACACTGAGATCGAAGAAGCGCGACGACCCTTTCCGATAGTTGTCGGAAAGATCTCCAGCACCATATCAATATATTAAATTTTTTAATTTATATGGATGTTAAATATTTTCACAATTTTGAGCAATATATTGGTGAAATTTTAACTTATAGGTAGTCTGATTTTAATATATTTAAAAATATAAATTTTTAGAAAGATGGCATGGATGTAGTCCCTTGAATAAGTCAACTTGAAAGGGAATAACTCACAACATTGATATATGTTCTCTATATAACGAATGTGGATCTCAAACATTCAACACAAAGATGCCAAAGATTGAACCAAGTGATTGATTATCTCAGTTGTACTTTGCGATTAGAACGCAATTTATGTTGGAGTGACTTTTCGCATGTTTCGGGTTTTTAATTTTAAGTTCAGTCTTCTTATTTATATTTGCAAATTTGAATTGTGTTGATGACGATTATGTTTTATGTATATATGTTGATTGTTTTTTATGGATATATATAAATAGTCCACAATTTAGTCAAAAAAAAGAAATAATCCACATATGTTTACACTATCCATTTTTATTTATATAATTTTTATTACCTCAATGGATTTATGAAAGTAAAGGAACATGTGATAAGGATTACTTCACTTTTATCACAAATATTTTAAACCACATTAACACTTGTCAAATGCATAAAAATAATTCTCTTTATTGCAACTTTATTTAATAACAAACATTCAGAATTAACTATTTTAATATTTTTAATTGTCATTACAATTTCTTTGCAAAGTTATCCCACACAAAAAAAAATTTATTACAAAGGAATTCATTTTAAAATTTGTATTTAAAAGATTTTAAATTCTCTCTTTATAACAACTTACTCCTCTAATATTTTCTTTAATGTTTTGATTGTATTTACAACTTTCCAACATGCAAAGAATTTTTCCAACGGTCGAGATTTTCAAATATATCATTCAATACCCATTGGAAGCAAATAAATATAATGTTATATTTTTTCCTAAACGTAATTGACTATATAATTGTGTTTGGATGTTAGGATACATTTTAGTAAGTTGTTAAATCTTTTTAGTTATTTATTTGCTAAATCCTAAACGTGAATGACTAAATCTTAAAACTCTAAGAATTAAAACAATTCAAACCCTATATAATATAAATTTATCTCCAAATAATTTATTTTAGTTATCAATTGCGTTGACCATTGTTTTAAACTTTTAACGAGATTTTCACATTTTAAATTAAAGTGATAGTTCAACATCTTCCAATATATATATATATATATATATATATATATGTGTGTGTGTGTGTGTGTGTGTGTGTGTGTGTGTGAGTGAGAGAGAGAGAGAGAGAGAGAGGAGAGAGTGAAATGTTACCTTTTTTTTTATTCAAAACAACTAATTTAATACAAATAATTTGGTTTTATTCTATATTTCATACTTTAAATAGAACTCATATATAAATTTGTGTCTCAATTTATTTTAAAAATATAAATTATAAACAATAGTATTGTTCATACCTCGTCAATATTTTGTACATCACAGGGGTACGGTACTAGTTAATGTCTAATTTAAGGGTGTGCATTATACACCCTAACTTATTAACTTTGCATGGAATGACAGCATCTGCTCAGAAATATTATATGAAACTAAGATTTATTGTTTACTCAAAAGCAAGTTAACTAAAAAGGCCAAGAGTAATGATTTTTGGTAGGAGACGAAACTCACGAAAATCATTTTTCAACCATGTGACATGATCTCTGTTAAAGATTTACTTTTACTGTTTTTTGAAGTTAACCATTAAAACGGTTGCTCCTCTTAGTTTAACTGATTCGTCATTTTCGTAGTTTTATTTGTCGTATCAAACAGCAGAGTTGAAAGGCCAAAAAAGGGAGGGAAAAAAAACAAAGACCCTTCCACCCCACTTGTCTCCGTACCTTCAGTTACAATCTTCCCATCCCCTGAACACAAGTACTTTCCGCCCTCAATATCCATTACATAGTTTTGAATCCCAAAAAAGTACAGATAGGACAAATAGAATAAGATTGAGATCAAATTTGGCTTAAACATTTGCCAATTTGATCAATTTTTATCATCAACGATGTTGCTTTATTCAGGTGCCACAAGTCAAAAGTCCATCATGAGATTGTAATCTAACTATTTGCATATGATATGAACTAAAACAATTTCTTGTGCTGGAAAGGATATGGGACCATCTTGGATCTAAACATATTCTTATCCGATCATAGGCCAGAGATATGATATGATTATACACTGTGGTCTACAGGTGGAGGTAGGCCCGTATTTGAAATTTTATTCCCATCGGGGCTAATCAACTTTCTGGCAGATAGCTGGTTGAAATTTTCATAAATGTTCCTTACTATTTTGAATTACAGGTATGGAGCCAGCTAATAAATCACTAGTAAGTGATTCGTTGTTATTCTAAATATTTGGAAAGTATTACTACTGTACAACAAGATTTTAATACCACTTGCTACATCACAATCTGTCTTATAATAGAGTTTTAAAAAAATAAAAACAAGATAACAACATCGCCCAAGACTTCCAGAAACTTAAACAATCAACTAAAATACTTTCCATAATCTTGATTAGAGTTGATAAGATATTCTCAAATAACAAATTCACATCAGAACAAAGAATTTCCTTTCCTTGTTTCTTAGCTTTTGTTATGTAAAAGCAGGGAATAATCCCATGGCTTATACGAAGAATGGTGTTCAACTTTAAAACCTCTATTTGTTGCATTGCGAGAGCACCCTGTCGGTTGCATGGAGGTTCCCCAAAGGAAAGGTGAAAAGGAAATAGAAAAGCTGTCTTTTCTTATAACTCCAATAATTTTGAAAAAAAATTATTAAAATATAATATTTTAATTAAATATATCATATTAATAAATCAAATCAAATAAATCATATCATCTGATTGAATTCATCTCGACAAAATAAAATTATCCTTTCAGTACAAAAGTATTCACCATGCTCATCCTTTTTCAGTGGGACCAAAAGATGGGACATAAATGAACGCGGAAATTGAAAGCATAAATTTTCAACTTTCTAGTCACCTCTATTAGGAAGCTTCACTGCTCCTTCTCGTGCTTCCAGGTCCTTATTTTTATATTTTGTTCCTGTTTTGCAATTTTTTTTAGAGTGTATTAATTATTTATTATTCTATTTTTGTCTTTACGTATCTACATTACATGAAATAATAAAATATCATCGTCCTTTGATTTAAGTGATAAGGATTTGAGTCTCTAAAATAAGTGATCAAAGATTTGAATCTTAATTCTTACGAATGAAAAATATTTGATTGAAAGGGACTACTCACCTTATGTGCCTTTAGATTCTCCGACGAAAATTAATCGTTATTAATGACGATGGATATTTCTCAATTCGCACTTATCACATAAATAAATAAAAAAATTGAAATAATAAAACATAACGAAATCAACAAAATAATATAGTTAAATTTTCTGAATATTGAATTATATTTAATAAATTTGTTAATTTTGTAAAGAACTTTAAATGAATGATATTATAAAATAAAAGTAGTATTGATATTATAAAACCAAGCTGCCACCCGGCACATCGTGCTGCGTGTAAAGTGGAATTGAATGGACCCCATCTTGATTAGAAGGCCCATTACATAAGGTTCACTCAGTGGAGGATCCATATGCGGAGATCTATCTCCAACAACAACAAAGACAAAGATAAAATCCCCTCAAACTGATCCCTTGATGCACCGATAGGACACGGGCGTTGAGTACAACATGGGTGCCATTACCAATTTACCATACGTGAATGAAGTTTTCGTTAAAAATAAAATCTTGGTCTAGTAAATATATATGAGGATCAGTTTATTTAAAAAACATAGAGGGTCCGTTTATAGTGGTATAAATTATTTTTTACTTATATTCATTTTTAGTCGATAATTTTATTTTCATTTAACGGTGATTATGATTTTAATTTTAATAATAATTTATACCGTTGAATATAAAAATAAGATCAACGGTTAAAGATAAATGTAAGTGAAAAATAATTTATATTAATGTAAACCGATACTTCCTATTATGTATATAAAACATTCAAAAAAAAATTATGAAAATATCATAAACTCTTATAAATAAAACACAATAAATCACTTTATAATTAAGAGAAAAAAGTGGAGAAAACAGAATCACATTTATCAAATATCTACCTACAATAAGACACTATGAATATGAAGTACTATTGCTTCAAGATCTGACCCCAATCCTCAAGAATATTCTCTTATATTACTAAGAAACTAGTGAGCAAATTAATAATAGTTTTAGATATACTCCAATAAAAGCCAGGCACCAAATCCAACCATGTGAACTTCCCCTATATATAACCCCTTGAGGCAACCACCCACAAGAAAATCTAACTAACTCATCAATCAATATTCAATACCTACAACAAAAATGTATGCTACTACTTCCTTTACTTCACCCCTCATCCATGACCTTCTTGGGGACTTCAACTCAAGAAGGTTACTCCTTCACTCCTCGCTTATATCACCCAACTCAGCCAACCCCCCAGCTTCCACAAACAGCAGCAACTCAGCAGAATCATATTTTGGAAATGGTAATTTTGATGCAAATGTTGTAATGGTACTCTCAGTCTTATTGTGTGCTCTAATCTGCTCATTGGGGTTGAACACCATCATAAGGTGTGCATTAAGGTGTTCCAATTTAGTTGTCAGTGACTTACCAGCAAGCAACCCTCAAGCTAGAGTAGCCAACACAGGACTAAAGAAGAAAGCTATCAAGACCTTCCCAATAGTAAGTTACTCAGCAGAGCTAAACCTGCCAAGTTTGGACACAGAGTGTGTGATATGCCTATCAGATTTCACGAATGGTGATAGGGTGCGTATTTTGCCTAAGTGCAACCATGGTTTCCATGTACGCTGCATTGACAAATGGCTAAGTTCACACTCATCTTGCCCCAAGTGTAGACACTGCCTTATTGAAACTTGTGAAAAGATTGTTGGGTGCAGCAGCAGGCAGGGTAGCTTATCCCAACCACGTCCTATGTTGCCAGTGCCAGAAATCATTGTAACCATAGTGCCATTAGAACCAGAAGGTTTGGTTCGTAACTATAGAGAAGTTAGCTAACTTAGTGCTCTTAGTTAATTTCCTTTTTGTGTATTTGGCCCTATGCCTCTGGTTAGTAGCCACTTAATCAACCATAACCAATGTAATGGTTGTTGGTGAATGTGTATAGTTTGAAAGTTGGAACTCTTAATTTTGGGTTGTTTTAGTTTTACTTAACCCTCTAAATGTACAAAACTAATTCCGATTGTTGTTGCATTTTTTTCAATAATATTTTACAGTACTTACATGAACAAGGAACTCAGTAACCTATATTGTTTCTTCAATAAATTTAACTTGAAAGACTCAATAAATCAGGCTAGATAGTTTAAGCAACTAAGTTAATTAAGATGCTGAGCAGACAACCACTACCTGTTCCAGGTCTTTTAAGGGAATCAATTAAGTCAGTTGATGTTTTTTGTTTTCTTTGTCTTAGAAGGTGTGTCACCACAAATTTTGAGTATGGGATTAATCTCTTGTCTAAGCCTGATGATATAGCTAGTGAGATTTAAATTCCCGCACTATAAATAAAAGATTAAATGTTCAAATTGGTCTGATATTTTAGTCCCTTAAAAATTAAAATATCAATTTGATCCTCAAAAATATATAATGCGGGTCAAATTAATTTTTTTGGAATAATTTTTAGGGGTCAATTTGATCCATATTTTATATTTTTGAGGATTAAATTGATATTTTTTATTTCTCAAAAATCAAAACGTCATCATAAATTTTGTGTCGAAATTCAATTTGATTCTTTACTCTAAATAAAATATGCTCACATTGAGGCACACCTTGTAGTTCAGTTAACTAATGTGCGACTTATGCCTCTAAGAGATCCGATACTTTTTATTCTGATTGACTCAAACTTCAAGTGTCATTATTTTAGTAAAGGTTAAAGTTCATATGGAACTGTGTTTGGACATATCGGAAAAAAGAACCAGTACATTAAGGAATTTGAGGCGATTAATTTATTGGAATCAAAGGTCATGCATGACCACAAAATTGTAGATTAATAAAGATTTCAAAAATTTAGTACCATGCAACTCAAAAATAATAAATTATATCACAAGAAAAATATGATCGGTGGTATTTGCAGCTCCTATCTAGTGACATGTGAACGGTGTACATGTTTTGTGGAAAGTTGTTTGTAAAACTGAGTTTTTGATGATCAATTGAGTTTTGTAAATTGGATTTTGATTAAAATTGAGTTTGTAGTAATTGATATGTTTTTTTTGACAAGAGTAATTGATATTAATGTTTGATACTTTATTGTAAAAAATAGTTTTTAGAATGAAGGTTAATTATTTGGATTAATTGTGTCATTCAGACTGATTTTTAGATGCTTAGTTACAAAATTGGTCTTGAACTTTTAGACATACATGAGAAACTATTAATTTTAAGAGTAGTAGTTGAAAAATTCAAATTAAGTTTTGGCAAAAGGAGAAGTAAGAATTTTCTCCAACCAAGATTTGAAACTCAAATATGTTTATAGTTAACGAACTTCTGAAGATTGATGTCAAACATGTTAAAAAAATTCAAAAGTGGGTCCTCAAATTGTATCCTGAATATTTTCTAATATCCCTGTTGCACCCTAAATTGCTAACTAGATACCAAGAAAAAAACAAAAATTTGAAGTGGTGTACTTTATCTAGTCAAGGGAGCATATAATGAATGGAAGCTGAGGCTGAAAACCACTAATAACTTTCAAATCAAACAAGTGTACTAAACGGAAAATGTTGTAACATAGTAACTCCAGAAGTGTTTCATTGCGAACACTGACTAACCACACTATCCCGGGCGGCTCAAATTTGATTTGCCAAAGCTCAACGCATTAAATATGCATTATTTGCAGCATAATATGGTAACTCTGTGCGCTTGGGACACTACTGATAGGTGAAGCTTAGCATTATTAACATTATAAAGCAAATTGTGATGATATTATTGTACTACCAACTGCAAGAGCAAATCAGACGGAAAGAAAGAAAACTAGGAAAGCTAGATAGCAATATAAATACATACAATAGAAGAGAGAGATATGTCAAAAGCAAGCCCATATTAAATTCACCATTAATTCACGGCTGGATCAATTTCCTTTTGCAAGATCCCAAGCTTTCTGCCCTAAGAAATACTACTTAATTGTTACGAGATGAAACTTAGGAATGACTTGTCCCCTTTGTGATTGGTTATAAATCAATTAATCCTTTAGAAGAAGGACAGTGTCTTTATTTCTCTTTCTCTTTTATAACAGTTTTGTAAATTTCGTACCAAGACCCCTTCCTACCATTTAGCATGAGTCTTTCTGCAATTGGATTGTGATTGAAGGATATAAACAAGGTTTTAAATTATGGTTGGGATTGGGGTCCCGTTGCATTTTTCGTTATTGTAAGCAATTAAGGAAAAATGTGGCTATAATTGTCATCACGATACGATTTTGAAGACTGTTTAAATCAAAACTTAACAGTCCCAATTGTGTGTTTTCGAACCCAGATTTAAAATCTCGGATATAACTAAGTTAGTATCCGAGAAAAAGCTAGCTTGTAGATTAATAACTAACTATAAGCCAAAAAAAAAAAACAAAACACCTATAATTCTATATAATTATAATTTCAACTTTTGAGGGTAAAATGAAATATGAATCCTCACCGTTTAGCTTATCCTAGGTGGGGTAGGGTGAAGTAATGGCGCCAGGAACTAGCTTATGGTTGAACCTTTTTATAACTGAATGAAGGGTATGTACAGTGGAACTAAAAGTTCAGATTACGTTCGCTTTTGCATTTTTTTTTATCACTTTTATATGTGAAAATCATAATAACAAGACCTAGTCAGTAGCCAAGCCACGGTAGCAAATGCAATGCATATGTAATATGGATACGGATTCTTGTTCTTGACAACTCATTCTGATGCGAAGGTTGATCAACTATCAACCGATTCTATGCAGATTGACAATCTACGCATGCAGTAGCATGAAAAAAAGGTATCCTATAAACAAAAGAACAAAGGAAAGTCGATTATTCAATGAAAAGGAAATACATGGGGAAAAAACAATGTATAATTGGACATGAAAAGGCAAAAGGATATGGATCCACGCCATAAGTTGCACAAAATCCCGTTATTATTGATGAAGTGAGATTCTCAATAACCGAGTGCCCCATAGGACCTTTCTCTAGTACTTATCCGCATTATTCACCTTGGATAACAAAAAAGTTAATGTTTACGTACGCCCTCTCGATCCTGAAAAGTATGGGTGGTCATGGATCTGAGTTGATCTGAGAATCTGACCAATCCGAACCGAACCAAATTTGAAAATTCGGGTTGGTTAAGGTAGTCGGTCTATTCGGTTTTCGTAATAGTCAACCCGAGGTGATTAGTTCAAGTACCGGGTTGCAGAAGTTAGAACCCGCTCAACTCAGACTCGAATTGATTAACCTAAAGAACCATGGTAGTCAAAATCGTGAGTTATCGCGTGGAATTGTCGATTCTATGATATTTTTCGGCCTAAGGGATTCCGATACCATCAGAAATTGGTGCCTACATTGAATCGGTGGAATCGCCAAAGAAAATCGCAAACTCGGTGGAATCGACAATTTTTCAAGTTTTCGCGTTTCAGAGAATGGGAAAAAGGGTGGTTGCGAACCAGGACCACTAGGTAACATTGGGGGGAGAGATAGAGTTGTGCATGGGAGTTTGAAGGCAACTTGGCAGAGGGGAGAGTGAGAGAGGGGGTACGACTATGGGGCTAGGGCTTTGCAAAAGGTGAAAAGGAGAGCAAAGGCTCTTTCTTTTTCTGATGGTGAGAAGACGAGAGCTGTAACGGTCCGGACTGCTTACAGGATTGTCAACTGTCCCCACAAACCAACACGGGTCTTTTCAGCGTGCTTTGTCCTCACTCACGCTTTCTGGGAAACTTCCCAGAAGGTCACCCATCCCACAAGTGCTCCAAGTCAAACACGCTTAACTATGGAGTTCTTATATTCTGGACTCCAAAAAAGAAGATGCATCTTGTTGGTATAGGTAGTACAAATCAATTCCTTTAAGCCTTCCTCGACTGTACAGTCTCATACCTGTACAGTCTTAGGATCCCTCTCATTCCGGTGTGAATCGGTTCATTCATGTGTCCCTCCACCTAGAATCCTGCCAGGAGCCGCTCCTTGTTCGTGCCTCTTGTACCAGCGATCACTCCCCGCCCTCGTCAGCCCCAGGTGTTACAAGAGCATGGGGAAGAGAGAGCAGGGCGGCGAGGATTGGAGATTTGCTTTGTTGAAGAGGGGTAGAAAAGGAAATTCGGCTGCTTGTGCCCAATTCAATTTATTGTTGTTTTTGCTTCTTTTTAGCTGGTGGAGGCATTGGGTCGTATGACCCAAACTAATAAATTTTGCTTTCTTGTTTTGATATTAAACCCAATGAACTGACCCCACCCAATCCGAATGTGGTTTGATTGGTTTGATTCGGGTTACACAACTTCTTTAAACCCGACCTGATCATATTCGATTGGTTTGGATCCAAGTTCCCACCAAATCCGACTCGTGATCACCCCTACAGAAAAGAGAAGCTGCCAAAGCAGACTGCCAAAGAGGCGTGAGGATAATAGGGGTCATTAAAATAAAATAATTTTGTGGAGAGGTGAAAGTAGATTTTGAAACTATATGAATGCCAAATGTAATTAAATCAAACAATAGAGAGATAAGTATAATTTCTCCTTTTAATCTGGTGCAGGCTTATACTATAACAATTTTTTTTTAATTTCATGTCTTTAATCTAATTATGTTGTTGAATCAATTGAAATTCTCTTGATGCCAGAACCAAGGCTTTATATATTCAAAATGTTTATCTTAATTACAAATTTGGTTGAATATTGATTTGGGCACAAATTTTCGTTATGGAAATTAATGTTAATTAAAGAATAGATTATGTTATGTGCATAATTTGAATCATTCAAAAAATAGTCATTGTGGAACAAAGGTGTTGCACAAGTTAAGTGAGATAAGAGCATAATTTTAAATTTTAGACCATTAAAAAACGTGAATGTTATTTCTACACCAAAACATATACACATCCTCTTGCACCTGTCACTTTTTAGTGAGTAAAAAAGAAAAAAATGTAGAAGGAAAGAAAGTCAGTTGGAACTTTTTTTCTCAAAAGCAACAAGTGTAGGAGGTAGATGTATAAGTTTAGGTATAGAAATAACGCTATTGTTAGAAAAAGCTATATAGTAAAAGTAACTAGTTTTATTTAATAGCATATAATAATATGTGAGAAATGTGAAAGGGTAAGTTTATAAAAATATCACAACTCAAACTTCAAATACAACCATGCATTATGAACACCATGTGGTTGGTTTAGCGGTAAATAATATGTAACATGTGGTGTGAATAGGCATATGATCAAGTACAAATCTAAATCCTAAGTATCCTAATTACTTGAGACAATAAAAAAAATATGCACTCTTTTTATAACTCTATTCATATACCCTTATCACCTAATATCACTTTTATTAATTTTTTTATTAGCAAAGTTTATATTGATGGGAGTATTAGGGTTACTACAACCCATATACAAGAAACCAACATCAAAGTCTGATAAGGTTTACCAATAGACCTAATATATTCAACCGAACTAGAACACCAATCAAAAAACCTAAAATTAGAAGCACCAGTTCTAACAAAAAAAAAAACCAAGACCAAGATCGGGTCTTAATCAAATCTATAACAAAAGTAAGATCAAGAGTACCGTTGTTAAAAACCAAGTTATTATGCATCATCCATGTACTCCACACAACTGATCAATGTCACAACATCTATTAGTTGTTTTTGTGTCTTCTACCTATAAGTAAGTCGCAATGATGCAAATAGTGATCGACAACACAAGAGGGAAGAAGAACCAAAAATCCAATCCAAGCATAAAAATAAGACCAAACCTTGTAGGATAAGGGAAAAGAGAAGAAGAGATGATGAGAAGACTCCTCATCCTCACCACAAAGAGAACAAACGGTAGCTTGCTTATCGATTAAAACTTGACACTTGATAAGGTTTAATCTTATTGGAAGCCGATCCAATACCAACTGGCAAGAGAAAGCAAGGCTCGTAAAATGAATATTGCATTTCCAAAAAAAAATTGAACAGCAAAGTATCATTATAATTACTGTTTGGTACTGCCAAAACAGAAGGAGAGAACAAGAGGATATATATTGTCTTGACAGTATAAGCCCGAGATTTGCACTCCATCCAAATCCATTCATCTTCGCCGTATTTACTAAGAGAAACAAACTCCAAAATAGCTTTCTGCTCATATATTTCTACCTCTCACACAAAAAAAGAAGATCTTCTCCACTTTCAATCCCAATTCCAAACACCACCATACCAATGACCCATATTTAACAAGTTGTCAAACTTATCGTCAAATATCAAATAAAGTCTTAGAAATAAATCTTTAAGACACTTATCACCTATCCACACATCATGCCAAAAAGATACGTTAGCCCCACTCCTAACATTCCACTTGACTACTTTGGAAAACCAGTTTTGGGTAAAAACATCATAATCTATAGAGCATAAATCTCTCCACTACTGTTAAACATTAGTAGAATTTCGGTCACAGTCTTAAAATACAGAAACAGAATTAAAACTAGAACCATCATACTTTTCCTTCACGATATTACGCAAAACAACATTTTTATCAGTAAAAATTATCATTCTCTTTGGAATTCTAAAAATAAGAGATAGTAAAGAAGAATACTTGACAACACCAGATTTAGTAGGACTATATGATCTCCAAGAGAGGGATGCTTGTCTTTCCATTTACCCAACCTCTTCCTCATTGGGTCATCAATCAGTTGCCACAATGAGATCCTTCTAGGATTAGAGCCAACTGGTAACCCCAAATAGGTGAAAGGTCAGCAAGTAGGTTTGCGTGAAAGGAAAATAGATGCAACTGAAATAAGATAAGAATCAACATTTATTCCATAAAGACAACTTTTATGAAAGTTGACTTTTCCACCAGAAACCAACTCAAAACTACTTATCAGAACTGACTTATACACCACAAATTTTCAACATTAGCCTGACCAATCAACAATGTATCATATGCTTACTATAAGTGAGATTTTTTATAAAAGGCAAAATTGGAATGTAAAAGCATCACTATAGAAGGAAGAGATCCCAACTAAGTTGGCATCTCAACCCCTACTAATCATCTGTAGCACCCCAAAAATATTATTTAAAATTAAATAAAAGAATACAAAACATGAGAGGACATAAACCAAAACCCATGTTAAAAACAAGAATCATTTAAATCTATAATTAGGAAGAGCAAACCTATTTCAATAAAAGTCTTCACTAATGAAACTAGGTATAAGATCCCACCAAGTGTAGCATTTTGAAGTAACTCCAAATTTGCTAATTTATTTGCACAATTATTTCCTTCTCTGTAAATATGTGACACTTTAAAGATCATGTTCTTTGTCAAATTGAGACAATTCTTCAATCTGATCTATAACTTCTATAACACCCTTTTTCACCTTTATGTTTTAATGTGACAATCTTTGTTAATATATGTCACCCATGCTTGTTTATGCTTGTTTATTATGTCTTAGTACATAGTTGGAATAGAATAGCCTTTAGAATGACTTACAAAAACCTGTATTTTACAGTACTTGCAAAAACCTGCGACTTTGTTCAGCTCCGACGACTTACCTGTATACTCAGTTCACCTTCGCCTAACTAGAAGCCCACCATTTGAGAATCACCAAGGACCAAAAGGACAAAGCATATCCTGGAGCTATTAAAGAACGTAACTATCTACAAATGCATCATTTCATATTTATAAACTTCTTATTATCTGATTGAACCATCAGTCACTTGAAAACTGGATAATGGAAAGAAAGGAATGTGAAAGGGTTAGAAAAATGAAAAGGTTTGGCAGAGAAAATGAAAAAGTTTGGGAAACGTGTTCTAGTTGGACTTTTTAATTGATTTGGCATTAGTAACACATTGGGAAGTGCTTTAAGATTGACAAATTAATGATATTAGTGATACATTGGAAACTACATCTACTGATCATTATTTAATTTATATTATTATATAATTATTTTTTTATTTATTTATCAATTAACCGGTTCAACCAACCGGTACAATCAATTGAACCATGACCTAAAGATCTCGTCGGTTTGATCTCCGATTCGATTCATAAAATATTGGTTTTTAAAAACTATTTTTAGAAGAAGAAAAATTGCTTAATAATATTGTTTTAAAGACAGTAAGTCGCCTTCCCTAAATTTTGCAGTGTAGTGGGAAAGAGAAAGGAGTAATAAAAAATCAATTTATGTACGAAATTGTCATTAATAAAGTTGTATTATTATAATTTTGTCACTGTAAAAATAGAAGGAAAAAAAAAATATCAAAACACTTTTTGAGAACATCTAAAAGTTGTTGTGTTTTTTGTTTTGTTTTAAAAACTAATAATTCTGAAAATAGTTTTTAGAAATCCAAGCAAGAATAACTACTTGCAAACAGTGTTTTTTGTTTTTAAAAACTATTTTTTGATTGCACCAAAAAAACTGTTTTTGAATATCCAAATCAAACAGGTCCATAATTTATCTTTTAATTCATATATTTTAATAGAACATTTGTTTGGACCTAAATCTACCCTCTTATTAATTGATAATCACGAGGTCAGACTCAAGCTGATCCAATATGTTGGTATTATATAAATTTGAATGTTATAGATGGTTAAATTATTATAGAGTAAAGAATCAAATTGGGCCTTAACAAAAAAAAAAATGCAGTGACATTTTGATTCCTGAAAAATGAAAAATACAAATTTGATCCTTAAAAATGTAAAATGCAGGTCAAAATAGTCTTTGACACTAAAATATTCCTAAAAAGTATCCTCAAAGGATTAATTTGACCAACATTTTACATTTTTTAGGATCAAATTGATATTTTCATTTCTTAGGAACCAAAATGTTATCGTTAAGAACCAATTTGGACCTTTACTCATTATAAAATTAATGACTAAAAAACTAAAATTAAAAAATATTATACAATACACATTTCAAAATAAATAATTACAATACATACTTTATCATGGAAAATGTTACTAGTTTGGCTTAATTGCATTTTTAGTCCCCAACTTTTTAAATTATGCGATTTTGATCCCTCAAAAATTATAATTGCACTTTTCGTCCCTTAAATTTTTCAATTGTGCGATTTTGATCCCTCAAAAAATTTAATTGTACTTTTCATCCCTCAATTTTGTGAAATTGTGCAAAATTAGTCGTTCTAGTGATCAAAATAGAGGTTTTTATTGCATAATTTAAAAAGTTGAAGGATAAAAAGTGCAATCAAAATTTTTAAGCGACCAAAATCCCACATTGGAAAAAATTGAGTAATGAAAAGTACAATTAAAATTCTTAAAAAATCAAAATCACACAATTAAAAAAGTTGAGGGACGAAAAGTACAATTAAACCTACTAATTTATGTTAAGAGGTTTTGCTACTTTTTAATTAAAAAAAAAAAAAATGAGCGCATAGGACGACTTGAAGCATAACTCAAATTAGATCTAAATGTACATCATATCTAATATCTAATTTCTAGAATTCAAACTTCGAGTTGGAATAAACTAAAAAGACGAGATTGATTTGGAACGCCCCTGAGCCCTGACAGCCAACATAGTTCAAGGATCATTTGTATTTTATCGTCTATTCATATAGAAAATATGGGCTTTCTTGCTAAAATTTAAGCCCAACTATATAATTCATATTGGTTCTCCTTTCATTGGAGGTTTGCATTTGGGTATCAATTTGTACTTTTCCCATCACGCTTGATGGGTTTGGGTTTCTAGTGTTTTTTTTGTAAAGAACATAGAAGCAAAGAAGACAGAGATTGAAAAATAGATGTCTAAGACATATTATATAATAAATTATTGTTTAATTTTGATTTGATTAAAAAAAAAACATGTGTTTGAATGGGATTTGATAGAGATATTTGAATTTTAATAAAAAATTAATTTGATATTTTATATCTTACTCTAGAACTATAAATACTCTTTCGAGTGTCCTATGAAATATGCACTTTTGATATTAATTAATTATATTTTTATTTTTATTTCTTTTCTAACGCTTTGTTATTTTTTATTATTTTCATAACAGAAAATAAAATATTTCTACTTATATGCATGGTAATAGCTTTTTTATGATGCTGTAAGTGAAGTTAATGTTAAAAAATGGAGATGAAGATAAAAGTGTAGACATAGTGAGAAACATGCTTAAATACCCCTTTTACTTACTATGTGATTAAACAGAGAGTGATGTCCATGAGGCCTAAGTTAAGGGGCTTTAATTTTCATACCCAGAAAACTAATTTTCATACCCCAAATTTTTTAAAAATCCAAAACTATCCTTCTCCTATCACGTCTTCCTGTATAATTATATACGGTAGTTTAAACAAATAAACAACCGTATAGAAATATATGGTAGTTTTTTTTAAATAAATAGACTAACGTATAGTCAAATACGGTAGTTTGTTTAAAAGCTTAAGCTATCGTATATAATTATACGGGAGCTTGTTTACTACACTACCGTGTATAGTCATACGGTAGTTTAAGTAAACAAACAACCGTACATGATCATACGGTTGTGTAAAGTTATATAAATAGCCAACCGTATGAAATCATACGGTAATTGATACTCATAAATATCCTATCGTATACAATTATACGGTAGCTTTGTTTAAATAAATAAACTATCGTATGCTTCCATACGGTATATATATTTTGGAAGAAAAATATATTACCGTATGAAATCATACGGTTGTATATCAAATTTATCCATACGTATGATTCCATACAGTAAATCTATAACACAAATTTTGATACACTACCGTATGGTATCATACGGTTGACTAAAATATCAACTTACCATATGATTCCATACGGTGACTAAAATTTTGCAATCTTCTTTTGAGACTATCCGGTCATTTTTCAAACTGATCACACCCAAGTCACACACCAATGCTATGTGCGATTCTCACATAATAACTCCTAGAGCAAGTCTGGATGGACTTTTAAAATTTTAATTTTGTGAAAAAAGGTTGGCCTGTATCTTTAACCCCAGGTCCTCGTTACTCTACATTAGGCATTGGGCAAACCTGCTAGCTAATCATCTCGCTTTTATTAAAGTTGAGATGGTAGAACTCCAGGTTGTATCAATCTAGAACATACAACTAATTAATGTATTAAAAATTTTATAACTCCATCGTATGGAATCATATGGTAGGTTGATATTTTAACCAACCGTATGATATCATATTCTAATGTATCAAAATTTGTGGTATATATGTACTGTATGGAATCATACGTGTAGATAAATTTAATATACAACCGTATAATTCCATACGGTAGTATATTTTTTTCCAAAATATACGTACCGTATGAAATCATACGGTAGTTTATTTATTTAAACAAAGCTACCATATAGTTGTATACGGTGGAATATTTATGAGCATCAACTACCGTATGATTTCATACGGTTGACTATTTATATAACTTTACACAACCGTATATTATCACATGGGAGTGTAATCATTTACACCCCCGTGTGATTTCATACAGGAACAGTCGCAAACAAAAAAAAAATACGCGTGAAAAACTTATAATAAAGGATGAGTTGATAATTTTGATGAGTTAAAAGGGATGTAAAATTAAAAAAGGGATATGAAAATTAAAACCCAAGTTAAGGTGCTGAACATGGCTTTGGACTTCAGCCCAATAAAGACACACCAATCCATTCATAGCCTCCAACTAGGTGAGCAACAGAACAAGCCTGTCACATGTCAGAGTGACAAGGTTCAAGGTATATAAGTTTTTATTTTTTTTTTCTCAGTAAGTCCCAATTTGGTTTTTAAAATTACAATAGCGTATTAATCTCGTCCCTGATATTAACGAAATTTCAAAAACAATCTTATAGTGGTTAAAAGTTAATCAATTTATTCTCTCCGTCAATAATGTCAGGAGCTAGATTGATTGGGATTAGGACTAGATTGATTAACTTTTGATAACTTCGAGTATGTTTTTGAAATTTTATTAATGTTAGGAATAAGATTGATACGATATTACATTTTCAGAGATTAAATTGAGGATTAACTTTTTTTTTTCTTTTTTTTCTTTTCGAGGAAGCCAAGGTTCATAAGCTAACTTCATTGTTGCAGTGATCGACATAACTTGAGATGGACTAATTAGCGTGGCTAAAAATTTATCCAAATGAGAGATATGAAGCACACACTGATATTTCAAGTGGGTCCTAGAACTATTATGCACCATAAAAATCGAAGATAAAAATCTGCTGTCTCAATAAATGGTGTTTCGGTGTCCCTCACCAATCAAATGTTAAAAATGAACACAAATATTAATGAGTTATGATTTTATTTTCTTAGGTGTCAAATTATTATTGATAAAAAATAGAAAATGGGACAAAAAATTGGGACAGAAGATCTCCATCCAAAAATCGAAGTGACCCAAAAATAACATGGAGAGCAAGATTTGCCAATAGAAGCGAGGCAATCTGACCTTATCCACACGCCCACCACAATCTTTAATTTCATCCATCATCACATCACTCCTTATCATCCATTGCCTAAACCTCAAAGATCAATAGCAACAAACATAGAAAATAATAACAATAACTCAACCGTACTCTTTGTTCCTTGCAAATTAAAGTTAATCCTCCTTTTGAGTACTCTCAACCACGTCACAAAACTTGCATCCATGTCTGCCATGAACTCTAGCGTTTTGGCTTGTGGCTATGCCATAACGGGTGCAGGATGTTCCGAACTCAATGCAAAGCTCACTACTTCCGTGCCCGTCTCTGGTTACAAGTTGCGTATGATCAAGGCCCAGCAGGCCAGAGTTCCCCAAGCCAAAGAATCTCAAGCAAGTGAAGGAAGGAGAGGTGCCCTTGTTTTCTTGGCAGCCACCCTTTTCACCACTGCAGCTGCAGCCTCCAATACTTCTGCTGCTAATGCTGGGGTCATTGAAGAATACCTTGAAAAGAGCAAGGCCAACAAGGTCTAATCAATATATCCCTTCTCTTTGCCACACATTATTGTTATACTTTTTCTTTTGGTATTTTTGTCCTTATAATGCAGTTCAATTAGGAGTTTAATTTTGATATATCGATAGTGTCAATCAATCGTATATTATTTTATATGTAATTTTTAAAGTAATTCTTACAAAAGATTTTAATATATGATAATTGATTGACAATATTAAAAATATTTTCAATGTAAGTACATTCCAATAAAAAGATTTTAATTAATTTGATTATTTGATATAGGAACTGAACGACAAGAAGAGGTTAGCTACTAGTGGAGCAAACTTTGCAAGAGCATACACTGTGCAATTCGGCACTTGCAAGTTCCCTGAGAACTTCACTGGTTGCCAAGATCTTGCCAAACAAAAGGTCTAGCCAATTTGTTATTTTTCACTTATTTGCTTACCCAAATTCCATATCTTTGCATTTACCTGTCTCTGATTCTCTTCTTTGAAAAATAAAAAATTCTTTCCTTATATATCTCTTTCATGGGTTTTTGTTTATGCAGAAAGTGCCATTCATTTCTGAAGATTTGGAGCTTGAATGCGAAGGAAAGGACAAATACAAGTGTGGTTCTAATGTTTTCTGGAAATGGTGAAGGGGCAACATTTTCCTTCCTAACTGTTCTCTTTAAAATGTACCAAACTTCTCCTTCAAATTATACCATATTTTTCTGCATCGCATTTATTATTATATTGCTGTTATTGCCTTTTTTTGGTTGGTTAAAAATATATATGTAAATTAGGCTCATTTCCTCAAGGTCCATTGAAATTACATTTCATTAAGACTCAAATTGCAATGCGTTTTGCTAGGGAGGTATTTAAAAACATAATAAAATAAAATAAAATATGAGGAGTTTCAACATCACAAAAAGGGTGAACCCTACTCTAGACAAGCCATCAAATCATTAGAAGATGATCAATCTTTTTGGTTTTTGAGAGTATTCTCTCATTTAATAGATGGGAAATTAATCTATCAAATACGATTAGACACCTAATTAGTAAAGACCCCTCACAACAACAAAAATTTCATACATTTTTGGCAAAATGTTAAACCTTTAATATCTTCAACTATTCAAAGTTTGTTATGTTATAATTTATTTATTATTATGTATTTTTTTACCAGGAGAAGTCCAAACATAAATAATAATTTATAAAATCGGACTTGAATTTATATTCCCACTAGTTCTTATTCTTTTAGGCTTCCTATTTTTTTTCAATAATTCGAATAATTTCATTAATAAGATAGTTAGTTATAACATTATAGTGAATACTCTTCCCATTTTTTAGGAAGGGTTGAAAAGTATACACAATCATGTGCATCAAACTAGATAGCAAAATATCAAAATTTACTTCCGGGTTCGCAATAGGTACAGTCAAAACACCCCTCGAATATCTTGATTGTTAGTTCGATTAACATCTATTGTTGCTTGTTAGAACTGTTTATTATTGTAATTATAATATTATTACTTTTTTTTTGTTTTTTTGAAGGAATACTTTTTTTTTTTTTGTTGAGAGTGGTAGGCAGTTATATGATTAGAACTTTAGAATAGAGACAAGATCTAATGCATAGGCCCATATTTATCACAAGGCTTCCAAGTCCAATTAAAAATAAAATAGGAATTGTTACGACCCAAATTATATCAATGATCTCCTCATTACTTACTTGATCATTCATTTGCTAACATTGCACGTACGGGTGAGAATAGGTTAGGTTGAGTTAGGTCCTAATAAGTCTGGGTTTGGCTTGTGCTCCAATCTTAAGGCCTGAATCTGGCCTATTAGCCTGATATAGGTCAATTTTTAAGACCTGACCTGACTTACTTCAAAGCTTAGTTTGGCCTGAAAATCTATTTAAAAGCCTATTTTTCAACAAGATCTTTAAAAATGCCTCCAACTATAAATAGGTCATAGGCCTTCACTTGTAAATAAACTTGTAAGCCTCTAACGATAAAGAGGTTGGTAGGCCTATACCGATAAATAGGCCGTTAGGCCTTTACAAATAAATATGCAAGTAGACTTCTACATTTAAATGAGCCAATAAGCCTTTACTTTCAAATATTATAAACATTATAAATAATATATTATAGTATTATATATTATATATGTGTGTGTTAAATAGGTTGGTTTGATAGGTCTAATAGGCTTTTTTTAAAACCTTAGTCTGGCCTCTTTAGTTATATAGGTTTTTTTAAAAACTTTAACCTAACCTTTTTGTTAAATAGACTAGATCATAGATCCCTGACAGACGGCTTGATCTATTCGCACCCGTAATTGCAAGCGTGCAGGGTGGGAGGCAGTTTCAAGTTTCCATCACACATATACGTAATATTTAAAGTGCAAAGCACGTCTTTGTGTATAGGATCAGATTGATGCTCAAATTAGGTAATTTTACATGTTTATTTTCTATTTGATTCCAACTTTGATTGTCAGAGCAAAGCAAGAGTTACGCAGTTGTTTGATCAAATTATTCAATATTAATCAATGTATGCTCAGTCCAAGTGCCTGAAGCTTGGCGGAGGCAAGGGTGGCCTCCATATGTCATGGCCACCCCTACCTTTTAACAATTATTATATATAGTTAAAGTTTATGGCTCCTTTTATTTTAATATTTTTATATTAATTAACAGTTTATTTGTTGAAATATTGAAGACTTTTTGGTGATATCTATTTCTTTTATATCTATCTACATTTTCATATATATAATTTTCTATATAAAAGTAACTAAAAGAAAATCACCTATTGTGAAGTTTTTCTATAACTTTATTCATCAGTATTTCATTATTGAATCAAACTTATGTATAATATTTTGAATGCATATGACATCGTTTTTCAATTAAAATACAATATTTATAATAATTTTTACAGATATTATATTTTTCATTAATGAATTGTTTTTTTTTATCATAAAAAAAAAACATCACAAGTGTTTGAAAAATTGCACTCAAATCTTGTCCTTATTTATTTCCCTTATAAATTTTTAGAAAATAAAAAATTTCATTTGATGTTTCTTATGTTTTCATCTTAGACTTTATTAGAATAATCCGTTATTTTATTAAAGAATTTAAATTTTTCTTTACTTATATAATCTATTTGGTTCTGGTTTCCCTTAAGTAAAAGTTCTAGCTCCGCCCCTGTCCCCTTATATGGGTTCACTCCGCACGACTCGGATTACTTAGAGACCAACATGACTTCTATCGAGGATCTAAAAAAAATTATTCAATATTAATCTATTCAAATTTTCTGACACATTTCTTTTGAAACTCAAAATCTATAATAATAAAAAGTTGTATATGTGAGAGAAATCTTGGCCATTTCAAATATTACTATTTACTAGACTAGACACACCAAATTTGAATAAAACACTAGAACAATACCCATCGAGATTGGAAGAATAGGTAATCTGTTCAGGTGTTGGGACAATAATTTCATGTATATAAAAAAAACATTATTGAGAGACATAAAATTTATTTCGATGTTCTTTATGTCTCGAAAAGAATTAGTCTCCGATTATTGATTGAGATATTCTTGTGCACACCAAAAAGTAAGTTTAAAATTTTTGATATATTGTCAATTATTTTGGATTAAAATCTCATCATTTGATTCTTTTTCTTATGTGGTGTTTGATTCATAGTATCACATACTCAGATAAATTACATTTTTGAGAATCTCATTTCTAAGAATATTTCTTTACCAATCTTATATATGGAATGAAATTTTCAACTTTTATTCACAAATTTTATTCGTATACATCATTTATATCCGATGGTGATTTTTTATTTCTTATACTAAACTTGATAAACTTTTATTATCAACTTGCTTTCTCCAAAATATCCCTAATATCAAACTCTACCTTAATGTACCCAGATGCTGAAGTATAGCAACCCGTACAAATTTGAGAAAAACATCATCATGCTGCCCCAATTTTGTTCCGAAATTAATGATTATATAGCCCATGCCATTGAATTCAACAACTTTTCTTCGGTAAACCAATTTGATAACCAAAGTTGGGTGTACCAGGAATTGAACACTAGACATTAAAGTATAAACCCCGTTGATCCCTTCCTTTTTGTTCATGATAAGTAGTAGCATATTTCAATTAAAAAAGAATCTTCATGATTGCGTTGAGGATGATCTTCATATGATCGACCACATTTTAAATTAATTCCACTAAAATGCAGTAATTGATGCTTGACCGCCACGTTAGTTGGCGAAGGGAGGCAACCATGAATCACCTCTCCAGTCCATGGCAGGTAGCATGAAAGAATAAAGAAGACGATAGTGTATGGTATGTTAATTTATATAGTTTATTTTTGATATATTGTCAGTTTTAAGTTTTTTATATTATCATTTAATTATAATTTATTTTATACGTGATTTTTAAGATAATTATGATAAGAAATAAATATTATCAATAATATGATAATTTATAATTAATTAACAGTATAAAAATTCTTTATAATACTATCGTATATCATCAAATCCTAATTCATATTGGGGGTAGATATCTTATCGTATCTCCTTTCTAAAGTAAGACACTGAAAATGTTTTGACTATGGATTGAGATAAAAGTAAGCATACAAAAGTTAAGTCCCTCGAATCATAGTCATCCACTTAGCAGTATTTTCTTTTATATTTGAATTAATTATGTTCGATATTATTTTTATTTCAAAATTTATATTTATCTTTTTTTGGGAATCAATCAATCAATATATTTCAATATATATTCTAATAAGTATAATAATAATATAAATATTTGTACAAAAAAAAATAGAAATCTTAAATAAAATTAGTATAATTTTGAAAATGTAAAAAAATGTTAAATATAATTAAGACAAATTTATTTACTATTTTTTTTTGTACGTAAATTTCTTTACTATTTAAATGATGTTTAACCATGGAAAAATATTATGCTTATCCAATGACCCGATCTCATATATGCCAATGAATCTTTTCGCCTAACATGTACGCGACTGTATATGCGATGAGTTGTACTGAAGCTAAGAGTAATAATTAAACCTTCGCGTGGAATTCACTTGTGCATTCATCTAGAACGTCTCTTGATTATGTTCACACATCGTAAAATGCATGTAAATGAAATCTAACCCATTATCACGCTGCTAAGCTATGATTCTATTTTCTGAAAATAAATAGAGGCTGGTGAAGGTTGGTTCAAATGGTTACAATACAACTTGTATCATATAAGAATGTAAGTTTGGATTTCATTGCCGATATAAGGATTTTGTTGATGAGTAATTTATAAGTACCTTTATAAGCGCTCTTTGAGCTGTGAGGCTTGCTCTAACCCTAGAGAACTCCTAAGACCCAACTCACCTAAACTTTATATGCATAAAAAAAAAAAAATAGACGATACAGTACTTCCAAAGGGAGGTATTTACCTTAATACAATTATTAATAATTTTGTGTTCCAATTACTAGTGCTTATCATTAATTTTCTTTCTATTATTGTTCAAGAGTTACGATATTATTATTTCAATAGTAAAAAGCATGTTAAATTATTCATTTGGTCTCTCATTTGTTTTAATTTATTCAACTTGATTTCTCTATTAGAAAAATGTTCAAGTCGGTCCTTTACTTGTCAAACGTTAAGCAATTTGATTCTTTCCATTAAGTTTCACCATTACGGTTTGACTAAATTACTTTTTTGGTCTCTCATTTGTTTTAATTTATTCAATTTATTCCCTCTATTTTAAAAATATTCAAGTTGGTCCCTTACTTATCAAAAGTTAAACAATTTGGTCATTTTTAACCTTTAAGTTTTCGCCTCGTCGAAAAACTTCGCCAGAATCAGGAAATATTATCTGAAAACTTCATCAGGATCTTCCTCTCTCTCTCTGTCTCTCTCCCCCTTCTCTCTTCACCCACCTGAAAAGCAAAAAAACACAAAAAAAAAAAAACATCGAGTCGTTGCGTCCAGGCACTCTAACCATCACTCTGGCATCTGCACAGTCTACATCAAACCATTGCGCCGCCACCCCTTGTTCGGAGACAGTCGCGTGCCTTTACGTTCCTAACACCCAGATTGCATCACCCACTTTGCCGTCGTCCGACCACCACGTTGTCGCGCAACGTTGTTATCACGAATTTTTCGTGATTGGGATAGAAGGGTGTGGCTAAGTATGGGGGAGAAGGTAGGGGCGGCTAGGGTTTGATAGGGAAGATGATAGAGATGACAATTTGGACCCTACCCACTGGGTACCCGCAAAAAATACCCATGATGGGTAGGGTAAATATCCGCTTTATGGATACGGATGCGGATCTGGGTAATTACCCGCAAACAAGAGAGGGTATAGGTGCGGGTACGGGTACTCTAGTACCCACCCCGCCCCGCACCGCACCCGCATATATAAATATATATATTTAGATATTTATTTATTTATATTAATACATATAATTATAATTATATATCAAATTTTAAAAATAAAATTAATGTAACATATGGTTTCTTAACTATTTTTCCCTTTCAGACTTAATCACCTACTGACCTAAGCACTAACAGTAGCCGCTGATGTTCTTTGCGTTATTGTTTCCCTTTTTCTTAGTTAAAGTGCGGGTAATGGGTGCGGGTATGGGTACTTAGGTACCTAGAGGGTACGGGTAAGGGTACTTAAGTTGCTATCCATGCGGGTACGGGTATTTTTTTCAAACGCGGGTATGGAGACGGGTACTATAGTACCCTACCCAGACCCTACCCATTGCCATCCCTAGAAGATGAGAAGAAGAAAAGAAAAAAAAAATGGGAGTGAAAAAAAAGAGACCAAAGGGTAAAGAGAAAAAGAAGAGAAATATGAAATTTTGTATTGATTGAAGTGAAAAAGCGATACAACGATGTAGAATAGAACTTATGTACTACAACAATCTAACTAACCTCTAACTAATTGTAAATGACCCACATCAATATTCTACTAACTATAACACCCCCCCGTTAGCTGGAAGTGTACATTAGCAGGTCCAACTTGGGATGAACAACACAATGCAAGTGAAAAAGAAAGATCAATCAATAATGAAAATTACAAAGAAACAAGCCATAATCACTAGGGATGGCAACGGGGCGGGGTGGGCTCGGATAGTAGCTACCGCCCCGCGGGGAAAAAATCCATCCCGTGCACGCCCGCTACCCGCGCGGGTATCCGTTAAGGAGATATCCGTGGATTTTTCAAAAATCTGCGGGCATCCATGGTTATCTACCAATAGAGAGAAAAATGAGAGGAAGGAGGAGATTTGTGAGGAAGAAAGCAGAGGAGCTGCGCGAAGGGGAGGAAGAAGGAGATCTGGATGGAGAATGTAGAGGTGCCGCCCGACTGGACAGTGGACGCGTGAAGGGATATGGCGGTTCGTGGCGATGGTTCTTGCGGTGGGTGCTGCTTGCGTGGTCCGATCTGTGGTAGGCACTGCTCACGGAAGTGATGATTAGGTCGTGCAGGCCCAAGAAGACGAAGGTCGCGCTAATCTCTTCTGTCTCTGCGGTGGTGCGGCTGGAGGAGAGAAGGGGGAGGGGAGAGGCGGAGAGTGACGCTGATCTCTTTTGTCTCTGCGCGACGCGACTGGAAAAAGGTATTTATCTTAATATATGCGAGTATCCACGAGCACAGATAGTACTAAACCCGTGTTGGGAATTTGCGTATTTAAAAACAATAACACAGCGAAAAAATTCCCACCAAAAGATCCATACGAATGGTCATGACTCATGATTATAGTGTTTACCTCTTGTAGCGAAGCTTTACCGCGAACATTGCGAGGGAAAGAACAATTCTTCTTTCTTGATCACGAGCACTACGAACACTGCTTTGAGGAAGAGGATGAACGTTATCACCAGTACCGCAATCGAGCAGCACCTCTACGTAGTCCACACGAACAAATCACCACCGGAGAAAACGTCGTGGTAGCTGACGGCAAGGGTGAGGGGAGCGCCTAGCAAGGAGGTGTGACGACCGCTAGGTTATACGCAGCCAGCTCTAACCGCTTAAGTGACGTGCATAACCTTATCAGCTGTCACCCACTTACCCTAACCCCAATGAGCTTGTACTCTACAGGCCCAAACTATTATTAGTTTTACTAAATCATATTTAATAAATTAATTCATTCTCCGACTATTTGCTCTATGCGTGTGACCTATAGGTTCTCAATAAATTGGCAAAAATATTAAATCACATTTAATGTTATAAACAATGAGCGACATCTAGCAATACATCATTGTTACCCAATTTAGTGAGAATATCAGTGATACGATATATACCTTACGGTAACCAAAATAACCGTGACGTAAATGCCCCTTCGTCCATATGTCTTAATTGAACACAAGACATAAATGTGTCATCCTTGTTAAGTTCAATATTCATTTCTCAATTCCCGAGTAGATGTGTAATCACAAATGGACCCAATATCACATATTGGCCCATTTCCGTGTGGCCACGCATATTTCACGTCTTACTCTATCGAGAGGCCCATGACATTACTCCTGTTATGTAGGAGGGACGAATCCTATCTACATCACTCACATCCCTCAACATGTTTCATTGCAAGCCCAATAACTACCTTTATGATATCCTGTTACGGATGACGTTTGATAGCATTAAAGCCTACAACTCCACATGTAGGAATCGTAATGACTTCAAGTCGAAAGACTACTTCACTATGGTCGCCATGAGAAGTGCTTATGATACTTACATAACTATTATACGGCGTTCTCATAGTGGGTCAATCCAGTACAAATATTACTCCTAATATTTGCACTTGTGTGTTGACTTGATATCGCATATCCATGACCCCATGAGATGTGGTCATCAGTCTACTCACACAATAGTCTCTATGTATTATTGTTGTCCTAATTAACAATAATACTCAACTACGGATATTTTAAGAATAGTATTCTATAGTTTAATGGGATCTCACAATCAAGTCACATTTAATGGTCCATTAAATGAACTGCCTATTCTAAGGACTTTATTATGTTAAATACCAATAACATAATAAATTAATGCCTTATTCATATATCAAATATATGATCAAAGTCATGATGCAAATGATGATCTATTCAAAATAGATTGGCCACTAGGGCTTACACCAACAATATCCCACTAGCACTAGAGCCAATCGGGCATCAATTTAACACCCATCGATCTAGTGTGAGTGTCATGCTACTATTGAGCGTGATACTTCATTAGCGGATTGTTCAGTGTTGTCATTCTGCACATCTTCACATCTCCTCTATCGATCATCTATCGAATGAGATGGAAGCGTCTAAGTATATGTCTGGATCGCTGGTGAGATCAAGTTTCCTTTGCTTATGCAATTACTCTATCATCATCGCAACAAGATCAATGGAGTTCTCAAAGTTAGGAACTATGCTTTGTTCATAAAGGAACTTCCCGATCCAAACGGCCTCTAAATCTGCATTTGCAGCAACTATATACTCGACCTCTATGATAAAATAAGTAACTGTCTTACGCTTGAAATCTTTTCAAGCTCACAGTGCCACCATTTAGGCAAAACACAAATCCAAACTGCGATCTGGAATCATCTTTATCGGTTTGGAAACAATGTCGATGTAACACCTTACAACGACCTCTTCCTCACCTTCATTTGTCAAGAATGTATCTTTAGTTCTTTTCATGTACTTAAAAATGTTCTTGACTACAGTCCTTCATTGAGAAATATTTCCCTAACCATGTTTTTTTTTTACATTATGTAGTGTAGGGATATCATTTCCGATAAGCAGTATGTCATCCACATACAATACGAGAAATACAATCTCACTCCCACTAACCTTCTTGTACACACAAGGTTCATCCCCATTCTTGATGAATCCAAACTGTCTTACAGCTTTATCAAAATGAAGATTTCAGTTTCTAAAAGCTTGCTTTAATCCATAAATGGATCTCTGCAATTTACACACAATTCCAGCATCCTTTGGATCGATAAAAACCTCGGGTTGTGTCATGTATACATCCTCGAGAAGTTTCCCGTTTCGGAATGCAGTCTTGACGTCCATCTTCCATATTTCATAGTCGTAATATGCAACAATAGCAAGTAGAATCCGAACGGATTTAAGCATTGAAACTGGGGAGAAGGTCTCTTCATAGTTTACACCATAAATTTGTTTGAAACCTTTCGTGACTAGTCGCGTTTTAAAGGTATTCACCTTACCATCCATGTCAGTCTTCTTCTTGAAGACCCACTTGCACCCTATGGGTTTTATCCCTTCGGGTGGCTCAAACAAGGTCTAAACCTAGTTAGTGTACATGGATTCCATGTCAGATCCCATGGCCTCAAGCCACTTATCAGATTCTGGGCCAATTACGACCTCCTGGTAGGTTACAAGCTCATCTTGATCCATGAGCAGCACATCACTTTCAAGAGTCAGGGACGTGACATGTTAGACCTACGCAATTCTTGTGTTACTTGAACCGGTGATTGAACTACAACATCTTGTAGAACCAGTTCTTGTTCCATTGCAGGCGGATCAATACTTTGTGGCACTTGGATTTCTCCAAGTTCTACATTCCTCCCACTGTCTCCTTCGGAGATGTATTCCTTTTCAAGAAACACTCCGGTACTAGTGACAAACACTTTGTCCTTGAAAGGGTTGTAGAAATAATATCATTTTGGTTTCCTTAGGATATCCCACAAAAGTACATTTATCTTATTTAGGTTCAAGTTTACTTGAAATCAAATAAACCTGACAAGCCAAAACTTCATAAATGTCATATTGGTCCTTCGGGCCACCTATATCATATAAGATGTCATTTCAACCGCTTTAGATGGAACACAGTTAATAGTAAGAAACAGTTGTACGTAAAGCATATCTTCAGAAAGAGTGATAGAGTTCTCAATGACTCATCATAGATCGGACCATGACTAGTAGGGTACGACTAAGATAGTCATCAAGCTTGTGGCCTTAGTATTCATCATTACGATCTGATCGTATGATTTTAATACTCTTGCCTGGTTTATTCTTCGCTTCATTCTTGAATTCTTTTAACATTTCAAAGATTTCAGACTTGTGTCATACACAAATTCATGTCTGTTGAAGTCATTAATAAATGCGACGAAGTATGGAAACCTACCTTTTAGTGGCCCTCATACATCAATATGCATTATGCCATAATATCACAACCCTTTCACCAACAAGGAAGATTTACATATCTCAAACGATTCACAATCGGATGAGTCCAAGAGTCCATTTTAGTGGAGCTTGGAAATGCGTTTCTTACTTATATGGTCTAAAAGATATTGCCAAAGGCATAGAGGGTCCAAATCACTTGATTTGACCCTATTCGCATTTATGTTTATAGATGGGCATATCGAGATCAAGCACACTGAGTCCATATCTCATGTGAATACTAGTATAGAAAACACCAGTTGAATAAATAGAACAACAAATGTCCTTTTATTACAACTCAAAATCCTCTCTTGTCTATACAAGAAATGGAAGTGATGTTTCTATTACCAGCTGGAACTAAATAACAATTATTTACTTCCATCAAGGCCCATAAGGCAAATTCAAACACTTATAGTCAATGTAGCAACTTTTGCTCCATTTCCACTCATACGTCAACCTTGACCTTTAGTCAAAATCCTACTCCCTTTGATCCTTCATATTAATTTGAGATCCACATGTGGTATTAAATACCCATGATTTTGAAGTTGGTTGACTTCTACAGCACAATGCTCCAAGAGGAAGTCATACTTCCTTTCTTCTTCTTATACTCTTTCTGGTACCCTTGATAGTTTTCCAATGTTTTGTCAAATCGCAATAAAAACGATTGTCTTCCTTTGCAACCCTGCTTATCAACTTCAAGACAGAAGTAATGGGCTTTGAACTCGTTCTTCCCCTGGTTTCTTCTCCTTGTTTAGCAGTTTTAAGACTTTCCTTTTATAAACTATCATAATAGTTTACCCTTTTCTACTATAGAGACTCTGCTCGACAGTTCTCTAGTTACCTGCAATCTCTGGCAGAGGTCTGACAGAATCATCCATAATGAATTGACTATAATTATCCAGCAACAATTGCGGGATCATATCATTGGCCAACATTTGGCCTAAGAGAAAACCTAGTTTACCAGATTCTCAATGTACTCAATAGTATGAAGCACATGATAACTGTCTAGATTTCCCTTCTGCCAGTTCGCATCTGAAAAGGGGTCTGTAAGCCTTGATGTTCTTATGCATTGCATGCTCTCAATAGAGCATCATGAGGTGCATGATCATATCACACGCCTCCACGGTTGCAAGCATAAGGCATCCTACATCCAAGACATCGATTTGATGCTTCTCATAAGCATCCTTTTCGATCCTAGTAGGAAATGGTTGCACAGGAATCATTTGCTCGAGAATATACAATCTTTTCTCGTACTTGAGGACAATCCTCAAATTCCTATACCAATCCAGAAATGTAATTCTGGATATTTTGTCCTTCGGCCATTTCACAGTTAATTCAGTGTAATGCCATGGTAATTCTAAATACAGAAACATGCAGAAGATTTGTATCATGATAAAACATATTTAATAAGGTCTTTTATTAAATAGGTCTTCCACTCATTTACTCAAATCAATGACCCTCACCATTGACTCAAAAAACTCGTTGGAAGATTTTCTAGTAGGACCAAGATCCATATTTCACTTCATTTTAAGTCAGCTTTGGATAATCACCCAGAACTTGGTTATTTAAAAAAACAATTGTTTTTAGAGAAGTTTGAAGTTTAAAGCTTATTTAAAAAATTGTTAGATTATTTTGAAAATAATAACTGTCTTCCTATTTCGCCTATACAAAAACTAACTACCAAACAAATATTATTAAATGATACAAATAACTTCATATCTTTTTTAGTAATTTACTACATATAAGTGATTTTTTTACACAACTCAAACGAAATAGATTATCTTATAATACCTTTTAAGCAAACACATCCAAACAAAAAACTGATTTTATTATAATCGATTATAACAATAATCGTAATAATCGATTATTATAATAATCGATTATTGAAATAATCAATTTTTCGCAACTGATCCAAACACACACTTTCTTCAATAGCCAAATATGAATGAAGAAATAAGTCATTATATGCCTGCTGCTTAAGGAAGAAGATAAGAGAAAGGTATTTTTTATAATTGTTGTTAATTATTTTTAAATAACATCTAATTTTCATATAAAAAGAAAGAGATTGCAATATATTATATTAAATGGGGGCATAATATGCCTAATTATATATAAATTAAAGTGAAAAGTGTAATGAGATAAAAAAGAAGAAAAAATTACTACCAAAAAAAAAAAAAAGAAGGAAAGTGCATTTAACCCAAAATTGCATGAATATACTCATCTCTAGCTTAACCTCTTCCGTCCTATTTTTATTTTTTATGAATCAGCATAATTAGAGCCTTTAGCTCCCCATTGACATTTCAAGCTATCCCACATGCTTCGACCCTTTGTACTGGTTATGAGACTAATCCTCGATCGACTACTTAGAGCAGAAAATTAACTCCTGATTTTCGCAACCTCCTAATTAGAGTGTCTGTGATCAGGATTCGAACTTACGTTTTCTTTCTTATGAAGTCGAGATGATTACCACTCGAGCAACCCTTAATTGATTATTCCATCCTATTTTATAAGCCTTGATTAAAGAAACCCGAACTACAATAAAGGATCATATAAAATAAGACCATGATGTACCAAAAAAGGAAAAATAATAATGAACTATGCAACATCATGGAAACATGCTCTCAACTTCAGTTCTCTTTAGCATATTTATATGGATTTGGATCCTCTCCTTTTATTTTCTCATTTTTTCTTTCATGTTATGTTAGAGAAAGACATAAAACAAATTTGTTTTTATGTGGGGAGTCTATTAAAATTTTAGTTTATATCTTTTTCTCTCATAATATGAAAGGAAATAATAGAGAATGAAAGAAGAGCATCTAAATCCTATTTATATATACACCTCCATTCCAAATATTACTCTTGTATTTCCGGTGCCAACCAAACCCAATGACCTTCAATGGTGTATATAGTTGGAGCAAGGAGGACATGCCTGCTCCTAGCACGTGTAAGCACATGTACGCTTTTAATTAAAGGTAAGGAGAAATTATTTTATTTAACATTTTCTTTTTGTACCACACCAATTTAAAATCGATTTGAGCACAAAAAGCTATATTTCTAAAACTTGAATATTGTTGCAGGTTAAAATTAGTCTGCCTTTTAAGAAGACTACAGCATAACTTTATTCACATTAATCATTTGTACAACCGTAAGTGACTCCCTTGATTCGTAACTCATTTTGCAATCACTGTATCCCCAAGTTTTGTTTAAAAAGATAGGGAAAATGAAAGAAAAAAAAGCCTAATGATGGAGACAACAATGATAATGGTAATATATATTTGGCATCAATTTTGTGATAAAAAACGTTTCTCTCCTATTTATAGTTTGCCTTTTTAGACTTTTATTCCTTTTAAATCAGGAAGGAGTCCGGGGGAAAAAATGTCGCATTATCCAGCATGTTTGGATTAACTGTAAAAAATTATTTATTTTAATAATTGATTACATATATAATCAATTATTATTATAATTGATTATAATAGAATTAGTTTTATGTTTGGATGTGCTTGTTGAAAAAAGATTCTAAGATAATCTATTTCGTTTGATTTGAGTAAAAAATCACTTTTATGCAGTAAATTACAAATAAGGGTTTGAAGTTATTTATATAATTTAATAATACATATTTGGTAGTTAATTGGCTAAAATACCCTTTTGGTTTTTCATCTTATTTTTTTAGTTTCACTTTGATCTCATAAGTTTCAAAAGTTTCAATTTGGTCCCTTATTGTATCTATGTTATAACAAGTTAGTCTTTTTCCGTTAGATTTTCACCGGAATTTGAAAAATCTTGTTGAGAACTACAAAAACTCACCGGCAACGTCATGAAAAACTTGCCGGAAACTCCTCTCGCTCTTCCCCCCCCTCTCTCTCTCTCTCTTCCATCTCTCCCTCCCTCTCACCATAAACGAAAAGCTTATGGGCTGAAATCTCACAGGGCAATAAAAGGTTGCATCAGCCATGAACTTGGAAAGGGAAAATATTGCAACTTTACATCAATCATATCACAGAACAAGCAACAAAATTAGCAATTTCTTATACAAACCCCTTAATTTTGCAGAGAACTACAAACCCTAAAATACCCAGCAAAAAGAACAACACATTTATTAGGTACAAAATACAAAAAATAAGTAACCACGAATTGGAAGAAAAACCTAGAACACAAATCAACAAAAGGAAGGAAAACAAGTGGGCATGAAACAAAACCCTTGTTGCAAAGGTGATAAAAAATTGAACATTACATCTTATCAACTTCCCATGTGCTCTGAGACATGTTTGCTAAACAAATAGGTGACCCAATTGAGAACAATATTGAAGGGTACTAGTGGAACGAGTTGATGTGGCTTCAATGTTGTGAAGCCTAGAAGTAGTAGCTGAAGACGTGAACGCTGGTTTTGTTAAACCTTGGTCTAGCTGAGCTCAATCACATCCCCTTTCTTCAATGCGCAACGAGCTTAGGCAGTGACACGATTTCGGGGACTCAGAGTTGGATCTACTGGCTTGCACGCGTGTGGGATTTGGCGGCGGGCTCGACCTCGGAAAACAGGGCTTTGGTCCAGACGGTGGTGTCTTGAAGATGAAGAAGATTGGGAAGAAAGAGAAGGAGAGAGAGGGAGGAGAGGGGAAGAGAGAGTGGAAACCCGGATTCTGGCGAATTTTACTAGATTCCGTTGAGTTTTTGCATTTTTCGGCGAGGTTTTCCATATTTCGGCGACTAATGGTGTAGATTTAACACCGTTAGTGCAAATCTGACGGAAAAGACCAACTTGCTATAACTGAGATATAATAAATGACCAAAGTGAAACTTTTTAAACTTACGGGATCAAAGTGAAACTAAAAAGAAGATAAAGGACCAAAAGGGTCGTTTAACCTAGTTAGTTTTGCACGGATGAAATAGGACGAATGTTATTAGTTTCAAAATAATCTAATAGTTTTTTAAATATGTTTCAAACTTCTCTAAAAAAATGTATTTTCTCATAAAAACAGCTTTTTTTAATAATTTAATTAGGTTTGCCAAATATATCAAATTAAACCCAAAACTTACAAAATAAAGTTGTTTCCTTGAATTATAATCTTATCCATACATACCTTTAGATTCTCCTATGTAAGATTACATGGTGACAACAATTGTAGAATCATGTTTAAATTTTTTGTGTATATCTCTTCTTTTTTCATAACACTAACATGTGACAACTGTAACGCCCCTTCTTCTGATGTTACTTTCGTAACCCCAAAACAACATAAAGTAAAAAAAAAAAAAAAGTTTGTTAGTTACTTTCGGAAATCGGATTTTCTTTACCCCGTTCTTTCTTTATTTGAAAATCGTGGTAAAATTTTTTTCTTCATATAACACTAAAGAAACATACACTCAAGATAATCATTAACACTACTCATATACACATATATGTATCATCAGTTAAAAACATACATAGGAGACCTTGGACAACTCGTCCATCTTCAAAAGATAAACTAACAGAAGTAGACACAACAAGTCTACGAACTAGGTAGCGATAGTCTGGAAACTGCATCTCCAAAACCCTGACCATCAGTAGCCGCTAACAGACTACCCATAAAAAAAAACACTACCTCAAAAGAAACCCTAAGCTGGTCCTACAAAACTAGTGCCTAGCATACATTGTGTCAAGGAGACTGGGTCTCGTCTTCAACCATCCATACCTCTTTCGTCGTTAACCTCAAGCACCCAAGTTATAGGGTCCCGGAGTGACCCAGAGGACTGTTGATAAACATCTGTACATGTATCCAAAAACACAACAGGGTATCCAACATGTACAGGCAAGGGTGAGAAACCAATATATAAATTCAAAATACGACAACTACATACTTCAAGCACAAACCAGTTCATATATATAAGCATCATCCAACATACTTGAACATGATAAACATATCACAGAATATCATAATAATGAAGATAAATCACAAGGGTCTCGTGCCCAACAGACATCGTTATTTTCAAAACGTATGCATGGCACTTCCACATATATCATCTAACATTTGATTCTTAATTTCCGAAAATCCCATCACCTTTCAAAGAGCGGATCAGGCTCACAATTCATTGGCCCTCAGGCAACAATGACTAGCACCAACGTGCTAAACAGAAGTACATGAATCCCATGATACTACGCGATTCTCACATGGGGGCGCAATCAGAGGTACTTAACAAATTGTAATCAGGTCATACTACATTGTCCACACAAGGCACAATGTGTTCCAAAACGCATGACACCATTGTCCATCAAGGCACAATGATACACAATGACTTAAAGTCATCACAGGGTTCCCTGCCGTCAAGGTTCCCCATCTAGATGGCACGTTAGCAAGACACCACAATGCATGAGAAAACTTTTGTTTCCGTAAGTTTTTCTTTGTCGTATCATTATTCTCTCGTTGAAGCACTAAGCTATCAACCATCACAACATTTTGACTCTTAAAGCTTTATAATATTTATCAAAAGGGGACACACCGTCCAAAATCCAAAAAGGGACACACAGTCCGAAACAGCTCGAACCCAAAAACCATCAACCGATGCACCAGTCTCAGAGTTCGGGCTCTAGAGCACACAACTCGTCCACAAGCCTACAGGACCACAAATATTTTGCAAAAGCCCACAGGACCACTTAGCTAACACGGATCCTTGATCCACGTGTTTTACAGAACACTAGAACCTCGACGTCTCGGTTTCTAGGTTCACATAAAAAATAACCATTTCCTTTTTGAAAACCAAAATCCAAAATCCATATCTTTGAAGCTTACACACAAAGTCATTAGGATCGGTTTTCCATAAAACGACTCTTGGATCAAAAACCACCTTTCTTTTTGAAGTATTTTGGTAAACCACAACATTTTGAAATACGATTCGTGAAAAACCCTTTTTCTTGGACAAAAAAATTTATTTCAAAACTAGATTTCTTGAAAACGCTTTTACTTGAAATGATTCGCTTTATTACTTTAAAAACGGTCGATGTCTCCAAAACGTATTTTTTACTTCAAAACCTTACTTTTCTTGAACTAAAGTTGTTTTTCTCCTTTTTCCCTTTATGTCAACTCATTTCTCAATAAAGTATATTTTATTTTCTTTATTCCCAAAAGATATCCATCCCATTTATTTTTCCAAAATTCTTTGAATCCTTAGCCTTTTATTTTTTCATTTTACGTTCCAAGCTTTTTGAAGCTTTTAACTTTACTCGATTTTGAACCCTAACCGATGTTAGGTCCTTTAGCACAATATCAATCATTGCAAACATAAATAACATCATCCACCATAATTAAGCATAACAAAGCAAAATCATGCATAATCAGGCATAACCAAATATGAGCAAGCATAAATAAATCACTCCACATCAATACAGCATATTTAAAATATTATAGGCCATATACACAAATGCAACACGCAGCTGTCGGAAATTGAATTCCTCATGTTTTTCCCCTTACACGTTGAAGTTATCCTCCGAGCAAAAGTCGTCCGATGGATCTGCGATTTCTCCCGATTACTTATTCGATTACCTAACCACAACTACATACACACAATCAAGTCAAACATCAATATTACACAACATAATTTTTCTTATTCCCCTCTACCTAGGGTTCGGCCATAGGGTCCCAAAATTAGCTAGGGATGTCTAAAAATTCCTACCTCTTGGATGAAGGACCTATAGGCACCCTTAACACCAAAACATGCCTCTTTACTCAAACTTGAATAAAAAATTCCTTGTTTCCCCAAATGGGTAGGTTCGGCCACCCTTTAATAAAATAGGCTAGGGAAGTTTTTTAATCACATACTCTTGGATTCAAGGCCCTCTAAGTGTGATAGAACTAAATCAATGCTTCTTATACAAAGAAATTTGAACAAAACCCTATTTACCAAAAGAGGGAGATTCGGCCCCTATATATCCATATGGGTTAGAGAACTCTTTTGGTTATATGCTCTTGGATAATGAAAGAGGGTAATGAAACTAGCTCATAGAAATTGGTTTGACATTAAAAGGATTTTCTATAATTTTTCATGATTTTATGAAGTTTGAATTTCAACTTGAATAAAGCTAGAAAACATAGGATTTCAATGGAGAAATAGGAAGATTGAGAGATCAAGAATGAGTCTATACCTCTTAGGAGATCAAGGGTATCAACTTTGCTTCACAAAATACTTGAAGGTTTTCTTAAGAAATGGAGAGAAAGTGAAGGAGAAAGAAAGGAAGAGAAGAAGTTATGAAGCATTTCATGAAGGTGGGGGGCGTGGGGCTTAAGGGCAAGGGCAGGAAGGTCCAAAAATTTTCACTTAAGGGGCAAAATGGTCTTTTCCTACAAGGGCAAAATGGTAATTGTGAAAAAGGTCGGGGGCATTTTAGTCTTTTTGCATTCAGATATTTTCAAACGCCGTCATGACAGTGGCGCACCTTCCCAAGTGATGTGACCTGATTTGACTTTATGTTTATCCGTTAGCGGGTCCCGGTAAATCTGAATTTGGCTCCGTTTGTCACTCGATTCAAGATTTCGTCCGAATAACTAATATTATTTCATTTTTTAGTGCGAAAAACCAATTTTATCAAGATCGTAGGAATTTCGATTCTAAACCTAACTGTCTCGTTCACGAGTCAAAATTAGGTCTTCTGAGCAGTAAAATCTTACTGTCAATGAAAATGGAGACCGGGCTCCGTCTAAGTTTTCAACCCAAAACTTAACCGTAACTCTATAGAGTACAAATATGACTTCGGTTTATCCAAAATAATTTTCTAAAATTCAGATAAAATATAAACGTATTTATATTCATTTTAGACCTTAGAAAGCAGAGAAAATCAGAATGTTACAACAACAAGAATGGAAAAATTCCAAGTATTTTGGGGATAATACTTTCTACAGCTTAGACTTATTTAAAATTTATTAAATAATGTTCAAAATTTAGTCTAACGTTATATATAGTTATTCAGTTTATGTGTTATATTTTTATTAGATTGAGTGGAATACTATTTAAGCATGTAAGAATTTGTTTAATTGAGTTAGCTCACTTAATTAAGCTGTGGGATATGAATTGTGAGTGCGCGAGTTTAAACCTTCACAATATCTTCCGTCGTTTTTCCTCTTCACCATGTAAGGCCTGTTATGATCCTCCCCATTAAACAAAAAAAAGTATATAAGAATTTATCATATGAGTGTCAACACGGCGAGATACAAGTGGTTGTTATTTCCGATCTCCTTTTTGCGGTACCTTTTTTTCGATAATTAAAAAAAATTCATTAATATAATCTAGCTTAAGCATTACAACGACTACTTTCCCCACCTTTTAGCTAGAAAGGGTTGAAGAGCAAATACCCTATCATATGATCCAAGCTAGATAGCAACAAAACATAATACATCAATGTTCAAACCTGATACAATCAACAAACCAGATAACTCTCACCTCTATATACCCTCTACATAGCCATTTAACCCTGTGGACAATGATCACCTCATAAGGATCCCTTTTACTACAGAAATTATACCTCCTATATTTCCTTCTACCAAAAACACATAACCTGTAATCAAGATTCAAAACCAATGCATAAACAGAACATGTATTAAAGGAGAAAAACATGTTACAAACGAACAAAATTCTGCTGTCCAAAAAAATGGTGCCTCGGTGTCTACTACCAATAAAGGCTGAGGATGTACATAGCTGTTAATGGGTTATGATTTTATTTTATTAAGTGGCAAATTATCATTAGTGGGAAACAAAAAATGTGACAGAAAAATGAGGCAGAAGATTTCTATCCGTTACAAACATACACAAGGAACGTACCTATTTTTTATCTTTGCAACTTGTAAGAAACGTATGCCCCTATAAATATTTATGAGTATTTAATAATTTAAATTTTAAACCAGAAAGTTGAGGAAAATTATTGTTGAGTTGGATTCAAAAGTGGATGTTGATATGATTCATTGAGGCCGTGTAAGGAATCCTGGTCTTCAATTTCTTCCCGAAGAAATCATAGCTTTCATTCGCAAATGGTTATTCATCATATATTCAGATCAGAAAATAAAAGTGTTGATTCCTTAGCAAGTAGGTGGCACTCTTGCTCTTTCTCTTTGTCGTTGGTAGATATTCCATGGGCTGCTTTAACTCTGTTGTTAGAGGATGATGTTTTGGAAACTAGTTTCCCTAACTCAGTTTTGATTTAATAAATTCCGTTTTTCATAAAAAAATAATTTAAATTCAATTTTGAACATCACAAGAAAGAAAAGGATAAAATTTAGTTACACACATCATCATAACTTTAAATCAAAATTGAGACTCTGATTAGACTACATTTTTTGGTACATAGACTACATTAAATCAATTAAAATTAATAAAAACTAACTATAACCACTAGTCATACCAATCAAGATTGGTTCGAGTGACGATGGATTCGGATCCTTAAGCAAATGATCAGAGATTCGATTCCTAACTCTTCCATATTTCTGACTCTTCCACTTTGTATGCCTTCAAATCCCACGAAGGATATTAGTCTCAGTGATCGATCAGGGATACTCCTTACGTATGCAGACCAATAAAAAAGATCCCCTAGTCATTTCATTAAAAAATTATTTTTCGTTTTTTTATAAATATTTTAATATTTAATATTGCCAATATAAACTATTTTTATGACATCATCCAGATTAACTAACTAGTTAAATATTTGAATTTGAATCACTTGAACACAAATGTTGCCATTTGTCCGTTTATATATTAATAGCAATGCTTGTAAGAAAATAAATTCTTGGTTTAAAACTAGTTACAAAAGTAAACGACAAACAAGATTCAAATTATGAAACAACGAAGTGTCAAAATTCAAAATTTTCTATTTAAAAAAATTGCTTTAATAATTTTCTTCTGAACTCAATTGAAGACAAATTTGTATTTTATACTTGAAGTCTTCACAAATCACAAATATGAAGTATAATGATTTATAATTGATTAATAGTGTAAAAATTTTATACTGACAATATATCAAAGTTAAACTCATAAATTAATTACACTAATTTTTATTTTCTTTTTTGAAGCAAATAACTTATAGCATTTCATTAATAATCAAAGAGTTAATACAAACTGAAACATGATAAAAAATATTGGGACTAGCAATGAACAACGCCGCCTTTGCTAAGTTATGAGTTACGCTATTCCCTTGTTTCCTAACAAAGCTTACACTAGAGCTTGGAAAAGACGAAAGAAAATTAGAACAAGTTCTAGTGATAACTCCCAATTCTGAAAAAATTTCCTTGGGATAATTAACCTTGTTAGCCACCACCTTACAATCAACCTAAAAAATAACCTGGTGCATATTCAAACTTTGAACCCATTGGATAGCTTTTAGAAAAGCAGTAGCTTCTCCCTCAAGAGTTGGGAGACAAAAAGGAACTCAATCTGTTCTAGCAAGAATAAAGTGTCCATATACATCCCTGATACACATACCAAAACTTGTTTTGCCTTGAGCCTCCAAGAAACTAGCATCGACATTGCATTTGAGATAACCTGGGTTGAGCGGTGTCCATACACATTGATGCTCCTTACTCTGGTATCTTCTTGTTTGGGCCTGTAATAAATTGGATTGCACCCAATCACCCAGGAAAGAATTTGCACATTGCACATGCTACATGGGGGACACCATACTACTTTCCCGAAGGAGCTCGTTATGGCCACGCCAAAGGCTCCATAAAGTTGCCGCGAAAACTGCTTTTCTCTCAGGGCTTAAGGAGGCTAGGAGGAGAAAACATAAGTCCTTGAAGGCAGAGGCAGTTTGGAGATGTGGAAAAATATGAGCCCAAAACTTTTGGGAAATCCAGCAATCAACACTAGCTCTGCAATTAAACATAAGATACCAGAGATTCTGTTGCTGCAGATAGCGAACACGAACAAAAAATAACAGGCTAAGTCGCTAACTAGGTAGCTCTCTTTAAGACGTTTCGCGGCTCTGCCTAGAATGTGCAGTAGTGTACAGCCTCGTCGTCTTCAGGATAAAACAGTCTCACCAGAAAATATGGTTCTCCCTGCACAGAAGAGAACCACAAATACACACCCTCACACACAGTATTGCTCATAAACAGAGTAAAAAGGGATTCTCAAAGTATTAGGAAAAAAACTCTTAAGTGTATCAAAACATGTATCTCAAAACCTTTCCCAAAACTCCATTATATAGCCAACAATGCCAAAAACCCAATGGAGATGAAAAGGTAACGTTTTCAAAAAATTAATCCTGATTTAGTGAGCTAAAACGACTCAAAAACCGGCAGAAAACGAATTTTTCCAAATGCTTTTTCATCTAAAACGCGTTTAAAACTTGTACATCGATGTATTAAGCATGTACATCGATGTACTAATTTATTTTTGGCTAATCAGGTGTTTTACATCGATGTATACAACATTACATCGATGTACTCACAAAAACATAGATGTACATCGGTGTAAATTCTTTATACAATGATGTACTATGAGTTTTTTTAATAAAACATTCAACAATCCCCCACTTGTTTCATTTAAAAAAACATCTCATCGAGCAATAAAGCATAACAAAATAAGATTGAGCATAAATAATGGTGTCTGTAGGTTTGAACCATTACATAGTGTTGATGCTTCAGATTATACTAGAGTGACACGTAGTCTTGAACTCTATCTTTGACAACATTACACACTCAACCTTTAGGGTGTTGTCTATAAGCCCGTGTATTTATGGCCATACACGTATATCCTAGTATAGTGAATGCTCTAGAGAATTTTGCCCCAAAATTCCATAAGAAGCAGCCTCACTTCCACATTCACATAGGTGAGTTTATCAAGAGTACTCCTGTAGATAGGTACGCTACTCCATATAGAGTATAGAACTCATTAAGAATCAAACATTGATTCAACCTTTCAACACTACAAGATGTCATGCTCTAAACATATGAATGAGACTTTTTAATATTTATCATAGCATGATTCTCACATCTCCTTATAAGTTGTTATTACCCTTTGAACCTATTTCTGGGGATCTCCAGTCTATAGGCTGGGTTACCCTTATAAGAGACAAATTAATTTATGGGCATTAGTCTCATTCCTTTAGAGGTTTTAAAAACATTTTCTCTTGCTAATCCTTTCGTCAAAGGATCAGCCAAATTTTCCTCAGACCTCACATGATCCAATCTCACAGCTCCAGTAGAGAGAAATTCTCTAACTGTGCTATGCTTGCGACGTATTTGTCGCCCCTTACCATTATAATAACGATTCTGAATCTTTGCAATAGCCGCGGTACTATCACAATGGATCAATATGGCTGGAATCAGTTTATCACACATAGGGATATCAGACAATAGGTTTCTCAACCTTCCTACCTCCTCACTAGCAGTTGCCAGTGCAATCATCTCAGACTCCATGGTAGATTGTGCTAATATGGTCTGTTTCTTAGATGTCCAAGAAACAGCCCCCCAGCTAAGCTAAAAATATAGCCACCGGTCGCCTTGGAGTCATGTGAAAGGGTATTCCAACCAACATCGCTACATCCTTCTAGGACAGCGGGAAACCTTTGATAATATAATCTTAGGTTCATGGTCCTCTTAAGGTATCTCATGACCCTCTCAATAGCACACCAATGCTCATTACTAGGATTGTTAGTAAACCTACATAGTAACCCCACAGCATAAGCTATATCAGGCCTAGTGCAATCAGCAGCATACCGAAGGCTGCCAATGATGCTCGTATACTCAGATTGTTTAACACTGTCACCAGTGTTCTTGAACAACTTGACACTAGGATCATGAGGGATACATGCTGGTTTACAATTAAAGTAATTATATTTCATTAAAACTATCTCAATATAATGAGACTGATCTAAAGAAATTCCCTATTCAGTTCTAGTAATTTTTGTTCCAAGAATTACATTTACTTCACCAAGGTCCTTCATGTCAAAATTTTCACAAAGCATATTTTTGACATTTTTCACAACATGAAAATTAGAACCAAAGATAAGCAAGTCATCCACATATAAGCATATAATAGCACAAACATTATTTTTTGATTTATAATATATGCACTTATCATTTTCATTAATTTTAAATCCATGTGATATAACTAGATTATCAAATTTATCATGTTGTTGCTTAGGTGCTTGTTTCAAGCCATACAAGGATTTAATTAATTTGCAAACTTTATTTTCATGGCCAGAAACAACAAAACCATCAGGTTGATCCATATAAATCTCTTCTTTTAAATCACCATTTAGAAAAGCAGTTTTTACATCCATTTGATGTACAACCATATCATTCACAGCAGTAAGAGACAATAACACGCGAATAGACGTAAGTCTAAATATAGGTGAAAACGTGCCAAAGAAATCTATGTTTTCTCTTTACCTATATCCTTTATCTACTAATCTAGCCTTAAACTTATTTATCGTTCCATCAGGTTTTAATTTCTTTTTAAGAATCCATTTACATCCTGTAGCCTTGCACCCAAGAGGTAAATCTACTAATTCCCAAGTTCTATTATACTCAAGAGAGTCCATTTCATCATCTATAGCCTCTTGCCAAAAATTGGCATCAAAAGAGGACAAAGCCTCCTGAATAGAGGAAGGATCCTCCTCAACATTATAGGTATAAAAGTCAGGACTAAAGTGCTTAGCTACATGTGCCCTTTTACTTCTTGTAGGTTCATCTAGAAATTCATTATTAGAATTACTTGTTCTAATAGGTGTATTATTAGAAGTTGAGCCCGCACTATTTTTCAATTTAAACGAAAAACAATTTTCGTAAAAATCAGCGTCATTAGATTCATTAACAACTTTTTCAATTAAATCAAAAAACCTATAAGCTTTGCTATTAATCGCATAGTCTATGAAAACACATTCATATGATCTAATTGCTAATTTTTTTCTTTTAGGATCAGGAATCCTAACATAAGCTAAACAACCCCATGTTCTAATATAAGATAAATTTGGTTTCTTATTTTTAAACATTTCATAGGGCGAAATTTTACTATTTGATTTAGGTGCTCTATTAAGCACATAACATACATTTAGTAAAATTTCACCCCACCAAGAAGATGCAACACCATAATGAAGCAAAATAGCAACAACAAATTTAGCAAAAGTTCTATTTTTTCTTTCAGCTTTCCCATTCATTTAAGGAGAATATAGTGCAATTTTCTCATAAATTATTCCATTGGATTTGTAGAAATCATTAAAAAATTTAGAATCATATTTCGTTCCTCTATCACTTCGAAATCTTTTTATTTTCTTATTTAGTTGATTTTCAACTTCAGAAACAAATGATTTAAACATTTCAAAAGCATTACTCTTTTTTTTTTCATAAGGTATATATATATATATATATATGTGTGTGTGTGTGTGTGTGTGTGTGTGTGTGTGTGTGTGTGTGTGTGAAATTAGAGCTATCATCAATCAAAGTGATAAAAAAGCTTTTACCATTTCTAGTTAACACTCCATCAAATTCACATATATCAGAATGTATTAAATCAAGAGTTTCAGTTTCTCTAATTATTGATTTATGAGAAGTCTTAGTAATTTTCGCTTGGCTACAAATTTCGCATTTTTCAAAATCATTTATAGATAATTTAACTAATTCCAAATCGCTCATATTTTTAACAATGCATTTATTAATATGACAGAGTCTAGAATGTCAAACATTAAAAGAACACAACATATAAGAAGAAATAGTTTTATTCATCTCAATGTTCAACTTAAACATACCACCAGTAGCATAACCCTTTCCCACAAAGACATTGTTCTTTGTAAAAGTCTACAAATCAGCCCCAATGGTATGAGTAAACCCAGCCTTGTTAAGGAGATAGTGTAACACCCCGTTTTTTTTAAAGCTTTCTAAAAGCTTTTTGATTTTAATTAATCTGTATTTTTTTTTTTTTGTATTTTATTGAAGGATCTAGAGAGTCAAAAAAATTATTCCGAGACCATAGTCACGCTCTACGCTATCGTAGGAAGCTATGGTTAAATTTTGGTCGAAAACTCAGACGGAGCCAGGTCTGCGTTTTACACTGACAATATTATTTTACTGTTCAGACGACCTAATTTTGACTCGTGAATGAAACAATTAGGCTTTAAATAAAATTGCAAATGTTATCGGCGATTTTAAAAAAATTCAAAATATAAAAGTTTTCACGACTTTCTTGCGCGATATACTAAATCGCGTAAGTAACGGAGCCAAAAATGGATGAACCTGAAGTCACATCGCCTAGGAAGGCATGTCTGTGACTCACTACTGTCATCATGGCTTTTCCAGAAAATATCTAGATATTTATGGAATTAGAAAATATCTAAACGCGAAAAGACCAAAATGCCCCCGATCTTTTTCCTAAATGATGTTTACATCCCTAAAATATCTAAAACAAGTTGTCATCCACTCACTCTCTCTCCTCAAAACTTCGGTGCTCTCTTTCTCTCTCTCCCCTTATCATCTTCTTCTTCTTCCTTCTTTCTTTCTCTTTTCCTCCATTTTCTCTTTTCTTCCTTCAACTTCACCTCCATTTTTCTTCAACTTCCTCAAGCTTTTTAAAGAAAGTTTGTGAAGCAAAGTTCCTCTCATCCTCCTCTATCACATAAGAGGTATAGATTTCACTCTTGAGCTCTCAATCTTCATTTTTCTTCATTGAAAGTTCATAGTTCAAGTTTATGATCCAAACTTCAAAAATCTCTAGAAAATTGTAGATAAATTCTTTTAATGCCAAACCAATTTCTATAAGCTAGTTTCATCCCCTACTATCATAAGCAAAGGCTTAAAATCAATAATCTCTCTAGCCTATTTATCTTTTAGGGGCCGAATGTATGGGTTTTTTTGGGGGGGGAATGGGTTTTATTCAATTTGTGTGAAATGATTCTTGATTTCACCTATTCCATTCCTTAATCATGTAATCCAAGTGATTAGGAAGCTAAATCAATCTTCCACCTATTTTTTTGGGTGAGGGCCGAAACCCCAATTTTTTTATTTAAAGGGTTTTGGTTCAAATCTTTGATAATTGATCATGGATTGTGTGTTGTGTATACTTAAGGATCATTGATCCAAGAGTTAGGAATTTTTAGACATCTCTAGCCTATTTTAAAAATAGGGGCCGAACCTAGCTTGTGAATGAGCTACGAGTTTTGCTTCAAGTTTTTGAGTAAAAAGACTTACACCAGTGTTGTGTGTACTTGAGGGTCATCGATCCAAAAGTTGGTGGAATTTCAACACCTCTAGCCTATTTAATTAAATAGGGGCAGCAGCCTAGTCCTAAGGTTAGGGGAGTTTTTGATTTAACTGTACTGATTTCTGGTTGTGTTTTGTTGTATAGAATCGGATAGGATTCGAACGCTCGACCGCGCCCCCGATTGATAGCTACGGAGTCGTAGTCGGAGCTGTCCTAGGAACATTGTTAAGGTGAGGAGAAAGAACTGATATCGTCGGGAAGGCAAGCTTAGTATAGAGTATATATATATGTGTAAGGGAACCCTTAAACCCTACTAGAGGTTGAGCCCTGGATAAAGTGCCTGGACCCTGGGTGTAGGTACTTTTGGGCTATCACCATTAAGTTTATAATATGGATATTGTGATTGATTGAGGTTGATGTGATGAATTGTTTATTTGATTATCTGTTGGTTTTATTTTGTTGAACTGCCTGCGTGATGAACTGTTGTCTTACTTTATGATGATATCTGTACTGTTGTAATATTCTACTGTGATTTGGTTGGTTGCATGTTGATGAGAGGATGGTGAGTGTTGATGTTGTTCGGGTTGATATCGTTGTGGTCCCGACCATGGAGCTGTGGCTCGTAGACGCAAGGCGTCGTGATGCTAATGCTGATGTTGATGATGATGTTGATGTTGATGTGATGCGGTGTGTCGTGGTCGTAGACGAGTGCTTAGGTGTGAGGTCTCGGTATCAACCTGCGATGGATGTTTTTTGCATAGCATATCATTTCATACCACAGCATTTTTGTCCCAAAAGGGGATGTCCAATTGGGGACTTGTTACTTTAAATCCCGAGGCGGAATGTCCAATGGGGGACGTGATGTGATGTGATGTAATCCCGACGGGGATGTTTAACTGGGGACGTGATGTATCGGCCGACATGCATATAGGGAAGTCAGCATATACATAGGGACTAGTATCCCTTTTACAGGCTTATCTGAGAGAATGATGTTTGAGATGATTGTACTGTATGACTTAAGAGATGGGTGATGTTGTGTGATGTATATATATGCTGTACTGATGCCCCTCTCCCATATTGATGATATATGTTTCTTATCTCCCTGTGCTTTTTCTACATGTTACTTTTATTTCATTGGAAGACCCTGAGGAGGAACCAGTTGCTGAGGAGCTGGACGGCATTCCATACGAGCCTGACGCCGGAGGACGAGCCACGGGCCCTAGCCTCGAGAGGTTGAGCAGTGATCGTGGCTAGCCGGAGAGTTGTCTCTTGGCTTATTTACGTATTTTGATTTCCGCCTTTATTAACGCATTTTGTATGTATTACTTTATTACTGTAGCCCTAATGACGGGGCAACTGATGTATGTGATATATTTCTTTACATTTAAAGCTGTGCTCTGAGGCGTTGCGTGCCTTAAAT